>OW026322.1:1344166-2570833 GCA_932273695.1 Apotomis betuletana
GGTTTCTTGTCAGTTGCCATTGCGACTTGGGCTCCCCTTTTTGCTTACCAACAGGCAAAGTGGACCCACTATGTTGTGCAAAAAAGAAAATGTTCTTAAATAATTAATGAACCCGTGTACCAATATTACAGGTGCCGGATGGACTGCAGGTGCAGGTGTGCTGGGAGTGTCTCGCTTCAGTTCGAGCTGCTCTCCGGTTCCGGAACCTCATCATCAGCTCGTATGAAGTGCTCATTGATTACTCCAGACAGGTAAACGGTACCTTAGGATGTTTCCAATATGAAATCCTTAGAGTATAATTAGTGAAGTAGGAATGTGTCTTGACGTACCTAAGGGAATCCATAGTATTATGAGACTCAATACATTTTTTGACTAATGACTATGTTAACGAATAAATATTAAGGGACAATCTTACACAAATCAACCTAGTCCCAAACTAAGCAAAATTTTTACTATTAGTATTATATGGCTATATACATCACACTAATATTATAAAGGCAGAAGTTTGTGAGCGTGTTTGTGTGTATGTTTGTTACTTGTTCACACTCAAACGGCTAGACCAATTTTGACAAAATTTGGTATGGATTTATTATTTTATAGCTGACACCCTAGATTAACACATCAGGCTACTTTTTATGTAGAACAAAATGTAGTTTTCCCGTGGGATGAGGAGGTATCATCGCAGGGCGCAGCTAGTAATATATAGATAACAACATCAATGAGTTCATCAGACAAATATTTGCCCTTACCGGGACTCAAACCCAGAACCACCGGCTCAGTAGGCAGGTGTACTTCAAACTGCGTCATCAACGTATACTTAACGAAATGACCATCACATCCAGCACACATTCCTCAACTGCCCCTCGGACCTGTCCGCGCATGCGCGCGAGCGGCTCTGCGCCACCACCGACACGTCCACCATCCGAGCCGCGCAGGACACACAGGACTCGCACATCGAGGTCGACGTCAGCGTGGTCAAGGAGGAGACCAAGGAGGAACTGGAAGGTGAGAACCTTGACACTTTCGCAACCAAGAATTTCATAGCGCTACGCGCGTAGCCGATGACATGGGGAAATGCGTATGTAGCGAAAACTTGCTACGAGCACAGCGGCTACGGAGCGGAGTGTTAAGAAGCCTTAATAAATAAATAAATGTCGGACAAGGTTGTCCGACACACAATTCGATCTAGTCCCAATGAAACTCGAGAAAACTTGTGTTATGGGTACTAGACGACGATATACATAACTTATATTATAATAGATAAATATATGTATACTTAAATACACAGACCATGACCCAAGTACAAATATCAGTTTATAGAGCAACCTGTTAGTGAGCCGGCGGTCCCGGGTTCGAATCCCGGCAAGGGCTAACATTTGTGTAATTAACTCGAATATTTCGGCCTGGATCACGGATGTTATATATAAGTGTGTTTATCAACGTCTAGTGCCCATAAGACATGCCTACTAGACCTTACTGTGGGACTAGATCGATTTGTGCAGGGCTGTCCGATTTATATCATTATTATAATTATTATTTCAGAATCAGAAGCGGTCAAGTCAGAGACGGAATACTTTGAGAACACAGACTTCCCTCAAGACGACCGGGCGTCGTCGGAGGACGACTTGCAGCTCTCCAGACTGAAGAAGAAAAAGGAGAGAAGGACCAAGAAGGTGAAGAAGAAGAAGAGAGAAGAGCGGCAGAAGATCAAGAGTATCGAGACTGTAAGTTTTCAAGTTACTATATACATTGCGTACTAAATCTATGGCTGTTGATATGAATGTTGTAATTAGACAATTTTACTGAAACGAGACTTTATTTTGATTTTAAAAACAATTTATTAATGAAATGTCGTCATAACATGCGTTATAACAGGCTTCGAAGTATCACGTTTCGGGCGGAACAACTCGAGAGAACTGTAAAGGAATTTCATACAAAATTTAAGGCCAGGAAGTATCTTTTTTAAACATGGCGTTTATTATTATTATTATTTAGAGCCTATATTGTCCCACTGCTGGGCAAAGGCCTCCCTCTCATTCTTCCATGGCGTTTAGACTTATATTTTATTTATTTTATTGCATATATTTGAGAAAAGCACTATACATGCCTTGCCGTGAAAAGGGCTCCCATACCTACTCACCCGGCAAGCCCTTCTTACCTAGCGGCTGCAGTAATGTACTATAACTGCATTCAAAGATTTTTGAATAATAGCATGTCTGAATCGGGAATCGAACTAATGTCACATAATTTTCCCGGTTGCGTCCTTCGCACTTCTCGTAAACTCATGCTCATTGTCCCTCCTCATCGCACCGGTTTTATGTCAAATTCTTTCACTGTTCAGGCAATACGGCTTTGGAACGATCTCCCACTTTCCATCAGGCAAGCACAAACAAAGCAAACCTTTAAGCACATGTTGCGCAAGCATCTCACCAGTAAGCTCCTAGACTGATTGTCGGTTATGATATTTTGCACTGGGTACAAGAATTAATGTTTATGTAAGTATATTGTATTGCATATTTGTGTATGTTTATTTATTGTGTTCATTATATTACTGATATATAATAAGTTTCTCTTTTGGTATAATGTTGATAGTTGACAGGCCCTGCACCATAAAATGTTTCTGTTTAGCCCAATGATTGACTGGTAGAGAATGCCTTATGGCATTAAGTCCGCCATTTGTACACATTTTGTTTTGTGCAATAAAGTTTAAATAAATAAATAAATTTTCAGGACATTAAAACGGAAAAAGTCGAGCAACGCAACTTCAGAAAGCTAAAGAACTTACCACCAGACCTGGTGGAGTTGTACATGATGACCGAAGACGAGATGTGGCAGATCAGACAAGAAGACGTCTCCAGTGCGGAGTTCTGTGCTCTCAAGTACAAGTGTAGTGACTGTGTCATCGGGTTCAACTCGGAGAAGCTGATGAATGACCATATGCAGGGGAAGCATGTTCCGGTGAGTTGTAATTTTTAGTTTGAGTTAGGTTAGTTACTTTAAGCGAGGGTAGTTTAAGCAAAATTAGTTTTGCTTAAAACTTGCCTTAAGTAGTAAATTTGCCTTGGCTCAAGATATTTCAAGTTACTTACTAACTACGCTGACGCAGTGACCTGAAGTGGATCTTGGCCTGTGACACCGTTAGACGTGTTCAGTGCAGAGTTCTGTGCTTTCAAATACAAGTGTAGTGATTGTGTCATGTTCCGGTGTGTGTCCAAATTTAGTTGTTAGTTTTAGTTCGCGTAAGGTTAGTTACTTAAAGCGAGGTTAATCTTGGCAAAATTAGTTTAGACCTTTTAAATCATTGATATAGTACAAATTTTCTAAGCTAAGCTTATCCACTTAAGAACTGAATACCTATGAGTGGTAAACCACAAATTAAGATAGCGAGCTCGTAGTAAAAGCAGATTGTAACCACCTTGGAAGGTTGATATAGATTATCGACTCTATTTCCTTGGACATGAATAAGTAACTTGTTGGCGCTTACGAGGACAAAGGCAGATAGGATTGTATTAGACACAATGCCATTGTGAATGCAGGTAAGTGGATGAGCTTAGTCTAAAAAATTTGTACTATACTAAACTATTTTGGTGTGTACCCACATTAAAAGAAATGAGACATTACATGTTTCATAAATTTAGACATTTAAGTTTGTTTTTTTATTAAAGCATTAACGTCTGCTAACTGACATACTTACAGGTCAAATTGAGAACTTCCTTTTCTTGAAGTCGGTTAAAAATGACTTTAAATTTTCGGTTTATTAAGTCCTGTTTCCTCACTGACTTTCAACATCAGTTACCAACATTTTTCGTTGCCAATAAAATAAATTAGCACCACTTAAACTCCGCAATATGGTGTGGGTTGAAAAACACTGTTGGGCAAATACAAATACAAATACAAATGTCTTTATTTTGCTTGAAATATGGTACATAAGTTGGTCAGACAGACTACAGTAAATACGAATCCATTGTTGCAGAAAAGCCCGGAGTGCCACCAGTGCGACGTGTGCAAGGCGTACTTCCTGACGCGTGATAACCTGTGCAAGCACCGCGCGCTGCACCTCGCCGCCTACCGCTGCGGCGCGTGCGGCGCGCGCACCGCGCTCAAGCGCCGCATGCAGGCGCATGCGCGGGCGCATACCGGGGGCGGACAAGTGTGCCGCACGTGCGGGGAACAGTTCAGGTGAGCCACGTGTGCAAGGCGTGCTTCCTGACGAGCGACTACCTGTGCAAGCGCCGCATGCAGGCGCACGCGCGGGCGCATACCGGGGGCGGACAAGTGTGCCGCACGTGCGGGGAACAGTTCAGGTGAGCCACGTGTGCAAGGCGTGCTTCCTGACGAGCGACTACCTGTGCAAGCGCCGCATGCAGGCGCACGCGCGGGCGCATACCGGGGGCGGACAAGTGTGCCGCACGTGCGGGGAACAGTTCAGGTGAGCCACGTGTGCAAGGCGTGCTTCCTGACGAGCGACTACCTGTGCAAGCGCCGCATGCAGGCGCACGCGCGGGCGCATACCGGGGGCGGACAAGTGTGCCGCACGTGCGGGGAACAGTTCAGGTGAGCCACGTGTGCAAGGCGTGCTTCCTGACGAGCGACTACCTGTGCAAGCGCCGCATGCAGGCGCACGCGCGGGCGCATACCGGGGGCGGACAAGTGTGCCGCACGTGCGGGGAACAGTTCAGGTGAGCCACGTGTGCAAGGCGTGCTTCCTGACGAGCGACTACCTGTGCAAGCGCCGCATGCAGGCGCACGCGCGGGCGCATACCGGGGGCGGACAAGTGTGCCGCACGTGCGGGGAACAGTTCAGGTGAGCCACGTGTGCAAGGCGTGCTTCCTGACGAGCGACTACCTGTGCAAGCACCGCATGCAGGCGCACGCGCGGGCGCATACCGGGGGCGGACAAGTGTGCCGCACGTGCGGGGAACAGTTCAGGTGAGCCACGTGTGCAAGGCGTGCTTCCTGACGAGCGACTACCTGTGCAAGCACCGCATGCAGGCGCACGCGCGGGCGCATACCGGGGGCGGACAAGTGTGCCGCACGTGCGGGGAACAGTTCAGGTGAGCCACGTGTGCAAGGCGTGCTTCCTGACGAGCGACTACCTGTGCAAGCACCGCATGCAGGCGCACGCGCGGGCGCATACCGGGGGCGGACAAGTGTGCCGCACGTGCGGGGAACAGTTCAGGTGAGCCACGTGTGCAAGGCGTGCTTCCTGACGAGCGACTACCTGTGCAAGCACCGCATGCAGGCGCACGCGCGGGCGCATACCGGGGGCGGACAAGTGTGCCGCACGTGCGGGGAACAGTTCAGGTGAGCCACGTGTGCAAGGCGTGCTTCCTGACGAGCGACTACCTGTGCAAGCACCGCATGCAGGCGCACGCGCGGGCGCATACCGGGGGCGGACAAGTGTGCCGCACGTGCGGGGAACAGTTCAGGTGAGCCACGTGTGCAAGGCGTGCTTCCTGACGAGCGACTACCTGTGCAAGCACCGCATGCAGGCGCACGCGCGGGCGCATACCGGGGGCGGACAAGTGTGCCGCACGTGCGGGGAACAGTTCAGGTGAGCCACGTGTGCAAGGCGTGCTTCCTGACGAGCGACTACCTGTGCAAGCGCCGCATGCAGGCGCACGCGCGGGCGCATACCGGGGGCGGACAAGTGTGCCGCACGTGCGGGGAACAGTTCAGGTGAGCCACGTGTGCAAGGCGTGCTTCCTGACGAGCGACTACCTGTGCAAGCGCCGCATGCAGGCGCACGCGCGGGCGCATACCGGGGGCGGACAAGTGTGCCGCACGTGCGGGGAACAGTTCAGGTGAGCCACGTGTGCAAGGCGTGCTTCCTGACGAGCGACTACCTGTGCAAGCGCCGCATGCAGGCGCACGCGCGGGCGCATACCGGGGGCGGACAAGTGTGCCGCACGTGCGGGGAACAGTTCAGGTGAGCCACGTGTGCAAGGCGTGCTTCCTGACGAGCGACTACCTGTGCAAGCACCGCATGCAGGCGCACGCGCGGGCGCATACCGGGGGCGGACAAGTGTGCCGCACGTGCGGGGAACAGTTCAGGTGAGCCACGTGTGCAAGGCGTGCTTCCTGACGAGCGACTACCTGTGCAAGCACCGCATGCAGGCGCACGCGCGGGCGCATACCGGGGGCGGACAAGTGTGCCGCACGTGCGGGGAACAGTTCAGGTGAGCCACGTGTGCAAGGCGTGCTTCCTGACGAGCGACTACCTGTGCAAGCACCGCATGCAGGCGCACGCGCGGGCGCATACCGGGGGCGGACAAGTGTGCCGCACGTGCGGGGAACAGTTCAGGTGAGCCACGTGTGCAAGGCGTGCTTCCTGACGAGCGACTACCTGTGCAAGCGCCGCATGCAGGCGCACGCGCGGGCGCATACCGGGGGCGGACAAGTGTGCCGCACGTGCGGGGAACAGTTCAGGTGAGCCACGTGTGCAAGGCGTGCTTCCTGACGAGCGACTACCTGTGCAAGCACCGCATGCAGGCGCACGCGCGGGCGCATACCGGGGGCGGACAAGTGTGCCGCACGTGCGGGGAACAGTTCAGGTGAGCCACGTGTGCAAGGCGTGCTTCCTGACGAGCGACTACCTGTGCAAGCACCGCATGCAGGCGCACGCGCGGGCGCATACCGGGGGCGGACAAGTGTGCCGCACGTGCGGGGAACAGTTCAGGTGAGCCACGTGTGCAAGGCGTGCTTCCTGACGAGCGACTACCTGTGCAAGCGCCGCATGCAGGCGCACGCGCGGGCGCATACCGGGGGCGGACAAGTGTGCCGCACGTGCGGGGAACAGTTCAGGTGAGCCACGTGTGCAAGGCGTGCTTCCTGACGAGCGACTACCTGTGCAAGCGCCGCATGCAGGCGCACGCGCGGGCGCATACCGGGGGCGGACAAGTGTGCCGCACGTGCGGGGAACAGTTCAGGTGAGCCACGTGTGCAAGGCGTGCTTCCTGACGAGCGACTACCTGTGCAAGCGCCGCATGCAGGCGCACGCGCGGGCGCATACCGGGGGCGGACAAGTGTGCCGCACGTGCGGGGAACAGTTCAGGTGAGCCACGTGTGCAAGGCGTGCTTCCTGACGAGCGACTACCTGTGCAAGCACCGCATGCAGGCGCACGCGCGGGCGCATACCGGGGGCGGACAAGTGTGCCGCACGTGCGGGGAACAGTTCAGGTGAGCCACGTGTGCAAGGCGTGCTTCCTGACGAGCGACTACCTGTGCAAGCGCCGCATGCAGGCGCACGCGCGGGCGCATACCGGGGGCGGACAAGTGTGCCGCACGTGCGGGGAACAGTTCAGGTGAGCCACGTGTGCAAGGCGTGCTTCCTGACGAGCGACTACCTGTGCAAGCGCCGCATGCAGGCGCACGCGCGGGCGCATACCGGGGGCGGACAAGTGTGCCGCACGTGCGGGGAACAGTTCAGGTGAGCCACGTGTGCAAGGCGTGCTTCCTGACGAGCGACTACCTGTGCAAGCACCGCATGCAGGCGCACGCGCGGGCGCATACCGGGGGCGGACAAGTGTGCCGCACGTGCGGGGAACAGTTCAGGTGAGCCACGTGTGCAAGGCGTGCTTCCTGACGAGCGACTACCTGTGCAAGCGCCGCATGCAGGCGCACGCGCGGGCGCATACCGGGGGCGGACAAGTGTGCCGCACGTGCGGGGAACAGTTCAGGTGAGCCACGTGTGCAAGGCGTGCTTCCTGACGAGCGACTACCTGTGCAAGCGCCGCATGCAGGCGCACGCGCGGGCGCATACCGGGGGCGGACAAGTGTGCCGCACGTGCGGGGAACAGTTCAGGTGAGCCACGTGTGCAAGGCGTGCTTCCTGACGAGCGACTACCTGTGCAAGCGCCGCATGCAGGCGCACGCGCGGGCGCATACCGGGGGCGGACAAGTGTGCCGCACGTGCGGGGAACAGTTCAGGTGAGCCACGTGTGCAAGGCGTGCTTCCTGACGAGCGACTACCTGTGCAAGCACCGCATGCAGGCGCACGCGCGGGCGCATACCGGGGGCGGACAAGTGTGCCGCACGTGCGGGGAACAGTTCAGGTGAGCCACGTGTGCAAGGCGTGCTTCCTGACGAGCGACTACCTGTGCAAGCACCGCGCGCTGCACCGTGCCACGTGTACAAGGCGTACTTCCACCTATGGGTCGCAATTCTCAACCGATTCTAGTGAAATTTTGTGAGCAGGTTCGATAATTATATAGTTCTTTTAGTCGATTTAATTCTACAAACATTTTCTAAATAGGGCTTGTGCACAAATCACGCAAGGTTTTTTCGGCTGCCTTTTAAGAGGGGTGTTATAATTATAAGTTTAACATGTGTATCTGTCTGTGGCATCGTAGCGACCATACGGGTCAACCGATTTGACTGCGGTTTTTTTTAATCGAAAGCCTGATTTGTCGAGATGGTTCTTAGCTTTGTTTGATGAAAATCGGAGCTCTCATCTCCAAGATATTCAGCTTTTATTGGAGGAAGCGACCGGCTCTCAGCCCATATTGAAGCTAGGAATTCCAAATTTTGTTTTTATGTATGACACATTAAAACACGGTCTCATGATGACCAGCTATTTGTGACGGGGGTTTTTTAACCCTTTGACCGCCAAAGACGGCAAATCACGTCGAGAATTCGTGCCACTGACGCCAACGACGCCTACTGACGTCAAAAATTTCAATGGTCAAAAACATGTTAATTCAAACCACTATCTGTGTTTTTTCAATCCCTGTTGATTTAAGAGCACTTTTTTTTTTTTTTGGTTTGGCGTCAGTGGCACGGAGAATTGCTTTGCCGCTTGGCGCTCTAAAGGTTAACCCTTTGACCGCCAAAGACGGCAAATCACGTCATCGGGAATTCGTGGCCACTGACGTCAACGACGCCTACTGACGTCAAAAATATCAATGGTCAAAAACATGTTAATTCAAACCACTATCTGTGTTTTTTCAATCCCTGTTGATTTTGGAGCACTTTTTTTTTGTTTGGCGTCAGTGGCACGGTGAATTGCTTTGCCGCTTGGCGCTCTAAAGGTTAACCCTTTGACCGCCAAAGACGGCAAATCACGTCATCGAGAATTCGTGCCACTGACGCCAACGACGCCTACTGACGTCAAAATTCAATGGTCAAAAACATGTTAATTCAAACCACTATCTGTGTTTTTCAATCCCTGTTGATTTTGGACCACTTTTTTTTTTTTTTTTGGTTTGGCGTCAGTGGCACGGAGAATTGCTTTGCCGCTTGGCGCTCTAAAGGTTAACCCTTTGACCGCCAAAGACGGCAAATCACGTCGAGAATTCGTGCCACTGACGCCAACGACGCCTACTGACGTCAAAAATTTCAATGGTCAAAAACATGTTAATTCAAACCACTATCTGTGTTTTTTCAATCCCTGTTGATTTTGGAGCACTTTTTTTTTTTTTTGGTTTGGCGTCAGTGGCACGGTGAATTGCTTTGCCGCTTGGCGCTCTAAAGGTTAAATTGTTAGGTTATTTGATACAAATATTTTGGTTTTCAGCACAAAGTCAAAGTTGGCGTACCACAAGGGCGTGTGCAACCAGGCGCGGCCGCAGTGCGACTGTTGCGGCAAAGTGTTCGCCAACAAGATGACGCTCAAGTACCATCTCAAGTGAGTACAATATATAGGTCATATTTTCTGTGTTAAGAGGCCTTATTCCTTTTAAAATTGATTGTTTTCATATCATGACAAATATATTGATAACTAGCTGTGCCCCGCGGTGTTACCCGCTCATCCCACGGGAACACTAAATTTATTCGGGATGAAAAGTATCCTATGTCCTTTCCCGGGTCTCAAACTATCTCCATACCAAATTTCATCTAAGTCGGTTCAGCGGTTTAAGCGTGAAGAGGTAACAGACAGACAGACAGACACTTTCGCATTTATAATATTAGTATGGATTTCAACCAACTTTTTGAAGTGAATAAAACTTTTCCCCGAGTTCTAGGTAGTAACGTAGCTATTTCATGCTTTTATTGTGTGCAGTCGAAAATAAGTTGAAAAAACTAATTTTCCGCGTGAATTTTGTCAATTTCGAGTAGTTTTTAAAACAAAAATTATCAATGAAAAATTCTAACTGTAGGTTTCTAATATATACCAATAAATCCCAATAGTCCTGTTCTAGGTAGTAACACTAATAATATCTTAAGGAACATGTATAATCATAGAGAAAAATGTCTAAAACAATCAGCATTTTAAAAGGAATAAGGCCTCTTAATTGTGTACAAACTTTTTGAGAAATGCTCATATTATATCTATGTGCGTTGATATCTGTGTCGATGTTGGTTTGTATCTATTCAATGACTTCAACCCTTTTTTTTATTTATGTTTCAGGATTCTGCCTCAAAATAAAGAGGAAAAGCCGAAGGAAAAGCTGTTTATATCGTGCAAAGGGTGCAGCAAGGTGTTCCACTCCAAGAAGGCGTACCGAGCGCACGTGTGAGTAATATCGAGTTGACGACGCGTTTGGCTCGGTTTGTAGACACCTGCCTACTGAGTCGGCGGTCCCGGGTTCGAATCCCGGCCGGGGCAGATATTTGTGCAAAATATTTGTTCTCGGGTCATGGATGTTATCTATATATGTATTTATATATTATGTATATCGTCGTCTAGTACACATAGTACAAGCTATGCTTAGTTTGGGACTAGGTCAATTTGTGTATGATTGTCCCTTAATATTTATTTGTTTATTTATTTTATATGCCCAGGTGTTGAAACACACGCCATATTGCGGATTTTAGTGGTACTAATTTATTTTACTCAGACATGCAATGAATAGACGTCATAACGTGCGTTATAACAGGCTTCGAAGTATCACGGCGGGCGGAACAACTCGAGAGAACTGTCAAGGAATTTCATACAAAATTTAAGGCCTAGGCCGGAAAGTAATTTTTTTAAACATGGCGTCTGTTCATGGACAGGCTAAACAGCTGAAATATTTTTTTTTAGTGGTGTAGGTATTGTTTTATTTCATTGCATATGTTTAAGAAAAGCACTATGAACAGAAATGAAATATGAAATGAAATAATTTATGAAACGAAATAATTAATTCAGTAAGTAGGCCACAAGGGCACTTTTACGAGTCAGATTGTGAGTCTACCGGCATTTCCCAAGAGGAGACCGCTGTTGAGAAGAAAGCCGAAAGAAACTCGACAGTAAGTAATTTTTTCGTAAATTATACTTAAAAACTAATACAATTATATTGTAACTAGGTAATTGTTACATATATGTTAGAGGAGATGTACAAGATTCTCCAAATCAATGTTCACACAAAAAAATATATAAATAAAGTGATTTTTTCAGAGATGTAGAAGGTCTCTAGGCGTCACAATTTACAAAATAATGAAATGATGATGAAATGATAATAGTTAAATTTTATTTCTCAGAGATGTATAAGGTCTCTGCAGCCGTCGCCACTTGTCGACGGCTGCTGTCGCCACTTGTTGACGGCTGCCGTCGCCACTTGTTGACGGCTGCCGTCGCCACTTGTCGACGGCTGCCGTCAACAGGTGGCGACGGCTGCAGTTGTACTAGTGCCGTTCGTCTGAAAGGGCCCTAATTTATTGTAAGTATGTGTATGTATCTGCAGCGTGATCCACAACGGAGTGACGTACCCCTGCCCGATCTGCGGGAAGCTGTTCCAGTGGAAGAGGAACCTGGCGCGCCACACCAGGAACCACAGGTACACTCCTAGTATGTGTATGTATCTGCAGCGTGATCCACAACGGAGTGACGTACCCCTGCCCGATCTGCGGGAAGCTGTTCCAGTGGAAGAGGAACCTGGCGCGCCACACCAGGAACCACAGGTACACTCCTAGTATGTGTATGTATCTGCAGCGTGATCCACAACGGAGTGACGTACCCCTGCCCGATCTGCGGGAAGCTGTTCCAGTGGAAGAGGAACCTGGCGCGCCACACCAGGAACCACAGGTACACTCCTAGTATGTGTATGTATCTGCAGCGTGATCCACAACGGAGTGACGTACCCCTGCCCGATCTGCGGGAAGCTGTTCCAGTGGAAGAGGAACCTGGCGCGCCACACCAGGAACCACAGGTACACTCCTAGTATGTGTATGTATCTGCAGCGTGATCCACAACGGAGTGACGTACCCCTGCCCGATCTGCGGGAAGCTGTTCCAGTGGAAGAGGAACCTGGCGCGCCACACCAGGAACCACAGGTACACTCCTAGTATGTGTATGTATCTGCAGCGTGATCCACAACGGAGTGACGTACCCCTGCCCGATCTGCGGGAAGCTGTTCCAGTGGAAGAGGAACCTGGCGCGCCACACCAGGAACCACAGGTACACTCCTAGTATGTGTATGTATCTGCAGCGTGATCCACAACGGAGTGACGTACCCCTGCCCGATCTGCGGGAAGCTGTTCCAGTGGAAGAGGAACCTGGCGCGCCACACCAGGAACCACAGGTACACTCCTAGTATGTGTATGTATCTGCAGCGTGATCCACAACGGAGTGACGTACCCCTGCCCGATCTGCGGGAAGCTGTTCCAGTGGAAGAGGAACCTGGCGCGCCACACCAGGAACCACAGGTACACTCCTAGTATGTGTATGTATCTGCAGCGTGATCCACAACGGAGTGACGTACCCCTGCCCGATCTGCGGGAAGCTGTTCCAGTGGAAGAGGAACCTGGCGCGCCACACCAGGAACCACAGGTACACTCCTAGTATGTGTATGTATCTGCAGCGTGATCCACAACGGAGTGACGTACCCCTGCCCGATCTGCGGGAAGCTGTTCCAGTGGAAGAGGAACCTGGCGCGCCACACCAGGAACCACAGGTACACTCCTAGTATGTGTATGTATCTGCAGCGTGATCCACAACGGAGTGACGTACCCCTGCCCGATCTGCGGGAAGCTGTTCCAGTGGAAGAGGAACCTGGCGCGCCACACCAGGAACCACAGGTACACTCCTAGTATGTGTATGTATCTGCAGCGTGATCCACAACGGAGTGACGTACCCCTGCCCGATCTGCGGGAAGCTGTTCCAGTGGAAGAGGAACCTGGCGCGCCACACCAGGAACCACAGGTACACTCCTAGTATGTGTATGTATCTGCAGCGTGATCCACAACGGAGTGACGTACCCCTGCCCGATCTGCGGGAAGCTGTTCCAGTGGAAGAGGAACCTGGCGCGCCACACCAGGAACCACAGGTACACTCCTAGTATGTGTATGTATCTGCAGCGTGATCCACAACGGAGTGACGTACCCCTGCCCGATCTGCGGGAAGCTGTTCCAGTGGAAGAGGAACCTGGCGCGCCACACCAGGAACCACAGGTACACTCCTAGTATGTGTATGTATCTGCAGCGTGATCCACAACGGAGTGACGTACCCCTGCCCGATCTGCGGGAAGCTGTTCCAGTGGAAGAGGAACCTGGCGCGCCACACCAGGAACCACAGGTACACTCCTAGTATGTGTATGTATCTGCAGCGTGATCCACAACGGAGTGACGTACCCCTGCCCGATCTGCGGGAAGCTGTTCCAGTGGAAGAGGAACCTGGCGCGCCACACCAGGAACCACAGGTACACTCCTAGTATGTGTATGTATCTGCAGCGTGATCCACAACGGAGTGACGTACCCCTGCCCGATCTGCGGGAAGCTGTTCCAGTGGAAGAGGAACCTGGCGCGCCACACCAGGAACCACAGGTACACTCCTAGTATGTGTATGTATCTGCAGCGTGATCCACAACGGAGTGACGTACCCCTGCCCGATCTGCGGGAAGCTGTTCCAGTGGAAGAGGAACCTGGCGCGCCACACCAGGAACCACAGGTACACTCCTAGTATGTGTATGTATCTGCAGCGTGATCCACAACGGAGTGACGTACCCCTGCCCGATCTGCGGGAAGCTGTTCCAGTGGAAGAGGAACCTGGCGCGCCACACCAGGAACCACAGGTACACTCCTAGTATGTGTATGTATCTGCAGCGTGATCCACAACGGAGTGACGTACCCCTGCCCGATCTGCGGGAAGCTGTTCCAGTGGAAGAGGAACCTGGCGCGCCACACCAGGAACCACAGGTACACTCCTAGTATGTGTATGTATCTGCAGCGTGATCCACAACGGAGTGACGTACCCCTGCCCGATCTGCGGGAAGCTGTTCCAGTGGAAGAGGAACCTGGCGCGCCACACCAGGAACCACAGGTACACTCCTAGTATGTGTATGTATCTGCAGCGTGATCCACAACGGAGTGACGTACCCCTGCCCGATCTGCGGGAAGCTGTTCCAGTGGAAGAGGAACCTGGCGCGCCACACCAGGAACCACAGGTACACTCCTAGTATGTGTATGTATCTGCAGCGTGATCCACAACGGAGTGACGTACCCCTGCCCGATCTGCGGGAAGCTGTTCCAGTGGAAGAGGAACCTGGCGCGCCACACCAGGAACCACAGGTACACTCCTAGTATGTGTATGTATCTGCAGCGTGATCCACAACGGAGTGACGTACCCCTGCCCGATCTGCGGGAAGCTGTTCCAGTGGAAGAGGAACCTGGCGCGCCACACCAGGAACCACAGGTACACTCCTAGTCGGTTACTTGTCTGAAACACTCATTTTTGTGTCCCACCTGCAGAGTTCGAAATTATCAAGATAATAACGAGCTGTGATAATTATCCGATAATTATCGGCTAATTATCACCAGTATTAAAAGATCATTTGTTAAATTGTTTCATAAGAAATATCGATGGTTGATGGCATTGTTCAAATTCAACACAAATAACACAATAAACAATATTTAACTTAACAAACCAATGACATTCGAATTCACTTTTGCATAACACCAACTGACGTTTTTTTTTCGAAACGTTCGGATAGACGCAAGAAGTGCGGAAATACACGTTTGGATACTTAGAATATAGTTCTATTTCACGGGCGCAATTTTTTGTAATTATCAATTGATAATTATCCACCTGTTATTATCACGATAATTATCGTTGATAATTATCCTTTCGAACCCTGACCACCTGTAACGTTTCGCCAAATTTTCATTGAAATAATGGTGAGTGTCAGGATGGCGGGTGTAATCAACGAATGGAGCTGCGGTACACGTCAGGAGTTAGTGCTAGCAATGTGCCAAATTTGCGCCAAAATTGGAGCAATGTGCTCTTTAACCCTTTGACCGCCAAAGACGGCAAATCACGTCATCGGGAATTCGTGCCACTGACGCCAACGACGCCTATTGTCGTCGAAAATTTCAATGATCAAAAACATGTTAATTCAAACCACTATCTGTGTTTTTCAATCCCTGTTGATTTTGGAGCACTTTTTTTTTTTGGTTTAGCGTCAGTGGCACGGAGAATTGCTTTGCCGCTTGGCGCTCGAAAGGTTAAACTTCAGAGATATTTAAGAAATAAAGAACGCCCGCCATCCCGACTTCAGGTTGGCGGCGCATTTCCAGTTCTAGCTAATGGCTGCCTACTCAAGGGTGAAAGAACTGCCTAATGTTAGTGCTCGGAATGTGCTTCCACGTGTATGAAGCACAATCAAATTCAGAGAGCGGTTAAAGAGTAAGAGTGATTCACTTTTTTGTGTAAAGCGCCTGCATGTTTTGTGTGAGCCCGAACTGCCTGCAATGAAGATGTGATATCGCTATTTCAAATAAACAGGCGTCTATACGAGGGGCAAACCGAAATGATCGGGAATTTAAAAAACTATGTGCACTATATAAATAAATTATATTTTATTGTTTTTCGAAGTATTCTCCGTTACATTCAATGCACTTTTGCATTCTTTTAAACCAGTCATTAAAACAATAATTCCAGTTTGAAGTAGGCATTGCCAAAATGGCCGATTTATAGGCTTCCACAGCGGCTTCTGGGTTCTCAAACCGCTGACCACGCAATAAATCTTTAATTCTAGGGAACGTAAAAAAATCATTTGGACTCAGGTCAGGGCTGTATGGAGGATGGGACATCAACTCAACGTTTTCGTCGTTCAAAAATTTAGTTGTTTTGTGGGCGGTGTGGGAGCTCGCATTGTCGTGGTGTAAGATGACGCGGCGTCTCGGGTTCCCTTGGCGAAGTTCGGCCAGCACCTCCGGCAAACAAACTGTGATATACCAATCAGCGGTAACGGTTCTTTGTTCTTCTAGAGGAATTGTGGCAACATGCCCCTTTTTTGAGACGAACGAAGCCACCATCTTCTTCGACACGCTTCGAGAACGCACAACTTTCGTTGGTTTGACCTCGTCATCGAAGACCCATACTGCCGACTGGTGCTTTCTTTCAGGCTCATAAGAATAAATCCAGGATTCGTCACCCGAGACCATATTATAAACGGCTTTTGACTTTCCTCCATTGTAGCATTTCAGAATAGATCGGCACCAATCAACACGAGCCGCCTTTTGCTCTTCAGACAAATTATGGGGTACCCATCGGGAAATCAATTTTCTGACACCCAATTCACCATGCAAAATAGTGTGAATTGCAGTCATTCCAATGCCTATGGTTGCCCGAATCTGCTCGTATGTCACATGTCTATCTTCTTTTAGTAGTTTTTCCACAGCCGCGATGTTTTCAGGCGAAACCGCCGTTTTCGGCCGACCTGATGAAGGTACGGTGCCAAGAGAGGCACGACCCCGTCGAAACTCAGCATACCACCGATATATTGTCGTCTGACTAGGTGCTTCAATGTCGTATATAGTAACAAGCTCATTGCGACATTCATCTGGAGATAAGCCACGACGAAAGTTATGGTAAATAATTGCACGAAAATTTTCACGCGTCAGCTCCATTTTGTTCATCGAGTTGTCAATTTAAAAATGGAATTAAAAAAATATATCGTTCTTTTTTTAAATTGTAAAAACGGCATCGTGATTGTAAGTCGCCAGTATGCATGTGACAAAAAAGGATTTAATGTAACTCAGTTTAAAGTACTCTATTCCCGATCATTTCGGTGTGCCCCTCGTATACATACTTATTCAATTCCATATTACTCTTTAAGAGGCCTTATTCCTTTTAAAATGCTGATTGTTTAGACATTTTTCTCTATGATCAAACATGTTTCTTAACATACTATTGATGTTACTTTCTAGAACAGGGCTATTGGGATTTATTGGTATATATTTGAAACCTACAATTTGAATTTTTCATTGATAATTTTTGTTTCAAAAACTACTCGAAATTGACAAAATTCACGCGGAAAATTAGTTTTTTCAACTTATTTTCGACTGCACGCAATGAAACGTGACATAGCTATGTTACTACCTAGAACTTGGGGAAAAGTATTATTCACTTCAAAAAGTTGGTTGAAATTATCAATATATTTGTCATAATATGAAAAAAATAAATTTTCAAAGGAATAAGGCCTCTTAAAGAGTAAGAGTGATTCACTTTTTTGTGTAAAGCGCCTGCATGTTTTGTGTGAGCCTGAACTGCCTGCAATGAAGATGTGATATCGCTATTTCAAATAAACAGGCGTCTATATACATACTTATTCAATTCCATATTACTCTTTAACCACTCTCTGAATTTGATTGTGCTTCACTGCAAGTAGGCCACAAGGGCACTTTTACATGTCTGAGTCTACCGGCATTTCACAAGAGGAGACCGCTGTTGAGAAGAAACGCCGAAAGAAACTCAACAGTAAGTCATTTTTTCAGAAAGCATAAGTACCTACTTTAACTATTACAGTAATATGAACTTAACTATACTATACGTAGTTCTCGAAGAAAACATATTAGTTTAAGATCCGAAGCTAAATCGATCTTTACCGAGCTGATAAGAGAATGAAACATATTAATTTAGTATATTAGAAAATATATTAAAAATGTGTTTGCCAAAAAATATCCTGGACAGGCTATATTTTTTTTATATGTTTCATTCTATTTCAGCTTGGTGAAGGTCGATTTAGGTTGGGATCTTCTACTACATTAAAAGTGTATTTTAAGATATAAAGGAGGAAAAGTGTAAGATAAAATAGAAACTACAAAAAAGCCTGACGGTTTATCACAATTTATGTACGTTTGATATACTTTCTTATTAGAACTGTGTCCCTTAAACTAGTTAGGTACAATCTAAGAACGACGATTTTTGCCGCGCGGCTAAAATCGTGCGGCTTTAGTTGCCTGTGTAAACCCCGCTTTACACAGCCTCAACGTTCTGTTTGGCTTGCGCTGGAGACGACGACTTTAGAAGGGCCATAAATCATATTTTTTCTGCTAAAAAAGCGGCTTTTGTAAAGATCAAAGTAGTGCGCCTTCTGTACTTGTAGGTACTATTATGTATTCTATGGTCATACTCCTCCTCCTTTTATTCTTCTTGAAAAGACAAGTCGTTGGAATTAATTTAGCTAAGAAAGATTTTTTTTCTTTTATTTCAATAGGCTAGTTGACCCAGTTTCGAAATATATTGGAAATGGTTAATAATGATCTTACTAGCTCTAAAAAAAATTTCTTGTATTTTTCTGAAAGCTAGAAAGCTAAATTTTATCAATTGAAAATTAGAAATTTCATAAACAGTCAAAAACGCCGTCCGCCATTTTTCCCTTTCGCTAATCTGTGGCGTGTCGTAGTATTACCTGTAAATATTTGAAATTCGACCGTCGTATAATGCCATTCCGCTCACTCCAATATACTTTGACAGGAGATCGAGAGGGACGGCACTATTCGAAGTCGTCAAAGTAGACTTTCAGTTTTGTTTACATGACCAATGACGTCACTATCATAAGCGAAAATGGCGGACAGCGTTTTAAGCATTTCAAAATACAGATTAAAAACCATATTTTCAAATTAAAAATTTTCAGCCATCTTTCACTTTTATGAATTGAAAAATATATATTTAGGTTTCCTTTGCTAAATACTATACGGAATAAACATTAGTTTATTACAATTCGACATGAGTCAACTAGCCTATTTTTTTTTTTTTTTTTTTAATTTTTGTCAGGGATCGCGACGCAGGCGCCACGCACGAGTGCAGGGACTGCGGCAAAGTGTTCAGCAGCCGCGACTGCTACAACAACCACATGAAGCTCAGCAAGCGGCACGTGCAAGAGGACGCCTATGTGTGAGTCATATTTAACCCTTTGACCGCCAAAGACGGCAAATCACGTCATCGGGAATTCGTGCCACTGACGCCAACGACGCCTATTGACGTCAAAAATTTCAATAGTCAAAAACATGCTAATTCAAACCACTATCTGTGTTTTTCAATCTCTGTTGATTTAGGAGCACTTTTTTTTTTTTTGGTTTGGCGTCAGTGGCACGGTGAATTGCTTTGCCGCTTGGCGCTCAAAGCATTAAATGAAAAAAAAAACCGGCCAAGAGCATGTCGGGCCACGCTCAGTGTAGGGTTCCGTAGTTACTCATCCTTCACAAGAGACGGTTAAAGACGGAAAGATGGAAAAAGGTCGTAAACGCCAAAGCAACTGTAATTACTTATTACCTTCTGGAAGTCAACTTACGTCCTTTTAAAGAAAATTATGAAAGTTTGCGATAACTCAAAAACGGATGGACCGATTTTGTTCAATATAGTTTTCATTGAAAGCACTTATAAGGCCTCGTTTTCATGAATTTTTCCATATTTTTGACATGTGGTTGAAAAGTTAGACACTATTTTTTTTTTCGGAGCGAATATTTACAAAGCTACTGACTTTATCAAAAAGTAATGTTCAGAGACCCGTATTATTTTTAACAGACCTATTTAACGACAACCCACACACTAGGGTTGGAACGAAAAAAAAAAATTCCCCCCCACTTTAGGTGTAAGAGGTACCCGAAAAAAAAATTTTTTTTTAGTTTTTATTTTACCATTTTGTCGGCGTGATACATACACATACTCATACCAAATTTTAGCTTTCTAGTACGAATGATCACGGAGCTAAGCCGCGGACGGACGAACAGACGGACAGACGGACATGGCGAAACTATAAGGGTTCCTAGTTGACTACGGAACCCTAAAAATGCAGTTTCTATTAAGAGCCCACCCATGCAAAATTCGTCTGGTGAATGATCCTAGATCTCAACATCCATAGTGATTAAAAATCTGTCCCTTGGAAATAAGAAACTTAAACAGTATTTCTTCAATCTTGTCAACGTGAGAACACGATTGGTAATAATTTCCCCGATACTTTTATCTCTCAAACATATTTTGTTGATATTTTCGGTTGGATCTTGAAAACCCTTACGTTTTTAACAATGTTTTTTAGCTTAATAGATGCACAATTATAATGTTACGAGCGTGGGGTTCGTATATGATAGAAAAGCACAAATTAATCCACAAATGAACTCACACTTTATTACTAAAATTACACACTTGCAATTTACACGAACTGTACTTAAAATCCACTAATTAAAACACACACACTATTTCACAAATTATGCACTCACTATTCACACGAACTGTACTTAAGCGCACTAATCACTTAAGAGTCTTTCTCTCCGATTATCCTTGTACTAGCACTCTCGATCGCAGTTAAAATGTAACTAACTCGCGCCGGCCGTCGGCGCCTTTTATATTCCGCGGAACCGCTCTAGACGCATTGTCCACACATATCGCGAATATTCTAGTAAGGTCCAGTGTAAGGGCCGAGAACATTCGAGGCCATATATGTCTCTCTCTAATGGCGCACTTTCTGTCACTCCCTTCTCGAATGTTCCGAGTATAGCTATCTCTTTCTAGTAGTCCCATCCTTGTTACACACTTTTCGAATGTTCTGAGAATAGCTATCTCTTTCTACTAGTGCTATCTCTGTCACTCCTATGGGATATTTCGCCATATAACGATTTGTGCTTCAGAGGCCCATAAGGGGTCCTGAAAACGCCTGAAAACGGGTTTTCAGGTTATGGCGTCATCTGATAGAGGGTGCCCTGAAACGGACTGAAAACATGTTTCAGGCGCCTGAAAACGACGGCAACTTGGGTGAAATTTCGATCTTTAGATATGTGATAGAGCAACTTCTGAAACGGCCTGAAATGACTTTTCAGCCTGCTGAAAACGCCTCTAAAGCACTGAAATTGACGTTTGAAGTTTTTGACCTAACCTACCGGCGTAACACTAAGTTCTCAAAAACTGTAAAACTATTTTCAATATAAAATGCGCACGTTTATGACACAACTCAAAAAACATGATTTTCGCGCTTCCGAGCACGCACTTCCATCTCCCTCACGCTTACGCTCAGTGAGAGAGAGAGAGCTAGCCGACGCGTTGACGCCCTCTTAAAATCGACGCTTAAACGTCAGTAGCGATTCGTCAAGGGTTTGTCATCAACCAAATTCTAAACATTGTTTACCGGAATGCTGCTTAATAACTTTGACAGAGAGAAAATTTGTTTTTCTCAGTCAAGTCAGACAATGGTTGCCGAAACGATAGGGAGGGCTCAAATAATGAATATACGCGTTAAATCCGTTTAAATTGTTTTTCTCAAACATGCAATGAAATCTCGTCTTAACGTGCCTTATAACAGGCTTCGAAGCGGAACAACTCGAGAGAACTGTAAAGGAATTTCGTACAAAATTGAAGGCCTAGGCCGGGAAGTAATTTCTTTTAAACATGGCGTCTGTGTTCATAAACAGGCTAAACAGCTGTTTTTTTAGTGGTGTATTTGTTTTATTTCATTGCATATGTTTGAGAAAAGCACTATACGTGCCTTAGCCGTGAAAAGCGCTTGCCGGCTTCGTATCACTATCCGTCTATACCTACTCAGCTGGTAAGCCCATCTTTCCCGGCGTCTGCAGTAATGTACTATTATTTAACCTTTTGAGCGCCACAGTCGGCTGTGGCGGTCAACAAAAAATCGTGCCCCTGACGCCACGTCGGCCACAGCCGTCCGAATTTCAATGATCAAAAACTTTGTAGTTCTAACCGCTACAAGTATTTTTCAATCCCTGTTGATTTTGGGGCACATCTTTTTAGGGTTCCGTACCCAAAGGGTAAAAACGGGACCCTATTACTGAGACTTCGCTGTCCGTCCGTCCATCCGTCCGTCCGTCTGTCACCAGGCTGTATCTCAACAACGGTGATAGCTAGACAGTTGAAATTTTCACAGATGATGTATTTCTATTGCCGCTATAACAACAAATACTAAAAATAAAATAAAATAAATATTTAAGGGGGGCTCCCATACAACAAACTTGTTATAGATTATATATATGTATAGTATAGGTACGGAACCCTTCATGCGCGAGTCGGGCTCGCACTTGCCCAATTTTTTTTTTACTCTGGCGTCAGTGGCACGGTAAATTGCTAGACCGCTTGGCGGTCAATAGGTTAAATGAGAAATCTATTATTATTTCCCCAGCCACGAGTGTTCGTACTGCGGCAAGAAGTTTGCGACCAAGTGGTGCATGGTGGACCACATCGACTGGGACCATCTCAAGCGGATCAAGTACCAGTGCAGCGTGTGCTTCAAGGTCACTCATTATTTGTTTATTTATTTAAAACTAGCTGTGCCCCGCGGTGTTACCCGCTCATCCCACGGGAACACTAAATTTATTCGGGATGAAAAGTATCCTCCTATGTCCTTCCCCGGGTCTCAAACTATCTCCATACCAAATTTCATCTAAGTCGGTTCAGCGGTTTAAGCGTGAAGAGGTAACAGACAGACAGACACACTTTCGCATTTATAATATTAGTATGGATTAGTATGGATTTTTGCACAAAAAAAAGTGTGTAGATTCCGGGTTATGCATGAGATATACGAAAAAAAATTTAATGCAGTCTTTAATAAACCTGAAATCAAAGCCATTGTTCCTAAGAACAGATTTCCCTATCTCTTATAGTTTTCGTTTTCTCCCTACTGACCCATCTGGATTAATCACCCGGTTTATGGTTCTCTATCGTTTGCCAGAATTTCATATGCCGTAATCTATCACTTGCAATAATATTCATTTGCCATAAAACTATATTTTTCTGTAAGCTGAAACTTTCGGGATTTTCATAAAAAAAAAACCTAACCTAACCGGATGAGATAAGAAATCCCAAAGAGTTTATGATTTATGAAATAAAAAGTTTATGACAAGTGATACATTTATGACAAATGACATTCGGGGAAGTGAAAAGGCTCTCACGTAATTCATCTCTATAAGTATGTATATCGTCGTCTAGTACCCATAACACAAGCCTCCTTAAGCTTAATTTGGGACCAGATCGATTTGTGTGAGGTTGTCTGATATTTATTATTATTTTCAGGCATTCAAGACGGCCAAGATAATGGTGGCGCACATGAACAACATACACGAGGGCAAGAAAAACAGGGAGCCGGAGAGCGAGCATCTCTGTGAGATCTGCGGCAAGTCGTACAAGGTGAGCCTGTCCAGATTAATTTTACGACGCGTTTGGCTCGGTTTGTAGACACCTGCCTAATGAGCCGGCGGTCCCGGGTTCGAATCCCGGCCGGGGCAGATATTTGTGTGATGATCTCGATCGTGCTTGGGTCATGGTTGTTCTATGTATTTAAGTGTATATTTATCTATATAAGTATGTATATCGTCGTCTAGTACCCGTAGCACAAGCCTTCTTGAGCTTAATTTGGGACTAGATTTGTGTGAGGTTGTCCGATATTTATTATTTATTTGTGTCAAAGTCTCCGTGGTGCGAGAACAGATAACCTTCCAATAACGTACCTTAAGGTTCCTTATCGTATCGTTAATTTTGGTCGGACAACAGAACTCATTCCAATCGCTTTTATTCCCTCGTTTTGTATGGCTAACTACGCCTTAATTTTATCCAACTTTTTGGTCCTAGTCCTAACCCACAATACATGCCAAGACTTCGTCTGAAAGCGGCAGCGGCAAGCGGTGGCTGTACGAGTGTCTCGCTCTCTTGTATGACCGCCGCGCCTTTCGCTCCTCCGCTCGCCGCCGCCGCTGGCCGCGCAAGTGGTGGCTGGCTCGTAGCCCGAGTGACCGAAGTAGGGCAGACGTTACGGTAGTGTTGGAATGATATGCGCACATGAACAACATACACGAGGGCAAGAACAGGGAGCCGGAGAGCGAGCATCTCTGTGAGATCTGCGGCAAGTCTTACAAGGTGAGCCTGACCAGCATCTGTGCCAAGTTCGGACTAATTAAAATAATAATATTGTGTTTATATTCACAACAATCTAAGCAGGACTCGAACCTGCGTCCCCTACGTTTCCAGCTTAGTGCTCTCCCAACAAATGAAGCTCAAGAAGGCTTGTGTTATGGGTACTAGACGACGATCAACAACATGTATAACTTGTACTTATACTTTTTATTGAAATATCGGACAACCTCACACAAATCGATCTAGTCCCAAATTAAGCTCAAGAAGGTTGTGTTATGGGTACTAGACGACGATATACATAAGTACTTATATTGATAAATATATACATTAATACATAGAACAACCTCATGGTTTATTATTTGGGTAATCCCAAGCACAAATATTCGTGTTTATCACATAAATATTTGCCCTGGCCGAGATTCGAACCCGGGACCGGCTGCTCAGTGGCCAGGTGTCTACAAATTGCGCGAACCGCGTTATTTATTATTCTTTACCCACAGACAGTGAAGCGGCTGAAGGGACACGTGTGGGCGATGCACACGAACCGCTCCACGAGCAAGAGCTTCAAGTGCAAGCTGTGTCCCGCCACCTTCACCTGGCAGACCTCCATCTACAAGCACATGAAGATGATGCACGACAACAAGCGGCCCAAGGTATGTCTCCAGCAGCTTCCAGTGCCAGCTGTGTCCCGCCACCTTCAGCTGCAGACCTCCATCTACAAGCACATGAAGATGATGCACGACAACAAGCGGCCCAAGGTATGTCTCCAGCAGCTTCCAGTGCCAGCTGTGTCCCGCCACCTTCAGCTGCAGACCTCCATCTACAAGCACATGAAGATGATGCACGACAACAAGCGGCCCAAGGTATGTCTCCAGCAGCTTCCAGTGCCAGCTGTGTCCCGCCACCTTCAGCTGCAGACCTCCATCTACAAGCACATGAAGATGATGTAACAACAAGCGGCCCAAGGTATGTCTCCAGCAGCTTCCAGTGCCAGCTGTGTCCCGCCACCTTCACCTGGCAGACCTCCATCTACAAGCACATGAAGATGATGTAACAACAAGCGGCCCAAGGTATGTCTCCAGCAGCTTCCAGTGCCAGCTGTGTCCCGCCACCTTCACCTGGCAGACCTCCATCTACAAGCACATGAAGATGATGTAACAACAAGCGGCCCAAGGTATGTCTCCAGCAGCTTCCAGTGCCAGCTGTGTCCCGCCACCTTCAGCTGCAGACCTCCATCTACAAGCACATGAAGATGATGTAACAACAAGCGGCCCAAGGTATGTCTCCAGCAGCTTCCAGTGCCAGCTGTGACCCGCCACCTTCAGCTGCAGACCTCCATCTACAAGCACATGAAGATGTAACAACAAGCGGCCCAAGGTATGTCTCCAGCAGCTTCCAGTGCCAGCTGTGTCCCGCCACCTTCAGCTGCAGACCTCCATCTACAAGCACATGAAGATGATGTAACAACAAGCGGCCCAAGGTATGTCTCCAGCAGCTTCCAGTGCCAGCTGTGTCCCGCCACCTTCACCTGGCAGACCTCCATCTACAAGCACATGAAGATGATGTAACAACAAGCGGCCCAAGGTATGTCTCCAGCAGCTTCCAGTGCCAGCTGTGTCCCGCCACCTTCACCTGGCAGACCTCCATCTACAAGCACATGAAGATGATGTAACAACAAGCGGCCCAAGGTACGTCTCCAGCAGCTTCCAGTGCCAGCTGTGTCCCGCCACCTTCACCTGGCAGACCTCCATCTACAAGCACATGAAGATGATGTAACAAGCGGCCCAAGGTATGTCTCCAGCAGCTTCCAGTGCCAGCTGTGTCCCGCCACCTTCAGCTGCAGACCTACATCTACAAGCACATGAAGATGATGTAACAAGCGGCCCAAGGTACGTCTCCAGCAGCTTCCAGTGCCAGCTGTGTCCCGCCACCTTCAGCTGCAGACCTACATCTACAAGCACATGAAGATGATGTAACAAGCGGCCCAAGGTATGTCTCCAGCAGCTTCCAGTGCCAGCTGTGTCCCGCCACCTTCAGCTGCAGACCTCCATCTACAAGCACATGAAGATGATGTAACAACAAGCGGCCCAAGGTATGTCTCCAGCAGCTTCCAGTGCCAGCTGTGTCCCGCCACCTTCAGCTGCAGACCTCCATCTACAAGCACATGAAGATGATGTAACAACAAGCGGCCCAAGGTATGTCTCCAGCAGCTTCCAGTGCCAGCTGTGTCCCGCCACCTTCAGCTGCAGACCTCCATCTACAAGCACATGAAGATGATGTAACAACAAGCGGCCCAAGGTATGTCTCCAGCAGCTTCCAGTGCCAGCTGTGTCCCGCCACCTTCAGCTGCAGACCTCCATCTACAAGCACATGAAGATGATGTAACAACAAGCGGCCCAAGGTGTGTATACCTGTCGTATTCACTGGTTAATCTTTTAAGAAGCCTTATTCCTTTTGAAATTCATTTTTTCATATTATGACAAATATATTGATAACTAGCTGTGCCCCGCGGTGTTACCCGCTCATCCCACGGGAACACTCAATTTATTCGGGATGAAAAGTATCCTATGTCCTTCCCCGGGACTGAAACTATCTATATACCAAATTTCATCTCAATCGGTTCAGCGGTTTAAGCGTGAAGAGGTAACAGACAGACAGACACACTTTCGCATTTATAATATTAGTATGGATTTCAACCAACTTTTTAAGTGAATAATACTTTTCCCCGAATTCTAGGTAGTAACATAGTTATTTCATGCTTTCATTGCGTGCAGTCGAAAATAAGTTGAATAAAAACAATTTTCCGCGTGAATTTTGTCAATTTCGAGTCAATTTTGAAACAAAAATTATCAATGAAAAATTCAAACTGTAGGTTTCAAATATATACCAATAAATCCCAATAGCCCTGTTCTAGGTAGTAACATCAATAACATGTTAAGAAACATGTTTGATCATAGAGAAAAAAATCGAAAACAATCAGCATTTTAAAAGGAATAAGGCCTCTTAAACGCCAAGCGATGAAGCCATTCACCGTGCCACTGTCGCCAGCCCGTCAAGCACAACTATGCTTCGCGACTCTTGTCGCGTGACATAGCACTACCCGTCACTCTCTTGTACTACTGCACAAAAAGGGACGGCCGAGATTCGTCAGGTTTGCCTGGAGCTAGGGTAGCGAAGTGGTTAACGCGCTTGACCGGTAATTCAGAGGTACCGGGTTCGATTCCCGGTCTCTTCAACCAGGTAGCTCCTTTTTCAGTTTTTCTTCAAGCTTTCATCTTTGTATTAATGGTTTAAATAAAAAATGTGGTGTACCCACATAAAAAAAATGAGACATTACAAGTTTCATAAATCCATACTAATATTATAAATGCGAAAGTGTGTCTGTCTGTCTGTCTGTTACCTCTTCACGCTTAAACCGCTGAACCGATTTAGATGAAATTTGGTATGGAGATAGTTTGAGACCCGGGAAAGGACATAGGATACTTTTCATCCCGAATAACTTTTGTGTTCCCGTGGGATGAGCGGGTAACACTGCGGGGCACAGCTAGTTTATTATAAATAATAGTTCAAAAAACATTTTTTTTTTTAATTTTTACTTATGTGACCTGGAATGTGATCTCTTAAAAAAAAGGAAAGAAGAAAAAGTCATCCATTTTTGCTTTTCCATAGTCGGGTAAAAAAGTATTCTATAAACATCGGGGGATGGCCAACTACTCATGTACAGTCGCCATCAGACATATCGTAGCATGTAAGGTATTCATAAATATCTGAACACGACTCTTATTGACTGGGCGTTACAGTACATGTTCACATATTTATGAACGCCTTATATGCTGCGATATATCTGATGGCGACTGTACCAAAAAATTTTGAAATCGGTCCGGCGGTTGAGGCGTGATGAGATGAGGACAAAGATTTTATTTTTACTACTTTATAGTATGCTCCCCGATTATTCAAAATCGGCTGGTGAACAGATTTGAAAGAATAGTTGTTTTGTTTGGAAGAGCATACTTTCTAGTTGGTCCATTTGTCATAAAACGCAACTTCGTTTCGTTGAGGTCGGTTATTTTTTGTCAACGCATTAGCTGCCGCCAACGCATTCACCGCCACACAAATTTCTAGGCCACGCTCCCTGTGTTAGTAGAGTTGTTAGTCCGCTGTTTTCTAACATAATTGTGCGCATCGGGTTACAAGCATGAAATTTCCACCACAGATAGAGTGTTTCTTGGGGATTATTTTCAGATGTGGAGGGAAGTCAGATTCGTCCCCTGTGAGGCGTGAGAGCGGAGTGAATAGGACCAAGTATACCTCTTTTCTTTCTTTATTGCTGGTCAGTTAAGTCTACTAGGACTTGTCTGGTATCGTTTCTGTGTAAAACGGATATCAGAAATTCATTTTTTATGTTATTTTTGTATAGTTCTATATAAAAATATGGGTGTATGGCCGAAAAGGTAAAAATCACAACAAGTTTTTTTTATTCAGTGAGGTAAATTAGTTAAATTTCATTAACATTTTCAAATTATTATTATTATTTTAAAAAGCTTATTTAATCTAGTTTATAAAAATATATGCATGTTGGGCACTTCTCATACAAACAGTAGCTTAAAATATATATTTAAGTCGGCGTAACCAGCGTAAATCTCCGAACGCATCCTATTTCGCTTCATTAAATACATTAAGGGGCTACCCGCTCTCAATGACCTTCTATCTGTTGCGATAGATTTTCCCATATTATAAATAGCTAATCATAATAACATAGTTTCCACAACAAAATACCGTATCAAGTACCTTTCACATGTCACTGACTTTGAGATACAGGCCGTCAAAGTTTACGATTTTTTCGGGGAAAAAGTTGTGGAAACGGTTTTTTGCGTTTTTCTCGAAAAGTATTGAGAAAAATAGAAAAAGCTTCACAACAAATTTTGTGGAATATGGTTTAGAACAATAAAATGTAAGATATTTTCTACATATACACCGGGGATAAAAGTAGAAACGAGATTAGTGTATTTTTGGTCCTTCACCGAATATTTTTTTATAAAATACACAGTCGTTAAATCAAAATTCGGGTCACTACAAAGTGTTAAGCATAGACCATACTACAATATATATTAAATAGGACATTATAACTCTATAATCCACAAACTAGATACGATGTAAAAATCATCAAATTGGCTGATTTCTGCAGGGAGCCCCTTAAATAATGATTATTAACAAGCTTTTAAATACAATATATACCAAATACGTCCTAGAAAAACAAATTTATGTAATTAAAACAAAATATTTTTTTGCTAATGTATCTCGAGCACACGGGCTAATCTCAACATCAACAATTTATTTAAGTTACTGTTTGTATGAAGAGTGCCCAACATGTATATAGGTTTAGAAACTAGATTAAATTTGCTGTTCTGCAATATTTTTGTTAGTTGTAAATATTAAGGAAATATAAGGGTGATTCCATAAAAGTTGGGTAACTTTGTGTTCCAGTGATATTTATATTAAAATATATTATGTACTCAATATTATAAATGACTGGCACATGAAACAGCGTATTTTTAATCATGTCACTCACTTTTGCCTAAATCATATTTTTTTTAACAATAAAAAAACTTCTTTTGTCTCCGTAATATCAGTCCCTAGCCATGTCACATTTCCAAAATGATATTTTTGTTCGTCCGGTTTTATCATGATATGATGTTATTTGAATTTTAGCTAACTTAAACACACTAAAAATTACATTCCTTACTTCACCAAAACAATTCAATAAACAAGAATAATCATTTTCCATACCTTTTTGTAAAAAAAAGTAGCGTCATCGATAATTACAATCAGGCCCTAGCCACTTAGAAAATTTAAAAATACGCGGCATCCGGGCTGAATGACTCTTTTGAAACCCATTCATTCAAAAGTAATCACATGAAGTTAGCCATATGCGCGGTCCGATCCGCGTCGGCCATTTTCACGTCAGTGCAGTCGGCGTCCATGCTGAGGAAACACGTGCTGTACCAGTCAATTACTCAGGCCCTAGGTGAGTTATTTTGCAAAAAGTTAATTAGTTATTGTTTCCTTTTATTTGTGTGTAAATGTGATCTGTTTGTTTTGATATTATAGTTTCTTACAAGTTTCGGTATGTCTTGTCAAAAGTAAATTACGAGTGATTTTGTTCAAATTCGTCAGTCCCTAGACCATCAGGCCCTTGTCGTAAATGTGGCTAGGGACTGACGCAAAGGCTAGGGGCTGACGTTCGTACTTTTTGAGGCAAGTTCATCAATTTAAGAAACTTGTATTTGTTGTAGAATATGCTGCCTCGAACGAAAATACCGCTTTCTAAAGAAGAAAAAGCAAGAAAAAGTCAGAACAGGCAAAAAAACGGTTAGAAAAAATTAAAAATGATCCAGTTTTATTAGCAGAGTACAAAGAAAAAGAAAGATTGAAATACTTCAAAAAAAAGGAAAAAGGACAACGAAAATGCGTGATAGATATGACTCCACGTGTGTATAGATAAATGAAAAAAAAAAAACTGGTGCATTTACTCGGCAGATTACAGACAAAATAAAAAAATTGGTAAACTTATATGCTGATAAATACCTACATTGGACGAAAATACACCACCATCAACTGACGGAAAAAATGATCCTCAGGTCCCAGAAGAGATAAATTCCGAGCGACAATCTGATAATAAATAAATAAATATCAGACAACCTCACACTAATCGATCTAGTCCCAAATTAAGCTCAAGAAGGCTTGTGTTATGGGTACCAGACGACGATATACATACTTATATAGATAAATATATACTTAAATACAAAGAACAACCATGACCCAAGCACAAATATTCGAGTTCATCACACAAATATTTGCCCTGGCCGGGATTTGAACCCGGGACCGCCGGCTCAGTAGGCAAGCCAAAATCTGATGGTATTGCTGATCGGAGACAAGCTGAAGCTAAAAGGAGAAGTATTTTACTACGAAAGATAAGAAATAGATAACTACAGGAAAATAATCATGTTATTACTGAACTAAAGAAAAACTTGCTAACCAAAGACAGAAGTACAAAAGACTAAAACGCACTACAAAGAAATCAAAAAAGTCACTCACACCCAGAAGTAAAATTAAAGAAATGGCGAATGACCCTAATAAGGCAGGATTAGTAAAAAAAAGAAAACGAATTCGACAACATTGATGAAATTGTAGTCCAGCAATGGAGAAATAGTAAAGAATTGATCATGGATATGAAAACTAAAAATTGGGCAAGTGCGAGTCCGACTCGCGCATGAAGGGTTCCGTACCATAATCTATAACAAGTTTGTTGTATGGGAGCCCCCCTTAAATATTTATTTTAATTAATTTTTAGTATTTGATGTTATAGCGGCAATAGAAATACATCATCTGTGAAAATTTCAACTGTCTAGCTATCACTGTTCTTGAGATACAGCCGGGTGACAGACGGACGGACGGACGGACGGACAGCGAAGTCTCAGTAATAGGGTCCCGTTTTGACCCTTTGGGTACGGAACCCTAGAAAAGGAGCAATATATAACTAAGTATAAAAAAGAGATACCAAAAATGAAACCTTACGATTTGATAATAAATAATTTTAGTATTTATTGGTACTAAGTAGTGTTGTTGTTGGTAAGAGATACATTCCTACTAGATAAGGCAGTCTTTCTGTATAAAGTTGATTGGATTTTGCAATAAATATGTCAATTAATAAGAAAAAGAGTAAGAATTACTAAATAAATGATTATTGGAAGTTAAACATGTGATTTTATTCTATTCACAATGTTTTGCGTCAGTCCCTATCATATCCCGTCAGTCCCTAGAACACAGATTTCAGAAAAACACAAATTTCTCTTTAAATATCCAGTAAAGTGACCGGCCACTTTGGATACAAAAAGTAAATTGTTATCAGTATTGTATGTAATAAGAAGTTTTGTAATTAGTATCTAAAAACACCTATTTCAAAATTTGTGCGAAAATTACCCAACTTTTATGGAAGTACCCATAACTAATTTATCTCCCTGAATAAAAAAAAAACTTGTTGTGATTTTTACCATTTCGGAAATACACCTATATTTTTATATGGTACTTTGAATAAATAACATAAAAAATAAATTTCTGATATCTGTTTTATACGAAAACGATACCACATAAGCCCTAGTAGCGTTAAGTGATCAGTAATAAAAAAAGAAAAAGAGGACTCCTTTGTCCTATTCACCCCGCCTTCCCGCCGCACAGGGGACGAATCTGACTTCCTTCCACGTCTGAAAGTAATTACCGCAGAATACTCTATCTGTGGTATAAATTTCGTGGTTGTATCCCGATGCACACAATTTCGTGACTTAGCAAAATGTACTAGAGCACGCAGGGTAAGCTTAACATCAATATTTTTTTCAAGGTACTTTTTGTATGAGAAGTACCCAATATGTATACATTTAAAACAAGATTAAATTTGCTATTTAGTGATATTTTTTTAAATTGTAAATATTCAGGATATATAACTAACTTATCGTACTGAATAAAAAAAACTTGTGGTGATTTTTACCTTTTCGGCGATGTACCCAAATTTTTATACCAAACTATTCTTAAATAACATAAAAAAATAATTGCTGATATCTTTTTTACACGAAAACGATGCCACACAAGCCCTCATAGCCTTAACTGATCAGTAATAAAAAAAAGAAAAGGAGCTGTACTTGGTCCTATTCACCCCACTCTCCCGCCACGCAGGGTACGAATCTGACTTCCCTCCACATCTGAAAATAATCACCGCGGAACGCTCTATGTGTGGTAGAAATTTCATGCTTGTAACCCGATGCACACAATTTCGCGGCTTAGCAACTCTACTATGTATGATAATGTGTTAAAAGTGATTACCATTAAAAAAAACGTAGTGATTATATTGTATGATTGCAGCAACTCCGGCCGCTGCCCGTGAAGAAGCAGGAGGCTGGCTACCCGGCCGAGCCGCGCACCTACTTCCCGCCCGCGCCGCACCTGCCGCTGCACAACATCGTGCACAATATGGTGTAGCTACAACATCTTGCTCGACATGGTGTAGCTACAACATCGTGCGCAACATGGTGTAGCTACAACATCGTGCGCAACATGGTGTAGCTACAACATCGTGCACAAGATGGTGTAGCTACAACATCGTGCGCAACATGGTGTAGCTACAACATCGTGCACAAGATGGTGTAGCTACAACATCGTGCGCAACATGGTGTAGCTACAACATCGTGCGCAACATGGTGTAGCTACAACATCGTGCACAACATGGTGTAGCCACACAACATCGTGCGCAACATGGTGTAGCCACACAACATCGTGCACAACATGGTGTAGCCACACAACATCGTGCACGACATAGTGTAGCCACACAACATCGTGCACGACATAGTGTAGCCACACAACATCGTGCACGACATAGTGTAGCCACACAACATCGTGCACGACATAGTGTAGCCACACAACATCGTGCACAACATGGTGTAGCTACAACATCTTACTCGACATGGTGTAGCCACACAACATCGTGCACAAGATGGTGTAGCTACAACATCGTGCACAAGATGGTGTAGCTACAACATCGTGCGCAACATGGTGTAGCTACAACATCGTGCACAAGATGGTGTAGCTACAACATCGTGCGCAACATGGTGTAGCTACAACATCGTGCGCAACATGGTGTAGCTACAACATCGTGCACAACATGGTGTAGCCACACAACATCGTGCGCAACATGGTGTAGCCACACAACATCGTGCACAACATGGTGTAGCCACACAACATCGTGCACGACATAGTGTAGCCACACAACATCGTGCACGACATAGTGTAGCCACACAACATCGTGCACGACATAGTGTAGCCACACAACATCGTGCACGACATAGTGTAGCCACACAACATCGTGCACGACATAGTGTAGCCACACAACATCGTGCACAACATGGTGTAGCTACAACATCTTGCTCGACATGGTGTAGCCACACAACATCGTGCACAACATAGTGTAGCCACACAACATCGTGCACAACATGGTGTAGCCACACAACATCGTGCACAACATGGTGTAGCCACACAACATCGTGCACGACATAGTGTAGCCACACAACATCGTGCACAACATAGTGTAGCCACACAACATCGTGCACAACATGGTGTAGCTACAACATCTTGCTCGACATGGTGTAGCCACACAACATCGTGCACAACATAGTGTAGCCACACAACATCGTGCACAACATGGTGTAGCTACAACATCTTGCTCGACATAGTGTAGCCACACAACATCGTGCACAACATAGTGTAGCCACACAACATCGTGCACAACATAGTGTAGCCACACAACATCGTGCACAACATGGTGTAGCCACACAACATCGTGCACGATATAGTGTAGCGACACAACATCGTCGCAATTTAACTTTTCTTTACGTGTTGATCTTTGTATCTATATAGCAATAATAATCTTAGTCATAAATAAAATGCATTATATTTATTTTTACACAATATTTTTTCACTCTACAATATCTTAGCTTTACAATATACAATGCCATAATAGTGTACTTAATATTAAGATGTAATTTTTATACAAATTAAAAGCAATAATTAAGATAGCAATTTGTTGTTTCTTTTAATACTTACAGTACTTCCCTTATTGCTTACTGTAGCGGCAAAAAATCTATCATATTCTCCACAACGAGCTCTTTGCCTCAGTGACCCAATCAGGATCTTAGCCTCGACAGTACATTCAAGTAAATTAAGATCCTCGTACGGAACCAGTTCCAAATCTCCGTCGCGTATCGTCCTATTTGGTTGGACGCCTGCTGGCATTCCGTATCATTTGCGCCGTCGCGCGAGGAAACGCGTCCTCACTAACACAAAACAGATAGGTACAGAAATCAATCTACATACAAGCGCGCTCGAGCAAACGCACACATAGACATTGCTCACGGACACGTCAAGCGGATGGCGCCCGCGCTCGCACTGGTCCGAACTGGTCCGAGATATCGTGTCCGTGAGCAATGTCTGTGTGTGCGTTAGCTCGAGCGCGCTTGTATGTAGATTGATTTCTGTACCTATCTGTTTTGTGACACTAAGCCGGATCACTGAGCCACCATTCATATGATTGTGCTTGTTTTATAATAGATAATGCGGCAGGAAGGGTCTCGAGTGGAAACCGCGTACCGGAGGACGCCGCGTGAGAAGGCCTACATCAAACTACTCATGTCAAATTGTAATAAACTAATGTTTATTCCGTATAATATTTAGCAAAGAAAACCTAAATATATATTTTTCAATTCATAAAAGTGAAAGATGACTGACAAAGTTGAATTTGAAAATATGGTTTTTAATCTGTATTTTGAAATGCTTAAAACGCTGGCCGCCATTTTCGCTTATGATAGTGACGTCATCAGTCATGTAAACAAAACTGAAAGTCTACTTTGACGACTTCGAATAGTGCCGTTCCTCTCGATCTCCTGTCAAAGTATATTGGAGTGAGCGCAATGGCACTATAAGACGGTCGAATTTCGAATATTTACAGGTAATTCTACATCACGCCACAGATTAGCAAAAGGCAAAAATGGCGGACGGCGTTTTTGACTGTTCATGAAATTTCTAATTTTCAATTGATAAAATTTAGCTTTCTAGCTTTCACAAAATTACAAGACATTTTTTTTAGAGCTAGTGAGATCATCCACCATTTGAAATATATTTCAAAACTGGGTATACTAGCCTATAGTAATCAGTATAATGTAGTAAAAACAGTATATAATACTGTTTTTAACCGACTTCAAAAAAGGAGGAGCTTCTCAATTCGAACTAAATTTTTATTTTATTTTTTTGTATGTATGTTACTCGATATCTCCGAGAACCGTGAACCGATTTTGAATTTTTTTTTAATCGAAAGGGTTGGTTCCGTTGGCACTAAAATAATAAATTAATTTACTGAAGCATACTTTACTCACAATTTTTTTACATGCTGTGGTAATTAATTAAACTATGATTATTTTGTTTTCTCTGTGAATCAGAATGAAGTGTCGCTATTTGGACATCTGGTAAAAAACAGACTAGAGTGGTTTTTGGAGAGTAAAGACTTATTGCCAAAATCCCAATATGGGTTTAGAAAGGGAAAAAGTACAAATACAAATACTCTTTATTGCACACCTCCAACATAAAGGAATATACAACACAACATGAGATACATTAAAATAACAGGCAGAGGTAAACAACGGGCGGTCTTATCCCTAAATAGCGATCTCTTCCAGACAACCTTCAGGTAGCGGAGTAGTTGAAAATTAATGTTAAAGTACAATGGATAGTTTGAGTATTTTCACTTCTGATATTCGTCTCGCCTTTGCAAACGGTTCATCAGTGGTTGCTGTCTTCTTGGATGTGGAAGCAGCCTACGACAATGTGCAGCTCCCCATTCTCAGGGACAAACTCCACAAGCTGAGAATCCTGGTGAGGCCGGCATGTCTTGTGGGCAATCTCCTCTCGGAACGAAAAATTACCTTTCGGGGTAGGGACCCCCTTATTTCTCCATCAAGACTAGTATGGAAGGGACTCCCTCAGGGATCCGTCCTGAGCCACTTCTATATAATATATATATACTCATGATTTGGAGGATTCTGTCAATGGTTGCCATATTTTACAATATGCTGATGATTTGTTGATTTACCTACTACCCTAATAACGATATAAAATTAGCTGGCAACGTTCTCTCTAATTCTTTGCATTCAATGAATAACTATCTAACAAATAATGGCGTGTCTCTATCACCAAAAAAAAGTTGTGCAGTTGTTTTCTCCCGTAAAAGTATCGTTCCAATTATTAATATTAGTATTGAGGGTTCCCTAATCCCTATTAGCACCTCCTATAAATTTCTGGGAATTTTACTAGACTCTAAGCTAGAAGGGAGTTTACACTTTGATTATTTAGTAAAAAAATGTGAAAAGGGCCTTAAAACACTTAGATGTCTTTCTGGGGTTTGGTGGGGAGCATATCCAACTTCTCTTCGATTATTATATAATGCCATAGTCCGAAGTGTGGTGGACTATGGAACATTTCTCTTAGAGCCGGGTAATAAAACGGGATTGAGAAAACTGGACTTGATTCAATATAAAGCACTCAGAATAATTTCAGGAGCGATGAGATCGAGTCCTACCAATGCTCTACAAATATAATGTTCAGAACCCCCACTAAATTTACGTAGACAATTTTTGGCTGATAGCTATCTTTTTCGGGCCCTTCAATTCTCTCACCATCCAATCATACACCGACTATATGATCTTAAAGGAACCCCTTGCTCAAACCGTAACAACCCACCCCTCCTTGTTAGGAGTCTTGCACAATTTGAATCATTTAAAGATCCTGTATTTCACTCTACTAAACTTCCCCTTTTTGAATTCACGTATGAAACCATTACGTTCCAGCCCCGAGTCATACTTAATTCCGATATTTGTCACGATGACCCACATGCTGATGAGTACCTCCGTGAGATACTTACTCGTGATCGTGAATGGCATGACTGCCATACTATTTACTGCGACGCATCCAAACTGAACCCGGTGGGTTGTGTGGGAGTCGGGGTTTTCCACTCGCAGTATAATATCGTACAAAAAGTCAAGTGCCTTCCAGAAACTTCTGTTTTCACGGGAGAATGCATAGGCTCATTGGCGTGAAATATGTAATACTCTTCAAATTAAAAAAATCTATTATTTTTTCGGATTCACGGAGCTGCCTGCAGGCTTTACTTTCCAATCCGTTCTCGGTAAAATTTCACAATCCTATTATATACGAAATTAAGGAATGCCTTTTAAAATGTAAAAACAAAGGTTATGAGGTCACATTGATGTGGGTTCCGGGGCATACGGGAGTCTCGGGAAACGAAAGAGCTGATCAGGTTGCTAAGGAGGCGGTGGTGTGCGGTGACAAAGTGCCTTTTAGGAACTACTGCCATGATTTAGTCCCCTTGTCTTCAAGGTATATGTTTCAAAAGTGGTCAGCTGTGTGGTCTACATCAAGTAAAAAACGCGGAAGAATGTACGTACAGGTCAATCCAAAAATTTCAAAAAAACCATGGTTCTCAAAGATCCACCTTGAAAAACAACTTTGTTCCATTATACGTATGAGACTAGGTCATTGCTGTATCCCTTCCCATTTGGCCAAGATCCACATCCGAGACTCCTCTTTAAAATGCGAATGTGGTCTAGACGACGGTGATTTGAATCATGTTTTCTTTGCTTGCCCTCTGTATAATAATTCCATTCTTTATGAAGAGCTGATCAAACTTAAGGTTCCTTTTCCAACTCATATTTTAGAATTATTTCAAATTAAAAAAGATACAGATGTTTTTATGGCCTTGGGTTCTTTCTGCCGACTTAATAACTTAAGGATATAATATTAATATGTACCTGGTAAATGTATTAAAATAGTAGTTGTGTTACGTTTTTTTTTACTAACCGCATGTTTTGTCAATATTTGTGTTTCCCTAACAAATACTAACACAATTGTTAATTATTCAGGAATAGCAACAATACTTTGCTTGCCGCGTTCGTTACCTTTGTTATTTCTAAAATCGACATGACACGTCTGGCTAAATCCGTGGAATAGCCATTAAAAAAAAAAAAGTTAAGATAATGGCCATAATCACTAGCAAGTGATACCAGCTCTTATCTCTTATCCTACTTGCTGTAAAGTGATATATATATGATGTACCTACTTCACTTCATTAGTAGAAATAACATTTGTAACGAGCAGAGCCGCGAGTGTCACGTGGGTTTGCCGTTTATCTCAGCAAATTCAGCAGAATTAATTCGCCGGTGTGTCCCAACAACCCAGGGTACGTAATATTTACATTAATTAGTAAGTGTTAATTTTATTAAAACTTTCGTGAGACATACTTAATTATTGTATTAAGCGGTTTACACTCACGCACGTGAAATTGTCAGGAACGGCCCGACGTGTTTCGAACTCGTATGGACATGTCGGGCCGTTCCTGACAATTTCACGTGAGTGTAAACCGCTGAATACAATAATTAAGTAGTAAGTGCTCTATCTATTAAAAGCAGTCTTCATTTTTATATTATAATCAATAGTTTACGATTCAAAAACAGAAGTGCGTTGTAAATAAGTCGCAAGTGCGTCGTCACTCGTCAGTTCGTTTGGGCGGAGCGAAAATATGGCCTATAGTAACCTTTATTTTATTTACTGAATGCCGATTAAGTGTTTAAATAGCTCTTTCTTTCTTTGGACTTTTGTGTTAATTTAATGTCGAAAATTTAATAATAAGGTAGTGTTTCGATTAAAATTATTGAGATATACTTCAGTGCCGGATTAGCCACGAAGCAAGAGTAGCAAATGCTGCGGGCCCCGCGCACTCCCTGCGGCCACGTGGTTCGACAACGTTGTCCGACATGTCGGACGACGAGGAATATTGATTCCTTGCTGTCCTACATGTCGGACTATCAGGATTCTTTTATTCCACTTAGTTCGACCATCGGACCAAGAGGATATTTAAAATTCCACTAGTTCCGATCCGCGAACCACGAGGATTTTAAAAATTCCTCTCGGTTCGCCCCTCGAACTAAGAGGATAATTAAATTCCACTTGGTTCGACCCTCAAACTACGAGGATAATTAAATTCCACTTGGTCCGACCCTCAAACTACGAGGATTGCTGTATACAAATTTAAACACAGAAAATATAGCAAAAAAAACAAACATGTCCTCTTTATTGAAACTTAAAAGATCTCTACGTGTCTATTTTTACCCGACTACGGCAAAGTCAAAAAGAAGGCTTATACCTAATAATAAGTTTAGCAGTCTATGTATGCATGTATGTATGTGTCAATGCAACTTATGTGGACGACTGTATCCTGCGCGCACCTTGTGCAGCCCACCGTATGCATATCACGCGACCGGGAACCAATCAGCGGCGATATCACGTCATCTACGGGCCCTGTGATTGGCTGAGGATTCACCGACGGCGGATGCAAGCCGCCACTCCGAACATTCGCAATTAGCCTCATCACCTAAGCACTTCATATGTGCCCTTTTTATTAATATTTTTGATTTTAAAACCTTATGTACCTATGTACTGTTAGACAATTAAAAGTATTTGTTGAGAAAGGCTGTCTTCACATTATTTGACGACGCGTTTGGCTCGGTTTGTAGACACCTGCCTACTGAGTCGGCGGTCCCGGGTTCGAATCCCGGCCGGGGCAAATATTTGTGCAAAATATTTGTTCTTGGGTCATGGATGTTATCTATATATGTATTTATATATTATGTATATCGTAGTCTAGTACCCATAGTACAAGCTTTGCTTAGTTTGGGACTAGGTCGATTTGTGTATGATTGTCCCTTAATTTTTTTTTTTTAATTTTTAGGGTTCCGTACCTCAAAAGGAAAAAACGGAACCCTTATAGGATCACTTTGTTGTCCGTCTGTCCGTCCGTCCGTCTGTCAAGACCCTTTTTCTCAGGAACGCGTGGAGGTATGAAGCTGAAATTTATATCAATTACTCAGGTCTACTGTCCCTTGAAGCTGTGAAAAAATCAAACTTCTAAGCCAACGCAATCAAAAGATACAGCCGTTTATGCCGCAAATTTTCGACACTTGCAAGGGAATCAAAACCTACAGGGTGCTTCCCGTGAACTCAGAATCTTGAAATTTGGTACGAAGCAACGTCTTATAGCATAGATAAAGGAATAATTACGAAAACCATAATTTTTTTTTTTAATACCTAACTTTGCACCTAATTTATATGGGGCGCTATACATACCAGGTGCAAACTTAACTTAACCACTTAGGGATGGAAAGTGTTTGTACGGAACCCTCGGTGCGCGAGTCCGACTCGCACTTGGCCGGTTTTTTTTTATTGCTGCTGAACCTGTACTACGCGAATACCTAGGTATATGCCGCACATCCAGATCAACGCGCCGACAGTATGTAATATGTATATTTATAATTATGTAAGTGTGTTCCACCATACCGCGAAAACTACTCAACCGATTTTAGTGATCGAGGTGTCTATCAATTCGTTATTACAGTTCGAGTGACATAGGCTACATTTTTAACAGACTTCAAAAAAGGCGGACAGGTGAGAGTAAAAATTCTTCAGAAAAAAATAAAAAAGTCAACAGATTTCTAAAATTATTTTTTTGTTGGATAGTTAACATATAAATATACATACATACATGCATACATAGACTGCTAAACTTATAATTATCCTTCAGGTACACGAGGTCCACTTTCCTAAATGGACCACTTTCCCAAATGGTCCACTTTACCGAATAGTCTACTTTCCCAAATTGTCTACTTTCACAGTCAGACTCTTCAGGTACATTCGGTTCACTTTCCCGAATTGACTACTTTCCCAAATAGTCCACTTTCCCAAATAGTCCACTTTGCAAAATAGTCTACTTTCCCAAACTGTCCACTTTCCCAAAATTTTCTACTTTCAAAATCAGTCTCTTCAGTCAGGTACATTAAGTTTTGTCCTGAAATTACCACTTTTTCAAAGTACCCACTTTCCCAAATTATCTCCTTTCACAGTTAGCATCCTCAGATACTTTAGGCCTACTTTGCTAGCTGCTTACACTCTCTGCGCCATAGAACTAAACATTTTTCTGTAGCGAACGATCTCTCTCTCTCAACCCCACGACATAGATTGAAGCAATTCTTTTTACATAATTTTTTTTTATAATATTACATATTAGGATTATTTATATTATGTTGATTATCCTATATCGGTATCTGAGGTATCAGGATCGAAAGGTATGGACAGGAAAATAATTTCGATCCCGGAAGAAAACACATTAACCAGTGTACTCTTCCTCCACTTTCCATATAGGTGGTCAACGGCTGGCGTGGCGATGGACCCAGCATTTCTGGTGTATTCGGAACGTCCACCATTTGTCAAAGAAAACAATGATTTTGACACAACATTAGACTTGGATTTTTGTAATATATCCAGTTTCCCTTAAAAATCAAAATATTTTCACATACAAACAAAAGATAAAAAACATATTGCAGGTTACATACAAACAAATATTTATTCATTGCTTCTAATGATCATACGAATAAGCTGGTAAAATTACAAGACATCCCGTCAGGGCGCTTGCCGTTTTCAAGTCATGTCTTCGGAGGGGGGAGGGGCAGCGCTTGCCGTCATCCCGTACGATCTGTGGCTCGAGGGCAGCTGGGACGTTGACGCTGACGAGTATTCTATTGATTCGCAATGTGCCTTATTTGCATGATAGCGAGAAGTAGAATCATCACTTCGTCAGTCATCATCATGGTAGTGATAGTGATGCAATATAATATATTTCATATCGAACGCCGCGTCGTCCGCGCGGAAGAAAAGTCATAACCCTCCTTTTTGCGTAGGTAGTCCGGTCAGATAAAAATCAAGTTTATCTTATCACAATGGTATCAAGCGACTTAAAATAGAACAGACGCCTATTATTTCACTTATATTTAACTAACTGCCAAGGCGAGTTGTTTTGTCTCTATGATCAAACATGTTCCTTAACATATTACAAATAAATAAATGAAAAAAAAAATGAAAATGAAAATATTATTGATGTTACTACCTAGAACAGGGCTATTGGGATTTATTGGTATATATTTGAAACCTACAGTTTGAATGTTTCATTGATAATTTTTGTTTCAAAAACTACTCGAAATTGACAAAATTCACGCGGAAAATTTGTTTTTTCGATTTATTTTCGACTGCACGCAATGAAAGCATGAAATAGCTATGTTACTACCTAGAACCCAGGGAAAAGTATTATTCACTTCAAAAAGTTGGTTGAAATTATCAATATATTTGTCATAATATGAAAAAAAATTTTTTAAAAGGAATAAGGCCTCTTAAATACCTGAACTGAGGGGCACCGCACCATGTTAACAATGAATAACATTCAACAAAATTATATTTTTTTGTAGTTCCTTAAAACTACCTTTTCCTGAAATCACTACCCCTCTTCATGATGATTTGGGTTGTACACTACATTTTTTTAATAGTATAGATTACTAGTTTCATATAACTGAGCTTTCTGTTTATTGTTTGCAGTGTCATGGATTCATCGGCGTTCGAGGAGGCTGGCGGCGGAGGCAACTACGTCGATGGCGGCATAGATTCGGATAAGCTGGCCCGTGCTATGACGAACCTTGCGAGGTCAACCACCGACAGCGAATCTATCCATCTTCTCCTCTCCAGCATACGCTTCAATCAAGAAGAGGGACGCGAAAGAAGAAAGACCAACGACAAATTCCAAACTTTAACTAGGAAACGTCAATCCGAAGATCAAAGAGCAATTAAGAGAGCTCGCAGGACAGTGGACGAAAATGTAAAATCCGCCAAAGGAAGAAGCCTTGTACAAATAGAAGCATTTGAATGTGAAAATTGCGAACGTTATTTTGCTACCGGGACAGCGCTGAAAACTCATAGAAACAGTTGCGCTCAAGCTACTGATACACCGAAGTCTACGAAATATAAGTGCGCTTTGTGCCACAATGAACGTGCAAAGATTTATAAGCACTACGCTTCTATACATGTTATAGAGTATCCTGAGCAAATTATGTTCTACAAGGGAAATGTGTTAGTCCGTTCAGATATAGACACGAAGGGCGGTAAGGCTCCGTGGTTTGTAAGAGAAGCAGAAAAAGCAAAGAGGTACACACCCAGTACATGTAGGCTATGTGAAACCGAATACGATGATCCTTCGATACTTGAAAATCATTACCGTTCGAAACACAAAGTTGTTCCAGGCGCCTTAAAGAGTCTTCAGCATCTGTTTCGGGCTGAAAAAGGAGCACATTTGGCCGATTTGCCTGCTAGCCGAACTCCAAGCAAGCTGCAAAAGAGCACTATGCACCCTCCTCAAGGTGAACCATTGTCACGTGGTCTAGTGAAAGATACGAACGGTTATGTGTCTGCACCTGAACACAATAACCAGAAACCAGATCAAGAAATTGAGAAGCAAGATGCAACTATTAATACAACATTGCAGAATGTTCAAAATTACTCCCGAATGACAGAAAACTCAGCCGCGGGACCGGAACAGGGGAATAGACAACCGATAGAAGTCCTCGATGATACCATCGTAAGACAATTTTGCAATGTATGTAATGAATCAATCATGTGTTCGGATTTCGAAGCGCATGCAGCCACGCACAATAATAACCAAGACGTAGCAGTCGAAGCGAACTGTAGCCAAAAAATAAAAGAAAACACGACACAAGAACAGCTATCTTCTGTGTCTGCAGCTGAACACAATAACCAGAAATCTGAACAAGAAATTGAGAAACAAGATGCAAGTACAACATTGCAGAATGTCCAAAATGACTCCCGAATGACAGAAAACTCAGCCGCGGGACCGGAACAGGGGAATAGACAACCGATAGAAGTCCTCGATGATACCATCGTAAGACAATTTTGCAATGTATGTAATGAATCAATCATGTGTTCGGATTTCGAAGCGCATGCAGCCACGCACAATAATAACCAAGACGTAGCAGTCGAAGCGAACTGTAGCCAAAAAATAAAAGAAAACACGACACAAGAACAGCTATCTTCTGTGTCTGCAGCTGAACACAATAACCAGAAATCTGAACAAGAAATTGAGAAACAAGATGCAAGTACAACATTGCAGAATGTCCAAAATGACTCCCGAATGACAGAAAACTCAGCCGCGGGACCGGAACAGGGGAATATACAACCGACACAGATCATCGAAGATACCGTCGTAGGCGTATTTTGCTGTGAATACATTGTTTATTCGAATTTTGAAGCGCATGCAGCCACGCACAATAATAACCAAGACGTAGCAGTCGAAGCGAACTGTAGCCAAAAAATTAAAGAAAACACGACACAAGAACAGCGATCTTCTCCTAGCAAAGAGCACGAAAAATCCCAAGTTCGTCCTATGGAAACAGTAGAAGGCAATAGCGATGGTACGGTAGAGCCGTGGAATAGCGACAACGACTCTTATCACAGTCTTATAATATCCATCTCACATGATGCGCCAGTTGATGTGCATGTGGGAAAAGAAGAAGCTGAGGAAATCAACCACTCCCATCAAAGTGACTCAGGCTGTAGTAATAATATTGAAGAGAATTGCGATAAAGCCAAAACTGCGATTGTGGAGACATCAGTAATATGTGCCGATTCAACTCGTCAAGAAGAACAGAATTCAGAAAACAATTCTATGGCGATATACCAAGCCGAAGATACTGAAGAAGGACTGGAAGAAAGGGATGCTTTTAGCAAAGAACTGAGGGTGGATTTAAGAACGTACTTTACAAGTTTTATGGGGTGACGAAGAAAATGACACTTGTGAATAAATTGACCTCCGATAACAGCTGCACTTGTACCTAATTACGAGATATACTCGAAACCAATACTACAGGACAGGAAACTTCTGAGATGGACAATGATCGCAAACAAGTACACGCAGTTATTCAAAATGATAATGACGAATTAGTGGTTTACAGCAGGAACGAAACACACATTACATCTCATTAAATTGTCGAAAGGGCCTCTATGCGTTGGCTTTGGCTCCGCGCACGCGTCCCAAAGGTCCGGGACACTATTGTCGCGTGAGCGGGAGCGACAAACATGAATAATAATAACATAATATTTTTTAAATATAAAAAATATATTACAGCTGTAATGACTATGAACTAAACATATTTATAATTGAGCAATAATATTACGCGCCTGAACTAGGATTATTAATTCTTGTTACACAGACGTAAAAAAATCCATCGTGAGAACAGCGAAATTTGTGAATTGTCACAGAATCAAGAACATGTCGAAATCGCCGATAACATCGATGATATAAATAAATGCAAATGAAACTACCTCAGAAACAGAAAGCAACCAAGAAAATTATGGCCATATGCAACCAAATCCTAGATCATCAACAAGAGATATTAAACGTTCGTTACTAGAAGATACTAGGTACATCAGGTTTCAAGGCTGACACGGAAGAAGATAGGAGGAATGAAGAAAAGAGATAGATAGATCAACAGCGTCTACCAATAATTAGTATCATTGTTAGTATTGTTATTTTTATAAGAAATTATTTTATATACTTAGTTTTTATTTTTTATTATAGTATAGGTATGTGCAAACTTTCTGGATTTCTAATTATAATTGCAAACACTGTTGTTAATGCTAATCAATAATTAAATGTAATAGATTCGGAAAGTTCCTAAAATATTTTATTATATAGGTACCAATATCAATTTGAATTTAATTAAATATTTTAATTAATACCTTCGTTTTCTTATTTACTTCCACATTCCTCACAAACTTTGTCATGCGATGGTAATTATAATTATGTAGAGATGGGGCTCCACAAAGGCGCTTTATTACTTACTGGAAAATGAGAGCAGATGAAATATAACTATTATTTTAGCCAAATTCGAGCATTATAATAAATGAATTATTATCATATGTAACGTTTTGAAGGAATACGTTTTGTAGATCTATAGTTTCGTCAGTTTGTAGTTTTGAATTTCTAAAAGGCACTTAATTAGTTTGTTCGAAAATCATTTTAGAATCATTTTTCTTTACCCGTTGCACATTTTAATTAATAGTTTTTAACTTTTTAGCTAAATCTCTAACATACATATAACGTGGCTGACGATGCTCTTCTCAATATTTTTATAATATAACCAAAATTAAAACAGCTCTACACAAGTAGCAATCAAGAGAGTGAGACCCTCATTCAATGAGTGATATAGAAAATATTAGTAACAACAGTGCCATCTCTTCATTCATTTGACACTGCTGTAAAAGGAGTGCAATAAAATGTGAACATGTGTAATGAATGTTCACATGTACTCAAAATGTACTTTTTTGAACCTACTTTAAAAAAATTGTAACGCTCCGTACATAAAGTTATTACTGGAGAGGCACTTCACTGCGGAAACTAAAATGCTTCAGCCAACTTCGCGATACTGTAGACCTAGTTTAAAGGTCATAGATATAGTAAAAAGGTACACCCGTCGTTCTGACATTGTCGAACATTTTGAAAGCATGCAGAATGGCAGATGCGGATACCCCCTCAACACCAAAAACATCAGTTTGCCAAAAAACAAAGAGTTAAAGATAACCAAAGCTAGCGCTAGCGTTACACGCTTGAAACGTTTTCAAAGCGCTTTGCAGCGTACACGCGTCACTCACAGCCTGCAACAGCACAGCGTGGTCCGACCAAAGACAATATTAAATAGCGGCTCCACACTACTCGCGAAGTTGACCGAAGTTGGGCGAATACAAATCAGTATGGGAGGCACTTTGTCTTACTTCGTCCAACTTTACCTCGCCTCGGACGACTTCCGGTTGTTGTCGGTTTTTGCGTCCGAATCAAAGGACTCGATGCTGCCCGAAGTGCCTCCTACATAGGTAACTCGGCTGACTTCGGATCACGTTGGTAATTTTTTTTTATTCAAATAATTAATTTACTGAAGCATAATATAATACACACATTTTTTTACATACTGTGGTTTTTAATAAAACTATGATTATTTTGTTTTCTGTCTAGTACTTCGCCGAGGATATAAGATTAGATAAGAGCCATAATCACTAGCAAGTGATAGTGGACTCTTATCCTACTTGCTGTAAAGTAATATTCCTCCTTCATCCGTACTTCATGTAATTGGTAACTTTTGTAACCAGCAGAGCTGCGAGTGTGACCCACGCCGCCTTGTCTCAGCAGATTCAGCAGAATTAATTCGCCGGTGTGTCCCAACAACCCAGGGACCGTAATATTTACATCAATTAGTAGGTAGGTAAGTGCTTTATCTAATAAAAGCAGTCTTCATGTTTATAATCAATAGTTTACGATTCAAAAACAGAAGTGCGTAGTAAATATTGTGGTTGACTGGTAAAGTTTGCCTCATGGCATTAAATCCGCCATGTAGTAGGTATATAACATATCATAGGTTCACAGAACATATGTGCAATTAAGTACAAAATAGTACAGTACACAGTAGTAGAAGAGTGAATGTAATAAATGACATGGTCGCGTTATACTTCTAAGGTGGTACTACAATATGCATAAAAATCTATTGAGATATTTCCTGAAATCACTACCGGAGATGGAGAGTGTAGCCCGGCTAGTCGTCGGGAATAATAGACGAGCCGTGGTAGTGTAAAAAATATAATAAAGAATAAAAACTATGTACAGTATAAAGAAAAACGGTATGGATAGATAGATAGATCTTTATTGCTTTCATATAGTGTACAGATGTCTTAATTCTAAAGAGTATCTATACCTAACATGACACCCTGTAAGGGCATTGCAATCTTCATGCAATGTTTTGCAGAATCAGCTTAATATCTAATAAAAACTATGCTACACAAAATCAAGATAAAAGTACACATGCAATTTTTAAACTTAATACCTTAACTTTAATGAATTACAACGTTTAACTTTACCACTTTATATTAACAATGTAGTAGTACCTATTTACTTAACTAAAAAAAGAAAAACATAACAATAAAACTACATTCAGTCAGTACGCGGCACTAACGGGAAACACTGGCCTTAATGGAGCTGGGCAGGATGGTGGGAAAGGCAGGGTTTCAAGCGTCCGCGTGGTTCCAGCTTCCACGCACATCAGGCAGGAACAACCGCCGGTAGAGGTGCGTTTACCACAGCACGCAATCTTCAGCCAAGTAAAAAGGGCTGGAACAATACTCCAGTTAGTGCGTGACACCAAACCAATCCATGCCTTATTTCGTCATTGTTAAGACGTGGTTAAGACCAGTGAGAACGAAATAAGACTTGGATTGAGTTTAACAATATAAATAAAAAGAAAAGAGAGAAAAATAAGTTTATATACAAATATTACCTGCAAAGCGGCAGCCCTTACAAGTATTTGAGTATTTATATACAGTTTATTATACAGCGTTGCATATACCTACAGTATTATGTACACTTGCGGTTGACTTGTAACACCACATACACAAAATTACATTTAATCTTTAAATATAAAAGTAATAAATAGCTATTCAGACTCCGTTCGTTCAGCACAAGTCCGAGCGTGTCTGCGAAAAAAAACAAAACACGAACGCCGAACTCCTGTCTTTTTGAATGGCGAATGTTCAATTAAGCTGAAATTTGGCACAGAGGCCTTTTGGGTAAGTGCGATCAAGGATTTGAGCGAAGTCACATGAAAATCAAACTTTTTGAAATATGAAACACCCTAATGGCGTTTGTAAGCGGCCAGTGCTGAACCATGGAGGTTTGCCGCGTTACAAGAGGTCCATAGAGATCTGGTTTTCTATACAATTTTTTGATATTATAGATTACTAATTCCATCTAACCGAGCCTTATTTTTAATTGTGTGCAGCGTGATGGGTGGCAACTTCGTCGATGGCGGCATAGATCCGAACCGGCTGGCCCGTGCAGCGACGTCGCCTGCGAGGTCAGTAGTATATATATATGGGAATTTCAGACGACCATTCATTGTCAAAATTACCAACCCAGGTCATCTTCACTGCTACACTTCGTTCCGCTTCGCTTCACTACGTTTCGCGACGTTCCGATCCGACCTGGCTCGTTAATTTTGTCAATGAATGGTGGTCTGAACTTCCCATCTAATATATTCTCCGCTTATGAATGCGTTAACGCTCTCACTCTGCTGTCTAACTTGTTTTGCAGTCGGTCTCGATCGAAGGACATGATGATAAAAACAGCAAAAGGCCTACGGGTGCCAGGTTTTATTTCTAATATTCCAGTTCTGTATTAGACAGTCGGTTTGACTAGACTAAAGGTCAGTTCATATTCAATTTTCATTTTCAATTTTCACATTCGATATTCAATATTCAATTTTCGCAAAAACAGCAAAAGCAAAAGGCCTACGGGTGCCAGGTTTTATTTCTAATAATTTTTTCCACATCCTGGCACCCGTATGCGTCTAAAGCGAGCAAACAAGATGTTCCGAGGTGGCCAGACCCGTATTCAACTTGTCGACCAATGTCCCATCATTCCAACTATTTTTCCAGAATGGCCAGTTCTGTATTGGACAGTCGGTTTGACTAGACTAAAGGTCAGTTCGTGATCCGAGTAATACAAAAACTGCACTAATACTGTACTCGGCGATAAATATTGCACATCGGTCTTTAAAAAGAGACAATTCAACGATTGGTTGTATACGACGATTTCCGAACACTGGCGACCGTCTATCAATCATCGTTTAAAATTAAGAGGACCGAACGTAAATACTTACACGTTTATAATATTATCAGGTTTTTCTTTTATATCAGTTATGTACTACTTTATTTATACTCAGTTACCAAGCGGGAGTACATAATCAAAGCTCGTACTATTTTCAGATGATGTGCGTATCGGAACGTGATACCTACCTGAAGGGCTACTCCGATGTTCGAAATTTTACTGGCGTATAGTCCTATTCCATTCACTCAAATATACTTTGACAGGAGATTGAGAGGGATGGCACTATTCGACAGTCGAATTTTGAACATCGGAGTAGCCCTCCTGGCATCACTGGTTTTACATGTCTTGCCAGATGGGTGTGTGACGTTTGTCAAATCAAATGTAATTGTTTCAAATTTGTAAAATTTTATGTATTTGATTCTTGAATTTGCGCGATTAATCGAATTTTGCGGATACATGTTCCCATATCAGAATTTATTGTTTTTTCACAAAGAATAGTTTGGTATGCGTTTCGTGAAGGTCTATTGTAGGAAGGTATCGTATATTGATTAGTTTACGTCAAATCGATGACATGTACGGGAGTTGTTACAACTACAATTATTTGCTCTCCATACAAAGTTTAATCCCGTTTTTCGTCCCTAAAAGGGATAAAACTATTCTGATATATAAGGTACATAACTGGAAAGTTTCATCATAATTCGTCCAGTAGTTTTTGAGATTACGTGGAACGTACATCCATCCATCCATCCATCCATCCAAACTTTCACGTTTATAATATTATTATTAGGATTAGGATAATAGTGCTATACATTGGTAATATTTTGTCAAATCTTTGGGTAATATAAATAACAATTTGTAATAATAATAATTAAGGTTATGCTTTACCTAATAATATATAGTATAATTACCTGATAAATACATTTTCAAATATATATCAATTAGAGATGATCCTCCTTCGTAACATCAATAGCTTTGTATAACATAAAATGATAATCTTCTCATTCGTCAAATAATGCCACAACAATACGGTATTTGATGACAGCTCAAATCAGCTACTCTTTATGAAATGTCAAAAACGATCTGTTAGTATGCAGCTTCTATGATGATACAGGCTTGTGACGTCATAAAAAGCAGTAGTCAAAACACGTCTTCTTTTTAGTTACTCTACAATTAAAAATAGTGCAATGTCCAAAAGTTATTGATAACTGATAGTTTATTTGGTTCCGCGTATTTGTTTAACGTGTGTTTAGTGGTTTCAATGCCACAATGTATATTCACTATTAGTCAAATACCGTATTGGCCGTAAATCTCGACAAGTAATAGAGTCATACATTTAAAAATAAAAATCTAAATTATCAAAATCAGTATTCGTATGTAAGAAAAATCTTGAACTACTTGACAGATTACATAAATTACATATAGCTTAGCCATATAGTCATTATCGTTTAAATTGTCGATAATAATGTGAAGTCAATCAATCGAATCACTTCTTTTCAAGAAACTGTGGTGAAAACTTGGGTTGCACTAACTAAAATAGGGCATTGTAATTTTACTGTCGAGAGCTTATTTTTGATATATCATTTAGAATTTTGATGGTGATTTTAATTTAATAGGTTCGCACTGCTTATATGGGTTTACAACTTTCAAAGTAAGAAGAAGAAAGAAAGAAAATACATTTATTCAACAAAAAAAAAACAAAGTTACATGAAAAAAAACGAACATAAACAAGCATCGTTGAATAGGACCCCACTCAGCATGATGCCACGGCGAGCCGGGGCGCTGGTTTTCAGTGGGGACCTGCTTATAACTACTTAGATGCTAAAAATACACAAAATAAAATAATAGTAACAAATAAATATGTAAATAAATAAATAGGAACACAACACAACGAAGTAGATAAAGAAAAAAAGAAAATAAAAAATAATCAGATAGGTAATAACAAAAACCGCTAACAAGAAATCTGATGTCCAGCCAGACTCCCAAACCCCTCCTCCAACACCAGTATTCTGTAGTATACTATGATTTTGTGAAGAAGCTTCGACATTTTGATTTAAAAGATGCGATTGTTTTTGACGCTCGAATTGGTGGAGGAAGGTTGTTCCAGCACTTCGTGGCAGCGTAGCGAAAGCTGCCACGAAATGCCGCTGACTGGTGCTGGGGATAAACAAGTTGCAGGAACCTGCATGGTCTCACCTGCGAAGACCTGGAGTTATGGGCCCAGATTAACTTTTCGTACAGGTATGCGGGCTGCTGCCGATTAACTACACCAAACATCAAGGTGGCCAAATGCAATTTTTGACGAGTGACCATGTTTAAGATTTTATTCTGTTTCAAGAAAGGCGTCACATGGGCCCGTGGTGGGATGGGGAAACAAAAACGCGCGCAGGCATTTTGTACTCGCTGGATCACCCTCTGTGTTCTGGCCAAGAGGCGCGGCCCGTACACTATATCACAGTAGTTAAGTTTGGAAAGAATTAATATGTCGCATAATCTTATTCTGAGCTCAACATTGATAAAATCACGGATTCTATAGAGCACTTTAAGCCTATAAAAACAGTTACGAACTAAATTAAGCACATGGTTCTCAAAGCGCAGTTCTCCGTCCATTAGTAAGCCTAAGTTTCGGGCTTCGTTCACCCGCTCTAAAGCATTGTTGTTCAGACGCACTTCAATATTACAATTAGATAGCCTTTCTATTTGAGTCTTTGTACCTAATATTAAATATTTTGATTTAAGGGGATTTAAAGCAAGAGAGTTTTCTAATGACCACTTAGCAATACGTTCTAGATCATCGTTTAATTTGTCCACATTAGATTTCACTTCGTTTATACTACATGATATGTACAGTTGTAAGTCATCTGCGTAAATATGATAGCAACAGTGTTTAATGGCACGTGTGATATCGCTACTGTATAATATAAACAGGATAGGACCCAGGATTGAGCCCTGTGGTACTCCTCTTTCCATCGGGCGTCTTTCCGATACAACGCTTATACCATTCGGACCCTGGAGTTCTACAAATTGGCTACGATTACCGAGATAACTTGCAAACCATTTTATTGTGCCAACCTCAAACCCGAAGTAAGCCAGCTTTGACAGTAACAAGTCAATATTAATTGTGTCAAATGCCCTTGAAAAATCTAATAATGTAAGGATAGTGCCTTGTCCCCTATCCTGAGCCGTTAAAATATTATCTGTCACGTCAAGTAAAGCAGTTGTGGTACTCCGATTCTTACGGAAACCAGATTGTTCCATCGGAAGTATATTATTTTGTTCCAAGTATCCAGCCAACTGCTGACAAACAACCTTCTCTAGGACTTTGGAGAGACAGGGCAATATACTAATCGGACGGAGATCAGTAGCTTGCAAAGGGTTTGGAACCTTAGGAATAGGACGTACCAGGGCAATCTTCCAAGCGTCTGGAAAGGAGAGCGTAGTGATTGATGAATTAATTATCGCTGTTATGGCTCCTAAGGTGCGAGGCAAAGTGAGTAGGATCATATCCAAGGTTATGCCGTCTACGCCTTGGGCATTTGATTTCAAAGTTTTAATAATTTTGAGGACTTGTTCCTCTGTAACCGGATTTAAAGTAAATATCGAGGAACAGAACCGATCGAATTCGTAGAAAGTAAGGGTACTAATAGGAACTGCATTATTTTGAGAAATATTGAGAAAGTGCTGATTAATGCTATTCGGGTCATTGAAATGACTCGGCAATTGTTTATCATTACAACTGTCGACCAAAACATCCTTTTTTAAATTTTTCCACAGAACTTTTGAATTATTGGTGTGCCGATTTATTTCCTGCTCAAAGTATGCGCGTTTTTCACTAAAAATTGCACGGGTAACAGAACGTTTCAGATCTTTATAGTAATTTTTATGCACTATCGAGCCCGTGTCCTTGTACCTTGTATGGGCTTCATTACGCAGACTCATCATTTTTTTAATTGTGTCAGTAATCCAGGGACTGTTACGTGACTTAATACTAATAGTTTTAAGGGGAGCATGAACATCAAATAACGAAATGAGGTTTGAGTTGAAGGCGTCTAACATTGCATTCGGACTAGGTAAGCTACTTATGGCATCCCACGGAATACAATTCAGATCTCGGTCAAAGTCCAATAAGTTTATGTCTCTGATAGGTCTGTATGTAATAAGCATGGGTGCAGGTTTTTGTATACTAATGTTGACGTGGCAAGTAACAAATGCATGTGAACTGAGATCAGGTATATAGTCGACGTACGTTTGATATACAGGCGCATCGGTACACACCAAATCCAAAAGCGTACTACTCTGCTCTGTGAAATGAGTGGCTTTGCCGACATGTTGTGTTAGTTTAAAACATCGTAAGAACTTTGATAATTTTTGTGAGTTTACGTCGTTGGAATTCAATAAATTAATATTAAAATCCCCCAATAATATAACGTAGTCATATTTCGAAAACGAGCTAACAGAACTGGTTAATGCATCTATAAAAATATCAACATCCAGCCATGGCGGCCGATATGCCGTGCCAATAGCAACCCTCACTCCCTTAACATTAAGGCTAAGCCACATTTGTTCGACGGGCGAAGTAACTGGATGCTGGCACACGCGCGCGTTTATACCTCGTTTAAGAAAGTACCCCACCCCTCCGCCCCTCGAACGTACACTTAGCGGTCGAGGAACATGTTTCAATGTATAACCGGGAACATTAGGTGCGCGTGAACTCTCACCGTCTTTTAACCAGGTTTCGTTGATAGCCATAATGTCAACGGAGTGTTTTTGCATTGCTACTATAAACTCTGTATGATTGTTACCCAACGAGCAAGGATTTAACAAACCAACTAATAGGTCTCTGCTTTTATTCACCATATTGACGAATAAGCCCAATCCCAAACAGTTTTGAGGTGAATAACCATGCACCGATATTCACAAGTACTAAACGGCATAATACGTATATAGGTTCGTAATATAGGTTCGACATGAACATAGGAGGGCAACATATAACAAATGGAGTAAGAATTATGCGACATCGTTAAGTTAAATATTGTTCCTAATGTTCCTTCAAGTATTACGGGTGATAGTGATAGCGGCCAGTATTGGCGGGTAGATAATAACGCGACGTGATAGAATATAGCGGGCCGCCCGAGCGTGAACAAGTTTTTACATTCATTTATAGGATTTCTAAGAAGGTTCATCAGTGGTTCGGTCCATTCGTTTAAATAGTAGAAATTATTGTAATATCTCATAAAGTGTTGATATGTTTCTCCGTAATTACAAGTACAATTGTTTGTTTGAAGGTTAGGTTTTGAGTATTCTATATTAATATAAAGTGTTGTGAAAAATATTATAGTTATCGGGGTAATACAGTGCTTAGCGTTACGGTTTTCTGTGTTATGTGTACATTTTGCTACATTTCGCATTGATATTGATGTGTGAATATTCACATGTGTTTTACATGGCACACTGTGCCAAACACAGTAGAAGAGCCGGTCATACATTTCACAATGGTTTAAACGGACACAAAGATTAACATGAAACGACGTCCACGTATAATACATTATTATGGTCGCAGAAATAAGGCAAACCACATATATAGATACGACTAAACAGAACATGTACCAAAAACCCGGGTTAAGTCTAATTCAGAGCGGATGCGATATTTTGGTATATCGTCGCCTGAGCGCTGTCGGACGAAGATCCTGCCATCGCGAGTCCAGACATATCGCCAGCCGTGCTGTTGCTTGAGTTCCCGTGCCTTCTGGAACAACCGTCGATTTGATGGGGTCAGCCGCTCGTTGACATAGAATCGAGACGGCGCGCCGGGCAGGCCGGTGCCTTCGGTGGTAGTCCCGCGGCGCACTCGCGCCGCCTGGAGCAGCCGGTCACGAACGGCGCGGCGCGCCAGCCGCACCACGACTAGGCGGGGTCGAGGAGATGGGCCCTGGGTGCCTTCCTCAAATTGTGGGGCACGCCCTACTCGTGTTGCATCGACGATATCATGCTCCGTGAGTGTCACTCCAAGCTTCTGGCTTAAGGTTAGTGCGATATGTACTACATTTTCACCTCTATTTTCGGGAACGAGGGAAAATTCTAAATCATTAAGAAGTTGGTCCTGATCCCGATCGTTTAGTTCCGACCTTAAGTTGGTGATAGTGTCCAGTAAATCGTTTTCTGGCGGATGGCTGTTGCTTGCTTCAACCTTGGATTCAAGGGCCTCTACACGAGCACTAAGTGTGTCAATACGCCCGTCACAGTTATCAATACGCGTGTTCAAGTTGGCCATTGCCACGCGCAGCTCATGGAACTGATGCGTCAAGGCCCGCATCTCCTCACGGAACAGACGCAGCTCCGACACGAGAAGCTGCACCTCCGTCACGCGAGAGGTGTCCAGCGTTCCGTCATGTGTTGAGAATTGATTTGGGGGTGTAGACACATTATTTTGCTGCTGGTTATCCATATATGAGACGTCCATGATGGAGCTGGAGTCCTCAGTGGGCTCACCTGGACTTATTTGGTTGTGTTTCATGGCCCCTCGGCGCACGGTGACATGGGTCTCGGCGCGAGCCGGCGTATTAGTGTTGTCAAACCTAGGCTCGGCACTTTTGCACTTCACACACTTCCACGAGAGGCCCACAGTCGATAGCTGGTCCTCGGGAATATTTGCGCAGAAAAGGTCATAATTTTTGTGACAGTTAGAACATTTCAAACATCTGTTGTCTACGATTTCAACTAAGCAACCGTCGCATGTCAAACCAGGTTGTGCCATTGTAATGTATGACTTCGCGGGATATGAATAAGGTGTAGATTGTAACAACTTCGGGCGCCTGCACAGCCGATGCGCGTGCGCAGATACTGACAGCTGATTAGCCAGCTGACCGCACTCAAACCGTACACAAGAGCGCCGTTATGGCGACTTCAGTAGCAGATAAAACCACAATTTCTTCTTCACATCACTTTAAAACCACAAGAAATCACGTTAATTCAGTAAATATCAGCACTAATTCTGTGAATACTATTCTGAATTGTTTATAGTGACACTATAAAGTTATTTTTTTCAAAGATAGTTGTGGAGCGAACAGAAACGCGTGCGTCTACTTCGGTGTTTTTTTTTTTTTTTTTTTTTTTTTTTTCTTTTTTTTTTTGTGTGTTAGTTGTAAGTATTATAACACAAGTGTGTTAGTTGTAGAAAGTGTGTTAGTTGTAAGTATTATAAACTTTAATCTGGTTTAATTTGCATATGAGTTAAAATAATTAAACAATTAAATATTAAGTGACAATATTACACAAATAGACCCAGTCCCAAACTAAGCAAAGTTTGTACTATGGGTACTAGACGACGATATACATAACATATAAATACATATATGTATATACGTAACATCCATGACCCAGGATCAGGAACGAATATTCAAGTTCATGGCACAAATATTTGCTCTGGCCGGGATTGAACCCCAGACCGATGGCTCAGGCACCAGCTTCGTGAATAGTTATCAAGCATTTTTTTTTACTTTACAATGTTGTTCTCGTGAACTAACCTACTCAATATAATTATACTCAAATTTGTGGAATTTCCATCTCAAAATAGCAATCGTTCCCTTTATTATGTGTGTACCAAAGTAAGTTTTTCATTTATTTTAAAGTTTAAATATGTACTGAAACATTGTGCTTATGCTTATTAAAGTCGGGATACAGATGTTATAATACAAAATATTGATTACTTCTAGAGTCCGCTATAATTATCAAGTTAGAATAAAATAACAAGGTTAACTGCCTGTGGTGATGTGCAAGCAACCCTATTTAAGTTGAACAGGCAATAATTCACTACTATATATAATAAGTGATAATACCTAAATAATATTCTTGCTAAAGTTGGTTTATAGTATTCTTTGTATCAAGTACCTACGAGTATTGCAAAGATATTAAGTTTTGTGAACGAGAACACTGGAAGTACCTACGTATATATGTGACCTGAAGGAATGGTGAATTTAATCTTATTTTACGTATATCAGGTAGGTAATTAAATGTTTACAAATGAAGCGAAAATTGAAAAATGTAATGATTCGGACAGGATTCGAACCTGCGTTTCCAACGGCTTTCCGGGCCAACACTGGCGTCCTCCAGGTAATTATTGATTTATTCAGCAATTAGTAAAGTCTTTGAAATATTTTTGAATGAAATAATATAAGTTATTCATTAAAAATATTGGAGCTATGCTTTGCCCGTGTTACGGTGGTCATCTTAAGTGTTAAATTACCTACCAAAAAGATTCATACCATTATAATCTGATGACACCTAATTATAAAAACGGTATACCTTCACTTGCCCGAATTTCATATGCCCGAATTTCATCTGCCATTATATTCAATTGTCCGAATCTTGTTTCTTATAATTATGTTTCCCATAATCATTGTTTGCCATATTAATCCTATGCCCGAATCTTTGTTTCCCATAATATTAATTCCAATAATCACATTTTCCATGAAGATTGTAATCCATAATTGTCACATGCTATAATTTCATATGCTATCCAAATGGAACATAGGTCGAAAACCGACATCTGTAGGTTAGGTTAGGTTTGTTTTATGACCCCGTATAGCGGAGCGTCAAAATACAAACCCAATCTAATCTAGTTTTAGAAGAACTGCTACCAAATAGTACATGGATCTAAAACCGAAAACTATAGGTTAGGTTAGGTTTGTTTTGTGACCCGTATAGCGGAGCGAGCGAAGCGAGCGGAGCGTCAGAATGTTTGCTTCAAAATACAAATCCTAATCTAATTTACAGTTTCCTAATTTACAATCTATAAACCTAGTTTTAGAAGAACTGCTACCAAATAGTACATGGATCTAAAACCGAAAACTATAGGTTAGGTTAGGTTTGTTTTGTGACCCGTATAGCGGAGCGAGCGAAGCGAGCGGAGCGTCAGAATGTTTGCTTCAAAATACAAATCCTAATCTAATTTACAGTTTCCTAATTTACAATCTAACCTAGTTTTAGAAGCACTGCTACCAAATAGTACATGGATCTAAAACCGAAAACTTTAGGTTAGGTTAGGTTTGTGTTGTGACCCGTATAGCGAAGCGAGCGAAGCGAGCGGAGCGTCAGAATGTTTGCTTCAAAATACAAATCCTAGCCTAATTTACAGTTTTAGAAGAACTACGATAAAAGGACGTACGACATTCGACCATAAGCGAAAATTTTAGGTTAGGTTTGTATTGTGACCATGTAGTACATAGTGTTTATGTACATACGTGGCCACAATATATTTATAGTCAAAATGCTTGCTTGCATGTGTACATTGTAAATAGACGATTATTACATCAAAATGCTAGAAATGACTAGAAAAAAAAAAACAATTTTAGACAATGTCAAATGCATAGCCAGGTTGGATGCGCACAGAAACAATATTTAGTATGGCGTTTAAATATTCTATCAAACAATATTATGGCACTTAATACTATGGAAAACAATACTTATGGCATACGTATCATTATGGCATATAATATTCGGGAATACAAGAGTATGTCAAATGACTTTTCTAGGAAACGAAACATTCGGGCAAATGAAATTCGGGTAAATGAAATTCGAGCAAATCAATATTATTGCATATAAATTTCGGTCAAACAATAGACAACCTATAAAAACATTATGGAATATTGGAAAGAACAACAGCTGCCATGTCTACATAAAAGGGAGTTAAAAGCCTATTAACCAAAGATATGTTAACGTAAATGACTAAGTGATTAATTCACACATCTCAAGTTAATCTGAAAATTGTTGATGATGTATAGTGGACGAACAATCTGGTCATGATTTAAAGAAGACGTTAGATGAGAGCAAGCAATTGATTATTGTGAAGATATTTGTCGAAGACCACCCGTCCATCCGTTGTTGAATGATTATGTTACGGCAATATTGATATTTAGAGAAAAACAACCGTTACAATAATCCAATGTAATTGTAACTTTACTAAGTATACCTACGTTATTTTCAAAGGTTTCAGGCATCGCGAAAAAAAAGGTGCCGTTATTCCTTGCAATTAAGTATAGGTAATAAGCAAACTAAAACAGAACTACTATCAGGGTTGTTTCAAACCTTGCCTAACTCTTACAGTTGTCATATTCTAAGGTAAACAAAATCAAGTTCGGACTTTCGAACCTGGTCATGGCTAAACCTGTAGGTAGGTACTTTTTGTCATTACAGTCTACCGTTGCCGTCTCGACCCGGCCATGAACCTCAGCACACTGATTAATTTTCTAGAACCAATCGTCTACACGTTGATTTTACTCATTGGGTTTAAGCTTCGAGAGAGTGTTTTAAACTTTGTTAGTTGCAAATGTGCCTTCAGTTGGTAGCTAAGTCGGAAGGCTATCTATGATTGATTGAATAACTTGGATAGCATCCTTAGGCGAAAAACAGGGCTACATAACCTATTGTTCCGTGTAGCGCGGTTCCATGATGTTTTCGCAGGCTCTCTGCTGCGGCTATAACCGTCGCGACGCGACGCGGACTCGCGACGCTCGGTTCCCTGACGCCGCTGCTTAGTGTCGCGCTGCCGCTGTCTCGTGACTCGTGCTGCCGTGTCGCTGCCTTATGACGCTCTGCTGCTGTTCGGTGTCGAGCTGCCACTGCTCGGTGTTGCGCTCTCGCTGCGGGTCCTCTTCCATCAAGCGCTGCCTCACGTACTCTCAATCGACGATAGTGGCTGCGGCGTCGGCACTGGCGACGTAGTCTGACTTGTCTGTCTGCGCACCTGAGCTTGGTATGCAACATACGCATACTCAGGAAGTAGTCCTTTCAATGTCTCTCTCCATTATCTGGAACTTGTCACAATAAGGAGTTAATAACGTATCGAATGAAATTTATGTATAACACGGTGATTTCCCGTTCAAAAAAAATAAAAAAATAAGTAAACTAGTGTATAAAAGTAAAGTATTGTCGCATTAACGACGTTATATTTTAGGTTTATCATCATCATCCTCCTAGCCTTTGTCCCATTTTTTGAGAATGAATTCTCAATCGGGGTCGGCTACCTAAATCCCAAGATGTGGCGTAGGCACTAGTTTTTACGAAAGCGACTGCCATCTGACCTTCCAACCCAGAGGGGAAACTAGGCCTTATTGGGCTTAGGTGGTTTCCTCACGATGTTTTCCTTCACCGAAAAGCGAGTGGTAAATATCAAATGACATTCCGTACATAAGTTCCGAAAAACTCATTGGTACGGGCCGGGTTCGAACCCGCGACCTCCGGATTGAAAGTCGCATGCGCTAACCACTAGGCTACCACCGCTATATTTTAGGTTTATAGAAATTGAAAAATGTATTTCAGGTATTGAGCCCATATATGATGATTATAGCACATTTGTCTTAAAAACTATATCATATTTTGATTGTGAACACTTAGTTTCTACAATCCATAACTATTAGCAAAAGTTGCAGAATAGTCCTTTCTTTTACTTAAATTGGTAGGCGTATTTTTTTTTTATTTTTTTTATGTTTTTTTTTGCCTTACTAAGTTCCCAACTGGATTCGCCAAGACCAGTACGAATAAAACATAAAAACCCTATACCTGAACCATTATATTTTGTATTGTCAGTCTGCAAGACAGTATTTTTTTGTATTTAAGTAATACGGAATGAATCACAATTTTTGGTAAACTAAAACTCACATATACACAACACACTCTGAACAGTGAAGTGTTTACGCAAAGTAGGTAACTAAATTACATTACTCAGACCCCAGCTACGTTCGGCAGTGTTTATATTAACATCTTGGACTGTCCCGCTCGTAAGTACAAAGAGTTCCTTTGCAACGTATCCAATATCAACCTTGGCCAATGCCGCTAATATAAGGTTACCTATCATAAACTCGAAAATTGTATTTCCGAATATTAAAATCCCGAAAACGTTTCGATTTTTTTCATTTGCCCGAAATTTTGTTTGCCCGAAATTTCATTTCCCATATTATTATTTTCCCAATTCTCATTTCGTCGCAATTTTGTTTCGCATATGATTCAAATCGACACTTATGAAAATTCCGAAGTATCATTTGTCAACTACTTTTTATGCCGAAAAGTATTAAGTCCGAAATATTATTATCCCGCTGTATCAAAAAATCGAAATTATAGGATATTGGAGCAAATCATAAATGCATCGGTTAGCCATTTTAATTGGGTAGGCGTCGATATAAATTGCTTAACCCGTAGTGTGGGTATGTAAATAAATTATATTTTATGAACATAGTCATGTCATTTGCTTATGGATTTTAGTGAGAAGTTACTATCTCGGCGTTTGCTTATAAAAAATGGCACATAAATACGGAGAGCTATTTAAATCTAATAAGGGAGGATTAAAATCGTAGATATCAATCGAAATTAAATAAATAAATAATAAATACCGTAAGGTCGGGTTATTTTAGCCCTGGGGGGTATCATTACCCATCCATTAAACCCAACTTTATTTAATAAGTAAATTCTGTTAAACTACGTGTTATGATGAATCCACTCTTGAGTGTTCGCTGGCGCTGTTTTTATAATGGTTTTCTAAATTATTTATTGGATTACAATTGGTGGACAATGTTACCTGCAGAGCTCCAGTTCGGTTCTGTTGTGGTCGCAGTTCTAACCTAAATCCTAACCTACTTTACTGGTAGCAGTTCGGTTCTGTTGTGGTCGCAGTTCTAACCTAACCTAACCCATTAAATTCGGTTCTAGCCTAACCTACTTTACTGGCAGCAGTTCGGTTCTGTTGTGGTCGCAGTTCTAACCTAACCTAACCCATTAAGTTCGGTTTTAACCTAACCTACTTTACTGGCAGCAGTTCGGTTCTGTTGTGGTCGCTGTTCCAACCTAACCTAACCCATTAAGTTCGGTTTTAAACTAAACTACTTTACTGGCAGCAGTTCGGTTCTGTTGTGGTTGCAGTTCTAACCTAACCTAAACCATTTTACTGGTATCAGTTTAGTTAATAATCGCCTAATCTAACCTAAACCTAAACTAGTTTTCTAGCACCCGTCTGTTCCGTAAACTATGTCTTTATGCCATAATAAATTGGTCGATATTAATGTTCTGCCATATAAAATTTATTATGTGAAATAAAAGTCGGTGATACTAGTGTTCTGCCATTTAAAATTATGCTAAATTAGTAGTATGCTAACTGACAATTATGATACATATATGATTATGCTAAAGAATCATTCGGCTAAAAATGTTTCGGTGATAGCTGCTATGCGAAATGTATTTCGGGGAATCGATATTATGCAAGATAAAGGGAACCCTCGATATAGACCCGCGCGGCACGCTCGCTTCGCTCGCTCGTTAGGGTCGCAGTTCAACCTAACACTCCTCCTCGCTTCGCTCGTCGTCGTACCTAACCTAAGCCAAGTCGGACATGCTTTAGAACTAGATTAATGGGTTACGGATCGTTATCAAATATCTAATGTTTAAACTCGTTATAGAACTGCGCGGCTCGCTCGCTTCGCTCGCTCGTTAGGGTCGCAGTTCAACCTAACACTCCTCCTCGCTTCGCTCGTCGTCGTACCTAACCTAAGCCAAGTCGGACCTGCCTGAGAACTAGATTAATGGGTTTTTAATCGTGACGGTAAAATGGGGTTACCCTCATCTGGCAGAATAAATAATATTGGTCAGAAATACACTTCGCATAACACGTTTCGCAGAAACACTTTCGGTCAAATGGTAAGATGGCATAAAGGTATAGTTGGCATTACTACTGCCTCGCATACGACACATTTTGCAGCACATTGTTTTGTAGAATATCTCTTTGGCCGACTTTGGTTTAGCATAATTTTATGTACCATAATAATCCTAAAGCATACGATTACAATAGCATAATTATTTTCTACTAGCAGAAATGTGCGTTAAGTAAACTTTTACGTAGTAGAATGTACCTACCTAAGTACCGTTAGGTACGACGACGAGCGGTTCGAGGAGCAGTTTTAGGTATCTTTCCGCCGCGGGGCAACTGCCACTAAATTTTTAATCACAACAATTGTAATGCATAAATTAGGTCCTGATTCCAACTTAGGGCAGGTCCGACTTGGATTAGGTTAGGTACGACGACGAGCGAAGCGAGGAGGAGTGTTAGGTTGAACTGAGACCCTAACGAGCGAGCGAAGCGAGCGAGCCGCGCGGCATCGGCCGGCTACCATACCACTCCATGGACAAAATGTATAATCACAACAATTTGTAATGCATAAATTAGGTACTGATTGCACCTTAGGGCAGGTCCGACTTGGATTAGGTTAGGTATTCCGCATATGTCCTGTACAACAAGATAAGACAATGAAGTCTATCTTGGAATCAAATGGTATTCGGCTTGACAACTTGATGCCGCCTAAAATATTATGCAAAAAAAATATCTGCGAAAGTACTATTCGTTTAGAAGACTGTTATGCTCATCAACATTATGCCAATATAAGATTCGGTATTATAAAAATCTGCGAAATGATTTATGCCAAAGCATACTCTGCGTAAGATGTTTCTGCCAAACGTTACTTCTGCCAAGTATCGTTATGCAAAACAAATATATGTCAAAAAAGTTTCTACAAGATAATAGTGAACCGGTAAAATGATATTAGGGAAAATGAGATTTCGATTTTACGTAGCATCGGAATTATGAAAAGTTGGTTAACAAAGCAGTTGTCAAATAATAAAGTTGGCAATCGTTCTTCTGGTTATCGAGTTTCGGGAAAACGTTAATGTGGGAAAACAAACTGGCGACATTTCACAAGTATGTATGGTAAACAAAGTATATGGATTATAAGAATTCGGTTAACCGTTTTCGGACAAGTGAAAATCGGACAAGTGTGTTTCGGAACATCGATAGGTTACCCTAATATAAACATTAAAGGGTATGCGGGCCCCCATAACAGCGTACCTAAAAAGTTAAAACGGCCTACGCCGATATCTAAGCATATACTTACTACATTCTTGGTATATAGATGCTTATTGGGGATACTAGATAGATTTTATTTACCTGTTGACTTCCCTTGTTATTTTAAACTAATCTTGAAATTGTTTGCCTTATTGTGGACGATCAAGATATTAATTCGTATAATATTTGACATCAAGCTAATTTGTAATGTTAAGTTATAAAACTAGCGACCCGCCCAGGCTTCGCACGGGTGCAATGCTTATACTATATATTATACATATAAACCTTCCTCTTGAATCTATCTATTGAAAACGCATCAAAATTCGTTGCGTAGTTTCAAAGATCTTAACATACATAGGGACAGCCAAACAGCAAGCGACTTTGTTTTATACTATGTATTGATAAGGTATTCTTAATTAAGAAAACATAATTATTATCCTATTTAAGAAGACATATGTGTAGGCGTGTGTACTTACGGAACATTTTGTCCTTATCCCGCTTGCTGAGATTTTAGATTAGATAAATGAAGCACATCTTTAATCTTCTTGTACATAGCTTTATTTCATTCTTCTCCGTCTTCGTTACATATAATCTTGAACGCCAACCTGACTTATAGCTGCATCACGTTTTGATGCAGCTATAGGCAACCCGTTTGGTCGCAGCTGTGAGCATCACGTTTTGATGCAGCACCACGTTTTGGTGCAGATGGATGGGACCCGTTTGGTCGCAGCTGTGAGCATCACGTTTTGATGCAGCACCACGTTTTGGTGCAGATGGATGGGACCCGTTTGGTCGCAACTGTGAGCATCACGTTTTGATGCAGCACCACGTTTTGGTGCAGATGGATAGGACCCGTTTGGTCGCAGCTGTGAGCATCACGTTTCGATGCAGCACCACGTTTTGGTGCAGTTGGATGAGAATCACAGACATTAACTATACTTATGACAAACTTATCACAATATCAAGAACTATTTAAAAGGCCACACCTAGTCCGTTCAGGGCGACTCTCGAATACAAACTGCCGATCCCGCACCCGCTCTATTGTTTTGAGACCCTGTCGTCAGAAATGTAAACAGACTTGCTATTAAAGCGTACCTATAGTATCTAAATTAATATGGTTTTATCGAAAATGGGTCAACTAATTTTCCAAAACCTTACAGATGCATATTAAAGTATACGTAATCCCACAAATCATTTCGCTTTTTGTTCATGCGATAAAGCTAACTGTCTCAGATTAGTTTTTGAAAATCGGAAACTAAGATAAAGATGTCAAGGTTTGTTAGAGTAAAACCACTCAAATTGTATAAGAGTAGTTTATTCCGTGGACAGTGATAGGTTGAAGATGATGAATCGTAATACATAGCAACCGTCACATTGAAATCTAACGTTACGTTACTACAAAAACAGCCAGACATACAACATGTAGTTTATATAGGCTCCAACACCACCCCTTAAACTTTATGTTCCGTCCAGTACAAATAATAACTACCTATACACTACGGAGCACTAAGCATATATAAATCTATTACAAAACGTTGAGATTTTTCAATGCATAAAGGCTTTGTCAAAACATCCGCTAACATGTCCTCAGTGCACATGTACTTAACAGTTATCACACCATTCTCGACAATTTCACGAATGAAATGATGCCTAACATCAATAGTCCTAGCATGAAACATATGGTTTTCCGACAATTTAATTGCAGATTGATTGTCATTATACACCAATATTTTCACGTCTACATTCAAGCATTCCGACATGAACGCTTTAAGGAACAATGCCTCTTTACACGCATCCGATAAAGCCATATACTCAGCTTCGGTGCTGGAAAGAGCCACAGTACGCTGTTTACGACTCTCCCACGAAACTATGGATTTGCCTAACTTAAATATATATCCGTTATAAGACCGACGATCGACTATACTAGCCGCCCAGTCCGCGTCCGCTGAACCTGTCACATTCATTCCACTCTTCTCATACGTAATACTGTGGTTAATCGTACCTTTAAGATATCGAAGCACACGCTTCGCCGCTTTCCAGTGAGGTTCCGAGTAGCAATCATTGAATTGACTTAGCATACTCACAGCATGCGCTATGTCAGGACGCGTACAGACTGCGATATACATCAGGCAACCAATCAAGTTTCTATATTCGTAGTCTCGATTCTTCTCAGCTCTAGCAAGTTTCAAACCAACTTCCATCGGTGTTTTAGCAGGTTTGCAATCTGTCATTTTAAACCTTTCCAAAACTTTGCTAATATAGCTAGACTGATCCAGAATAATCTTTCCATCCTCCCGACGGACGTGTATACCTAATACACTTTTCGCAGGCCCAAGATCCTTCATAACAAACTGTTTCATTATCTCCTCTTTTACCGCCTTTTTCTCGGTTTGACTGTTGCTAAACACCAAAATGTCATCAACATATAGGCCGAGAATGACAATTCCATTATTGTTTGATCTTACGTAGACACACAGCTCAGATGCCAACCTTTTGAATTTTAACTTCTTAACAAGCACGTCGTTTATCTTTTCATTCCATGATCTACTGGCTTGTTTTAATCCGTACACAGCCTTAAGTAATCGGTATGCTTTCCCTTTGCTGTTCTCTACATCAAAACCTTCAGGGATCTCCATATAAACGACTTCTTTTAAGTTTCCGTTGAGAAAAGCAGTTTTCACATCCATATGATCAACTTCCATATCATATTCAGCCGCTAATGCCAGAAGTAGCCTTATTGTGGAGTACCTCACGACGGGTGAGAATGTTTGAAAATAATCCACTCCATACTTCTGCGTGAATCCTTTCGCAACCAATCGGGCCTTGTACTGCAGGAGCTCTCCATTTAATCCTCTCTTTTTCTTAAATATCCACTTGCACTTAACAGGTTTCTTTCCCTTCGGTAAGTCCACAAGTTCCAAACATTTATTATCCAAAAATGATTGATATTCATCCTGCATTGCTGCTTTCCATTGCGTAGATTCAGGTCCATCGAGTGTTTCACGTACGGTATTCGGTGTATCCGTATCGCAACTCGCTAATGCTGATACCAATTAAAGCATCTTCGAATTCGTTCCTATCTCTTGATTCATCTGAATCCCAAGAGAACGATCCAGGAACGTAGTCTTCATCCGGAGTACTACAAGATTCACTAATTTCAGAAGATTCTGTGTCTTGAATCTGGTGCTCGTGGGGTTCTTGCATCGGTTCAACAGGTTCTGCCGCCAGCGCTCCTACATTTTCAGATCCAGGGTTATTGATGATCATGTACGGAGTCGGCACGTTGACCACTTGTTGCTGATCCTTCTGTACAAAAATATCTTTATAGAATTTAATTTAACACATTACAATAGAATATTTGAATCATATTGCATTTTAAAACGCGGCTTACACTGCACGACATAATTGTTTATTGAAATTTGATTCACTTTACCTGTTCTTCGAGCGCGTATGTGTCTCCATTTAAAATATACTGATCAACAAATAACTACTTCGTCACATGCATTAAACTTGGTTTTCGACTACTGAGGTCTATGCAGTAGTAACCAAGTACTATTACAAATATCAATTTGGATCATAATAGGTCAATCGTAATAAAGTATGAAGTAAAATCATGGTAAAATGCATTGAGTAAGGTGAAACGATCTTGCTCATTGTAAAATAAAGTATCACTTCAGTTCAAAGACAAGTTGTACATATAGTTCAATAAAATTAGCTGAAAATTTGGCAAAATTAAAGGACAACTTTTATCTACCAGCACGTCTAGCATAACTTTGACACGCGACTCATGTCGCGCGAGATAGCATCATCCGTCACTATCTCATAGTACTGTACAGATAGAGACAGGTAGTATATATCTCGCGCGAGAAAGAGTCGCGTGACAAAGTTATGCTAGCCGGGCTGGATATGTAGGTTATAGAGCAAAATTAAATTTTATCTACTCTCTGTCTCGGTGCAAGCTTTTAATACCATAGACTTCTTACGTGTTTTTCTGTAAACCATAGGTATAGAACTATTTTCTGTATTTAAATAATAATAATAATAATAATAAATGGAGTTTGGTGTAGACAAGTGTGCGGTCATGCATGTACAGCGGGGGAAAGTCGTAAATTCCGCGAACTTACAACTTTCTGAGACAATGTCCCTCAGGTCTATCTCCGAAGCTGAAACCTACGAGTACCTTGGTATGTCACAGTCATTGGGTATTGTGGACGGAGACATTAGGCAGGCGTTGAAGGAGCGTTTCTTTTGTCGCTTCACAAAAGTACTAAACAGTCTTTTGTCCGGTGGCAATAAGGCACGCGCCTTCAACGCTTGGGTGATACCTCTGCTCACTTACTCCTTTGGCATACTAAGGTGGACTCAGACTGAGCTGTACGCCCTGGATACGAGGGTTCGTCAGCTGCTCACTACACACCGCATGAGGCACCCACGCTCGTCAGTTATGAGACTGTACATCCCGCGTGAGTGTGGAGGCCGTGGCTTTTTAAATGCCAAGGACCTCCATAACCGCGAGGTGTGCAGTCTTAGGGAGTATTTCCTAAACAACGAGTGTGGGATTCATCGCGATGTAGTAGCAGTTGACAAAGGCCTTTCGCAACCAATCGGGCCTTGTACTGCAGGAGCTCTCCATTTAATCCTCTCTTTTTCTTAAATATCCACTTGCACTTAACAGGTTTCTTTCCCTTCGGTAAGTCCACAAGTTCCAGACATTTATTATCCAAAAACGATTGATATTCATCCTGCATTGCTGCCTTCCATTGCGTAGATTCAGGTCCATCGAGTGCTTCACGTACCTACGGTATTCGGTGTATCCGTATCGCAACTCGCTAATGCTGATACCAAAGCATCTTCGAATTCGTTCCTATCTCTTGATTCATCTGAATCCCAAGAGGACGATCCAGGAACGTAGTCTTTCTCCCGGCAACTCTCTGCGTATTTCAGCGGTATTGTACACTCGCAACTCTATGAAAAACGCACCTTCAAGGTCGAGAGAACGTCGGGCTAGTCCATCAACCGCGCGATTGGTGATTGTCGAGTTGAGTGGAGTCGACGCAGTGTTCAGCAGCTCGTCCGCAGGAAATAGGTTGAAAACATCGAAGGGCTCCTTAGTGGCACAATTTTTCTTCGAAGCGGTGGTAGAAGTCCTAAAAAAGAAAAAAAATGTAGTTAAAAATGCGCACTAGTAATCATAATAAAATTGGTCATATCTTCAAATAAATGAAAACTATACCTGCTCGGATTTGACGGGGCAGCCCGTTTCCGTGTAGGTTTCTGCGCAGTTCCCTCGACCTCCGAATTAGACCTGATTTTTTTTTGATTTCTACTTTAAAATAAACCGTAAAGTATAAATGATAATAATAAAATAGGAGGCTTTCAAATTAATGAACATAAGTATACCTATAAATTTTATGAAACATGTAATGTCTCATTTTTTTAATGTGGTTACACCACAATTTTTATTTAAACCATGAATACAAAGATCAAAGCTTAAAGAAAAATTGAAAAAGGAGCTACCTGGTGGATGGGACCGGGACCGAACCCGGTACCTCTCTGCCGTGTCAAACCTATAAGCATAATTGACAATGGCAAAATCACAGTTACATGAGTTCTGTGACAGGCCCGTACAGGAAATTGGTAAGATAAATTAAAAAACCTGGTATGTGGGTCCGTAAAGGTACTCGAAAAAATACGATTTAGAGCTGTTACGCGTATTTCATGTATGTTAAGATAACGGACACTTCCGTAATTTATAAAACATATTTTGATAAATCAAAGGTAACCCATTTATACCCTGTAACAGCTTTAAAAGGTAGATATAAATATAATCCGCATAGGACGTGATATGCCTAAGTCATGTATCTAAAGATACAGATCGTTGCATGACAGGTTTAGTACGGCGAGTCTGTCATGCCTAACTCTGTTTTAGCTCATAGTCATAACTAAAAAAACATACACATATATAAATATTTTCAACACAAAAAATATGCATTAGCCTTTCACTGATATAACAAAATATATTTAATTTAATAATTGCATAATATCATTCAATTATCAACAAACACCAACACGTGAGTTTTCAAAAGTCTGAGGAGCAACTGACGGAAGATCTAGCTTCGTTAAGTGAGTACTTCAAGAAATGGCGCCTTATTCCAAATGCCACCAAAACAGAAGTGTCATCGTTTCACCTGAACAATAAACTAGCTTCATACACGCCGACGGTAAAACTCGACGGGGGTGACACTAAAATACAATCCTTTCCCCAAGTACCTCGGCGTGACCCTAGACCGTTCGCTAACTTTTGGCCCCCATCTCCAAAACCTGAGTAGAAAACTTGGCACTCGGAACAATATCCTACATAAACTTACTGGTACAAGCTGGGGAACAAAAGCTGATGTACTCCGCACGACGGGACTGAGCTTAGTTTTCTCCGCAGGTGAATACTGCGCACCAGTCTGGTTAAACAGCGCTCACACAGAGAGGATCGACGTACAACTGCGAAACACAATGCGGTGCATCTCAGGAACTGTCAAGTCCACCCCCACGCAATGGCTCCCAGCGTTAAGCCACATTCCGCCGCCGCATCTTAGGAGACAGCAAGCGCTGATAAGGGAAGCTAATAAAATACGTAACGATCCAAGTCTGCCAGTTCATCAAGAATTCCTAAATCCGCCTCACCACCGATTGAAGTCTCGACACCCGCCCTACCAGACCGCCCAAAGATTGTTGGAAGGCGGTTTCAATCTGATAGACACCTGGCAAGAGGAATGGAAGTCTAACCCGCCAAGTAGTTGCCCCGCAACTTATGATCCCACTCAGAAACCTTATGGCTTCTCAGCTCCAAGAAGGGAATGGTGCCAATTCAACAGACTCCGCACGGAGCATGGTCGTGCTGACTATCTGTTTAAATGTGGCTGGAGAGACTCGCCAGTGTGCGATTGTGGGGCGCCTGCACAATCCATTCACCACATAATATACGACTGCCCAAAACGGAAATATAATGGAGGTATCCTGGATCTACACTCTCCTAGTATAAACGCCGCCCTATGGGTGAAGAACTTAGATAAATGTTTATAACATAATTAGAAGATGCGCGACTTGGTCAAAAATGCCATACGATTAAATAAATAACCGAGATGTTTATTTGATGAAATGTATTTTATATTTAATTTAATATGTCAATAAATATATTGCATATGGGTTGCCTAACAAATTTTAGTCCAGGGTATGTTTAATTAATAATTAAAAAAAATATATTTTTAAAACATTTCACCGGTTTGATTAATATTAGATAAATTCTATACCAATCGAAAGTATGAAGCCCATAGAATATGCAAACGTTAGGTTGCCTATTCTTTTCCCGTCACAACTATCGGGTAGCCAGGTATAAACAGGTAAATCTATACCTACTAGCATTTTGCAACGGTCTGATTATTGAATTGAAATTAAATAAAATTAAGATTATTTTATTATGAATTTATCTAAAAATCAAACCGGTGAAATGTTTAATTTTTTTTTTTTAATTTTTAATAAAACATACCTTGCACTAAAATTTGTTAGGCAACCCATACCTATGCAATATATTTATTGACATATAAATACATTTCATCAAATAAACATCTCGGTGAAGGTCGTTCTATATCGGGATCCTCTACTAATAGAAGGGCTTTCTTCCACCTTTCTCCCGGCAACTCTCTGCGTATTTCAGCGGTATTGTACACTCGCAACTCTATGAAAAACGCACCTTCAAGGTCGAGAGAACGTCGGGCTAGTCCATCAACCGCGCGATTGGTGATTGTCGAGTTGAGTGGAGTCGACGCAGTGTTCAGCAGCTCGTCCGCAGGAAATAGGTTGAAAACATCGAAGGGCTCCTTAGTGGCACAATTTTTCTTCGAAGCGGTGGTAGAAGTCCTAAAAAAGAAAAAAAATGTAGTTAAAAATGCGCACTAGTAATCATAATAAAATTGGTCATATCTTCAAATAAATGAAAACTATACCTGCTCGGATTTGACGGGGCAGCCCGTTTCCGTGTAGGTTTCTGCGCAGTTCCCTCGACCTCCGAATTAGACCTGAATTTTTTTTGATTTCTACTTTAAAATAAACCGTAAAGTATAAATGATAATAATAAAATAGGAGGCTTTCAAATTAATGAACATAAGTATACCTATAAATTTTATGAAACATGTAATGTCTCATTTTTTTAACGTGGTTACACCACAATTTTTATTTAAACCATGAATACAAAGATCAAAGCTTCAAGAAAAATTGAAAAAGGAGCTACCTGGTGGAAGGGACCGGGAATCGAACCCGGTACCTCTCTGCCGTGTCAAACCTATGTCCGTTATCTTAACATACATGAGATAAGCGTAACAGCTCTAAATCGTATTTTTTCGAGTACCTTTACGGACCCACATACCAGTTTTTTAATTTATCTTACCAATTTCCTGTACGGGCCTGTCACAGAACTCATGTAACTGTGATTTTGCCATTGTCAATTATGCTTAAATACTGTATCTTAAGTTACATCACATTCTACATCAGGTAACTTAAGATACACGACTTAGCCGTGACTGGATTGCGCGTAATCCTGCAAACTTTACAAAAAATTTAAAATTGTGTTAATTTTAAATTGTGGTGTAACCACATTAAAAAAATTAGACATTACATGTTTCATAAAATTCATAAAAAGTAACAGCGCCCTCTCTCGCTTGCTCGTTCACCGCTGTAAAGTGGTGCGGTAAGATGTGAATATTAACGTATTCACATAGAGGTCGCTAAGGTGTAAAACCTTTCAAATAAACAATGCAAAGATCGACACACAAAGCATAAGGAAAAATTCGTCAGGTCTACGTGGAGCGAGGGTAGCGAAGTGGCTAACGCGCTGGACCGGTAATCCAGAGGTACCGGGTTCGATTCCCGGTCCCTTCCACCAGGTAGCTCCTTTTTAAATTTTTCTTGAAGCTTTGATCTTTGTATTCATGGTTTAAATAAAAATTGTGGTGTAACCACGTTAAAAAAATGAGACATTACATGTTTCATAAAATTTATAGGTAAACTTATGTTCATTAATTTGAAAGCCTCCTATTTTATTATTATCATTTATACTTTACGGTTTATTTTAAAGTAGAAATCAAAAAATTTCAGGTCTAATTCGGAGGTCGAGGGAACTGCGCAGAAACCTACACGGAAACGGGCTGCCCCATCAAATCCGAGCAGGTATAGTTTTCATTTATTTGAAGATATGACCAATTTTATTATGATTACTAGTGCGCATTTTTAACTACATTTGTTTTCTTTTTAAGGACTTCTACCACCGCTTCGAAGAAAAATTGTGCCACTAAGGAGCCCTTCGATGTTTTCAACCTATTTCCTGCGGACGACGGACAGTATTATTAGTGCAATTTTATTATTGTATATTTCAAACACAATCTCTGTATTGTTTCTGAATAAACATATCTATCTAACATACGAGCTGCTGAACACTGCGTCGACTCCACGCAACTCGACAATCACCAATCGCGCGGTTGATGGACTAGCCCGACGTTCTCTCGACCTTGAAGGTGCGTTTTTCATAGAGTTGCGAGTGTACAATACCGCTGAAATACGCAGAGAGTTGCCGGGAGAAAGGTGGAAGAAAGCCCTTCTATTAGTAGAGGATCCCGATATAGAACGACCTTCACCGAGATGTTTATTTGATGAAATGTATTTATATGTCAATAAATATATTGCATAGGTATGGGTTGCCTAACAAATTTTAGTGCAAGGTATGTTTTATTAAAAATTAAAAAAAAAAAATTAAACATTTCACCGGTTTGATTTTTAGATAAATTCATAATAAAATAATCTTAATTTTATTTAATTTCAATTCAATAATCAGACCGTTGCAAAATGCTAGTAGGTATAGATTTACCTGTTTATACCTGGCTACCCGATAGTTGTGACGGGAAAAGAATAGGCAACCTAACGTTTGCATATTCTATGGGCTTCATACTTTCGATTGGTATAGAATTTATCTAATATTAATCAAACCGGTGAAATGTTTTAAAAATATATTTTTTTTAATTATTAATTAAACATACCCTGGACTAAAATTTGTTAGGCAACCCATATGCAATATATTTATTGACATACAAATACAAATACAAATACTCTTTATTGCACACCTCCAACATCAAGGAATATACAACACAACATGAGATACATTCATATAACAGGCAGAGGTAAACAACAGGCGGTCTTATCGCTAAATAGCGATCTCTTCCAGACAACCTTTTACCTTTTTTGACATATTAAATTAAATATAAAATACATTTCATCAAATAAACATCTCGGTTATTTATTTAATCGTATGGCATTTTTGACCAAGTCGCGCATCTTCTAATTATGTTATAAACATTTATCTAAGTTCTTCACCCATAGGGCGGCGTTTATACTAGGAGAGTGTAGATCCAGGATACCTCCATTATATTTCCGTTTTGGGCAGTCGTATATTATGTGGTGAATGGATTGTGCAGGCGCCCCACAATCGCACACTGGCGAGTCTCTCCAGCCACATTTAAACAGATAGTCAGCACGACCATGCTCCGTGCGGAGTCTGTTGAATTGGCACCATTCCCTTCTTGGAGCTGAGAAGCCATAAGGTTTCTGAGTGGGATCATAAGTTGCGGGGCAACTACTTGGCGGGTTAGACTTCCATTCCTCTTGCCAGGTGTCTATCAGATTGAAACCGCCTTCCAACAATCTTTGGGCGGTCTGGTAGGGCGGGTGTCGAGACTTCAATCGGTGGTGAGGCGGATTTAGGAATTCTTGATGAACTGGCAGACTTGGATCGTTACGTATTTTATTAGCTTCCCTTATCAGCGCTTGCTGTCTCCTAAGATGCGGCGGCGGAATGTGGCTTAACGCTGGGAGCCATTGCGTGGGGGTGGACTTGACAGTTCCTGAGATGCACCGCATTGTGTTTCGCAGTTGTACGTCGATCCTCTCTGTGTGAGCGCTGTTTAACCAGACTGGTGCGCAGTATTCACCTGCGGAGAAAACTAAGCTCAGTCCCGTCGTGCGGAGTACATCAGCTTTTGTTCCCCAGCTTGTACCAGTAAGTTTATGTAGGATATTGTTCCGAGTGCCAAGTTTTCTACTCAGGTTTTGGAGATGGGGGCCAAAAGTTAGCGAACGGTCTAGGGTCACGCCGAGGTACTTGGGGAAAGGATTGTATTTTAGTGTCACCCCGTCGAGTTTTACCGTCGGCGTGTATGAAGCTAGTTTATTGTTCAGGTGAAACGATGACACTTCTGTTTTGGTGGCATTTGGAATAAGGCGCCATTTCTTGAAGTACTCACTTAACGAAGCTAGATCTTCCGTCAGTTGCTCCTCAGACTTTTGAAAACTCACGTGTTGGTGTTTGTTGATAATTGAATGATATTATGCAATTATTAAATTAAATATATTTTGTTATATCAGTGAAAGGCTAATGCATATTTTTTGTGTTGAAAATATTTATATATGTCGGAGACGGTCATGAGTACGGTAGCTCAACGAAGCCGGCGCGCCATTGGAAGGCGACAGTAGCGCCCCCTTGAACCTGTTTTTGGCGCGCTAGACAGAGTCTTGGCGGTTCACTCAGCGAACGCCCACCGACACTTCGCTTTGGGTCCCCGTCGAGTGCACTACTGCCTTGGAACTGTCCCGTTTCGTTGTGCTATACCAAGTTAGCATCAGTGAAACGTTATAACTCAACAATACAGTGTTAATTTAATAAAGACTATTGTGAGACTTTGATAACCTAGCTTACAGACCTCTGTGCCAGGAACTGTTATTTTGTGCTTCATTGTATAAGGAATAAATCAAGTTAATTGCATCCGTAGTGTTTCATCTTACTCACAACTACCTCCTCGTCCACAACTATGTCGAATAGCTCATCTAATGTGCCACAAACCGCACCGGCCATCCGTACCTGTCCCCGACATCAGAAGTTGGGATGGTATCTACCGCCCATGAGCGAACACGAAGAATGATGGAATTCGAAGCGAATAAAACGGAAGAAAAAGTTTGTGGTTACTCTTTGAAATACAACGAACTTGACATCACTAAATCAAGGAACAGGAGCTACAAGCGTTTCCGTTATTGAAACTCAAGCTAACACCGTCACGGAGACCTACAAAACCGTATGAAAACAAATGAAGATTGCACTGTTTAAATTGTTTTCATTGCGAGAGAAACGGACATGAAAAATTCGATTGCTTACTTCGTATAAAAGAAAACTACAACTTACCACCTCGGCGACAAAAGCCAGCAGTCACAATACAAACTACATCGAAGTTCATTGTTTACTTCAAGAACAGCGGGACACATCGTCAGTTGTTGCACCAGTAGAAGTGACCCAGAAGCGACGGTCAACTACGAGCGACGCGTGGACGTAAATAGGCACTATGGCCTCACCGACACATTTTGAAAAACACATCAGGTCAGTCGTTAACTTTTCACTACGATTCCGATATTTTGTTCACAAATAAAAGTGTAGCTAGATTCTGGGGTAGACTTGAGTCGCACTTATTCAGTTTAGTGGGTATTTGTCAAAAAAAAGTACTAACGGGTACTGGTAAAAGCAACACTCCAAGTAAAAGTTGAATAGGTATTGCGTGATAGAAATTAATAATCATTTGAAAAAAAGTTTATTGCACGTTTTTTTTCTAACGATTGTTTTCTTAGTGATATAATATGACCAAACGCGAAATGTTTCTACAGAGATTTAGTGTCGATTAATATGACCACTACGCAGTTTACCTACCCTTATTAAAGTTTATCATTTTAAAATTGCGCTGTGAGGGTGCATCAATCATACACACTTAGAATTATTATTCTAAGCATACACAGTACTTAGTAGTAGGAGCGGCTGCTTGAATAATCTACCCTCTGTTCATGATTTTCCAATCGTTCTGTAGAATTTAATTTGTTGACATCTTGAATAGTTTCTTACTCGGTGTACATTAGCTGGTGTATAGTTTAGCGCCTATAACTTCCGTAAGAACTGGTGAGCCTGAGATTTGTTTAAACGATTCTAATGTTACTTTTAACTGTGATGATCGCTTTAGCCTAAAATATTTAAACTGGAGACACTAATAGGATTAGGAAAATATTAGAACAAGAATTTGAATTTGAGGTTTGATTTTTATCATTAATGTTTCATAATCGGTAAAGCCTTGGTAATCCAAAGGTTATCATACAAAGTAAAGTTTGTTATTAAAATGCAAATAATGATTTGATTTAAATCTTTTCTTGCATCTACGTCGTAGATTATTTGTTCACATTAACGAATCATAATTTCAGTGTACCTACCTAACTTTGCTAGATTGATTTGAGTTTCCTTTTTTTTGTTGGATTATTATTATTCGTATGGCATGTTATTTCAGATAACAAAAGAAACAATTCATTTGACTATAAGTAATTACAAATTCAATTTCAGTTGTTGTTGAATTGAAGTTGAGTTTATTGTTGGATTTAAGGTTAGAATGACCGAGCTTTGTGATACTGTGCTTGAAGTTTTTGTTTCAGGAAAAGATTCGCGGACTTAGCAGCTAACAGCTAAGCCATGAGTCGTCTGCTTCGGCTGCCACGGTACAAGACATCGCGTAAAGAACTGCGCGAAGGCGAGCAACAGGGCGCCTTCAACCACGGGGAAGAGGGTTGACGTGTGACGTCACCACACCACACCATATGAGGCAATCTGGTGAGGAGTTCTCATTTTATTGTGATTCGGTTGCCGAGTGATCGCTTATGGAAGAGTTTATTTCCAATAAGTTCCATGGCAATTGCTTGTATAATTCAGTGACTATGTATGACTTGTATCAGTCTAACTAAAATTGTTAGTACTGTGCAATAAATAAAGTTACTGAAGCGAGCCTATTAGAAATGTTGACATGTAGTATTGTAAATTGCAAGACCATTTGCCATAAACTTGACTTCCAAACATGCGCGTACTTGCACGATAGGTTGAGGGAAATGCCCGGGAGCTACGTACCATTTGAAGTAGACGAAAAAAAATATAGTGAGACTGGTAGGGAGGTTCTCAGTTCGGCTGGTCGACCATACCAGTCACTTCATCGTAGCCGTAGTCCGGTAGAAGTCGGCATCTGCTCTAAGCAGTCCGTGGATACGCGGTGCGCGGTAGGTGCTGGCGGAGGTCGGGTCTCTCTCACAGAGACCGTAGAGTCATAGGGTTGACTCGGCGATCCCGTAGGGATGCGCGTATTGGGTGGCTAAATTAGCCCTAGGCCACGAATGAGATACCTGTTTTGTTGAACGGATTTTCGTTGATTTAATTGTTTTGATATTGTCCATAAGGCGAGCCAAACGGAAATGATATGGTGGTACATGGTTCCTAATGTGTTTTCTAAGGTAGAAGTGGTAAATAGCTAGTTTGTTTCACAACAAGTAACATTGTAGTACAATCTCATTTAAAACGTATTGCACTATTGAGAGAATAAGTAATGTTACAATTGGTAGTTGGTTGTAAGATACCATAATTCGATTTGTATCTTTTGAAATATTGCGGTTAAAAAACAAAAACTTTCACTTAGTTGCCAAAATTATTTTTGTGATATTTTTTTTTGTTTTGGTGTCAGTAACTATTTGATGCGAAAGGAAAGATGAAGTTTTTGTTTTGTCTTACCATTTTGACGTGTTTGTCAGGAGTGACCGAGTGGATACTGTTTTGGTTGTTGATTGTTTCAGAGCAACACACGAGGACGTGTGTCATCGCAGGATGGCCGTGTCGGAGACGGTCATGAGTACGGTAGCTCAACGAAGCCGGCGCGCCATTGGAAGGCGACAGTAGCGCCCCCTTGAACCTGTTTTTGGCGCGCTAGACAGAGTCTTGGCGGTTCACTCAGCGAACGCCCACCGACACTTCGCTTTGGGTCCCCGTCGAGTGCACTACTGCCTTGGAACTGTCCCGTTTCGTTGTGCTATACCAAGTTAGCATCAGTGAAACGTTATAACTCAACAATACAGTGTTAATTTAATAAAGACTATTGTGAGACTTTGATAACCTAGCTTACAGACCTCTGTGCCAGGAACTGTTATTTTGTGCTTCATTGTATAAGGAATAAATCAAGTTAATTGCATCCGTAGTGTTTCATCTTACTCACAACTACCTCCTCGTCCACAACTATGTCGAATAGCTCATCTAATGTGCCACAAACCGCACCGGCCATCCGTACCCGTCCCCGACATATATGTGTATGTTTTTTAGTTATGACTATGAGCTAAAACAGAGTTAGGCATGACAGACTCGCCGTACTAAACCTGTCATGCAACGATCTGTATCTTTAGATACATGACTTAGGCATATCACGTCCTATGCGGATTATATTTATATCTACCTTTTAAAGCTGTTACAGGGTATAAATGGGTTACCTTTGATTTATCAAAATATGTTTTATAAATTACGGACGTGTCCGTTATCTTAACATACATGAAATACGCGTAACAGCTCTAAATCGTATTTTTTCGAGTACCTTTACGGACCCACATACCAGGTTTTTTAATTTATCTTACCAGTTTCCTGTACGGGCCTGTCACAGAACTCATGTAACTGTGATTTTGCCATTGTCAATTATGCTTATAGGTTTGACACGGCAGAGAGGTACCGGGTTCGGTCCCGGTCCCTTCCACCAGGTAGCTCCTTTTTCAATTTTTCTTTAAGCTTTGATCTTTGTATTCATGGTTTAAATAAAAATTGTGGTGTAACCACATTAAAAAAATGAGACATTACATGTTTCATAAAATTTATAGGTATACTTATGTTCATTAATTTGAAAGCCTCCTATTTTATTATTATCATTTATACTTTACGGTTTATTTTAACGTAGAAATCAAAAAAAATTCAGGTCTAATTCGGAGGTCGAGGGAACTGCGCAGAAACCTACACGGAAACGGGCTGCCCCGTCAAATCCGAGCAGGTATAGTTTTCATTTATTTGAAGATATGACCAATTTTATTATGATTACTAGTGCGCATTTTTAACTACATTTTTTTTCTTTTTCAGGACTTCTACCACCGCTTCGAAGAAAAATTGTGCCACTAAGGAGCCCTTCGATGTTTTCAACCTATTTCCTGCGGACGAGCTGCTGAACACTGCGTCGACTCCACTCAACTCGACAATCACCAATCGCGCGGTTGATGGACTAGCCCGACGTTCTCTCGACCTTGAAGGTGCGTTTTTCATAGAGTTGCGAGTGTACAATACCGCTGAAATACGCAGAGAGTTGCCGGGAGAAAGGTGGAAGAAAGCCCTTCTATTAGTAGAGGATCCCGATATAGAACGACCTTCACCGAGATGTTTATTTGATGAAATGTATTTATATGTCAATAAATATATTGCATATGGGTTGCCTAACAAATTTTAGTCCAGGGTATGTTTTGTTAAAAATTTAAAAAAAAATTAAACATTTCACCGGTTTGATTATTAGATAAATTCATAATAAAATAATCTTAATTTTATTTAATTTCAATTCAATAATCAGACCATTGCAAAATGCTAGTAGGTATAGATTTATCTGTTTATACCTGGCTACCCGATAGTTGTGACGGGAAAAGAATTAGGCAACCTAACGTTTGCATATTCTATGGGCTTCATACTTTCGATTGGTATAGAATTTATCTAATATTAATCAAACCGGTGAAATGTTTTAAAAATATTTTTTTTTAATTATTAATTAAACATACCCTGGACTAAAATTTGTTAGGCAACCCATATGCAATATATTTATTGACATATTAAATTAAATATAAAATACATTTCATCAAATAAACATCTCGGTGAAGGTCGTTCTATATCGGGATCTTAGACTATATCGGTTAAAGTAAAGCGCAAATCTATGCTGACACTCCTCAATGGGAGTCGTTGCAAAAATTGTCCAAACATTTGGGCAAACTTTTTAAAGAAACTGAGGTTATTCCTACTAAGAATGCTTAATTTTGTTAATTACTGTAAAATAATTTGTCGTTGTATTTAATAAGTAATTACATTTTTGTATCGTACACTGCTCGAGGTGAATTTGATAAAATATGCCTTTTTGCAATACTCGCTTACTTAAAGTTGATAAAACGAAATGGGTGGGACATTTGAAAAGTACTAAACATAAAAATAATTCAGTCATCCCAATTGCTGATGGCGTAGTTGAAATTTTAGTCCGATACGGGAAGGGTATAATTGCCCCTCAAACTAAAATAATTCGCATTGTACGTTTTTTTAAACGGTTTTATTTAGCTTGCCCTGTTTGTTTATTTATTTGGGTCAAATCTAGTAATTGAAATTTGACCCCCTTCCTGTTGACGTATTGATCTGAAATTTGGTACGCATCTTTAGTTTTGGTGACAATATATGTTAATACATTCGGTATCATTGTAAATCCAAGATGGCCGCCGCTACAAAATGGCGGATTACATATTTTATCACTACTTCCTCAATATGGGTATCAAATGAAAGGGCTTGATTAGTAGAATAGAGTTCTTTATGAAAATAAAATGGAAATTCAATATGGCCGCCAATAAAAGGGCAGGTTAATTTTTCTTTTCATAACCTCTTCAATATGGATATCAAATAAAAGGACTTAATTAGTAGAATAGACTTCTTTATGAAAATAAAATGAAAATCCAATATGGCCGCCAATAAAAGGGCAGGTTAATTTTTCTTTTCATAACCTCTTCAATATGGATATCAAATAAAAGGACTTGATTAGTAGAATAGACTTCTTTATGAAAATAAAATGAAAATCCAATATGGCCGCCAACAAAATGGCAGGTTAATTTTTCTTTACATAACCCCTTCAATATAGGTAGGTAATGTAGGTATCAAATAGAAGGTCTTGACTAGTAGAATAGATTGCACTATAAAAATAAATGAAAATCCAATATGGCCGCCAACAAGATGGCGGGTGTTTTTTTTTCATTACTCCTTCAATATGGGTATCAAATGGAAGGGCTTGAGTAATAGAATACTATTATATGTACATGCTTCGACAAATTTAAAATCTAAGATGGCCGCCGAAAATACCAGATTTTAATATGGGTATCAAATAAAAGGTTTCGACTAGTAGGATAGATTACACTATGAAAAATAAATGAAAATCCAATATGGCGGCCAACAAGATGGCAGGTGATTTTTTTCCACTACCCCTTCAATATGGGTATTAAATGGAAGGGCTTGAGTAATAGAATACTGCAACTTACCTACTGTACTGCTTTGACAAAAATCATCATATATACATCTAAGATGGCCGCCGGAAATGCCAAAGGGTATAGCAGGATAGCCTAAGAAAAAGTGCCCCCAGCGTTTTTGGGTTGAAACTATAATCAAACGATGCCTTTTAAGGAGGTAATACCATGCACAAAGTTTCATCCCTCTGTTACCCCCTGGGGGTGAAAAACACCCGATTAACCCCAAAACTGTTTTATTTATTTTTTCCTAAACTATGAAAGTAACGAATTTCAAATTTTGTACAAATATTAATGACACTAAAAGCTATATTTAAAAAAAATATGACTGTTCTAACCATTTAAATTCTTGTAAAAAAAGTAAAAAAAAAAAAAATATCAACCTGTATAACAAGTTCGGCTCTTGGTACACACACCATTTTTTTTCCAAATATGAACCAATTCATATTCTACATCATACAAAAGTTTCATCGACCTAGCCCAGAAGGAACATTGCGAAATTCAAATGAATGTACTATTTAGTAGGCACTTATAATGAAAAGTCCGACCGGGTGATCAATCCAATGGGCTAGTAGGGAGAAGTCACAATCTATAAGAGATAGGGTAATTTGTTCTTAGGAACCATCGCGTCGATTTTAGATTTAATGAAGACTTTCCTAAGAACAGATTTCCCTATCTCTTATAGTTTTCGTTTTCTCCCTACTGACCCATTTGGATTGATCACTCTGTATTATGCTTAATACGCAACGTCTCGGTCCTGCAACCAAAAAAATAAAAGAAATTACTACTCGCGGCCGCGCGGCCGCCCGAGTTCTGATTCTGATTCTGATTCTGATGCGGATTACGCTTTTTCTAATGTGAAGCCAAAATGTCTGCAAAAAAAATTTTAAATGCAAACAAATCTAAAGCAATTGTAAATACCTATATTTAAAAAACTGGCCAAGTGCGAGTCCGACTCGCACATGAAGGGTTCCGTACCTATATAGTTATATATATATATATATATTTATAATCTATAACAAGTTTGTTGTATGTTGTATTTATTTTATTTTATTTTTAGTATTTGTTGTTATAGCGTCAATAGAAATAAATAATCTGTGAAAATTTCAACTGTCTAGCTATCACCGTTCTTGACAGCCTGGTGACAGACGGACGGACGGACGGACGGACAGCGAAGTCTTAGTAATAGGGTCCCGTTTTTACCCTTTGGGTACGGAACCCTAAAAAAATGGTAAACAAATTATATGAACTTGCAAAATGCAGATGGGTCGATTAATATTGAATTTTCAAGAGAACATGAAATTCTTAGAGTACATATACTCGTAAACTCACGTCATATAAATAAAAAGACATACCATATTTTCATAGGTTATTATTTTTATTGCATGTTGTAACACCTAGAGACTTTATACAACTCTGGGTATATTTAATATTTTAAATGGATCATTAAAATATTATTTTAATATACAACTTCTTTATGCGTACCCATGTAATTATAACACAAATGTAATGTAATTGTTTCAAGTATTATTTACGAAAAAAATACTTACTGAGGAGGAGGTATCAGCGATCACTTTTATACTTGCACCAATGGAAACCGAACTGCAGGTTTCTGCTCGCATTTTGCTTCAATAATATATTATTTATCTAATGCGAGATATAAATCAAAAATTATAAAACCAGCCGAAATTCTGACTAACATATTTGATCATTCATTACTTAGACAATTTGACAATTATTAATGAAGACAGTGATGACAATTGATTGATTAATAATGGTATTTTCACCTCACTAGCTCAAACATGGCGATTTTGCTGTCAGATAACAGTGAACAAAATGCGATTTTGTTTCGAGCGTGAGTAGAAAAGTAGCTTTTTAATTTTTTCAATATCTGGCCACGAATTGTCATTTTTCAGCCAAAGGTTAATTATAAAAATCAAATCATTTGAATCTCGATGCACTCTGTTTCTTTCATATGTATATAAAAGAGAGGGATAGAAACTTATCAATTTGAAATTCGATTTTCGAATCCGACCTCGACTGAGAACAGTTCGGATACGCGTTATACCAAAAAATTCATTAAAAACACCCGAAAAAGTTTTAATTGCAACGTATTTTTTTTTTACCGACCGAATATTAAAATTATTGTGCCTAATATATAAAACAATAGATCATTGCTCAAATAAAATAAGATTTTTCAACTTATTACTTATTGTCAATATAATAATAATTTATAATTTCACCATTTATCATAGATGCATATTCGAAACATACCTTAAAAAAATATCGAGTTCATACTGTAATTGTTATTTTCTTTTGCATTAATTTTGTTTGGTGTTTTAGGAGTAAAAATATTAATCAATTTATAAACAAAATCTCGTAATATAACATGTATTTATAAATAAACACGTCATGTATCTGCTAAATCTTCCAATTTGATCAAATAATGACAATAACCGTGTTGGTTGGTTGATTATAATTTCAATTAAATTATATTGTTATTCCTTTTTAAGCATCACTTATCTATTTTCTGATTAATAATATTATTGAAATCAGCAACAAAGACTATAAACATACGTTGGAAGGAAAAGCACAAAATATCGAATATGTTCTCGCTGATGAGGTGAAAAGTTGTGTGTGTTACACGAGAGCAAAGTTTTTTCCATCTCGTGCTGTTGAGTCCCTCGCTACACTCAGGATTCTAACATAGAATCACTCGCTACGCTCGTGATTCAAACGTAGAATCCTTCGCTTGCTCGGGACTCAAAATCAGCACTCGCAACAAAAAACAACTTTGCTCTCTTGTTGCACAAATAACTATTTACTAATTTACTCGTTATGTATGAATACACAGTAAAAGTTATGTTATGTTAATACTAGTAAAGAAAAAATGTTTTTAGAAGTACAAATGAGTTTGATTTATACTTCTTTATTCCCAACTTTTTTAAATCGGGCACAAACAGCGGTCCGATCGCAGGCCATTGTTTATTAATAATGCAAGGCTTTAAATGAATAGTAGGCACCAAAGAGCCAATTCATATTAATTTCGTAATGTTCCTTCTGGGCTAGGTCGATGAAACTTTGTATGATGTAGAATATGAATTGGTTCATATTTGGAAAAAAAATGGTGTGTGTACCAAGAGCCGAACTTGTTATACAGGGTGATAATTTTTTTTTTTTTACTTTTTTTACAAGAATTTAAATGGTTAGGACGGTCATATTTTTTTTAAATATAGCTTTTAGTGTCATTAATATTTGTACAAAATTTGAAATTCGTTACTTTCATAGTTTAGGAAAAAATAAATAAAACAGTTTTGGGATTAATCGGGTGTTTTTCACCCCCAGGGGGTAACAGAGGGATGAAACTTTGTGCAGGGTATTACCTCCTTAAAAGGCATCGTTTGATTATATTTTCGACCCAAAAACGCTGGGGGCACTTTTTCTTAGGCTATCCTGCTATACCCTTTAATCATTGTTTCAATATGAGTGATGGATATCAAATGAAAGGGCAAGTCGAAAGCTACGTAGTGGTTCATAGAGTTTAGAGCAGTCAATACTTAACAGTAATATGAATGATGAAATTTAGGCAACTCATCAATACAAAGAACTTCGTCAACTTAGAATCGGAATTCAAGCATGGATCTTGGTTCCACCCAAGTCAAGATTGTGTATCGTGTCGAGGACTGTGTGGCGTTACGGGGGCTAAAAATGAAACGTCGTTAGCGGTACACCACCCAAGTTAAGGTTAAACGGGCCAAGAACTATGTGGCGTTCGTTTGAGTGAATATAAATTATATGCCGTAAGCATTTTCTCCTCAAGACTTGGGCACATCTTGTTGTATAACAGCCTTTCCCCTCTATTAGACCTCTGGCGGGTTGACCGTTTTATTGTCCATTACTCGTGGAACAAAATGTTTAATAACTATAAAACAAAAACAAACAAAAGTAAAACCGAAACAGCAACATAACGAAAAAGAGGCTTAATAAATATACATACATAGGTATGTATATAAAATGGCATTTAGATAATAACAACATTAAATTCTGAATTATTATAAGTTTTCCTTGTCTAAATAAATGAAGTAAATCAAAATACCTTTGTTTTTCATTAATATACCCATTATTATTTTACTTAAAATATAGACTGATACGTTTATAAATGATCACTTGCTTTGCCTAGTTAATAACATAGGCTTATATCTCGGATCTACATAAAACGTATCAGTGAATAGAAAGATGATATAACGTACTGAAATGGAGAGGGTTTCATAATACAAACAAATAAAATTCGATAACATTTATTTCATAATTAAGAAACACAAACATAATAGATAATCATTTTAACATAGGTGGCTTGTTGCCATAACTTTTATTGTAGGCACTTAACATTTGGTCAATTATCATTAAATTTCAACTATATAATTTCGCTAAACCCAGTCTTTAAAATAATCCTTGTAGCGGGGGTGCGTACGGGAGTGAAGAGAAACTTCGACCTTATGGTCGCTTGTACAACGTATATTTTAGAAAAACGTAACTGCGTACAAATTAATTAGTAGCGATGTGTTCCCCAGCCAGTTTTTTTAATGAGAACGGAACTGGAGCGGAGCGGAAGCACGATTGCCGGCCGTTACTATATATAAGCGCGTAGTTCCACAGAGGAAGCTGAGGACTATATGTAGCTATATGTAACAGACGATCCCTAAGATTCTACATACTATTTTTTTTTTATCCGGCGGACCTCATCAAATCGGGAAAAATCTTGCCTGCGCGAAGTAGAAATGGTCGTTGCACGTAACAGCGGCATCTACCAGGATTTTCGAGTATTAATCTCCTTCCGCCTCCCGTCACTAGAGGGCGCGAGTAGTCCCGCTGCAGCGCTGAATGGGTTTAAGCGTACAGTGCTTCTACTCCACGCGAGATGGCTGTAGTGGTACCCCGTTTTCTGGTTTTGGTTCGTTTCATCCTAAATTTAGAAAAAAGAGGCATGTCAAGAAAGCGTATGAATATTGACTTAATATAACTCGTTTGTCATCATCCAAAGATAGGGCTACTTTATTATCAGCTTGTGTAAAAATTGTATGTTTTATACACTTAAATTTAATATCGAGTTCTTTTTTCGTACCAATTCTTTATTAAACAGTAAATTTTCATAATCACTAAATCGAATTTCCCTGACCGCATGTTTTATTTTTTGTGCCTTTTGCTTTCTTTATCTGATTTTCTTGTGTTTTGAAACAGTATAATTTCAGCTGAAGTCAACAAACTGAACGGTAAGTTCGCCTCCTAATTCGTCTTTAAATAGCCCGGACACCTTTCAACTTACTTGAAAAACAAAAGCATTATATTTACCTATATCGGAAACAAGATACAACCCAGCCGACGCTTATTCTTACATATGCTGGGCAAGTCTTCTTTCACATAGGGGAGAGGAAGCTTCGCCCCCTCCAAGCTATCCAAAATCGATTCTTACGCAGGGCTACCGACGCACCACTGCGCGGAGTCACAAACCTTCAGCTTCACCACGACGCCACGTATCCCACCCTCACCGACTTTGTTAGGCAAAAATCTAAAACCTATTACGAAAAAGCATCTAAACATAAGAACCCACTCATCCGGGAGATGGTGGGATACGTGCCGACTCCAGACCCGCTTCAGGTAGATTTCACCATACAGATGCCCCTTACAGACTCTCACCCCAGTCAAGACCTTGACCGAGACCTAAATGACAGACTTCACGTACTGACACAACTCACGACAACACAACCCGACGTAAAGGCCTACCGGCAGGCCAAACTTCGACACGTAAGACGACCCAGGAACCTTCTGACTGACCCTGATGACGTCATCACGGCGACCATTAAAAAATGGTACCCTGACGACACGTCATCGGGTAGTGAGGCAGAACCGGAACCTGGAGTCAACCACGACGCCGATTACTACTACGAGAGAGACCTCCGACGACAAGAACGACGTAGACAACGACATAGTCGTAACACTCTACGTGCACACCGTCGTCTCCGCCGGCGGGGACGGCCACCGCGATGATCACACTTTCCTAACCACACGATCTAAATTCCAGCTAGATGACATTCACTAACAGACTGATCTCAAGACGACGTTGTCAAGCTAGGTACACGTCTGCTGGTTCGAGTGCCCGTGCACGCCAGCACACACACGCTAGGCGCTGGGGCAGTGCGCTGCCTACAGCCTAGCAACACGATGTCGGTTACAGCCGCCAGGCTACCGAGTAAGCCATGATTTACGATACGATACGATACCGACGCTTATCAAACGATGTCGCCACCAGCCTAAGGCTGAACTCAAAGTACAAGCTATAATAATATTATAGCTGTACCTACTACACTTTTTGTAACTAGAAATAATCAATTTAATAACGAAATATATTAAATTTGAAAGTTATTAATCAATATTTAGTTTTACGTTTCCTTAAACTTATTTAATTATGTCATAGATACCTATAGGTATGATGCAATAAATAAAAAGAATCTAACACGTTCAAACCTGAACTAAAATAAGTTTGTTTACAAGTATTGATGAAACAGCACAAAATGAGTACCTACTTACCTATAAAAAGATGCATTTATTAAAATAAAACTATATATCTGTTTGAGATTTCAAAAATTTAATCATTTTTATCTATTCAGTTTCAATAAATTTCTTGTTCAATTTGAAATCGGAATGGTGAGTACTTTAATCATTTTTACCCCCGTCGTATATGGCAGTGGGATCGTAGGTACTTGGCTTTGTTTAGTGAAAATCGGAGCACTCTACTGACTCCAAGATATTTATCTTTTAGTGGAACAAGTGACAGCATCTCGGCCAATATCTCGGAATTCCAAACCTGTTGTTATGTTCAGTAACATTTGACTTATTAAATGACGATCTGATGATGACCAGCTACTTGTGTTTTAAATTTAGGTTACCGTAGGTATCTTATTATCGTTTTTAAGTGAAATGTAAATAACTGGAAATTATTTTACAGAGCTCACAACCCGTTAACTCCGTTGCTGAAATTAATGAGACCATTCCGTTTTATTCTCAACTTTGTGAAAAAATGAATGATCCGTTCAATTACTCGCAAGACATGGATTCTTATTTAAAATACCAAGAAGTGCTCCTAAATCCATCACAAGAGATTCCACTATCAGGAATACAGGCAATAAGTGAAAGGAAAATCGCTAAGAAAGGAAAGAGGAAGGCAAAGGAAATGGGTCTTAGTTCACATGTCATCAGAAAAGTAACAAAAGCGTCTCATAAAAATCAGTATTTCAGATATAAAACATTCAAACATCGGAGCGAACAGTGTCACGGTGCAATATGTGGTACAAGATGAATATGACGAGTTGTTAAATGCAACCGATGGTCTAGTGGAAAAAATTGTAAAAAAGTTGAGTGATTCGAGTAGTTATTAAGATCTAAATTTACGAATGTATTAATGTTTAAAACGAATAAATTAGTTCAATGATAAATTCGTTGTTTTTGTAACTAGAAATATACCTCTCATCTAATCATGCAAGTGTGTTGCTATTTTACCACTTGCCGTTTTGGTTTTGGAATGAACATAGTCTTCATTACGAATTATTCATACTGAGCTCTCTGTAGTCGAAAACCAAGTTTAATGCATGTGACGAAGTAGTTATTTGTTGATCAGTATATTTTAAATGGAGACACATACGCGCTCGAAGAACAGGTAAAGTGAATCAAATTTCAATAAACAATTATGTCGTGCAGTGTAAGCCGCGTTTTAAAATGCAATATGATTCAAATATTGTATTGTAATGTAAACCTTACATCTTTATCTTAGTTTCCGATTTTCAAAAACTAACCTGAAACAGTTAGCTTTATCGCGTATTTATAGTGAACAAAAAGCGAAATGATTTGCGGGATTATACTTTAATATGCATCTTATGTTATTAATCATAAGTTCGTATTTGGTAATTGCCGATTTTAGACTTCGTGTTTTTTCGAATAGTTGGTTCACAGATGACGTATGAGCACGTCATTCGCATTAGCCAATAAAATACCTAAGGCTACATCGCGCTTGCGAAGTTTTTTAGTTCGCTTCATATAAATACATTTTATTGTGATAGAGTGGACGAAGAAGTTGTGGCTATAACAACCACTAGTTCACAACGACTTCTACCACTTCATCATCTAAGAGCTTGGGTCCGGCTTTGCGATGGTGGCTTTGGTAATGCGGTAGCGTGTTGTTTTGTTACTGGTGAAGAAGTAGCCTAAATTGCGAACTGCTGCGAACTTCCTCCAGTATATGATAACATGTTGGATATGTGTGCGTGCACTCACACACCCGCCTTGTTATTTTATAAATACACGTCAGTACGCTAACAGTAAGCAGTGGTTTCACTTGTCCCCATCCCACGTATTGTAGCGTTAAAAATCGCTACATGTTTATTCTAAACTTGTTGTAGCTAGCCGCTATTGCTTATACCGCCATCTGGCCAATTTTGTCGGTATAAACTTGTGCAAGTGTTGACGTCTTTTTAGGTCTAGATAATGGTTTTGCTACGAGCTAATATCACGCTTGGTAGTTTCGGCTACGATGTGCAGGTGGTGTTGTTATTAAACCTCATGGCTTGCTGTTGCATGAGCTGACGATATGCAAGGAGTTTTTTTATAACCTTTTTGTTCAGCGGATTTCTTTTTATTATTTAAAATTCATATTGAGAGCGTGTTTTATTTTGTCAGCGTGTCAATTTTGTTTCTGGATTCATGGTAAAATGGTGTGTTTACTCCTGAAGAGCTAAATATCAGTGTTTTTGGACTGTGTAGTGGTCTGTTTATTAATTATGTGGTTGCGCTGATGAGCGCCTGTTGTTTGTGCGAGGAATATGAACTTGTAATTTGGGATATCCACCCGGAGATGCTATATCTTGTGATGGTGTGTTCAGGTGAGTTCTGACGTCTACTGCGCTTCCAATTCCTTCTTGCGTGAATCCGTTTTCGTAGGCCTATATTTTAAATTTTGTGATTTCTTTTTAGGTTCCAACTTTTCTCTAAAAAGGGGGTTTTCGGATTGTTAAAGCCAGTTCACTCTTCTGGACTGGGTAAGTTTCATATTATTCTATTTGGTTCTTTAGTGGCGTAACAGTTTGCTTGTAAGGACTAGTATTTACCTTCTTAAATATTCCGTAGCTTCCGGTTACGGGCTGATCATCTCAGGCTCTGCGCCCTATTTCGGCGTGCTACTCCGAATGCGGTGTTCGGCTGGCCTGGAGGCTGTTGCCAGCGGCTCTATTACTGCGCGCAACTCTCGGTTTGGTTGAAGACAGATACCAACGGCTGCGACCAACCATTGGGACATTCGTGGGTCACAACCATGGATTATTTACGCATGGAACGCCATTCGTAACATTTATAGCATTTAAGGCTAGGAGCATAGTAGTATATAGTTTACTTTCTGATAACTTAAAGTGCAGGTTTGACTTTTATTGTTGGAAATTTCCTCCAAATTCCAAAGCTACCTCTTATGTCGGGTGAATTATCTTTTTAATCGTTCATTTTTCGGCTAAGCTCACCCATTTTCATCTCATTTCACCACACCTTACCACCTTTTAGTGACCTACGCCGATCATATGAAGGTGTAGATACGTACGGAGTTTCCACTTGGATCTGGAACCACTTAAAACCTTTCTTTTCAACAATAATTACGTCTATGCAAACTGCGTCCTGCAGATCTGGTTATACCGGATACATATATTTTAGCCTGTGCGAACAAACTGTGAGTGTTTCTTTATGACCTGCCCTTAGGAGGTCCGTGCTTTGTCGTTGTGAATCGTCTTGTTATTATCGGTGTTAGTTATTTTTTTTTGTCATCTAATTTAAACAAATTCGGCTCTTTATGAAAATAAAATTTTAACGTGAAAGCTACGCCTTATTTATTTAACAAATTAAGTGATATGTAGTAGTTGTTTTGCAGCAGTATTTATCAGTGGCGACGACTACCTACGTTTAAAAAAAAAAAAAAAAACGGAAAAATGTCCGGTGCAATATTCGGGATTTTATCATCGTTTGACCATAATATCCAGTCTTGGGAAACTTACAAGGCCCGGATTTCACAGTGGTTCATCGCGAATGACATAAACCCTTCGCCCGACTACAGATGCTGCGGGAACAAAGCGACGAGCGATACTGCTCAGCGCACTCAGTGATGGCACGTACAAATTGGCTGCTGACCTCGCCCTGCCAAAGAAGTTACAGGACGTGCCATACGAAGATATCTTCCAGTTGCTAGACGAACACTTCACTCCGAAGCGCTGTGGATTTAGTGAGCGGTTCAAGTTTTACGCGGCTATGCAGCAGTCGGAAGAAACGTTTAGTCAGTGGGCAGCGCGCTTGCGCGGTTTATCGGCGCACTGCGGGTTCACTAACGTGGGAGAAGCCCTCCGAGACAGATTCGTCATGGGGATGGTATCTGGCCCGGAGAAGGATAAGCTCTTTGCACAGGACCTTAAGGACTTGACTCTGGCTAAGGCGGTGGAGTTGGCGGAGAGTGTACATTGCGCGCGCGCCGGCGCGGCGGCGGGTTTTGTTGGGAGAGCAATGCGCCGGAAACGCAGAGGTCGCGGGTTCAAACCCCGCTTCGATTGTAGTAGATCGCATTCAATTTTTCTTTTTTTAATTTACCTTTGTCATTATTTATAAAAAAAAAATGTGGTATTACCACATAAAAATATGAATCGATAAAAAGATGCTATACAAATATTTAGAATAGCGCCATCTCTCTCGCAGTCTTCACACTTGCTGTAAAGCAATGGGGATTGGGGATCGTGCGTGTAAAACGCACATCCTAGAGTATGGCTAATGCGCAATAAGCATTTCAAAAAACATATATGACACAGAGGGCGCTCCAGTAGCGTAAAGGATTAAGGGATGAAAGATTTGGTGTGACTGACGTAGCGGTCGAATAGCTCAGTTGGGAGAGCAATGCGCCGGAAACGCAGAGGTCGCGGGTTCAAACCCCGCTTCGATTGTTATGTAGTAGATCGCATTCAATTTTTCTTTCTTAATTTACCTTTGTGTCATTATTTATAAGTATAAAGTTAGTCTGCAATTAAAAGAAAACCCGAAACCGGTTTTCATACGCGCTAGGCCGATAGCATTTGCGTTGCGGGATAAAGTAGATAAGGAAATAGATCGGTTGCTGGCATTAGGCGTTTTAGTACCGGTGACTCATGCGCAGTACGCAGCACCAATCGTACCAGTTTTAAAAAAATCGGGGTCGATTAGGATTTGTGCCGATTATTCAACGGGTCTTAATAAACAGTTGGTTGTCGATCACTATCCATTGCCTACTATAACTGAGTTATTTGCAAAATTACACGGCGGTCAACAATTTACAAAATTAGACCTGTCGAATGCGTACAACCAGTTCGAGTTAGATGAGAAATCACAGGAATTGACTTGTATTAATACGCACCGTGGAATTTTCAGATATACACGAATGGTTTTTGGAATTTGTTCGGCTCCGAGTTTATTTCAGCGGGCCATGGAGAGCGTGCTGGCGGGGGTGCCAGGCACGCTGTGTCTGCTAGACGACGTGCTCGTCACGGGGGAAGACACTGAACAACACTTGCTTAGGCTCAATGAGGTGCTGAAAAGATTACAGGACGCAGGCCTTAGGTACACTACAAAAGGAGAAGTGTGAATTTTTTTAAAATGAGGTCGAATATCTGGGTTACGTAATTAATAAAAATGGTTTAAACAAATCTCCGCTTAAAGTCAAAGCTATGGTAGAAGCGCCGGTACCTACAAACGTAAGTCAGCTGCAATCTTTTTTGGGGTTAGTAAATTATTATAGAAATTTTGTCCCCAACGCATCTAGCATATTAAATCCGTTATACGATTTACTAAAAAAAGGAGTGAAATGGATGTGGACTGAAGAGCATAATAAAGCGTTTGTTGCCATTAAGGAATGTCTGGCCTCCGAGCAGGTGCTAGCTCATTTCAACCCAGCCGCGAATTTAGTGCTCACGGTAGATGCTGGGCCAGCGGGATTAGGGGCCATTTTATCCCAGATCGACGGTGATAGCGAGCGTCCGATATCTTTCGCGTCTAGATCTTTAAACGCTGCCGAGAAACGATATTCGCAAATCCAGAAAGAAGCGACCGCGATAATTTTTGGGGTACGGAGGTACCACCAATATTTGTACGGGCGAGCCGTTCCGTTCACTCTTAGGACAGACCACACAAAGGCGGAGGTTCGGTCTAGATTCTGGTTCCCCGGTGTTGATGCGGCCCTAGAAAGTATGATAAATTCGTGTGATGTGTGCCTACGATTGCGGCCGACACCGGCGCGCGCGCCGCTCGCGCAGTGGCCGTACCCGCCGTACCCGTTTCATAGAGTACATTGTGATTTCCTAGGTCCTATTAACGGGAACACCTTTTTAGTTATAGTAGACGCATATACGAAGTGGGCGGAAGTATATAATATGAAAAGCACGTCGACATCTACGGCAACAATTGAGAAATTTTGCGATTTTATGTCGAGGTTCGGGATACATTGGTTACTGACAATGGCACAGCATTTATCTCGCGCGAATTTGAGGCTTTTTGTACACTGAACGGTATTTCGCATGTGACGTCACCGCCGTACAATCCGGCTAGCAATGGACAGGCGGAATCTTATGTTAAGATAATTAAGAAGGGCATTAAAACTAGTTTACTTAGCGTCAAAGGAGTACAGAATTCGCATAAAAATCTTTTGAAATACTTGTTTGATTATAGGAATTCTGTACATACTACAACTGGGGTTTCGCCTGCCGAGCTAGTTTATGGCCGCAAACTCAGGTCCCGGTTGGACTTGATTAACCCTCATGTGCCGACGCCCTCATCTCCGTCGCTTGCTAACGTTGTATCTCAAAATCAGTGTTCACAGAATAAGGCATCAGGAGGCCATAATAAACAGTGTTTCTCTCATGGAGACCACGTATTATTTAAGAAATATACAACAAACGGTAAATTTACATGGTGCAGGGGTATAATTGTAAAAAAAGTTGGTAAAGTCGTGTACATAGTAAGAGACAATATTACGTCAATGACTTTTAAGAAACATAAAAATCAAATAGTTGCATACAAGGGCTACGATAGCGCGCGTTATGTTATGACTATGCGGATTTAGACATGGAGATCCGGTGCGATGACTCATCGCCCGACGTCACAAGAGCGCCGAGGGAGCACGCGCAGCCTTGCGTGGAGGAGGAAAGGAGAAAAGAGGCAGCGATTGAGCTTCAAGGCAGTCATAGCCAGGCTCTGCCAAGTGGAGATTCACATGAACCATCGATAACGCAAGAACCGGACCGGTCGGAAGATGACGAATTCCAGGAGGCTTTGCCTGACCTTGACCCTACCTTACAGTCAGCAGAGCCTGCGCAAGAGCCCAGTAATAGTAGTTCCCTGGCAACCACTCCTCGGTTTAAACGCAACCGGCCTAAGGTTAATTATAAACAATACTTTTAGGTTAAGACAATTGTGTATTATGTTTATGTTCTCAATTTGACGTGTATCTAAACTAAGGGGAGGAATGTTGGATATGTGTGCGTGCACTCACACACCCGCCTTGTTATTTTATAAATACACGTCAGTACGCTAACAGTAAGCAGTGGTTTCACTTGTCCCCATCCCACGTATTTATCAATACACAAATCACGTGGCGACGTATTACCGGTTAGTAGCTTAAATTGCGAACTCCGGTATGACGCACACTACAGTGGTTGGTACTACCAACCACTGTAGTGTGCCTTTGACATGATGAGGGGTAAGTACTACCAACTTGGTAGTACTTACCCCTCATCATGTCAAAGGGTTGGGCCCGCTCTGCAACTTTGATGAGCATGAAATATCGAATGCTGCGAAAATTGAATATGAATTGAATATCGAATGTTGAAAATGAAAATTGAATATGAACTAACCTTTTAGTCTAGTCAAACCGACTGTCTAATACAGAACTGGCCATTCTGGAAAAATAGTTGGAATGATGGCACATTGGTCGACAAGTTGAATACGGGTCTGGCCAGCTCGGAACATCTTGTTTGCTCACTTTATAGACGCATACGGGTGCCACCCAACTAGCAAAATTTTATCTTTACAAATATCCAGACCAAATTTTCTTTGCTCTTACAGTACACTTTCAAACGTTTTTAAGTGTGGAATTGGGCGCACTTTATAAGAGCATTTCTGCTTATAGTTGTTGTATAATGGTCTTATTAAGTGTGTTTTTAATCCTAACATCATCTTGCTAATGCTGTTGTAAGAAAAAATAGATTTACAAGTATCTTACAGTGGCATGCTGTAAGGTTAATAAGTCTTTGAGTACTCTTACTAATGCCGTTGTATGTGATTATCCCCTTACATTCCGCTCTGTGATCTCATTGTAAGAGTATTTAGCACAACCTGTCGAAGAGGCTAGAAAACGTGTTTGGATAAAGTGAAATATTAAAAAATATAAAAACCCAGGTAAGTCTATATTTTTATATGTACTCTTAGTAATGCTAACTGTTATTTCTTTGACTGCAAATTATTCTGGTATTATATTGATGAACAACTTGCGAAGTACATTTCCGCGATAGTTTTGTAATATTATTAACAATATTTTCACGGGCCCTTCTGGAATGTCTCTAAAATATTGATTATTTGTTAAATTATTTGTGAAATTGAAATGTGTTTCAATAAATGACACTGTAAAAACAGTTAAAAGTACAATTACTTTTGTTTGAGATGCATGTAAGGCTGATATTTCTTATTTAACACTCGTTAAGTCAATGTTAAGCCTTTCTCTCTTGTTAAACACTTATCTGAGGCTATCTACCTGTGGACATGGTGGCCATGTTAATGATTTTAGGGTTCCTTATGAAATTACTGTGAAAATTGACATGTTGTAGTATTCATTAGTTGAAGTTGAAGAGAATGTAAATTTAATTACTTGCTTTAGAGTCGCAGTTATAAACTTGTGTCACTAGCCGCATCATTACTTGAATAATCTGTCTGATTTTCGTCGTCAAAACTACTGTAATTTTTAGTTGTACGGAACCATCAAACAAATTGCTAGTTTCAACATTGGATCTTGTCAAGACTTGTGAAGACTCTGGCTCTTGTACAAATTCAGCCAATCTTTTATTTACTTTTCTTCGATATGCTCCACCATTTGAATCGCTTCCATTTATGTAAATAATTTTTTTATGAAATTATCTCGGCAAAATAAATTTAGGTTATATCAGCCATGCGACACTCTTAATAAAGACTGCCAAAGGTTCTTGTAAGGTACATTGATCTTATAAAAGACTTATAACATGCTCCTACTCTTACATCTGGCTTAGACAAGACCAAATACACTTTAAATTGGTTGGTTTTAAAGAAGTTGTATACAAGGCTTTAGTAAGAGCAAGAAGTCTGATAAAACACTTACTGCAGACTCAACTAAGAACGAACTGACTTCTAAGGTGCTTTACTAACTGCAAATAATGATCAAGACCATTTAGTCTTATGAAATGCACTTGTAAAACCTAAGTTCTGATAAATATTTTCTAAGAATTTCTTATAAACATCTACAAGAGTACATAATAAGTTAAAATTACATAAGACTAATTAGTCTTATAAAATTTACTTGTAAAACCTTATTCTGATAAATGTTTTAGAAGAATTTCTTATAGACGTCTAACAGATTACTTAATGAGTTTAAATATTCTCAAGACCAATTAGACTTATAAAATGCACTTGTAAAACCTTTGTTCAGATAAATATTTTATAAGAATTTTTTATATACGTCTACAAGAGTGTTTAATAAGTTTAAATATTCTCAAGACCAAATAGTCTTATAAAATACATTTGTAAGATGTACCTTCTTAGTCAGGATATATATAAACCGTTTATAATGTCTTTGCTCTTATAAAGGCATGTTTATACAGCAATTTTGCTAGTTGGGCAGGATGTGGAAAAAATTATTAGAAATAAAACCTGGCACCCGTAGGTCTTTTGCTGTTTTTTATCATCATTTACTTCGATCGAGACCGACTGCAAAACAAGTTAGACAACAGTGAGAGCGTTAACGCATTCATAAGCGGAGAATATATAGATGGGAAGTTCAGACCACATTCATTGACAAAATTAATGAGCCGGGTCCGATCGGAACGTCGCGAAACGTAGTGAAGCGAAGCGGAACGAAGTGTAGCAGTGAATATGACCTGGGTCGGTAATTTTGACAATGAATGGTGGTCTGAAATGCCCATATATATACTACTCATTTGAAAACTGCTTGATATTCATAGGCGTATAAATTAATTGTATTTGATGAGAACGCTAACTCAAATTTCCGCAACGCGATGGACCAACGGGATTTCCCAAAACAGGTTTCCGTTGAACGCATTCATAAACGGAGAATATATAGATGGGAAGTTCAGACCAACATTCATTGACAAAATTAACGAGCCAGGTCGGATCGGAACGTCGCGAAACGTAGTGAAGCGAAGCGGAACGAAGTGTAGCAGTGAAGATGACCTGGGCCCTGTTTCATATTCGTGACAAGTTGACAATTTGTCAGTTTTTGACAAAATTGTCGAATTGTAGCTACAAATTCTGTTTCATAAACGTGACAAATATGTCCGATTGCGACAGGTAAATAGTTGACAAAATTGACAGTGTCAATCGCGTTTCATAAAGATCTACAATTGTCAGTTTTAAAATGTCAGTATTTAAGAAAATTGTCAAGATTATTTTGTCATGGTAATCGACATAATTGTCGTAAATTGCGACAAATATGTCACAGCATACATTTTTGTTAAAATGATGTAGCAGTATGAGAGTAGCAATAAAAATGTTTGTCTTACATTATAATTTTGACTAGCATTCTAGGATTTGTTCGGTATTAGTACTTGCAACAAGTAAAATTAACACGAAAATAATAATTTTGGGCCTTATGCACGACAACCGAGAAATAATGTTTGGCAAATTTAGTGAACGTTTAACGCACGAAAATTAAAAAATTAATGGAAGGAAATCGCAGAGCAATTAAAGGGATTGGGTATATTTAGAAAGTATTTGCGTGATACAAGGAAAATGACTATTTATTGTACGTACCTCTTGTTATTATTATAATCAAGTGTGCGGTATTCCTACATAAAATAATATCGACCCAAAAGTTGCATTTTTCTTCCTTATAGGGGAGATGTGCCTAAAATGATCCCCTTAAGAAAAAATGCTTACTATTGTCACCGGAGAAGAATAAAACACATGATTTGGGTCTTTATAAATAGGAAATTTCCTTACTTAAGTAACTGCATACTTACTTCTCCTATTTTTTATGGTTTTAAATAGTAACGTTAATTTTAAAAAAAACGAAGCAAAGGATCATTTTATACCTATAGCCGTATAAAATGATCCCCATGGTATGGGTAAAATGATCCCGAGTTGAAAGGTCGTAGAATAACCACACAGTTGATTATTATTATTAAATTTATTAGGTTAATGAAACAATCACGTAGACACATTACTCATAACATGTAAGTCTTATATCTGAGATCAATTTTTAAACAAATATGTATCACTTAGTCAACAAATTATAAACCTTAAATAATTATAACAATTATTGTAATATTAGCAGGAACAAACAATTGCAATTAAACAAATAAAGTCTTACTTATAGACTTATAAACAAAAAAAAAACAAACTGCAGTAATAAATTTAAAATTATTAAAACTTCTTACAGTTTAACAGTAATAAAAACAATAAAAAAAGTCTCCTTCTTGACTTTTACAATTCACTTATTTGAATTGTAAAAAAAGTTACCAGTCTTAATTTTTTTTTCACGTTGTTGAAACTATTAGATAGACAAACATCACAAGTAAAATCTTCTCCAATTCGCGGCATGATCTGTAAAAGAAAATAGTAATGGGGTAAAATGATTACAGGAATCATTTTACACCTACAAGGTGGGATCATTTTACCTCGTTCACCAAATTTTAAAACATCGATCAAAATATAACCTTCAAATTCAATGTGCATCAGTATCATTAACGTTAAAATAAAGCCAAACAACCATGACATCCAACAGTAAATGCAAATATCAATAGAACATAACATGTTAAAAGTAATAGTAACCAGAACATAGCCTTACCTTAGATTAAACACTCGTTTTCTAATTTATTTCTAATAAAAACACGTAGCGTACGCACACCGCCATGACACTTCACGAGCCAACTGGCGGGGTCGCGGGGCTGATGTTTTGGGCATATTTTGATAGATGGCGTTATTGGTCGATCGGATACGATTGGGAATCGTTTTACCCTGAGGGATCATATTAGACACAAGTCCCCTACTGTTGTAGAACCCTGTCATAGTAAAATTAATTATTTTGACGCAAGAAAAGCTGCGTTGACGTCAGTTGTCTTAATGTGTAACAGTTCTACAGTTAGCACCATTTCACTGGTAATAAATAATTACTTAGTAGCCGCTGACATTGGGTGAGGTCAGGTCACCTGTCAGAAATCTTCGACAAGTCTACAAAGTCAACTTGTAATTACAATTTTGTGATTCATAAAACAAATATGTCAAGTTTTTCGCGACAAATTGTCGCCTGTCAAGAAAAAATTTTTATGAAACAGAAATATGTCAAAATGTCGCGACAATTTGACATAATTGTAATTTTTCCACCACGACTTATTTGTCATAGGTAATGTTTATGAAACGGAAAATTGTCAAAATGTCGAATTGTCACCTGTCACCTGTCGCCTGTCATTGTCACGTATATGAAACAGGGCCCTGGGTTGGTAATTCTGACTATGAATGGTGGTCTGAAATGCCCATATATATACTACTGAGGTCAATCTTTCTTTTTCTCTCCAGCATACGCTTCAATCACGAAGAGGGACGCGAAAGAAGAAATCCCAACAACCAATTCCAAACTTCTAGTTTAACTAAGTTAACTAGGAAACGTCATTCCAAAGATCAAAGAGCAGAAAAGGATGATGGACATAAGAGAGCTCGCAGAACAGTGGACAAAAATGTTAAATCTGCCAAAGGGAGCCTAATCCAAATAAAACCATTTGAACGTGAAAAGTGCGAGCACTCTTTTGCTACCAAGACAGCACTGGAGCAATGTAAAGTAGAGTCTTTTTCATCCAGTGAGGACAGTTTCCACAGCAGTCCCCAATCTCTTCATGATTTTTTAGATGCCGAGTTTAACGATGATGCTGTGAAAAATTTTCATGTTGTACATATAAACGCACAAAGCATCCCTAAACATTATACTGACCTAAGGTCACTTGTCACTTTTGACTTGCAAAATGTGCATGCAATATTAGTGTCAGAGTCTTGGCTTAAGCCTCGCCTTCCTTCTTCCTCTTACTCTCTTCCTGGTTTCAGTTTAATTCGCAACGATCGCTCTTTGAGACGTGGTGGTGGAGTTGCCATATATCTCCGTTCTCATATTCCGTTATCTATCGTTAGCAAGTCAGCAGAATCTTCTTCCTCTGATACCGGAGAGTATTTATTTCTAGAACTTACCCTTTCCCATACCAAGCTTCTTCTCGGTGTTTTTTACTCGCCATCCCGTAATATTAACTACTTCAGCTCTCTACAGAAACTCCTCGAAGATATTATGCCGTCTTCAAATCACCATATCGTTATGGGCGACTTTAACACGTGCCTTCTAAAGGATGATCATCGGGCAAAGCGTTTGAAAGATGTTGTCAAGGCTTCGAATTTGCATATTATCCCGTCTCGATCTACGCATCACAAGCCTAACTGCAAAGCCTCGCTCATAGATATTTCTCTAACTTCATCTACCCATCATGTCGCTAAACATGGACAGTACTCTGCTGACGCTTTTTCATACCACGATCTTCTTTTTCTGTCCTACAACCAATTCCAAACTTCTAGTTTAACTAAGTTAACAGGACAGGAAACTTCTGAGATGGACAATGACAATGATCGCGAACAAGCACACGCAGGTATTCAAAATATCTCAACAGAAATGAACACTTTTACCGCCACCCAACAAACCTTGAGAGAAGAGCTTGATAATACAAATAGATTACGCAGAGAAAATCAAAAACTGCAACATGAACTAAACGAGTTGAAGAAACACTATCAAAACCGACAAATTAACCAAACTCCAGCTGACAGCACTAAAAAAATAGTTCTATTTGGACTTGACGAACATCGGTATGAAACTAAAGCGGAAGTGTGCCAGCGAATCGATGATATATTCTATGGCATACTTAACACAAGTATCAAAGGTTTCATAGAGAGGGTTTCTAGAATTGGGATGCGAGCATTACAGGTCGAACTTCTCAGCAAACGTATGGTTACTTATGTACTTAGTAACGCCCACCTCCTTAAAAACACGGGCTATGCAGTTTCAATATTCATGGACAGTAAAACCCTAGAGCAAAGGAAAAAGACGAACTCGTGGAGGCGCGCCGAGCGGGAAACTACGCCATAATAAGACATAACAAGCTATACATAAACGGGAAGGAATCAACTCGAAATGCACAAAGTACCCAATCGACCAGCACGTACGTATCCATAGTGAAGCACGATTCAATAAACAACGAGAATAACGACAGCCCCAACAATACCTGTTCACAAACTACTATCACCAAATCTTTCACAAGTGATCTCTGTAGGCGACGCAATTCATTTTTATATATATATTTAATTCATAGTGTGTAACAGGCTAAACTATTGTTAGTATATTTTAGAAACTTACGTGTAGCGCCATCTAGTTTGCTTTTGGCCTAAATAAATGAATAAAAATTGGGCAAGTGCGAGCCCGACTCGCGCCTGAAGGGTTCCGTACCTATACATATATATAATCTATAACAAGTTTGTTGTATGGGAGCCCCCCTTAAATATTTATTTTATTTTATTTTTAGTATTTGTTGTTATAGCGGCAATAGAAATACATCATCTGTGAAAATTTCAACTGTCTAGCTATCGCCGTTGTTGAGATACAGCCTGGTGACAGACGGACGGACGGACGGACGGACGGACGGACGGATGGACGGACGGACGGACGGACGGACAGCGAAGTCTCAGTAATAGGGTCCCGTTTTTACCCTTTGGGTACGGAACCCTAAAAATGTTAGTGGGTAGCAAAACCAGCTATGCGCACCTATATTTTAAACCACCGTCATTCAGTGTTTTCCGAGATGTGATTCGCCGCGCTATGGCTACTTGCTCGCACCATCGTTTTTATGGTTAAAACGCTAAATTTCGTGTTTTCTTTCTCCCGTCATCTACAATAAAAGTGGTCTTCGAACCAAATCTGTGACTAGAGGATGTTTCAAACTCTGCCGACGCGTGTTATAACGCGTAAACAACAACGAGAGATCGAGCGTATGAAATTGCAAATGGCGAGTACGTCGCACAGCACAGTGCACCAGCGGAACCTATAGTCAAAACTCCAGCCGTCGGCACCGATAGTGAAGCACAGCCGAGGGATTTGGACCAAGTGAAAATGGAGAAAGCCAGAAAATCATCTGCAAGAGGCTCCATTATGTCTGGAAAGTCGAAGCGATCAACGTCGTCATCCATTGCCAGACGTAAATTATTGGAATTCGAAGCCGCTCAAGCTAAGGCGCAGATTGAGCTCAATTGTAGCCCATGGGCAGCGTTCGGGAAACTGCGAAGTGTCTTCTCGTCCAAGATACCTCAGTGCTTGAAGACAAAAGTCTTTAACCAGTGCGTATTACCGGTGATGACCTACGGAGCCGAGACGTGGTCTCTAATTTAATAACGGAAATATTTTAATTTACGGAACCCTACACTGAGCGTGGCCCGACATGCTCTTGGCCGGTTTTTAATTTTCTTTGTAATTGCCATTTAGGTATGTGTTTGTGCATAAATAATTGACATATACAGCTACCGTTGTTAGATATGCGTTATCATAATGTTTTATCTTCGTCGTATTTGTGATATTTAGGTAGGTATCGTTGTATTCTAACGAAATGATGAATCTAAATTTTTTTTTTATTGAAGTTAATATCACGTAACGTTTACCTCTACCCCTCCATTTCTAATGAAGATTTTTTTTGACAAATGATATATTTAGAATCTTAATTTGGTTACACATTTTTTGCCATAAAAAGACCAGTTTGTAGTACAAACCAAAGATTCCCATTTCAGAGTACAAATACGTAGCAAATCTCTTTATCTCTACATATGTAGGTAGGTACCCATTCAAGCATGAATATCATCGTCTAATGCTTGATAATGATAACACGACCCGTATCACGTAACCAACTTATAAATACCTATCCTTTAATTAGCGATCGTCGGATGACGCAGTATATTTACGCAGAAATCCGTTCACCGTTTTGATTAAATCGGTGAACAAGATTGATTCGCAAACGTGCGAGGAAGGTCTCAGCGTTTTTTTATAAACATGACTAACTGCATCAAGGGCTATTTAGCCCTCACTATCAGTATTCGAACTTAGTGTGGAAATATAAATATCTCCGCGCCACAAGACAAGAATGATGGCTTCAGCTTCGACAAAATCAACGACGATGTCGACATTGTCGACAATCGGTCTCGCGGCGCGAGCGATGCGATGCTTCTGAAAAACAACTCAACAACTTTATTCCTTAGTGCGAGAGTGTCAGATAATACGGTATTTGACTGTAGTGAAAATTTATAATGTCTTTGAAACGTTCATTCAAAAATACACGGAACCTAATAAGCTACCAACTTTTGGACATTTTACTATTTTGATTGGACAAAAACTGTTCGGGCAAAGACGTATTTTGACTACTGATTTCTATGACGTCACCAGCCAGTATCTTCACCTCTCTTCATCGCCCAACCGCTCCCTTGACGGTCTACCCCTCCATCTCTAATGGTGACCAATCTAGTTTATTTTTTCGACGAATGAAAATATATTTAGAATCTTAATTTAGTCATACATTTTTTGCCATAAAACTGGTATTTGTAGTAGCAAAATGTTCTCGAATACTCGGTTATCATTGTGATAACAAGTTAATCTCTTTCCAAAGGTACCCATTCAAGTATAAATATCATCGTCTAATACATGATAACATGACCTGTGTCACGTAACCATCGTATACGAATTAAACGGTGAACGGATTTCTGCATAAATATGTTCATTGCGTCATCCGACGATATCGATAGCTATTTATAGGATATATACCTATAAAACCGTTCCAGACCTTCCGATCCGATCCTAATTATCGGATGAAATCGGATAATGCTTAGTGTAATTGTAATTACACTGGATGACGCAAAGCAAATTTACGCAGAAATCTGTTCACCGTTTTGAGTAAATCGTTGAACAAGATTGACTCGCAAACATGCGAGGATGGATTCAGCTTTTTTCTTAAACATTGACTTGAAATGTATCAGGGCTGTTTAGCCCTCACTACCAGTATCCGAACTTAGTGTGGAAATATATATCTCCGCGCCACAAGAGTGATGGCTTCAGCTTCGACAAAATCAACGACGATGTCGATGTTGTCGACAGGTCGGTCTCGCGGCGCGAGCGATGCGATGCTTCTGAAAAACAACTCAACAACTTTATTCCTCAGTGCGTGAATGTCAGATAATACGGTATTTGACTGTAGTGAAAATTAATTATGTCTTTGAAACCACTAAACGTTCATTCAAAAATACACGGAACCAAATAAGCTACCACCAACTTTTGGACATTTTACTATTTTGATTGGGCAAAAACTGTTCGGGCAAAGACGTGTTTTGACTACTGATTTGTTTGACGTCACAAGCCAGTATCGTCATCTTCCTTCATCGCCCAACCACTTCCTTGACGGTGGTTATTTTCCGTTTAAAGAAACTGTATTGTCTAAATAAATTACAGTAATTCACTTGGTTATAAGACAACTTATAAAATATCTAATATATTTTCAATAACTTTTATTTACGAAGTAAGCGACCATTTACATTTACGTCGTCTGGTACCCACAGTACAAGCTTAGCTTAGTTTGGGAACTAGATCGATTTGTGTAAGATTGATATTTATTTATTTTATGACGATGTTTTCATAAAACAGTTGTATCTAAAATGCATTTTTTTATGTTAAACATTGATTATTACCCGAATAAGATAAGAGCATATCTACAAATAACAAGGACACAATATAATAAAAATATATTGTATGGTTTCGCAATGTGCCTTATCTGCATGATAGCGGGAAGTTGAATGAGTCAGTACTTCGTCAGTCATCATCATGGGTAGTGATAGTGATTAAATATATAACGCATAGTTAACAAACAAGTAATTGTAGATTGTTCAACAAGGGACTAAAACAAGCCATAAGGACCCGAGATGCCTTAGCCGTGGCTAATAGTTCGAGTGACATTATGGTTGTTTAGTCCCGCGTTAAATACTCCACTTTTCACTTTGAATGCGAGGAAAATAAACGTATTTACCAAATCCAGTAAAAGATGAATATCCCAATATGTGAATTATTGTTTAGACGTATAATGACACTTAATGAATACAAACAATGCACTAGTTTCCTTCCCGGAACTATTACGTATGACTAAAACTGTCTGCGAGCAAATGAGGTCCTAGTTTTGACATGTTCTGCTACAACTGCTTTTTTTCTTCTGTTTTTATCATTTGTGTTATAGGGTAGTGTTTTATGTTTTTTTAATGTAATATGTAGAATATATAATTTTCTAACCGATAGGAGATTACTGATCATGTAGAGTTGGTCAGTAGGAAATCTACTTTTTTTGAAATACATGACCTTGATTAATGCACGTTGAGCTCGTTCAAGCTCAATAAAACGGCTCTTTGCTGACCCTCCCCAAACGGACATACAGTAGACTAGGACAGATTGTACCAGGGATGTATATATTTCATTTATGATATTACGCGAGTTAGTTTGATTGTTCTTCCCTGGTACAATGTGTCTTAGCGTCCTAAAGATCCAAGTTAGTTTCCTGACTCTACCTATGACTTGGTCGAGTTGAGGATACCAGTTAAAATGTTCATCGAGTATAACTCCTAAGTATTTAGTTTGAGCAACCCTGTCTATTGTTGGACAGCCACATGTAGGCGACGTTGGAGACAGACATGACTGAATCCTGATCGACATATCATTTTTGGGCTGTGTACTATCCGAAATACTAATAATAATAATAATAATAATAAAATCTTTATTCATGAAATCATACTAATAACAAATGGCATAAAAGGTCTTAGATCTATACAGAGCATTCTTAATACTGGTGCCTGAACTAGGAGAATCCTGTATCTCAGGCTTTGAGAGTTCAAAATATACTCTAAGTACAAAAATAATAATCATTTACAATTAATACAATACTACTTATTGAAAACTACTAATACTAAAGCATATGTAGTTTGTCTTTTTCGTGTTCAATGTTAGAAGGTTCATTTTAAGCCAATTGTCTATTTGTGCCAATCCCCTTTCAGTGTAGGACTTAACCTCTTCCCAAGATTTACCTGTAAAAATTATTGCCGTATCGTCGGCATATGAAAAAAATTTTGCATTTGGAATGGTCATATTAATGAGATCATTTATATAAATCAGGAATAAAGTAGGTCCTAGCACACTTCCCTGCGGAACACCGTAGGCGACGTCTTCAAGCCCACTGACAACATCTCCAAGCTTGACCCTCTGTCTCCTGCCTGTAAGATAGCTCTCGAGTAGTAACAGCGGTGTTCCCCTAACCCCTATTCTGTCAAGTTTTTGTACAAGAATGGGAACAGAGACGGTGTCGAAGGCTTTTTTAGGTCTAGGTAAACACCTAGGCACTTGTTGTTGCAGTCCAGATTTTTAGTGACTAGAGATGTAAGTGCAATTATAGCATCTTCAGTTGATTTTTGCTGTCTAAATCCAAATTGGGCATTCGATATAAGGTTAAATTTGTTTAAATAGCGTAAGAGTCTGGCGTTAATTAAATTTTCGATGATTTTGGATAATGCAGGTTGAACAGAAATCGGCCTATAATTACTGACGTCATCCCTGTCCCCTCCCTTGTACACTGGCGTAACGATTGACTGTTTTAGTAAGTTAGGGAAGACACCGCAGTCAAAACTAAGGTTAATCAAATGAGTTACAATAGGCACTACTACTTTCAAAGTTCAAAGTTCAAAGTGCTTTATTTGTAAACATAGGTCACACTGAATAATACAGAGGTGTTCGATACAATATAATGGTCCACTATGTTTTGCCAGTTGGCGTACAAACTAAGGAGGTTTCTTAAATACTAAGCAAGTTAATAATTTATACATGAAATTAGGGTGCGCAATGGTATGTCAAATATATAAAAAGAAAAAACTATGATTATGTACATAAAGTGTCAATATTTAAATAATCGGAAATTGAATAAAAGCATTTATCTAACAGTAGTTTGATTATGTTGCGTTTAAATTGAGGCATGTCTAATTGTTTTAATTTCAGTGGTAATTTGTTGTACACCCTAATTATGAGCGAAATGGCACTTTTTCGCATTAACGCTGTTTTTGAAAAAACTTCACATATGTTCTCAGCCCGTTCCATATGCCTGCCAGTCACGTTGACTTTTTTAAACATTGTTTGATTACTTTTTACAAATAATAGAGCTTCAAGAATGTAGAGAGAAGGCATTGTCAAAATTTTCAATTCCTTGAAGTGTGGTACACAGCTATCAGTTTGCTGGAGACCACGCATTGCTCGAATGCATCTTTTTTGTGCTTTGAAGACCTCTTCTTTACTTGAGGAATTACCCCAAAATATGATTCCATAGCGCAGCGTTGATGCTACAAAGCCGTGATACGCAGTTAATACGGCATCAGGGCTCGCTCGTATTAAGATTGGACAAAAATAAAAACGTCGTTCAGTCCGTCATCTTTATTCGCAGAGCACTTTCATAGACAAGAAACACAGGAATGTAGAAATGCATTCTAACTTCAAACTATACACTACAACAGGTGGCAGCACTGGCCACTCAAACTAAATTGTACTTGTCTTTTGATACAATCTCATCACAGCCCCTCAAGTTTATAACGAAAGAAGCTGAAGTTAAAACTTGCAAAACAACTTAACTTTTATATAAACAATTATAACTAAGTTTACATAACTTGATGTAACTTGATATGACTTGATACATTCAAAGTCAAAGAAAAAATTATGTGTCTTCTATCTAGCCCTACGATCAAAGTCTTGGGATCAGTCTGCACCACTAGATAATAAACAACATAACAACAACATAATTATTAAGTTTTACTACACATTAATTAACATAAGTTCAAATGTCATATGAGTACATTGAGTACTAGCTTAATACATTTAAATTGTTTTATTTTAATTACACAGAAATTACTATACTAAATTTAATTTACTCAAGAAATAATTATGTTTAATACAAGGTAAAGCTTTTGTAAAAATATCAGAAATATTTTCATTTGTTGGTACATAGAACAATGATATGAGTTTCTTATTTACTATATCTTTCACATAATGATATTTAATGTCAATATGTTTTGACGCTTTACTATTAATCTGGTTTTGGAACAATTTAATAGTACTCTGGTTATCAATAAATAAATAAGCAGGAATATTTGTTTCATTACTTGAGAAATCTGACAGAACACCCTTAATATGCATGAGTTCACTTACAGCACGTGCACCTGCCACAAATTCTGCCTCAGCTGTTGACAATGCTGTGCATGTCTGTTTCCTTGAGAACCAAGATATAACATTTTCACCTTGATATATGACGCAGCCACTGGTGCTCTTACGATCTGTCTTGTCTCCTGCCCAGTCTGCATCGGAGTAAGCTCGAAGTGTGATGGCCTCCTTTGACTTCTTATACAGCAGCCCCTTTTCTGCAGTCCCTTTAAGATAACGCAAAATTCGCTTACCTGCTTTCCATAAGTCTGCTGTCGGTCTGTCCAAAAATCTACTCAGATAGGAAACAGCATAAGTGATATCTGGTCGACTGTTTGTGGATATATATAAAAGTGAACCAACTAATTCTTTAAATGGTACATTAATTACCTCTGACTTGGTGTCTGCGCTGTAGTTGATTTCCATTGGAGTACTACTTTTCTTACAATCTTGCATATTGAATTTTTCTAGTAATCTGTTTATCATGTCTGTCTGTTTAATTTCCATTCTGTCCTTCTTTCTTGTAATTTCCAGTCCTAAATAATTCTTTACTTCTCCCAATTCCTTCACATTAAATTCTTTTTTCAGTTGGGTTATGATAAAATTTCCATCACCTAGTATTAAAATGTCATCTACATACAGTAATATCCAGGTTTTTCCTTTTCTGTACAAACAATAGTCATATTTTGATTGTATGTATCCTTGTCCTGTAATAAATTCATGAAATCGATTGTTCCAGCATTTGGGTGCTTCCTTCAGTCCATATAACGCCTTTTTTAGTTTCAATACTTTTCCTTCTTTTATTTTCAATCCTTGTGGACATTTTATATATACATCCTGGTCTAAAAATCCGTTTAAGAAAGCTGTGGGAACATCCAGCTGTTTTATTATTTTATCTTCTTGAACTGCTATGCTCATCATTAGTCTCATTGTTGATGATTTAGCTACTGGTGCATAATTGTTATATGAGCTACTCTGTTGAAACCCTTTAGCTACAAGTCTCGCTTTCTTTATTCCATCTTGCTTTGTTCTAAAAATCCACTTTGTATCTATAGCTTTACACCCTTTTGGTAAAGTCGCTTCTTCCCATGTATCTAATTTCTGCTGTGAGTTCAGCTCTTTCTTTATTGCTTGTTCCCATTCTTCACTTTGTATGGCTTCTTCAAAATCTTGTGGGTCACCTGATAGTAAGCAGTATGCTGTATAATTTAAGTCATATTTTTCAAGTAATTCCCTTGGTTTTCGCACTTGTCTTCCCGATCTTGTATGAAATTCCTCACTTTCTTGTCTTTGTTCTTCGATATTACTTTCCTCTTCAGTTTCTGTAAAATATTCATCATCCTCTTGATTCTTTTCAACATTTTCTACCTGTTTCTCTTGCTCTTCAGACTGTGTTTCCTTTAATTTCTGGTCATCTTCTTCATCATATTCATAATACCTGTATCTTACCTCTTCATGTTCTCGCTCTGACTGTTCAAACTTCACTTGTGTCTCATCAAATCTTATATCTCTTGTTACTATGATCTTATCCGTTTCTGGATCCCATACACGATAGCCAGTAGGTGCATATCCAACAAATCTCATTGTTTTCGCTCTCTTTTCAAGTTTGTCTTGCCTTGGTAATATATGAACCCATACCTTACATCCAAATATTCTTAGTCGTGACAGATCTCGATGTCCAAACATCATTTCAGCTGGTGTATGAAAACTGATGGCAGCTGAAGGACATCTATTTATTTGATAAACGGAGCATCTTACCGCTTCACCCCATAATGTTTTTGGTAGTTTTGTTTCGGCCAACAATGTTCTTGCACGGTTGTATATGGTGCGATTCATCCGTTCTGCAACACCATTCGATTGTGGGCTATAAGCAATTGTATCAAAGATTGGACAAAAATAAAAACGTCGTTCAGTCCGTCATCTTTATTCGCAGAGCACTTTCATAGACAAGAAACACAGGAATGTAGAAATGCATTCTAACTTCAAACTATACACTACAACAGGTGGCAGCACTGGCCACTCAAACTAAATTGTACTTGTCTTTTGATACAATCTCATCAGCTCGCTTTGATAACTTGTGGAGAGAGTAGGCATATTGATTGAGTTTACGGCACACCTGTTCAGTATGGGCTCTCCATGACAAGTGATTATCTAAGTGCACTCCTAGAAACTTAGTGGTTGAGACTGATTCAATATCCGTCTCTTCATATCTACAACAAATAGGCGGTGGAGGTTTACGCTGGTAGAAATGCATAATTTTTGTTTTGTCTAGATTAATTAATAAATTGTTTGCGTTAAGCCATTTAACAATGTCATCAATAGTGTTATTAATTTCATATTCATAATTTTCTACATTATTACATTTTATAATTACAGTGCTATCATCAGCGAACAAGACCATGGGGTATTTAATATGCCTAGGAAGGTCATTGATATACAGTAAAAATAGAAGAGGTCCGAGAACACTTCCCTGAGGTACACCGTATGTGATACGCCTCTTTTCAGATTTAAAAGTCTTTACATGCTTAGTGCGCAAACAGATTTGTGAGAGTTCGGTGTATTGTTCTCTATCACTCAAGTAAGACTTAAACAGATCCAAGATGTTGCCACGAATACCATACCCACTAAGCTTCTTCAAAAGAATTGAGTGGTCAACATGATCGAAGGCTTTCGTCATGTCCATAAATATGGCACATATACTGTTAGGGTTGTCTAATTGCTCTAATATTGGTTAAACAAGGTCGTAAATTGCCATATTTATGGATTTCTGCCTACGAAAACCTTTTTGTTCCGTTGCGAGTATGTCATATTTCTCTAAATAATTATAAAGTGCCTCGTATAATATTTTTTCCACAATTTTGGAGAAAATTGTTGTCAAGGCAATAGGCCTATAATTTGAGATGTTATATTTATGTGGGATATCAATTTTAAAACAAGCGGAATATATAAAATCTCACTTTTATTAAAATAAAACAATATAAATCCCCAAAACACACTTCATCATTTCCCCGTCCATGACAATCCCCCGAAAACAAAAGCTCTCCTCTCTCAAGTTATTTTTTAAAATAGTAAAAAGTATTTAATCCTACAACTCGGCCATTCTGATATTGTATGACCCCATACAACCAATTTAACTTACACTTGAAATCAACTTAAAGTACTCAGTAACTTAACACTAAAATCATAAGTAAGATATTAAACTTCAATTGAACCTATATTACAAATGAACCATAGCTTTTAAGTATTAAATAAACTAATTAATAAAATATGTATCTCTCACCAAAACAATACACAAATCTTAGGCATACTTTGCCATTATATTTCTCTTAGTAAAATAAGAAGCTGATTACAACAAATTAAGCCCTACATAAATAAAAAGGAAAAACATCTATTCACTGCACACTGCATTCATATAACATTATAATTTATAAGGAACTTGCATTTTTTACTACCATCTTTTTATTTAATAAAATTCACTGTTTCTCTATAAGAATATAACAATTCTAAATCCTAGCATACATTTCTAATACATAGAAATGTCATAAATATAAATAAAATAGAAAGTACTTTAAAACATGGAAACTATTATTTTAACCTCCTGGCCAAATTTCATCAACAAAGAACCTTTTGCACCATACAATCAGCACTAATATACTTTACTAAAACATATTTGTTAAAAAAAACTGTCATATAACAATATCACAGAACATAATCAATATGTATCAACAATACAGAGAATAGCAAACATACTTAAATTATACCAAATCACTGTGCCACAACATTGCAATTTTAATTACTGTACTGCTTTGTTTTTTTTTTACCTATGTTGACCTCTTTTTCGACATTCGACCTGACCCGACTCGATTGTCCCAGTTAGATATAGGTAGTCATCTACAGTTTCGAGCGTAGAGTCTCCAACTTTAAGTGGAGTGGGTGTCACATGGGCGACATTTGGTTTTTAAGAAAAACAATAGATTCCTAGTTCTGCATTCTGAACAAGTGGGAGGGTCATGTGAAGGTATAAACCTTTAACAGCGAAAAAATGTTGCCAACTAACTGTAAGACAAAGCGTTCAGATTCACATTACCAAAGCAAAAGCAAAGCTAATACACGCCAGAAACGCTTTCAAAGCGCTTTGTATCGTGCGCACTTACGTCATTCACTCGGTCTCGGTCAATTGGCTCTTCCATTCTGCTATACTCTGTGGCCCTAGTGACATGGACTGGACAATGACACCTACTTCACAGTATAATAAAGAGTACTAACGTACAGTATGGACACTCCCTGCCTCCCCCCGAAAGTGCCGCCCACCCGCGCTCGGTTACCTCGCAGTTACCGGCTGGCAGGGACGCGACGACGCGGTGCGCAGAGCGGAGGCCACGTGTAATATTCAAATATTAAACAAATACTTTTGTAATGGGCGTGTGTTGTGCTGTGTACGGTTGTTTAAGCTCTATAAACAACAAAAATAAAAGAAAGTTCTACAGATTCCCATTGGATGAATCAAGGCATGTACATACCCAGTTATTTTCAAAGTGTTTTATGTTTTAGTAGAAAACCAACTTACAATAGGTACTTATGTTTAGTATTTTTTTTGCCCTATCCATTTTCGACCTAAACCTATCAGATCACACTGAAAACAACACAATATATATATGAACAAAAAATCATGTTTTCAACTTACGTAATATTTTGGTGGCCTGAATTTCCTTACAAAAATTTAGTTACTTCGTTTATACTGATTCAAAATAGGAAACTATTTGTATAAATCGAGCTTAGATACCCACCTTACAGCGTAATATGATTCTTAATTCTTCCTAATTCGCGCAATGAGTTTTTAGTCATTGAGGTTATCGAATTTGAACGCGGGCGGAATAAGAAATCGTAGATTAACATTACTTTAATTATAAGCACACAAAATTAATTCGACGCCGCTATTACAAGGTCATCTCATATTGCTGCACATTGTGTTCCTGACTCGTGCGTTCAAAATGGCAGCAACCCTAGCATGTCTTATCTCACTCACACAAGCATGGTACGCGTTCACCTACACGAGCTTAGACTGTGTGCGTAGCAACGCGTTTCTTTCATACATTTGATCGCCATTGTCCGAGGTGTGCCTACTTAGTAGTTTGTTTGTTATCAACAGTGTCATGAAACGCACGCCCGCGTTGCCTCTGCTAAATTAATTGATTAAAAAAAAACTTTGCCGGTGCGCCCACATAACCCAAGGTATGTTCTATTGATATCAATTAGTGAGTGTATTATCTAAGTAAAAGCATAATTAATGTTTATCGTCAATAAATTCAGAAGTGCGTAGTATAGGTACAAGTCGGAACGAGTCGCGACTCGTGTAGTCGTGTGCCGACAGTTCGTTTGAGCGGGACGCGATTCGCGAACATGTTTGGTCTATTTTTAGCAACATTGATATTTTTTTGTTTTTACAGTAATTAAACGGATCTCTTTACTTTCGAACATTACCAATTCAGTTAATAGGTTAAACTGTACATAGTGCACTTAATTTTTAAGGTTAAATTTTAGGTTACTTTTTACTTTTTAGGTATCTTAATATTTTTTTAATTTATCTTTCTACAATCAGCCATAATTAGAAATGTGTAATTAATGATTAAATGGAATCAAGTCCCCTGATATTTTGCCTTATTGGTCCTTTTTAGGGTTCCCTAGCCAACTAGGAACCCTTATAGTTTCGCCATGCATGTCCATCTGTCCGTCCGTCCGCGGCTTCTAAAGCTCCGTGACCATTAGTACTAGAAAGCTGAAATGTGGTATGAGTATATGTATGTATCACGCCGACATAACGGTACAATAAAATCAATTTTTTTTTTTCGGGTTCCTCTCTTTTTTTTCGTTCCATTACTATTGTGTTGGGTGTCGTTGAATAGGGCTTTTAAAAATAGTAGGGGTCTTCAAACATTTTTTGATAAAGTCGGCAGTTTTGTAAATATCCGCTCCGGAAATCAAAAACATTGCGACCGCCCTCTAACTTTTCAACCATGGGTCAAAAAAATATGGAAATATTCATGAAAATGAGGCCTTATAAGTACTTTCAATGAAAACTGTATTGAATAAAATCGGTCAAGCCGTTTTTGAGTTATCGCTACATTTCATAATTTTCTTTAAAAGAACGTAAGTTGACTTCCAGAAGGTAATGAATAATTAAAGTTACTTTGGCGTTTACGACCTTTTTATAGAGCTTGAAATCTTTCTCGTAATTTAAACCTCGGGCTGAAAACCGCTGTTTTAAGCCCGTCTATTGTGAAGGATGACCAACTACGGAACCGTGAGCGTGGCCCGACATGCTCTTGGCCGGTTTTTGTAATTTTCTTTGTAATTGCCATTTAGGTATCTGTTTGTGCATTAATTATTGAGATATACACCTACCGGTGTTAGATATGTGTTATCATAATGTTTTATCTGTGTCGTATTTGTGATATTTAGGTACTTAGGTATAGTTGTATTCTAATGAAATGATGAATCTAAATATTTTGTTATTGAAGTTATTATCACGTAATGTTAACCTCTACCCCTCCATCTCCAATGGTGACCAATCTGGTATATTTTTTCGACAAATAAAATATATTTAGAATTTTAATTTGGTCATAATTTTTTTGCCATAAAAAGACCAGTTTGTAGCACATACCAAAGATTCCTATTTCAGAGTACAAATACCTACGTAGCAAAATGTTCTCGAATACTCGGTTATCATTGTGATAACAAGTTAATACCTACTTGATCTCTTTCCAAAGTATAAATATCATCGTCTAATACATGATAACATGACCCGTGTCACGTAACCAACGTATACGAATTATACGTCTGGAACGGGTTTTATATGTATCCTATAAATAGCTATCGATATCGTCGGATGACGCAATGAACATATTTACGCAGAAATCCGTTCACCGTTTTGATTAAATCGTTGAACAAGATTGACTCGCAAACGTGCGAGGATGGATTCAGCTTTTTTATTAAACATGACTTGAAATGTATCAGGGCTGTTTAGCCCTCACTAACAGTATTCGAACTTAGTGTGGAAATATATATTCAGGCTTCTAGCTTTGTCCGTAATGAAATACTGGGAGTTTGAAAATGGTCTGAATGGCTTCGAGAAAAGGATGTTACGGCGTGCCGGCAAGCGCGTTTGCTCGACTTGGCGGGGGCACTGCCGTGCCCCCAGATGTCTCCGCGCCACAAGAGTGATGGCTTCAGCTTCGACAAAATGAACGACGATGTCGACGTTGTCGACAGGTCGGTCTCGCGGCGCGAGCGATGCGATGCTTCTGAGAAACAACTCAACAACTTTATTCCTTGGTGCGAGAATGTCAGATAATACGGTATTTGACTGTAGTGAAAGTTAATTATATCTTTGAAACCACTAAACGTTCATTCAAAAATACACGGAACCAAATAAACTACCAAAAACTTTCGGACACTTTACTATTTTGATTGGACAAAAAGGAGATATAAGTACAGACGTGTTTTGACTACTGATTTTTATGACGTCACAAACCAGTATCTAGAAACTACAAACTAACAAATCATTTTTGACATTTCATGAAGAGTAGCTGTTGTGAATCTCGAACGCACCTCTTCTTTAGTCTATGCCAACATGGCAACACTAGCCATATTTAAGATCTGTGGTTCCGGTCGAATGTCGTCGTCGTTACCACTCACACGCAGCAACATGTAATAATTTTAGTAAATTGAAATCTCAGTGAATAAAACGTTAGTTCACCATGTAATTAGAGTTTACTTGAAGAATAGTCCAAGGCGGATCCCTCTCCACCCACAACAACTGGCGACCGTGATAAAATTTAAAGAACCGCAAGGAAACACGAAAACGAAACGTAAGTACGTTTTCCTTACATTTTACAAATGGCTACCAACGCAGAATTTTTGTTGAACAAAGCCAAAAACGAGAGGGATCACGTCCGTCGAGTATTAACAAGAACAAATTCTACATTTAAGAACCATATTAATAACAACGAACATGGTAATGCCGTCGTGGAATTTAATTATCTGGAGGATACATTCAGCAAACTGAACAAGCTGGATTCAACAATTCAAGCGGAAATGTTGAATAATTACGTTGAAACAGAATTCTCTGAAGAAGTTGACCTAGTTGAAAATTACAAACGTCAGTATTTTGAAATTAAACACATATTAAGCAACGTTATGACTTCGAAGTTCACGAAGAATGCGGACAATGCCACGTTGACGCCGTCATCCGCCATACATAACCTCTATTAAGATTGGACAAAAATAAAAACGTCGTTCAGTCCGTCATCTTTATTCGCAGAGCACTTTCATAGACAAGAAACACAGGAATGTAGAAATGCATTCTAACTTCAAACTATACACTACAACAGGTGGCAGCACTGGCCACTCAAACTAAATTGTACTTGTCTTTTGATACAATCTCATCACAGCCCCTCAAGTTTATAACGAAAGAAGCTGAAGTTAAAACTTGCAAAACAACTTAACTTTTATATAAACAATTATAACTAAGTTTACATAACTTGATGTAACTTGATATGACTTGATACATTCAAAGTCAAAGAAAAAATTATGTGTCTACTATCTAGCCCTACGATCAAAGTCTTGGGATCAGTCTGCACCACTAGATAATAAACAACATAACAACAACATAATTATTATGTTTTACTACACATTAATTAACATAAGTTCAAATGTCATATGAGTACATTGAGTACTAGCTTAATACATTTAAATTGTTTTATTTTAATTACACAGAAATTACTATACTAAATTTAATTTACTCAAGAAATAATTATGTTTAATACAAGGTAAAGCTTTTGTAAAAATATCAGAAATATTTTCATTTGTTGGTACATAGAACAATGATATGAGTTTCTTATTTACTATATCTTTCACATAATGATATTTAATGTCAATATGTTTTGACGCTTTACTATTAATCTGGTTTTGGAACAATTTAATAGTACTCTGGTTATCAATAAATAAATAAGCAGGAATATTTGTTTCATTACTTGAGAAATCTGACAGAACACCCTTAATATGCATGAGTTCACTTACAGCATGTGCACCTGCCACAAATTCTGCCTCAGCTGTTGACAATGCTGTGCATGTCTGTTTCCTTGAGAACCAAGATATAACATTTTCACCTTGATATATGACGCAGCCACTGGTGCTCTTACGATCTGTCTTGTCTCCTGCCCAGTCTGCATCGGAGTAAGCTCGAAGTGTGATGGCCTCCTTTGACTTCTTATACAGCAGCCCCTTTTCTGCAGTCCCTTTAAGATAACGCAAAATTCGCTTACCTGCTTTCCATAAGTCTGCTGTCGGTCTGTCCAAAAATCTACTCAGATAGGAAACAGCATAAGTGATATCTGGTCGACTGTTTGTGGATATATATAAAAGTGAACCAACTAATTCTTTAAATGGTACATTAATTACCTCTGACTTGGTGTCTGCGCTGTAGTTGATTTCCATTGGAGTACTACTTTTCTTACAATCTTGCATATTGAATTTTTTTAGTAATCTGTTTATCATGTCTGTCTGTTTAATTTCCATTCTGTCCTTCTTTCTTGTAATTTCCAGTCCTAAATAATTCTTTACTTCTCCCAATTCCTTCACATTAAATTCTTTTTTCAGTTGGGTTATGATAAAATTTCCATCACCTAGTATTAAAATGTCATCTACATACAGTAATATCCAGGTTTTTCCTTTTCTGTACAAACAATAGTCATATTTTGATTGTATGTATCCTTGTCCTGTAATAAATTCATGAAATCGATTGTTCCAGCATTTGGGTGCTTCCTTCAGTCCATATAACGCCTTTTTTAGTTTCAATACTTTTCCTTCTTTTATTTTCAATCCTTGTGGACATTTTATATATACATCCTGGTCTAAAAATCCGTTTAAGAAAGCTGTGGGAACATCCAGCTGTTTTATTATTTTATCTTCTTGAACTGCTATGCTCATCATTAGTCTCATTGTTGATGATTTAGCTACTGGTGCATAATTGTTGTATGAGCTACTCTGTTGAAACCCTTTAGCTACAAGTCTCGCTTTCTTTATTCCATCTTGCTTTGTTCTAAAAATCCACTTTGTATCTATAGCTTTACACCCTTTTGGTAAAGTCGCTTCTTCCCATGTATCTAATTTCTGCTGTGAGTTCAGCTCTTTCTTTATTGCTTGTTCCCATTCTTCACTTTGTATGGCTTCTTCAAAATCTTGTGGGTCACCTGATAGTAAGCAGTATGCTGTATAATTTAAGTCATATTTTTCAAGTAATTCCCTTGGTTTTCGCACTTGTCTTCCCGATCTTGTATGAAATTCCTCACTTTCTTGTCTTTGTTCTTCGATATTACTTTCCTCTTCAGTTTCTGTAAAATATTCATCATCCTCTTGATTCTTTTCAACATTTTCTACCTGTTTCTCTTGCTCTTCAGACTGTGTTTCCTTTAATTTCTGGTCATCTTCTTCATCATATTCATAATACCTGTATCTTACCTCTTCATGTTCTCGCTCTGACTGTTCAAACTTCACTTGTGTCTCATCAAATCTTATATCTCTTGTTACTATGATCTTATCCGTTTCTGGATCCCATACACGATAGCCAGTAGGTGCATATCCAACAAATCTCATTGTTTTCGCTCTCTTTTCAAGTTTGTCTTGCCTTGGTAATATATGAACCCATACCTTACATCCAAATATTCTTAGTCGTGACAGATCTCGATGTCCAAACATCATTTCAGCTGGTGTATGAAAACTGATGGCAGCTGAAGGACATCTATTTATTTGATAAACGGAGCATCTTACCGCTTCACCCCATAATGTTTTTGGTAGTTTTGTTTCGGCCAACAATGTTCTTGCACGGTTGTATATGGTGCGATTCATCCGTTCTGCAACACCATTCGATTGTGGGCTATAAGCAATTGTAAATTGTAAAATTATACCTTTTCTATTGCAGAAGTCTTGCATCACTTGATTTTTAAATTCTCCGCCATTGTCTGCCCTAATTTTTCTTACTTTATTACCTGTTTGTGTTTCCATTTTATTTATATAATTAATTAATTTTTCTGTTGCTTCACTTTTCCTCTTCAATAGATAAATTTCGCAGAAATGAGTGTAATCATCAATTATTGTTTGGTAATAAATCTCACCGTTAGCTGTTGGAGTGCTGACAGGACCAGAGAGATCAGTATGAATTAATTCTCCTATATATCCGGATCGGGGCTTCGGAGTGGTACAAAATGGTAATCTGGTAGACTTACCTTCCATGCAGGCTTCACAGGGTTGGTCACTATATGGCAGCTTCATCATCCTCAAGTGTTTTCGATTAGCATGCCCTAGTCTCTGATGCCATAAAAAGTCACTGTTGATATTGTTAGTTGCTAAGCACCTGTCATCATCTAATTGCATAGGTATAACATACAAATTTCCAAGTAAGTTTCCAAAAATTTCCTGAGTTTTATTTTTAATTGACACATTTTCTTTATTAAATTGAACCATATAACCTTTTTGTAACAATTTCCTAACAGACAGTAGGTTGTGTGACAATTTAGGTACTATCAAACCCTCTATATTTACTGAAACATTCCCACATTTTAAATGTAATTTACCCCTTTTGTTACATGTCAGATATTGACCATTTGCTACAAACACTTTTATTTCTTTTTCTAATCTTACTACATCTGTCATATTTTGCTCAAATTCAGTTTTTAGCAAATGTTCAGTTGCGCCAGAATCTACAATGAAATTTATACAGTCATTTCCATTACTCACATTACAATTATTTGCATTAAATGCAGTGAATGATAATACATCCTCATCTACAAGTTGTACCATGTTGCTAGCTTGCCCCTGATAGTCACGATGTGGCATTCCCCGCTGTCGACTGGAATAGCTTCTGTATCTGGTAGGTCCACGATATCCTCTTGTCGCTGGTCGTTCTCGGTGAGTATTGTTGTGAGTGTAGGTCTCCGGTTGTTTCATCCTACAGTCCCTGATGATGTGTCCTTTCCGTCCGCAGCCATAGCATACAAGAAATGCCTCCTCCTTTGTGTCCTGATGAGGTTCTTCACTTAATTTTAGTTCCGCGTCGAGTAATCTTGCTTTGATCGATTCTATATTTAGCATTTTCTCACTGATCATCGTTTCAATTGATGTTATAACGTTGTCATAAGCAGATGGTAGCGCTGCTAGTAAGTAGCAAATTTTATCAATCTCCTCAACTTTAGACCCGATTGCATTGAGTTCTCCGAGAAGAGAATCAAACTTTAAGAAAAAATCTTGTAATTTCTCCGTTGCACCGCATTTCAACATGATAAGTTGTCGTTTTAGTCTTAACTTGTTGCAAATACTTTTCCTTTCGAAAATGTCTTCTAGTTTAGACAACATGTCCGCCGCAGTTTTCGATTGTTTCACTATTTCGATATATTTATCACTTAAACATTGCACGATTATGGATCTTGCTTTCGCATCACTGATGATATCTGCTGGCTTTGTACTATCGAAAGACTCTTCTAATAATACTTTATGTACGCCTTTTTCTTCTAATATAAGTTTCACTCTAAATTTCCAATTCCCAAAGTTACACTTTTCACTCAATCGTATTACATTATATTCTGTTGCCATTTTGCGCTAATTACTTATTTATTTTATTATTTCATCTGTTGTTTTACAAATAGCGCAGTGGAAGCGTATTAAGATTGGACAAAAATAAAAACGTCGTTCAGTCCGTCATCTTTATTCGCAGAGCACTTTCATAGACAAGAAACACAGGAATGTAGAAATGCATTCTAACTTCAAACTATACACTACAACAGGTGGCAGCACTGGCCACTCAAACTAAATTGTACTTGTCTTTTGATACAATCTCATCAACCTCAACTTGCCGAAGTTGGAACTTAGGAAGTTTGACGACGATCCTAAGAACTGGTTAGCATTCTGGAACCAATTTAAAAAGATACACGAGTCTACGCATATGCAAGAGGAGGACAAGTTCCAGTATTTGCTTCAATCGCTTAAAGAAGGTTCGAGTGCGAGGTCCATGGCGGAGAGCTTCCCGCCCTCGGCGAGCAACTACAGCAAGGTGATCGAGCAGCTGAAAGCAAGATTCGCCCGCGAAGATGTGCTTATACAGATATATATTAGAGAAATAATTAATTTAATTTTGGATCAAAAGCATTCTCATTTAAACATGAAAGTTTTGTATGACAAATTAACTAGCTCATTACTATGTTTAGAGTCACTGGGTGTAACAAAAACTAAATATGAAACTATTTTATATCCGCTGGTTGAATCTGCTCTCCCAGAAGCTGTACTTGTAGCGTGGAATAGAAGTCAAAATTCTAAACAATTAACTCCTCTTTTGGAATTTTTTAATCGTGAAATAGAGTCTAATGAAAGCATTAAATTGGCTAGGTCTAATTTCTTAAATCACAGTATCCCTAGTAGTAACGACGACCCCAAGCGACTCCTCTGCACCGAGACCAGCATCCCAACGGCAGCCTGCATTGTGTCCAACGTAAGCACAAATAAAACAGGTAAGGATCATGATATTCTTAGCAACTGTTGTTTGTGTGGTAAAAGCAATCATTTAATATTTCAGTGTAATAAGGCTAATACCATGTCATTGGACAAAAAGAAGGAGGCAATAAAGAGATCGGGATGCTGTTACATATGTTTGAGGAGAGGCCATATGGCAAACAAATGCAAGGCATTTGTAAAATGCATCGTTTGCCAGAAGAAACATAATGTTATATTATGTCCCACGATACATAATAAGGATAGTACTATGCTTGTCACTCGCAAGACTAATGAAACTCTTTTACAGACGGTAGCGGTCAACATCACCTACAATAATGTTACTAAGAAGGTGAGGGCACTGGTTGATTCCGGCGCTCAGCGGTCCTACGTCAAGAGTTCTGTGGTGAAAGCATTGAAGATGAAGGAAAGTGGGACAGAAAGTATCGGTCAAACATTATTTGGAGGTGAATCTAGGCCCACGAAGGTACACAAATGCTATGAACTACAGGTGAGTGATCTGAACAAATCATTTACAACTAAGATCATTGCATTGGAGGAGGCCAATATATGTGGACACCTACCAAAGCTAAGGGACCAAACCATTATACAAAAATTGAAGGACCTCAATATTGTTATTAGTGATCTCAATTTCCCTGAGAATGATGTAGGTCTTTTAATTGGCTCAGATTACATAGGGTCCATCATAACGAATAATATGGTTTCTTTCAATGATAATTTGATAGGAATAGAGACCAAATTAGGTTGGACCATACAAGGGCCGGTGAATCAATCAGGTGGCACAATCACGAACACATCTTTATGTGTATTTAAGGCGCCACCACCAGATGTCTCTGATTTATGGAGCATAGAATTGCTAGGCATACAGGACCCCTATAGTAAGCAAACAAAAGAAGTGGCAAATAAAGAGATATGTATTAATTTCGTTTAATGATAATATTTCAGTCAATGACGCGGGCCGCTACGAAATGTCTTTGCTGTGGAAGGAGGGATGTCCCGAACCTGGAACAAACTATGAGATAGCAAAGAAGAGACTGGATAGTACTACAAGGAAGTTATTACAAACAGGTAACCTTCATAATTATAATAATATTTTCCAAGATTGGAAAGAGGAAGGTTACATAACAGAGCTGAAAAGCGATGACAATAACAACGGTCATTATCTAGCTCATCACCCCGTCGTGAAGGAGTCGAGTTCTACCACTAGAGTACGTCCTGTATTTCATGCTTCACTGAAAAGCCAGTCAGGTTTATCATTAAACGACTGCCTGGAAAAAGGTACCAACATGTTGGAATTAATACCTAAACTGTTAATTCTATTTAGGAAAGGCGCCTATGGAGTGACAGCAGATATTGCTAAAGCGTTTTTGCAACTGTCTTTATGTAAAGAGGACCGTAATTATCTAAAATTTCTGTGGTGGAGGAATCCTGACAAACGTGATGAAATAATTGTTTATCAGCACAATAGAGTAGTTTTTGGAATAAATTGCAGCAGTTTCTTATTGATGGCAACAATTAATTTTCATTTAGATAATTGTGATAGAAACTACAAAGAAACGGCACAAAAACTAAAACAGTCATTTTATGTGGACAACTGTATAGCCAGTTTTGATACACTCGATGAGATGAATAAATTTATTTTACAGTCAAAGGAAATAATGCAGACAGCAAAATTCAACCTGCGAGAATGGATCACTGCTCCCGGAAAGAATACTGTGGAAGAGGCGCTTGTGCTTGGCATGACCTGGAATACAGAGCAAGACACTATATGCTGTAACATGCCAAAAGAGAACAAGACACCTGTCAAAATAACAAAAAGGTACATACTATCAGTAGCACAGCAAGCTTTCGACCCGCTTGGAATAATTTCTGCTGTAACCATTGTGCCCAAACAAATCCTACAACGGGTCTGGGAAAAGAAATATTCTTGGGACACTGAAATATCTGATGAATTAGCCAAGGAGTTCAAACAATGGTTCTCAACGCTACATCTACTGAAAGCTTGTAAGGTACCGAGACGTTTAAGCGTGGCGCCATTGGAGCAATGTGACGTAACTCTGCATATATGCTGTGATGCGAGCGAAAAATCTTATGCTGCATGCACCTACCTAAGAACACAGCATAATGAGAATATAGAGGTGCAGGTTGTGATAGCGAAAAGTCGAGTTTGCCCAGCCAATATGTCACTGCCCCGCAAGGAATTAATGGCAGCGGTAATCGCATCAAGACTGTACAAAGAAGTTATCAACTCGGGACTCCTAAACAGGTGTGAAAATTATAAAACATATTTCTGGACTGATTCAGCAGTAACGCTTGCATGGTTAAAACAAAGGAACACATGGAAGCCATTTGTAAGCAACAGAGTGAAGGAGATCTCTGAAAATACAAATATAAATGACTGGCATCACATCCCTGGTGAATTAAATCCGGCCGACTTACCTTCGAGAGGTTGTAATGTTAAAAAGTTCATCGAGAGCCGTTGGTTGGAGGGACCAGCATGGATGAGACGACCAGAAAAAGAGTGGCCTGTATCAAGCCCGATTGTAGATGAAGAAAAGGAGAAAACGATTCGAGCAGAGGAAAAGCTTCAATCAGCTGTTAATCTGGACATTGTCACGCCTCCTTTTAGCTCAAAACTAATGTACTTCTCTAAATACAATCGAATTGTGAGAGTGATTGCCTGGATACTGCGCATGAGCTCAAGAAGGAGAGAAATTGATCTACAAAACGACATAAGTAACGAGGAATATTTGTATGCAGAGAAATCTCTACAAAAATTAATACAGCGAGAAAGTTTCACAGAGGAGACACTTCCCAAAAACATAAACACTAGAGTGGACGAGAACGGGATTATTCGAGTGAAGACAAGACTGGATTTATGTCATGAAACAGCAGCTTTTGTGAATCCAATACTTTTACCTGGAAGACATGAAATTGTGCAACGGCTTGTAGAACAAACACACAAGAAACTGAAGCATGCAGGTACAACAACACTATTATCCAGCCTTAGAGAAACCTACTGGATTTTAAACGCTAGACGACTCGTTAAGAAAACAGTTTCAAATTGCGTTATATGTAAAAAGCAGAAAAGTAAACATTATAGAATACCAGAAGCTCCGTTGCCAATAGACAGAATAGAAAATAAAACTGTCTTTCAAACGACAGGAATTGATCTGGCCGGACCACTATATCTGCGAGACCAAAGTAAGTGCTGGATAGTATTGTTTACATGCGCAACATACAGAGCGGTGCACCTAGAAATAGTAGATTCCATATCAACTGCATCGTTCCTGATGGCCCTCCGTCGATTCATAGCGAGGAGAGGACGAGTCAGTACAATCTACACAGATCAAGGTACTAATTTTCAGGGCGCAGCAAATCTACTAAAAGAGGTAAACTGGACGGATATACAGGCTGAAACTGCAACTAGTCTCCAGCCCATAAAATGGAAATTTTTACCCCCGGCATCCCCGTGGTGGGGTGGCTGGTGGGAGCGACTAATTCGGGTAGTGAAGGAGATGCTACGTCGCATACTGGGTAAGGCTTCAGTGACCCATACAGAGCTATCCACTGTGTTATGCGAAATAGAAGCTGTCGTGAATAGCCGCCCTCTGACATATGTAACAGCAGACGATGACGCCTTACGGCCTCTCACTCCAATGACATTTTTACACTCTTTGCCTACCGCAGGAACACCAGACTTGGATCAGATTGACGCAAAAGGCTTGAATGTCAGGCTCCAATATATGGAAAAGTTACGTTCAGACTTTCGTCAGAGATTCAAAAAGGAATATTTGTCATTACTTCTTAGCAGGAATAAATGTAAAGCTGATTTTCCGGCAGTTGGTGACGTGGTGCTGGTGGAGGCAGAGTCGAGTCGCCTTCAGTGGCCTTTAGGTATCATCAAAGAATTGGTTTCAGGTTCTGATGGACTGACGAGGGTAGCGAGAGTGAAAACCGCGACAGGCGAGAAAACGAGAGCGTGCCAACGACTGTATCCTTTGGAGCTGTCGGCAGCATCTGACGGGTGGCTGATATCCACTACTGACAAAGGTAAGGGCGAGCCTGAGAAAATCGACCTACACTCGCACTCTAACTGTGACTTAGAGGCAGGTGTACCTCGCAGATCGGACGAGACCCCGCAGCAAGTGAGTAGTGAATCACAGCCATCCATTGCTTCCACTAGGCTCGGTAGGATCGTAAAAATACCGCGACGATTTCTTGACTGACGTAGTTTTCATATTTTAATACGAAACCCAATTATTAAAAGCTCAGTCTATATAGAAATAAATTCGTTATGATATTTCATTGAAAGTATTTTTTTTGCCACAGTAATTTTATATTATACATTATATTTTAAAATGACATGTGATAAACATAAAGCTTTAAACAATAATGAAAATAATATAATTTGTAACTAACATGTAATCATTAAAAGCTTGGTTACAGTAAGATGTACTTCATAACATGTCAGCGATAGACATCGCCATCAATAACTATTTTTTACCTTTTACATTTTTATTATTCACCACTGTGACACTGAATTTATATTTTATTGGTGATAATTTGTGATAAGTACTCATGGTACGCATATATGTTTTAAAAATGTGACATTATACATTTATATTGTTAGTGTATGGTGTAAAGTCCTATATCAAGTATAGGAAGGCATACTACACTAATGTTATTTATATTTTTTGTATACAATTTTATTATGACTATTATACACAATAATAATTAATTGGTAACGTGAATCTTGCACTGAATGTTTAAACTTAACCATAATTATTAGAATATTATTTTGATGCTGACTGTACTCAAGTGTTAAGCCTAAGTATTTTGAATGTTGACATTAACAAGCTTTATAAGATAAAGAATCATAATTGCATATTGAATGATATAAAACTTGTTTCAAATTGTAAACCTTTTAATAAGACTATTATTTGTGTGTTGACATTGACAACTCTACTTATTATAGAGTGATAAATAATTCTGGCATGTTGACTATATTGAATTTGTTTCAAATTGTAAATCTTTGATTAGTATTATTTAAATATTGACATGGACTAATTAAAGAGTCATAAATCCTTGCATGTTGACTATATTGAACTTTTTTCAAATTGTAAATTAAAATTCTGACCAGTGAACTAATGTAGAGTCAACATAGAGTATTGTAAAATATAGAGTCAATGTAGAGCTAACGTAGAGTCAATGTAGAGCTAACATAGAGTCGATGTAGAGTCGAACATAGAGTCAATGTAGAGCCAAAAATAGAGTTAGTGTGGCCATGTCTCAGTTTGTTTTTGCGGTTCAGAGGATGTTGTGAATCTCGAACGCACCTCTTCTTTAGTCTATGCCAACATGGCAACACTAGCCATATTTAAGATCTGTGGTTCCGGTCGAATGTCGTCGTCGTTACCACTCACACGCAGCAACATGTAATAATTTTGGTAAATTGAAATCTCAGTGAATAAAACGTTAGTTCACCATGTAATTAGAGTTTACTTGAAGCACAGTATAATAAAGAGTACTAACGTACAGTATGGACACTCCCTGCCTCCCCCCGAAAGTGCCGCCCACCCGCGCTCGGTTACCTCGCAGTTACCGGCTGGCAGGGACGCGACGACGCGGTGCGCAGAGCGGAGGCCACGTGTAATATTCAAATATTAAACAAATACTTTTGTAATGGGCGTGTGTTGTGCTGTGTACGGTTGTTTAAGCTCTATAAACAACAAAAATAAAAGAAAGTTCTACAGATTCCCATTGGATGAATCAAGGCATGTACATACCCAGTTATTTTCAAAGTGTTTTATGTTTTAGTAGAAAACCAACTTACAATAGGTACTTATGTTTAGTATTTTTTTTGCCCTATCCATTTTCGACCTAAACCTATCAGATCACACTGAAAACAACACAATATATATATGAACAAAAAATCATGTTTTCAACTTACGTAATATTTTGGTGGCCTGAATTTCCTTACAAAAATTTAGTTACTTCGTTTATACTGATTCAAAATAGGAAACTATTTGTATAAATCGAGCTTAGATACCCACCTTACAGCGTAATATGATTCTTAATTCTTCCTAATTCGCGCAATGAGTTTTTAGTCATTGAGGTTATCGAATTTGAACGCGGGCGGAATAAGAAATCGTAGATTAACATTACTTTAATTATAAGCACACAAAATTAATTCGACGCCGCTATTACAAGGTCATCTCATATTGCTGCACATTGTGTTCCCGACTCGTGCGTTCAAAATGGCAGCAACCCTAGCATGTCTTATCTCACTCACACAAGCATGGTACGCGTTCACCTACACGAGCTTAGACTGTGTGCGTAGCAACGCGTTTCTTTCATACATTTGATCGCCATTGTCCGAGGTGTGCTTGAAGAATAGTCCAAGGCGGATCCCTCTCCACCCACAACAGTAGCTGATTTGAGCTGTCATCAAATACCGTATTGACCGCGCGAGCGAAGCTTTCCTATTCGGATTCTCGTGAAATTTTGTGAGCAGGTTTGATAATTAAACTAATTATAGATTTTTTATCCATTCAAACGCTAGATGATTTAGAAAGGGATAGATCCGAACAAGTATTTTTCTTCAACAGACACAGGAATCGGTCTTGTTTTTCTCTTGACTTTATCAATTAATTAATATGAATTTCCGCAAAGTATCGCCCGTATCAATTAATTAATCATCTAATAGGTGTCAAATTTACAAAAACATACTTCCTTGTGACATATAAAATCCTGTAGCTTCTTTTCTCTTAGCAGTATTTTTATTTTGATGACGTATTTCGTCTAACTTTCCAATTTCCATACCAGTGACTAATTAACACGCACTGCCTACTAAACTGCATTGTCTGAATAAATTACAGTAATAAAAAATCATTTTAATTTAAGTACCCACGGAGGAGCAGCTTATCAATCAATCAATATCAATATCATTTATTTTCAGGCAACTGTAGCCCATAGATAAATACCTTAAAACTAACATACATATAAAATAACAAAATAATATTAAATAATCATAAACACGTTAGTTCGGCGACGTGCGACGTAACTTCTGGGTGTCGGGTAACCGTCCGCGGAATCGCCGGAACACGACACCTTTCGGCCAGAATTCCTCCTGCAGGAAGGTCGACAGCTTAATAGTAGGCACCCTCACCACAAATGAAGCGAAGTTCACATTGTGACGAGACTCTAACTGTTCGACCCTCAGGGTGAAGTTGGTCTTTACTCGCAAATACTCGACAATGCTATCTGCTTTCGTCGTGTAGTGCAGTCTGGACACATACAACAGTGTCGTCGGGACCGCAGGCTGGAGTAGATGTTGCGATCCAGTCACTGCAGTTCCACACTGGTTGCGACGAGCCAGCTTCTTCTTTTTCTCCACCAAGGTGAAGCCATCACTATCGGAACTCTTCGGTTTGGACGATTGCTGCGATAACCGAGGAGCGATCGGTGGTTTCGCAGCTGCAGCAGCGTAGGCACGACGGGGTGTCGACACCTTAGCGCATGACGTCACGCCTACTGGAGCAGGCGGGGGGCCGGCAGGGCGCGGTGTAGATGCCTGCCGTACGGCAGTGATCGCTGAGTCAGCACTTTGTGACGCATCGCGGTTCGCTGACCCAAAACTGCACACCGATGCACCACGCGCATCGCGTTCGCGACACGGGGTCACGTTAGATGCCACATGTGACCTACTCACGGAGACGGTATCACGCAGCGACGCCATCTCAGCACGTAGCTCACTTACGGTGTTATTCGAGGCCTCTAACTTGGCCTGCATTTCTGCCAGACTCGCCTTCAGGAAAGTGATGTCCTTGAGCAGTCTGGTTACGTCGACATGATCAAAAGTTACGGGCGGCAGCTGGTCCAGTCGCTTCGCAACAAAAGCAGGCACGTCGTCCTGGTCGGTCTCCTTCAAGAGCTTGATGATATCTTGGAGACTCTTGATACCTCCATCCCTCCGTCGAGATGGCATCTGATCGGCTTTTCCAAGCTTCTCGAAAAGTAGTGCCTTGCCACTGCAAATGTCGTCTTCACTAAAACTCGATTTGCAGATCTGCTTGATGCTGACTTCATCCATGACATTTATAAGCTTGGGCGTATCCAAAACATCTGCATTCGGTTCATATTTGGGTTACGCAAGTATGACCATGTATCCGACTTCCGGTCTCAGCTCAAGTGGCTCTCAATCCGTTCTCGTCGTCACTCCCATATTCTGTCTCTTCTTTATAATGTACTATTTAACCCCACAACTCCCCGCTACCTCAAGGAGCGCTTCAGTTATTTGCGTTCTGTTCGCTCTGCACAAAACTTAGTTCTTACTGTTCCCCCTTCATCTTCTAAATGTTATAATGGTTCTTTCACTGTCCGGGCTACTTTACTGTGGGATTCGCTTCCTCTGGATATAAGGCGTGCCCAATCTCTTGCAACATTTAAAACCCTCGTCAAAAAATACTACTTGTCTCTCCCTTAGTACACTGCAATAATAATCGCTCCTTTAACTTTGTGGCTCATACTGTTTTTGTTTTATTTATTACTTTACAATATATTTATTTATTATGTCTAAGTATTTATGTAAGTAATCTGTACATTTTAATTTATGTATGTTTATTACCTTTGTCTTTTATGGTAGTCGTTCATTTAGTCCTTTTATTATTATGCACCACCTACTAATTTCAAACATTAATTTTCAACTACTCCGCTACCTAAAGGTTGTCTGGAAGAGATCGCTATTTAGCGATAAGACCGCCTGTTGTTTACCTCTGCCTGTTATTTGAATGTATCTCATGTTGTGTTGTATATTCCTTGATGTTGAAGGTGTGCAATAAAGAGTATTTGTATTTGTACCTAGTAAGCGAGCAGTTATGACAATGTTTTCATAAAACTGTTGTATCTATAATGAATTTCTAAGTTAATAATTGAGTATCACCCGACTATGATAAGCGCATATCTACAAAAAACAAGGACACAATATAATACAAATGGTATTCTATGGATTCGCAATGTGCCTTATCTGCATGACAGCGGAAAGTAGAATGAGTCATCACTTCGCCAGTCATCATCATGGGTAGTGATGATGCAATAGGTATATATTTCATATTCAACGTCGCAAACGTAGTCCGCGCGGAAGAAAAGTCAGCATAACGCTCCTTTTTGCGTAGTCCGGTAAGAACTAAGTTTATCTTGTCACAATGGTAGCGACAGCGACTTCAAATGGAACAGACGACTAGGTATTTCACTTATGTTTAACTGACTGCCAGGACGAGTTCCACATATTTTCGCAGATCATATTATGTGAAATTAAGTACAAAAAAGTACAGTACACATTAGTAGAAGAGTGAATGTAATAACTGACACGTCAGCCGCGTTATATTTCTAAAGTGGCGATGAGAAACGAAGCATACTCCAACATGCAAATAATCTATTGAGATTTTTTTTGAAATCACTACCGGAGATGGAGATATCCATAGAGATCTGGTTTTCAATAAAAAAATTTTTTTATAGATTACTAATTCCATCTAACCGAGCCTTATTTTTAATTGTTTGCAGTGTGATGGGAGGCAACTTCGTCGATGGCGGCATAGATCCGAACCAGCTGGTCAGTGCAATGGAGTCGCTTGTGAGGGCAACCCTTCTTATCATCTCCAGCATACGCGTCAATCACGAAGAGGGACGCAAAAGAAGAAAGACCAACGACAAAATCCAAACATTAAATAGGAAACGTCAATTCGAAGATCCAAGAGCAGAAAAGGATGATGGAAATAAGAGAGCTCGCAGAACCGTGAACAAAACTGCAGGAGCACATTTGCCTAACCCAACCTCAGATGATCTTAACTCGAAATATGACAAAGGAAAGACCAGGTTTCCTTGCAAGCAATGTAAAAAAGAGTATAGTAGTAATAGTTATTTAAAAAGACACGTTAAGTCTGTCCATTCGGGGAAGAAACCCGAGGAAGCCGTGACTACAAAAGATGTTTCAAATAAAAATGAGAAGAACACATCTAAAGCAGATGCAACTACAGATACAACATGGCAGAATGTTCAAAATGACTCCCGAATGACAGAGAACTCAGCTGTGGGACCGGAACAGGGAAATAGACAACCAATACAAACAGACAGACAAGTAAGACAATTTTGCAATGTATGTAATAAATATATCGTGTATTCGGATTTCGAAGCTCATGCAGCCACGCACAAAAATAACAAATACGTAGCAGCCGAAGCGGGCTGTAGGCAAAAAATGAAAGAAACCACGAGACAAGAACAGCGAGCTTCTCCTGGCAAAGATCACGAAAAATCCTCAGATGTTGTGCAAGTTGGTGTGCATGAACAGAATTCAGAAACCAATTCCATTGCGATTCACCAAGCCCAAGATACTGAAGAAGGACTGGTAGAAAGCCCATTTAGCCCAGGACTGACGCAGGATTTAGATCGTGCTTTACAAATTTTACTAGGAGACAGAGAAAATGACACTTGTGTGAATGAATCGACCTCTGATAACAGCTACACTAGTACCCAAATACGAGATATACTCGAAACTACTACTACAGGACAGGAAACTTCTGAGATGGACAATGACAATCATCGCGAACAATTACACGCAGGTATTCAAAATAATAACGATGAGTCACAGTCAATGGTTCACAGCAGGAACGACGCATGCGCGAATATTTCACAGGATATTTTTACAAGTGAGCCGTTTGAAATCCATCGTGAGAACAGCGAAATTTGTGAATTGTCGCAGGATCAAGAACATGGCGACATCGCCGATAACATCGATGATATAAATGAAAGCAATGCCAATGAAACCATCTCAGAAAGCGAACATGGAAATGATGGCCATATGCAACGAAATCCTAAATCATCAACAAGAGATAATATACGTTCGTTCGAAGATACTACATCAGGTTTTAACGCTGACACGGGAGAGGGAAGGAGAAATGAAGAAAAGAGGAAGATAGATGAACAGCGCCAGCGCCTCATCGACGAGACCAAACGAATCAGGGACATAATGTTCAGTCGTGATTAAGACAAGGAATTTATGAAATAAAACGCATTTACAGTGAAACTTTGATAACTGGGACTTGAAGGGACTAGCAAATTTGTCTCACTTTAAGAGGTATTCCACTTACCCAGTGTCTCAGATATACAGGTATAGATTGATGTCTGTCCCATTTAAATGAAAATGAAAATGAAAAAATTATTGATAACATTCGTCACAGGTCATTAACATAGGGTTCCATTCATCATCATCATCATTATCAGCCAAAAGACGTCCACTGCTGGACATAGGCCTTCCCCAGAGAACGCCACCATGACCGGTCCTGCGCCTCCCGGGTTCCATTAATAGAGGTAAAAAACAGGATATTTCAGTTACAGAGGTGCGATTATTAAATAAAACAGGTAGGTAGGTGATGTATTTCATAATAATTATACATGAATTATAATCCTTAGCTGTAATAAAAATTGGGCAAGTGCGAGTCCGACTCGCGCATGAAGGGTTCCGTACCATAATCTGTAATAAGTTTGTTGTATGGGAGCCCCCCTTAAATATTGATTTTATTTTATTTTTAGTATTTGTTGTTATAGCAGCAATAGAAATACATTATCTGTGAAAATTTCAACTGTCTAGGTATCACCGTTTTTGAGATACCTACAGCCTGGTGACAGACGGACGGACGGACGGACGGACGGACGGACGGACAGCGAAGTCTCAGTAATAGGCTCCCGTTTTTACCCTTTGGGTACGGAACCCTAAAAAGGTACCTCATAAACAAAAATCATTAACACTTTTTTATAAACAGTACAAAAATACAACAGAATGCGTCAATTAAATAAACCTGACATTTTATACCCGTTTTTAGGGGTCAGCTATTAAGATATTATTTTTTAATTAATATAAATTTAATCTTAGGTATAATGTTGGTTACAATTTGTTGACATTTCAAAATTGGTGTGCAAAACAATAGTGCTTTTACCCGCTCGCGTTTTGAAATAAAATGAAGTCCCTGTTAGAGAGGTAATGGATTGATGTTATCACTATCAGTTATAGAGGTCGAAATCTTTAAATTCGAAGGTAACCAATTATTAAAAGGGTGATTCTACAGGCGTTTCAACCGCCGTCAGTCCGCTGTCATAAATAACTAAGCAACGGGCCATAATATGCTTTCAATTAGATCAATTATGGTAAGAAGTACGGTTACAGTATATCACTGTATGAAAGTTTGCAGCTTTGTGTAGCTCATACTTTCAATATTTTTGACAGCGGACTGACGGCGGTTGAAACGCCAGTAGAATCACCCAAAAGTATAACTTAAAATTTAGTCTCAATAATAGAGGTAAAATACGCCCGCTGTCTCCGTTATAAAGGTAATTATGAAGACAAAATCGGAAAAACGAATCCCAGTTATAGAGGTCTGTTTTGTCCCACTAACGGAGGTAATTCAGTGGTAAAGTGTCGGGACAGCAGCACGAGTTCCAGAGGTTGGAGGCTTCTCACTTATCCAAGTTTCACTGTATATGTATTTTTTGTAGATTGCTAGACTACGTAGTTATTTCATATTGCTATGCTGGACATGCGGGTATTATTCATTAAGAGCTATGAAAATCCAATAGAACAATGCGTTTAGAGTGCTGATGGGACTCCCAAGTGGGTGTAGTGCATCAGGCATCTTTACTGAAGCCCGCACTGATAGTTTCCAACATCTTAAGGAAACAGAGTGTGTCAATCTGGAGTCATCTGCGCCAAACTCCCAACAGCCTTCTAAAAGCAGCTGCTGGGAGATACTAACGAGTGCCCTATACAGAGGAACAGGACGGACATGAAAGCAAATGTTCTGTCAATTAATCAGACGTACTAATGCTAACCTTAATTATAAATAAGACCTGACTAAACGGAGTCGCCACAACCGAATCAGAAACGACGAATGGGTAATCCCAGCACTTCAAGTGTAAGTTTGCACCGCAACCAAATGAGAAAGTAAACTTACACTATCACTGATTCATAGGTATTCTGTAGACGATCGTAGTCTTGGGAATAAACGCGGTGCTTCAGTTAAATTACGATTTTTTGTTCCAGTGTGAGAGACCAAAGAAATATATAAATTAAGGATTTATTTTAAAGCATTTACTTCTAAAATAAATTTAAATTAAAATGTGACATAAGCTCCCATGACAACCAATGTAAGTAAGTATTGCCTAGATACTTAATGCAATTAATATTAATTTAGGTTAGGCTTTTTGTAAGTTTTTGTATGGAAATGACAGTGCTGATGGATTTTATTAGTTACTTATTGAGGAAATATATTTTATGCAGATTTTTGTAATACTATGTTTAAAATAAGGCCCAAAACAGTTGTTGTGGACTTGTGTATACCAGGGTATTTATTACAATTTTTCTTCTATATACCCGGGTATTTATTAGGTAATTTTTTTACAGAAAGTTCTCTTATGTAGGTACGTATAATCGTTGGGATCATGAAATGAACCAAATTTTTTTTTAATACAATTGATCAAATCGGAATTTCTATAAATTTATAATCGTGTACTGACTGATTAATACCAATAAAGTATGGTTATTTTTATAAGAAATTTATTTTATATACTTTACACTTTATTTTTTTATAATATAGGTATTGGCAAACTTTCTGCAATTTGAATTATAATTGCAAACACTGTTGTTAATGCTAATCAATAATTAAATGTAATAGATTCGGAAAGTTTCTGAAATATTTTATGATGTACCAATATCAATATGAATTTAAGTAAATATCTGAATAAATACGTTTGTTTTCTTATTTACTTCCTAATTAGGGTTGCCAGGTGTCCCGATTTCCGCGGGATGTCCCGATTTCAGGGGTCTAGGGACGCGTCCCAATTTACACCTGATCGGGACGTTAAATGTCCAGATAAATCGACAAACTTATTAAAAACCATTATTATCGATTAAAATAGGATTTACTGGCAAGTAGTGTCCGACCGAAGTTTCAGTTAACTGTAACACTGAGGCAGCGAGCTGTAAATTGTAGATGGACGCCATATTGGCATCGATTTAACGTCCCGATCAGGTGTAAATCGGGACGCGTCCCTAGACCCCTGAAATCGGGACACTTGGCAACCCAAGAAGATAGACACAAGAAGATTTCTGTCCCAACGTTCGTTCTAAAACCAGTATAGTCATATGAATGTAAACTGGCCAAAACGATCGGGGCGGTGCGGTGATACGGTGCTACGATACGGATAGCGTCCACACTACTGCACGCCGAAATGATCGGTGCGGTGATACTATACGAGGATACGATACGGCTTTGTGGACGCGTTTCTTCGCGCGATGCACGATGGCGCAAATGATACGGAATGCCCGCAGTGAGCGTCCAAACTATTGAAATTATTATTGTGATATTGGGCATAAAACCTATTGTGTATGATATACTGGCCTAGAACTTTGTCAAACTAAATCTAGAACAGGTTGCTAGTTTAAATTTGTATTAGCAACGTTTGTTTGTGTTGACTACAATGTCAGTTCTAAAATATTCTTTGAACAGTACGTGTTGTAAACAACTTGATTAATAATAAACTGCTGATTTGTATCCTGGGTCTTTTCACGTAAACTGCACTATTCTAATTTATAGAAACTCAAAGTCAACCGTTAATGGTTGCTTCTGATTAATAAACGGTCTCTCTTTTTGTATCTCAAAGGGATCTTTGTCAATATTCCCTTTTTCGCTCTCTTGACACTTATTTTCGTAAAATTTCACGTCTCGTGAAACGACAAATTTTCTCTGCGTTGGCATCCATATTTTGTAACCTTTCCTATCGCTAGGGTAACCCACAAAGATACCTTTTTTGCTGCGTGGATCGAACTTGTCCTTCCCAATTGTTTTGTCCAAAACATAAACTTTAGATCCAAATTGGTGTAAGTAATTTAGGTTTACCGGTCGTTCACTCCACTTCTCAAAAGGTATCCCACCGTCGAGACTTTTAGTTGGACAACGATTTCTCAGATGACATGCTGTTAATACCGCATCGCCCCAGAAACCAGGAGAAAGTCCTGACGAAATAATCATGCATCTCGCCATCTCCACCAACGTTTGTTTGTGTTGACTACAATGTCAGTTCTAAAATACTCTTTGAACAGTACGTGTTGTAAACAACTTGATTAATAATAAACTGCTGATTTGTATCCTGGGTCTTTTCACGTAAACTGCACTATTCCAATTTATATCCCTCGCAGTGGTTATGGGCCCTTGACGATCCAGGATCGTATTTAGTGCAAAAGGACAAATTATTAATCGTAAGTATGAGTACTGTGAAAATTGAGCAACTCGACCAGAATAACTATGAGACCTGGAGAATCCAAGTCGAAGCAATATTAATAAAGAATGACGCCTGGGGATACGTTGATGGCAGTATTGAAAAACCTGCGGAGCCTGGAGAGGCGAAACTTTGGGAGACTGCGGATGCCAAAGCCAAGTCAGACCTCATTCTATCGATAAGTCCGAGCGAATTACGACATCTACGAGGGTGTAAAACATCGCGAGATGTATGGTTGAAATTAAAGGCAATTCACGCGTCAAAAGGACCCGCAAAGAAGGCGACATTGCTTAAACAGTTATTGCTTCATAAATTGGAGGAAGGTGGTGACATAAGAGAACATGTATTACGTTTTTTCGATGTGAGGAGTCAATTAGCAGACATGGATATCGAAATGCATAATGATCTGATTTCGATTATGCTTCTGTACAGTTTACCGGCAAGTTTTAGTAATTTTAGATGTGCCATAGAATCTAGAGACATATTACCAGATCCGGAAACACTCAAAATTAAAATACTAGAAGAACAACATTCCAGAGATGATAGAGAAAGTGGTGATAAGGCGCTCCTTATCAAAGCAAATAAGTATTTTAAGCCTAAGAAGAGTGGTACAGAGCAAGGGAATTCAAAATTCAGGTTCAAATGTTTTAAATGTCACCAGTACGGTCATAGAGCCTCTGAATGCTTAAAGAAGAATAAGGAACAATGTGTGGATAGTGTAGAGTGCGTGTCAAATAATAGTAGTGATATAGTAACTGTAGATACCAATTTTGTAACATTCAATTGTATTTCAGATGATAAGGCTGTTTACAACGAGAATGGAAGTTGGATCATCGACAGTGGGTGTACGTCACATTTGTGCAATGACGAAAGCAAATTTGGAAATACATTGTTACCTTTGTCTGGTAAGCTAAATTTAGCGACAAACTCGAGCACAAATGTACAAGGTAAGGGTACAGTGAGATTATTAACATGTAATAATGGTTCTAAAACCGTGGTTCAATTGCCAAACACTTTATTTGTTCCGGATTTGCGGTGTAACCTGATTTCAGTTGCAAGAATTACGGATCAAGGGTTTAGTGTCACGTTTAAGGGTGACGTAGCTAGTGTAAAAGATAGTTATGGTAACACTAAACTGATCGCAAATCGTAAAGGTAATTTATATTACTTGGAGGAACAGTGTGGTACTGTGTCAGCGATTTCGGAAAGAAAGGTTGATGTACGCTTGTGGCATGAACGGTTAGGACATTTAAATGCGAAAGATCTCGTGAAACTTTTGAATAAATCTGGTATGGATTATAAAATGTCAGATGTAGCCGAATTGTATGATTGTGATATTTGTGCGCGTGGAAAAATGAGTATGTTACCGTTTTATAGAACGAATGGACCATGTGAACAGGCAATGAAGAGAGGTCCAGGCCGACCCAGATTGGAGAGAGGTCATGTTGGACGGCCCAGAAAAATATATCGCATGGTTGACGTGGAACCACAGACTCCTATGGAAGAATGCGTGGCGCCAGAGATTCCAGCGGAAGAGCACGTTGAATCAGAAGTTCCATTGGAAGAAGGCATGGAGTCCACAGAGGAATACGCGGATTGTCAGGATTTTGCTGGAGTTACTGAAGTGACTTTAAAGCAGGCTCTATCCGGAAACGAAAGCAAAGGATGGAAAGATGCAATTATTTCGGAGGTCCGTAGTCTAATTAAAAATGATACTTTCGATATAGTACATAAACCAATGGGCAAAAACGTTGTTGGCTGTCGATACATATTAACAACGAAGCTCAACGTGGATAAGACTGAGAAGAAGAAAGCGAGGCTGGTGGCGAAAGGTTTTAGCCAACGCTATGGTATTGATTACCAGAATACCTTCGCACCTGTCGCGAGGCTTGATACAATAAGATTGTTAGTTGCACTTGCAGCAGAACTTGATCTTGAAATTCATCAGTTGGATATTAATACCGCCTATTTAAATGGTTTATTAGAGGAGAATATATACATGAAAGTACCCGAACTTTTAGAAGAATGTTTACAGGATCTTATACGGACCGAACTGAGTGGTTCACCTATACATGAACGAGCCAGTAAGATGTTGAATGACTTGAAGGCTGGGGGCGAAGTATGTCTACTCAAGAGGTCGCTATACGGGCTCAAACAAGCCGGCCGTCAGTGGAACATCAGACTGGATGAGCAACTGAGACGAATGGGATTGGCCGCATCATCAAATGAGCCTTGTCTTTATTTTAAAGACATTGACCACGATACAAAACTCTTTGTATTAGTTTATGTTGACGATATATTGGTCGCATCGCAGAAAAGAGGTTGTATCGAAAGCTTCAAGAGAGAACTGGCCGCTGAATTTGAATTGAAAGATTATGGCGTTGCGAAATATATGCTCGGAATTGAAATTGACAGAATTGACAATGGCTTTAAATTGTCACAACAAAAATATATTGACGATATTTTAAATAAATTTAACATGAATAAGTGCAATTCAGTATGTACGCCAATGGAAGTGAAGAACCAATTATTAAAATCTAACGAGATTTGTGATGAGTGTGAACGATATCCATATCGTGAATTAATTGGTTCACTTATGTATTTGTCGACGGGAACGAGACCCGACATTACGAACAGCGTAGCAAAGTTGAGTCAATTCTTAGATAGTCCAACTAAACAGTGCTGGAAAGCTGCAAAGCGCGTACTGCGTTACTTGAAGCACACAAAAACGCATGGACTTATGTTTACGAAAACAGGTAATTCACTAAAAGGTTACTCAGACAGTGACTGGGGCGCGTGTCTTATAGATAGACGTTCTTACTCTGGTTATGTTTTCATGTTAGGAGGCGGATGTGTGTCGTGGAAGTCCCAAAAGCAAAAATGTGTGGCAACATCCACGTGTGAAGCTGAGTATGTGAGCTTGTCGTCCTCGATGAAAGAAGCAATATATCTGAACAGCTTGATGACTGAAATCGGGTTAAGTAAGTTTGCACAATTGACCTTACATGTAGATAATCAAGGGGCGTTGTGTCTTGCTGGTGATCCAATGTACCATTCTCGGAGTAAACACATAGATATCAGGTATCATTTCATAAGAGGTGTATTAAAGAACAACAAAAGTATCGAGCTGAAGTACTTGCCCACAGACTCGATGCTCGCAGATATTTTAACAAAGGCTTTGCCTAAATTTAAGCATTATAGGTGCATGAGTAGTTTAGGCATTGTTAGCTAATTGTTTACTTTGTTAATTAATATTGTGTTCTTTGATATAACTTTGATTTTGTATGTGTTTTTGTTTTATGTCTTTTTGAATATGCACATTAAGGGGGCGTATTGAAATTATTATTGTGATATTGGGCATAAAACCTATTGTGTATGATATACTGGCCTAGAACTTTGTCAAACTAAATCTAGAACAGGTTGCTAGTTTAAATTTGTATTAGCAACGTTTGTTTGTGTTGACTACAATGTCAGTTCTAAAATACTCTTTGAACAGTACGTGTTGTAAACAACTTGATTAATAATAAACTGCTGATTTGTATCCTGGGTCTTTTCACGTAAACTGCACTATTCCAATTTATATCCCTCACACAAACAGGACGATACGCGACGGGGATACGCAACGTGTTGGCAACCCTGTGGGGTCAGGCGTCTGCTGCGCCATCTGACGGCGCGCGAAGACCCTACGAGCATTCCCGCCGTGACAACTGCAGCGCCCTCTACCGGAAGCTACGTCGTGGCGCCAAACAGCCGCACCAGCCGAAATGGCGGGAAGGCGATTCGGAGGGGATACCGAGCTAATAAAAGGGGCTGCACGAGCTCCGGAGGCGCTTAATCTTCACTGCATTGGTCGCTAGAATTTTGTATACGTTAATTGCTGTATAATAAATTAATAATTGTACATTAATATAATTATTTAAAATAAACGGTTTGGATTTAAAATAAATCACTTAATTTGGTCTAGTCTTGATATTCCTTAAAATAACTACTTATTAGCTTACATCAGAAGTGCTCTTACCTTCGTTCAAAATGGGCAAGCATAAGAAACGCTCAAAAGGTAAACGAAAGCGACGTCGCTCAAGCTCGAGCTCATCCAGTGCCGCCAGTGTAAACTCTGCGAGGACTCCGTCACCTCCACCGCCAAAGAAGACAAAGGTATCACATAAAGCTGATACCCAAACTGTGAGTACAAGCAATGCTTCTACTTTGAATAATATGATACCAGAGTTTAACCCGCTAAATGACGACGTATGTGCTTGGCTCAACATAATCATGAACTATGCGAACACTTTTTCTTGGTCCGACGATATTATCCGATATCAAGCCCTTAATAAGTTAAAAGGTCCCGCCAAAATATGGTACGACTCTCTGTTGCGCACCGATTGTTCTTGGCCCTCGTGGAAATGGCAAGATTGGAGACAAAGGCTAGCATCTAGTTTTCAACGGCGTCGAAACATGTTCGAATTATTAAAAGAAATAGTCGAGAAAAAGCCAAACGATAATCAGTCACTGTATGAGTTTTTCTTTGAACAGAAATGCAAAATTGATAGATTATCATTAGGGTTTTCGGAGCAAGATATAATTTCGATTATTGTTGGAAATATAGGAGATTGCGGATTAGGAGCAGCTATTGAAGCTAACAGTTTCGGGACTAGTGATAATTTAGCTAGTTTTTTACATGGCCGCGTATATAAATCCACTAAGAACGCGAAACAACTAAGCGCGAGTTCTCGTGACATTCAAATTAAAAGCGAAATTCAACCATCTATAAATCAGAACGTTTCGTCATCGGTGTCGGCTAATTCTTCTAACGTACCTGAACGACCAGTTGCCGTGCGTAGTATTAATAATCAAACCCAGCGAAAACAGATCAAATGTTACAACTGTGGCGGTAATCATGCAAAAGTAAATTGTGACGTTATTGTTAATAAAGTGGTGAATAGAAAGCAATGCAATTATTGTAACAAGCAAGGACACTTGGAAACAGAATGTTATCACAAAAAAAATGCAGTTAAAACGGAAAAACATGAAACAAAATTCGTATCTACCCCCGATCCCCGAAATAAATTTATTAAAAACATCCGTATCAACGATTTTGAACACGAATGTTTTGTTGATACGGGTAGTAGTTGCTCTCTTATAGCAGCATCTTTGGTTAAACGGCATGCAGTAAATAGTGTTTTACTGTCCTCTCCTGTTACATTGCAAGGCTTTTCAAAACAAAGTATAAAGACGGTTACGCATAAAATAACAGTTGATCTGAAAATCGATTCGGTGTGTTTAACAGGAATAGATTTTTATATTATAGATGATTTAGCAGATTGCGATATATTGATAGGCAGGAATGTGACCGAACGATCCGATTTAATATATTCACGCGTTGGGAATTTATTGAAGTTCGATTATGCGTCTTCATTTAAGGAATTCTGTAGTAATGTTACCGATCTTGAGTTAGATGCGGACTCTCACCAGAACGAATTGATGGCACTTTTCAGAAAATATAACGGCTGTGTCGCGTCAAATATTAAAGAACTAGGTAAAGTAAATGGTCATGAAATGCAAATTACCGTTACCAGTTCCCAACCAGTTCAATACAGACCCTTTCGAGCCTCCATTCCAGATCGTAAAATAATTCGCGACATGGTAAATGAGCTTCTAGAAAACAACATTATCCTCCTCCTTCAGTCGATATCCTCAATGCTGAGGGTCGTGGCCTCTCTGAATTACTTTTTCGTGGACTATTTTGCGCCAGCTTACTCTATCCTGGGCTGCATGGATGGCTTCGTAAATTGAGGTCTTGAGGGTAGAGCGTATTTGGTCCGACCAGCGTGTTGGACTTCTTCCCCTAGGCCGTCTTCCGCACACCTTGCCTGTTACCAACAGTTTTTCCAGATTGTCCCCTTTCTTTCTGGCAATGTGGCCAAAGAACTCAAAACTCCTCCGCATGCATATGGTGCTGAGTCTCATCGGGATCTTGAGCTCGGTAAGAATGGTAGACAGACTTCAAGGCCATAAATGTTTCACGAGCTTAGATCTGAAAAGTGGGTACTATCAAATCGCGATGAGTGAAGAGTCTATCCCTAAAACGGCGTTCATAACTGAAGACGGCCACTATGAGTTCCTTAGACTACCATTTGGCTTAGCCAATGCTCCCAGTTGCTTTCAAAGTATGATGAACAAGGTTTTGGGGAACTTGAGATTCGGAAACGTAATACTGTACTTAGATGACGTTTACTTAGTAACTGAAACGGTCGAGGATAATTTGAAATTACTAGAAAAGGTTCTTAAAATATTTAAAGAAAACGGGCTTACATTAAACCTCAAGAAGTGTCATTTTTTCAAAAGGGAGATTGATTTTCTGGGATACAAAATTAAACCAGACTGTGTAATGCCTAACGAATCAAAGTTAGAAGCTGTACGTAAATTTGCGGTTCCCAAAACTGTCCACCAACTCCGACAATTTCTTGGTTTGATAAATTATTTCAGGAAATTCATCAGAGATTGCGCCCTAATTTCGGCACCATTGACTAAATTACTGAAAAATGACACTGCTTGGGAGTGGAATTCAGTTCACGAGAAAGCGTTTCAATTGCTCAAAAGTAAACTAACGTCAGATAGCGTTTTAGCAATGTTCGACCCAAACAAAGAGTGCGTTTTGTATACAGATGCAAGTAGAGATGGTATAGCAGGAATATTGATGCAGGTTACAGACGAAGGTGAAAAACCTGTACATTTTTATAGTAGACAAACTACGGCAGATGAAAAGAAATTCCACTCTTTCGAACTGGAACTGCTAGCCATAGTTTGTTCCCTGCAAAAGTTCAGGCTTTACCTACTCGGGTCAACATTTAAAATTGTTACCGATTGCAATGCGGTCAGATTTGCTTTGTCGAAAAAAGAGATTATTCCCCGGATTGCACGTTGGTTCTTATCCACGCAGGAATTTTCTTTCGATATTATACATCGTGAAGGTACGCGAATGCAGCATGTGGATGCCTTAAGCCGGAACCCCGTGCCATCCGGAGAAAAATCTGAAGTAGAGATTGTTATGTCAATAACGGAGGCTGACTGGTTGCTCTCGGTACAATTACAGGATCCGGAGTTACAGAAAATTAGGAAAATTATAGAATCCGGTGACCTTGACAACAATAAAACTATTTTTGTACAATATGAAGTCCTAGGTGGAAAAGTCTATAGAAGAACTTCCCAGGGTCGTCGTTGGGTTGTGCCAAAAAAATGTATTTGGCAAATAATTAAATCAAATCACGACGACCTAGGGCATTTTTCTTTAGATAAGACTGTAGAGCGAATAGGAAGTCGGTATTGGTTTCCAAGGATGAGACACGTAGTAAAAAAATACATAAAAAATTGTTTAAACTGTATTTATTACAAAAATAAAGGTGGGCCGAAAGAAGGAGAGCTATATCCATTGCCTAAATACGCTCAACCTTTTCACACTCTCCACCTCGACCACGTAGGCCCATTCGTGAAAACAAAAGGTAACAATGAGTATTTACTGGTTGTCGTCGATGCCTTCACCAAATTTGTTTTTATTTCGGCCGTGTCATCAACGAAATTATCTTGCGCAATCAAAGAATTAGACAATATTTCAATATTGTAATTTCGCGCGCGCGCACTGAGCGGACGTGTTTCGTGATTGAGAGCAAATTAAATTAAATGAAAGTTGTTTAGTGATATAAATACGATTCAATGTGATGGCGACGCACTGTGGTGGCTGTGAGGCCGAAATTTATGATATATCCTTCATGGAATGTGCAAAGGAGTCATGCAAGAGATTGTATCACTTAAAGTGTTTGGCAATGTCGACGGAGGTGTTCGATACTTTCACTGAAGAATATAAAGCCCAGTGGATGTGCCCGGAATGTGCGCGTTCTATCCCGAAACGCGACGATACACCTGTTCGAGCAAGAATCATGGATCAAACATTCACCCCATCTAATAACGTCAATGTTGTGCGGGGAAATCGACAACAGCAGTTAGATGAGTCGCAGAATGACAATGATTCAAAAATAATGGATGTACTTTGCAGCTTCCGGGCTGAAATGGGAATTCGATTAAATAATCAGATGGAAGCATTTAAACAGCTGCAGAATCTTTTTATTACAAATCAATCGGAGTTACATGACTTACGTGCAGAAATGAGGGTAGCACAGCAGAAAATAAATAATATTAGCGTTCTAGAAGACCAAATAAAACATTTGAAAAGTAAGAACAAAAAACTTGAAGATTACATTAGCAGTATGGAAAGGAAAGACACCACAAATCAACAAATAGAATCATACGCAAAGGTGAGCTCGAAAAATCTACCCGCAGTCATTGCAAACTCGACGGCGAGTACGAAAACTATGCCAGCGGTAGCAACTGCAACACATACAGGTGGGGCCAGTAAACAGGCGAATTATTCAGTGATTGAGTCACAGTCTGCAATTGACGCTGGGGTAGAAAACCAAGTTAAGACAAATCAAAGTACGGAGAGCACCGGAAATACAATTAGTGATAATGACTGGGTTAAGGTTGAAAAAAGAAAAACTAATAAATTTCCTAACAATGAAGTAAAAAAAGGTGGCAAATTAAACTCGGTTGATATTCAGGGCATGGAACGTAAAAAGTATTTGCATGTATGGCGACTGAAAAAGGAAACTACAGTTGAAAACTTACAAAACTACGTGAAGGAGATATGCAAAACAGACTGTGGAGCGAAGGTGGAGAAAATAAAGCATAAGACAGAAAGGGATTATGCTTCTTTTATCATTGGTGTCCCGGAAAGTATTTACGAAATGCTATGTGAGCCGAGTGTATGGCCGATTAATGTCGAATTTTGTGAGTGGGTGTGGTTTCGCAAGCCCAGGGACTCTAAATACACCGCCACACAAAGCAGTGGAAGTGTATTACCAGAACGTTAGAGGTCTCCGTACAAAGTTAGAAGTGTTTCATAGCGGTCTGGTTTCTTCAAGTGCGGATCTATTCGCAGTAACTGAAACTGGATGTAATCAGTCCATTAAAGACGCTGAAATTGTCCCCCCAAGCTATAGCATCATACGCTGTGATCGGACGGATGGGCGAAAGCAAGGCGGCGCGTTTCTCGTGGCCACACCGCGGCTGGAACTACGGACAGTACCACTACCGAGTGACGTCAGCGTTAGCGATAAGGTGTTTGAACTGGTTTGTGCGAATGTGTATGAGCGCGACAAGTTTTTATTCTTGTGTTGCGTTGTTTACATCCCACCGAATAGCAAAGAAAGCGATTACATGTTTTTGTTTAGAATTATAGAACAATTATGTGATATGTACAATTGTGTGTTAGTATTGGGAGATTTTAACTTGTACTCTTGTTCCACTTATGTTAGCAATTATTTCGATTTTTTTCAGACGTATTGTGGATTCATTCAAAGAAATAAAATACCAAACTGTAATAATCGCCAGTTAGATTTGGTATTAACAACATTGTGGGATGGCACTGAGGTATGCGCGGCATCGGAGGCGTTGGTTCCAATTGATGTGTACCATCCACCGCTTGAAGTAACGGTCTTGGTATCGGGGGGCGCTTCGGCTGGGACGGATACTTATACCGATACTGATACCGATACCAGTAGTAGACTCTTTATACCCGAGTGGAATTTTGCGAAGGCCGATTATCTACAATTATACACATCGCTTGCGTCTGTTGACTGGGCACCGTTATTCGAAATAAATAGGGTTGAAGAAAGCGTATCTTATTTTTATTCAATTGTAAATACAATTATTAACGACTGTGTGCCTACTAAAATAAAAAAGCGGCTAGTGTCTAGATATAGCTACCCCGAATGGTATAGTGCGGAAATTATTAATGAGATAAAAAATAAGGCTACTTTACATAAAAATTACAAAGCTTGTAAATCACAAGAGAATTATGAATTATTTTCGAGCAGTAGAGCTAGGGTCAAAGCTATGATTCATAACGCCCACTTGCAGTATCAAGACCGCGTTCAAAATCATTTAATGGAGGACCCGAAAGCATTTTGGAACTATATTAGGACAAAAACCAACCATAAAAATGCCAAAAAGGTATGCAAGGACGGTGTGGTGCTTGATGGACAGAACGCGGTAAAAGAATTTTCCGAGTATTTTCAATCTGTGTATAGCACCATTCCGGCGGAACTAGACGACAGCGCGGCGGTGAAAGACGCTGGCGCCGACTCAGCGCGAATTCATCTCGAGCGGTTGCACTTAGACGATGTCATGCGCGCGCTGGCGAGGCTCAAACCGAAGCGGTCTGCCGGACCGGACGGCATCCCCGCTTTCATATTTAAAGACTGTCGAGATGTGTTGGCCGGGCCGTTGCTGCACGTCTACAATATGTCTTTGAGGGATGAAGTGTTTCCGGAATTATGGAAAACAACCCGGGTAGTACCAGTTCCGAAAGGAGGAGGGGTCGAAGGTGTGGACGGATACAGGCCGGTTGCTGTCCTGTCTACTCCAGCTAAGGCATTTGAGTCCGCGTTGCAAAATATTATTTATAAACAAGTACAGACTCAGTTATCGGAAGCGCAGCACGGTTTTCGACCGGGTTGCAGTACGACGACTAATTTACTTAGTTACGTAACACAAATCGCACCAGAAGTAGATGGTGGGGGACAGGTTGACGCCGCTTATTTCGATTTTCGAAAAGCATTTGATGTGGTCGATAATGACATCCTGCTAAGGAAATTAGCCGGCGTCGGCTTTACTCCTCATCTATTAAGGTTTTTTACGAGCTACATGAGTGACAGACGTCAGTTTGTTGAGTATGCGGGGTGTAGGTCGGAACCTTATTTCGTAAGATCAGGGGTAAGTCAGGGAAGCAATCTTGGCCCATTAGAGTTCATAATTATGGTCAATGACTTACCTCGAGTAGTCAAAAATGCCGGGTGCTTGCTGTTTGCAGACGATTTAAAAATGTATTTTCCAATAAGAGCTGCTACAGACTGTGAGAGTTTCCAAAGGGATATAGACCGAGTGGTCGTATGGGCTGAAGAAAATAAGTTGTTTTTTAATATGTCAAAGTGCGTCACTATTACTTTTACTCGAGCGCATAGGCCCATCCTCCATGATTACAAAATAAATGGAAAGAAATTAAACAGAGTATCAGAAGTTAAAGATTTAGGAGTTAAATTTACATCCGATTTGAGGTTTCGTGATCATATAAATAATGTATGTAAGAAAGCATATAGAATGCTTGGATTTGTACTTCGTCGGTCCAAGGTTTTTACTAGTATTGGAGTAATCACTGCCTTGGTTCGTAGTAGTCTCGAAACCAATGCAGTCATTTGGGCTCCACACGAGATGAAATATATTGGTATGATGGAGCGGATACAAAATAAATATATTCGTTTTTTGTATCTAAGAAAGTATGGAGTATATCCCTTTTATCCTCTGATGTACCCAAGTCTGTTTGTATTAGGTATGGTGGGGTACAACGAACTGCGAGTGCGCAGAGAGTTGTGTCTCGCAACATACCTGTTCAAACTAATTAGGGGTAAGATATTCAACAGTGTGGTATTAAGTCATGTCAGCCTCTGTGCCCCTGACAGATACATATGGCGCCGGCGCCGGCCGCCGCTGCTGGCAGTGCCGCGCGGGCGCACCAACCTGCTCGGCATGGCACCGATGACGCGCGCGCTCCGTGCCCTCAACTTAATGGCGGAAAACATTGACCTATTTGGGTGTTCTTTGAATGAATTCACAAAGTCAGCACTGTTCGTATTATGTTATAGTAGTAATAAATTAGACAAGGGATAGTATAAATAGCTTAAGGTAGTTACACTATTGTCTTAGGATTAGTTTCCTGTAAAAATAGTTGTAAGTGTGGAAATAAATAAATAAAATAAAAAAATAAATAAAAAATAAAATCATTTGGTAACCCTAAAAGAATAATAACAGATGCTGGCTCATGTTTCACTTCAAGCGAGTTCGTTCAATACTGTTCAAGTAAAAACATACATTTACATACTATAGCCACGGGAATGCCACGTTCAAACGGACAGGTCGAACGGTTTAATAAAACAATTTTAGAGGCATTAAAAACAATCGGCGCGGATACAACAGATGATAGGTGGGATCAGTATATTAAAGCCCTACAGCAGGGCTTAAACACTACATTTCATAAGACTATTAAAGCGGTTCCGAGTGAGGTATTTCTTGGCTACCGATTACGCATGGATAATGACAGTTTAGCCCCGGACTATGACTCCCAAATACTAGACGTGACAAAGTTGCGCGAGAAAGTCGATGATAATATTAAAGCCGACGCTAAAGCACAAAAACAAAGATTCGATCGATCGAGGACCAAAGCACACAAGTACACGGAAGGCGACTTGGTTTTAATTAAAATCCAAAGCCAAAACAATGATGGCAGAAGTAGAAAGCTACTCCCCGTATTCAAGGGCCCCTTTCAAGTAAGAAAAGTATTGGGTAATGACAGATATGAGGTGACGGATGTGCAAGGTAGTGAAAGAACCAATAAAAAGTATACGGGTAGTACATCTGCTGAAAATATGAAACGTTGGATAAGGATTGATGAGTGGGATTTCGTTAATTAAGAGTATGTATCGTGTCTAATTATTTATTTAAGTTTTGCTTGTCTCTATCAATTTTATTTTAATCTGTGTCAATTTATCGTTGTCATATTTATTTAACACTATGTTGAAATTCTTATGATACACCCATAGTTTCGATCTTCCGTGTTGGCAAAGTGGACAATACAGTCCTAGTAAATTTCAAAAGCTCCCAATTAATCTTAAATTTTACATCAATAACACTTTTTGGCTAGACGAGTCAAGATAAAATGCATTGTTTATGGAATCATTGCGACCTACATATATTTCTATCATAGTTGTTACCCAAGTTAAGCTTGAAAATCTTAAGTGCGGTGAAATACCCTTTAAGTGCAAGCTGTTCTGATTAGTACAGGCCAAAAAACTAATTGCGGCTACAGCCCTTAGTCGGTGCCTGGAATTCGGGACTTGAATACACTAATGAGGAATGTTACAGGTCGAGATGTTTTCCATAATATATATGAACATAATATACTAATTTTGTTTGTGGTTGTTACAGCATTTCATCTTAACTCGTGAGGTGCCCGAGGCGGGCCCCGTGCAGGAGGGCCGTGTTGGCAACCCTGTGGGGTCAGGCGTCTGCTGCGCCATCTGACGGCGCGCGAAGACCCTACGAGCATTCCCGCCGTGACAACTGCAGCGCCCTCTACCGGAAGCTACGTCGTGGCGCCAAACAGCCGCACCAGCCGAAATGGCGGGAAGGCGATTCGGAGGGGATACCGAGCTAATAAAAGGGGCTGCACGAGCTCCGGAGGCGCTTAATCTTCACTGCATTGGTCGCTAGAATTTTGTATACGTTAATTGCTGTATAATAAATTAATAATTGTACATTAATATAATTATTTAAAATAAACGGTTTGGATTTAAAATAAATCACTTAATTTGGTCTAGTCTTGATATTCCTTAAAATAACTACTTATTAGCTTACAAACGGGGATCGGATCGGCGAAATGACACAAGTGTGGACGCAGCCTTAGTTTCCGCAGTGAAGTGCCACTCCAGTAATAACTTTATGTAAGGAGCGGTAAATATTTTAACCTTTTGAGCGCCACAGTCGGCTGTGGCCGTCAACAAAAAATCGTGCCCCTGACGCCACGTCGGCCACAGCCGTCCAAATTTCAATGATCAAAAACTTTGTAATTCTAACCGCTACAAGTATTGTTCAATCCCTGTTGATTTTGGGGCATATCTTTTTTAGGGTTCCGTACCCAAAGGGTAAAAACGGGACCCTATTACTGAGACTTCGCTGTCCGTCCGTCCGTCCGTCCGTCTGTCACCAGGCTGTATCTCAAAAACGGTGATAGCTAGACAGTTGAAATTTTTACAGATGATGTATTTCTATTGCCGCTATAACAACAAATACTAAAAATAAAATAAAATAAATATTTAAGGGGGGCTCCCATACAACAAACTTGTTATACCTATATATGTATATATATAGGTACGGAACCCTTCATGCGCGAGTCGGACTCGCACTTGCCCAATTTTTTATTTTTTTACTCTGGCGTCAGTGGCACGGTAAATTGCTAGACCGCTTGGCGGTCAATAGGTTAAAACTAGGTACAAAATAGTACATTTGATCACATGTGAACATGCATTACACATGTTCACATTTCATTGCGCTCCTTTTACAGCAGTGTTAAATGAATGAAGAGATGGCACTGTTGTTACTAATATTTTCTATATCACTCATTGAATGAGGGTCTCATGATGACCATGCAGCTACTTGTGTAAGGGTGTTTTAATTTTGGTTATGTTATAAAAATATTGAGAAGAGCATCATCAGCTATGTTATAACACTTCTATTTGAAATGTGCAACGAACGGGTTAACCTATTGACCGCCAAGCGGTCTAGCAATTTACCGTGCCACTGACGCCAGAGTAAAAAAAAAAGATGAGCCCCAAAATCAACAGGGATTGAAAAATACATGTAGCGGTTAGAATTACGAAGTTTTTGATCATTGAAATTTGGACGGCTGTGGCCGACGTGGCGTCAGGGGCACGATTTTTTGTTGACGGCCACAGCCGACTGTGGCGGTCAAAAGGTTAAAGAAAAATGATTCTAAAATAATTTCGAACAAACTAAGTGCCTTATAGAAATTCAAAACAACAAACTGACGAAACTAGATCTACAAAACTTATTCCTTCAAAACGTCACATGTTAATAATTAATTTATTATACTGATCGAATTTGGCTAAAATAATAGTAATATTTCATCTGCTCTCATTTTCCAGTAGTAAAGTAATAAAGCGCCTTTGTGGAGCCCCATCTCTACATAATTCCAATCGCATGGCAGTTCGTGACGTGAGGAATGTGGAAGTAAAGTAGGTAAATAAGAAAACGAACGTATTAGTTCAAATATTTATTTAAATTCAAATTGATATTATTTAGAATAGAATAGAATAGAATAGAATAGAATAAAAATTTATTACATGTACATAATAAAATAATTCAGGAACTTTCCGAATCTGTTACATTTAATTATTGATTAGCATTAACAACAGTAAACAATGACACAAATTATAATTAAAAATCCAGAAAGTTTGCCAACACCTATATAAAATAAAAGTGTAAGTATAAAAAATAGATTTCTTATATAAATAACAAAACTAACAATGATACCAATTTACAGTGTTGCCAGAACTACGGAAAAATCCGTAGATCTACGGAATTCAGGCTGTGTGCCCAGACCTACGGAAACGATTGGTGAATCTACGGAATTTCAGACTACTGTTATTTATCACAGAAACATGACATAAACGAAACGGAATGTACTTTTTCTGCGAGAATTAATTGTAATCCTGGCTGAAATACCCGCGGACTAATCATGCACTTTCACTTGGTGGTCCGTTTATTAAATTTCATTTTCTAAACGATGAATAAGCTATCGACAAATGTTCAAAAATATTATGTTTTTGGTTTTTCCACCTACTTGTTTGCAAAAGTTACTAACTTTTAATAATATTTTAAGCTTGAGTATAGTCAAATGAAGCATTGGAAAAAAAGTCTGTAGAACTACGGATTTTTCGAGCGACAATCTACGGAATTCTACAGACTTTTTTGTCTCACCCTACGGATTTTCAAAAATGTCATCTGGCAACACTGCCAATTTAAGTATACGATTATATATTGACAGAATATATGAAGAAGAATTCGGATTTGATAAATTTTATAAAAAAAGTTTTGGTTCATTTCATGATCCCAACGATTAGGTATACGTACTTAAGAGAACTTACTGTAAAAAATTTATTAAATACCCTGGTATACACAAGTACACAACAACTGTTTTCAGCCTTATTTTAAACATAGTATTACAAAAATCTGCATAAAATATATTTCCTCAATATTATCATTTCCATACAAAAACTTGCTAACCTAAATTAATATTAATTGCATTAAGTATCTAGGCAATACTTACTTACATTTGGTTGTCATGGGAGCTTATGTAACATTTTAATTTAAATTTATTTTAGAAGCAAATGCGTTGGAACAAATCCTTAATTTAGGTATTTCTTTGGTCTCTCACACTCACACTGGAAAAAAATATCGTAAATTTAACTGAAGCACCGCGTTTATTCCCAAGACTACCTACGATCGTCTACAAAATACCTATGAATCAGTTATAGCATAAGTTTACTCTTACTTTCATTTGGTCGCGGTGGAAACTTACAATTCAGGCGCTGGGGTTATATTCGTCGTTTCTCATGAGTTCGTTTGAGACGACACCAATTAGTCAGGTCTTATTTATACTAAGGGCTACTAGGTACTACTGAACTTTAATATTCATAATCATAAGACATCTCTCTTTTCAACGCAAATGTATTTAAAAAAGAGATCATCGGCAAATTTTATAACAAAAAAAACTCGCTACTGTTCCCTGATTGGTTGAAATTACTTGCCAAGAAATTAACCAATCACAAGGTACCCGCCATGACCATTGCCATCATCGTTTTTTTTAATAGGTTATGCGTGGTAAAATAAGTGACAAAGCACCTGTCACTCACACTCGCTTTTTGTCAAAACGTGACGGATGCTTTGTCACTTATTTATCGCGTGATGAAAGCAACTATCAAAGGCCCGCTGATCTCAAACTACGCGCAACTATCAAAGACATTGAAAATATATTACTACATAGTATTAAACAAAGTCGCTTCCTGTATGTCTGTCTGTCTGCCCCTATGTATGCTTAGATCTTTAAACATACGCAACAGATTTTGATGCGGTTTTTTTTAAATAAATAGCGTTGGGGAGAGTGCAATTCCGCGTAAACAACAGCTGTAGATAAAGTTGTCATTTCAATAAAATACTTAGCATTTGTTTGTTTGAATATTGATTCGTATCTACACTTGTTACTTACGCGGTATTGCACTATCCCCGACGAATTAGAGTGATTCAAGAGGAAGTTTTATATGTATAATACATGCATAAAGTGATCAGCATTGCACCCGTGCGAAGCCGGGGCGGGTCGCTAGTACATATATATAATGTTTTATTTATCAGTATAAAAGTACTATCATGTATGTGGTAAAATACATTATTTATTTATTGCGCTATCGTACACAAACATGACAATTTATATTAGGTACTTAAAAGAATGTACACTACAGAACTATTATAATTATTTTACATCAAAAAGTTTATGAGTCATTTTCAAAATACATGTAAGTACATAGTTAAAGGCTTAATAAAAACAAAATTACAATAGCTTCATTTGTGTGACGAAAGTTACTCATACAAAATGTATGGGTAACTATCGTAACACAATGGAATCAATTAAGTTTTTTTTTTTTTCATCTTCTTTTTTCTTTTTTTCTTTTCATCATCAGAGAAGTAAGGCGTAAAGTGCTGATCACGAAGATCAAGATGAATCCAATTATGCGTATCATTTTCTTTAAAATGACAAAACAGAACATGTTCAGTTTTTGAAATGTCGTTGAAATAGTGGAAATGCACACAAATATTTTGAGTGTAAGTTTTTGAAAACAAGTATATGCAATCCAAATCTCCAAATTGATTGTTACTTGAGAGTATGTTATATGCTTCCTGTGGGTTGTGGCAGGAGTTTAAATAAGGTGAATCACGTAACTGTTTCCTCAAATCACTTGTCAAAATTTGAAGTTGCCGTACAAGTATGAGTGAGTGGAATAGACAACTACCATCACCTGGAATATCTGTGTTTCTGTGTAGAATGACTTTGGGGGTAATGCATTCGTGACTCTCTTCATATATACGAAGTTGTTGGGTGAGGAATTGATTTTGATCGAGCTGTATATTTTGTAAATTTTGAGAAGAATTTTTTCTAAATTTCGCGCATTGCACAACATTCTCTTGGTCTTCATTGCTGTCCAATTTCTTTCTTTTTCTGCGAAAAAAAAAAACAAAGAAATCATACAAAGAAATAATAACAATATGAATTATATATACTTATTACAATATTTAAAATATGAAAATAAATTACATTTGCAAATCATCCAATTTCTTTTGGGACAATTCTTCGACATTTTTGTAGTTCTCACTTGTAAAAATATCCTGCGAAATGTTTGCGTCTACGACGTTTCTGCTGTGAACCACTAATTCGTCGTTATCATTTTGAATAGCTCTATGTACTTGTTCACGATCATTGTCCATCTCAGAAGTTTCCTGTCCTGTAGTATTAGTTTCGAGTATATCTCGTAATTGGGTACTAGCGCAGCTGTTATCAGTGGTCGATTTATTCACACGAGTGTCATTTTCTTCGTCTCCCAGTAAAATTTGTAAATTACGTTCTAAATCCTCCCTCAGTCCGTTGCTAAAAGCACCCCTTTCTTCCTGTTTTTCTTCAGTATCTCCGGCGTGCTGAATCGCAATGGAATTGGTTTCTGAATTCTGCTCTTCTTGGTGAGAGTAGGCACTTATTAATGAAATCTCTTCAATCGCAGTATTGGCGTTATCGTAATTCTCTTCACTATTATTACTACAGTTCGAGTAACTTTGATGGGAATGGTTGATTTCTTCAGTTTCATCTCTTTCCACATGCACATCATCTTGCACAACATATGAGGAAGTTCTAAGACCGTGACAAGAGTCCTTGTCGCTATCCCACGGCTCTACCGTACCATCGCAATTGCCTTCTACTGTTTCGATAGGATCATTTTGGGATTTTTCGTGCTCTTTGCCAGGAGAAGCTCGCTGTTCTTGTGTCGTGTTTTCTTCGATTCTTTGGCTACAGTCCGCTTTTACTGCTACGTATTTGTTATTTTTATGCGTGGCTGCATGCGCTTTCGAATACATTATTGATTTATTACATTCATCGCAATATACGCTTATGACGATATCGAAGGTCTGTATTGGTTGTCTATTCCCCTGTTCCGGTCCCGCGGCTGAGTTTTCTGTCATTCGGGATTCATTTTGATCATTCTGCAATGTTGTAGTTGCATCTTGTTTCTCAATTTCTTGTTCAGGTTTCTGGTTATTGTGTTCAGCTGCAGACACAGAAGATCGCTGTTCTTGCGTCGTGTTTTCTTTTATTTTTTGGCTACAGTCCGCTTCGACTGCTACGTCTTGGTTATTATTGTGCGTGGCTGCATGCGCTTCGAAATTCGAATAAATAATGTTTTCATTACATTCAAAGCAAAATACGCTTTCGACGGTATCTTCGACGATTTGTGTCGGTTGTCTATTCCCCTGTTCCGGTCCCGCGGCTGAGTCTTCTGTCATTCGGGATTCATTTTGAACATTCTGCAATGTTGTAGTTGCATCTTGTTTCTCAATTTCTTGTTCAGGTTTCTGGTTATTGTGTTTAGCTGCAGACACAGAAGATCGCTGTTCTTTTGTCGTGTTTTCTTTTATTTTTTGGCTACAGGCCGCTTCGACTGCTACGTCTTGGTTATTATTGTGCGTGGCTGCTTGCGCTTCGAAATCGGCCAAATGTGCTCCTTTTTTAGCCAGATCCTGAAGTCTCTCTAAGGCGCCTGGAACAACTTTGTGATCCGAACGGTAATGGTTCTCAAGTACCGCAGGATCATCGTATTCGGTTTCACATAGCCTACATGTGGTGGGTGTGTACCTCTTTGCTTTTTTTGTTTCTCTTAAAAACCCCGGATCCTTCCCGCCTTTTGTGTCAATATCCGATATAGCGACATTATTTCCGTTCACGAAGAACAGTTGCTCACGGCATTCAACATTATGTATATTACCGTAGTGTTTATGAGTCGTAGTGAGTTCTTTGTCATCTAAAACACATTTTGGCTTCTTGGATTTTGGCTCACGTTTAGCCTCTCTTTTGGATGTATTCTCCTTATTTTTATTTTTATTTGAAACCACTTCTGTAGCCACTACTTCCTCGGGTTTCTTCCCCAAATGGGTACGCTTAACGTGTCTTGTTAAATAACTTTTAGTACTGCAATCTTCTTTGCATTGCTTGCAAGGAAACCTGGTCTTTCCTGTATCATAATTTAAGTTGTATTTATCTGGGGTTGGGTAAGAGGCAGCACTTTTGCGCTTACTTGGAGTTTGAGATGTAGACAAGTCTACTAAATGTGCTCCTTTTGCGGCCCTAAAAAGTCGTTTCAATATATCCAACATGACGGGTGCAACCATGTGGAACAACGTGTAATGGTCCGCTAGTTTCTCTGCATTGCTAAATGTTGGTTCGGCTACACATAATCTACAGGTGAGACTATCGTACTTGTTCATGGCTTTTACTTCTTTCTTTTGAAACCATGGGGCCTTACCGCCCTTCGTGTCTATATGTGAACGGACTAACAACTTGTTTCCCCCGTAGAACATAATTTGATCAGGATCCTCTATAACGTGTATAGCAGCGTAGTGCTTATAAATATTTGTGGATTCTTTGTTGCACAAAGTGCACTTATCTTTCGTAGACTTCAGCGCATCGGTAGCTTGAGCGCAACTGTTTTTATGAGTTTTCAGCGAAGTCACGGTACCAAAACAGCGTTCGCAATTTTCACATTCAAATTCTTCTATTTGGACAAGCCTCACTTTGGCGGATTTCACATTTTTGTCCACTGTTTTGCGAGCTCTCTTATTTCCATCATCCTTTTCTGCTCTTTGATCTTCGGAGTGACGTTTCCTAGTTAAAGTTTGGAATTTGTCGTTGGTCTTTCTTCTTACGCGTCCCTCTTCCGGATCTAAGTGTATGCTGGAGAGGAAAAGATGGATAGATTCGCTGTCGGTGGTTGACCTCGCAAGGTTCGTCGCAGCACGGGCCAACCTATCCGAATCTATGCGGCCATGTACGAAGTAGCCTCCGCCGCCAGCCTCCTCGAACGTCGATGAATCCATGACACTGCAAACAATAAACAGAAAGCTCAGTTATACGGAACTAGTAATCCATACTATTAAAAAAATGTAGTGTAACCCAAATCATCATGGAGAGGGGTAGTGATTTCAGGAAAAGGTAGTTTTAAGGAACTACAAAAAAATATAGGTAATTTGGTTGAATGTTATTCATTGTTAATATGGTGCGGTGCCCCTCAGTACAAGTATTTAAGAGGCCATCCGCCTTATTCCTTTTAAAATTTATTTTTTTCATATAATGACAAATATTTTGTTAATTTCAACCAACTTTTTGAAGTGAATAATACTTTTCCCTGGGTTCTAGGTAGTAACATAGCTATTTCATGCTTTCATTGCGTGCAGTCGAAAATAAATCGAAAAAACAAATTTTCCGCGTATATTTTGTCAATTTCGAGTAGTTTTTGAAACAAAAATTATCAATGAAACATTCAAACTGTAGTTTTCAAATATATACCAATAAATCCCAATAGCCCTGTTCTAGGTAGTAACATCAATAATATGTTAAGGAACATGTTTGATCATAGAGACAAATGTCTAAAACAATCTGCATTTTAAAAGGAATAAGGCCTCTTAATACTTAAAACCGGCCAAGAGCACGTCGGGCCACGCTCAGTGTATTGGTTCCGTAGTTGCCCATCCTTCACAATAGATGGGCTTAAAACAGCGGTTTTAAGCCCGAGGTTTAAATTACGAGAATGATTTCAAACTATAAAACCGGCCAAGAGCATGTCGGGCCACGCTCAGTGTAGGGTTCCGTAGTTGCTTATCCTTCACAATAGACTTAAGTTACAGGAAAGATTTCAAGCTCTATAAAAAGGTCGTAAACGCCAAAGTAACTGTAATTACTTATTACCTTCTGGAAGTCAACTTACGTCCTTTTAAGAAAATTATGAAATTTTGCGATAACTCAAAAACGGCTCGACCGATTTTGTTCAATATAGTTTTCATTGAAAGTACTTATAAAGCCTCATTTTCATTATTTTTTCCATAATTTATTGACCCGTGGTTAAAAAGTTAGAGGGGGGACACTATTTTTTTTATTTTCGGAGCGAATATTTTAAAAACTGCTGGCTTTATCAAAAAATTATGTTTGGAGACCCGTATTATTTTTAAAAGACCTATTCAACGACACCCCACATACTAGTGTTGGAACGAAAAAAAAAATTCACCCCCACTTTAGGTGTTCGAGAGGAACCCGAAAAAAAAAAATTTTAGATTTTATTTTACCATTTTGTCGGCGTGATACATACACACTCATACCAAATTTCAGCTTTCTAGTACTAATGATCACGGAGCTAAGCCGCGGACGGACAGACGGACAGACGGACAGACGGACATGGCGAAACTATAAGGGTTCCTAGTTGATTACGGAACCCTAAAAAGGGGGTAAGCGCTAAAGTAACTATATAATTACTTATTACCTTCTGGAAGTTATCGATGATACGCGCCAGATTGAGCGAAATGTTTTAATGCAGTATGGTACTTAACTAATATGGGTAACGTTCGAAGTATAAGGACACCGCGCGGCACTTACGTCATTAAAAAAAAATGAAATTTTGCGATAACTCAAAAACGACACGACCGATTTTATTCACCCCCACTTTAGGTGTTCGAGAGGTACCCGAAAGAAAGTTTTTTTTTAGTTTTTATTTCACCGTTTTGTCGGCGTAATTCATACACATGATTATACCAAATTTCAGCTTTCTAGTACTAATGGTCACGGAGCTAAGCCGCGGACGAACAGACGGACAGACGGACATGGCGAAACTATAAGGGTTCCTAGTTGACAACGGAACCCTAAAAACGATTTGTTAGTACGAAGTCTCTATGCAGATACTGGCTTGTGACGTCATAAAAATCAGTATTCAAAACACGTCTTCATATTTATTTTTTGTCCAATCAAAATAGTAAAATGTCCAAAAGTGGTAGCTTATTAACCTAATAAGGTTCCGTGTATTTTTGAATGAACGTTTAGTGGTTTCAAAGACATAATTAATTTTCACTACAGTCAAATACCGTATTATCTGACATTCTCGCACTGAGGAATAAAGTTGTTGAGTTGTTTTTCAGAAGCATCGCATCGCTCGCGCCGCGAGACCGACCTGTCGACAACGTCGACATCGTCGTTCATTTTGTCGAAGATGAAGTTATCACTCTTGTGGCGCGGAGATAATCCCATTAGCCAGTTATATTTCCACACTAAGTCCGAATACTGGTAGTGAGGGCTAAACAACCCTGATACATTTCAAGTCATATTTACAAAAAGGCTGAGACCATCCTCGCACGTTTGCGAGTCAATCTTGTTCAACGATTTCATCAAAACGGTGAACGAATTTGTGCGTAAATATGTTCATTGCGTCATCCGACCATAGCTATTTAATAGGATACATATTTAAAGGTTGGTAACGTGATACGGGTCATGATATTCACCTTTGGAAAAAGATAAAGAGATTATAAACTTGTTCTCACAATGATAACCGAGTACCTATTCGAGAACATTTTGCTACGTATTTGTACTCTGAAATAGGAATCTTTGGTTTGTGCTACAAACTGGTCTTTTTATGGCAAAAAATGTACGACCAAATTAAGATTCTAAATATATTTTCATTTGTCGAAAAAATAAACTAGACTGGTCACCATTAGAGATGGAGGGGTAGAGGTTAACGTCACGTGATAATAACTTCAATAAAAAAAAAATTAGATTCATCATTTCGTTAGACTACAACTATACCTACCTAAATATCAAAAATACGACACAGATAAAACATTATGATAACACCATATCTAACACCGGTAGGTAGCTGTATATCTCAATATTATTAATGCACAAACAGATACCTAAATGGCAATTAAAAAGAAAATTACAAAAACCGGCCAAGAGTATGTCGGGCCACGCTCAGTGTAGGGTTCCGTAGTTGGTCATCCTTCACAATAGACGGGCTTAAAACAGCGACTTTCAGCCCGAGGTTTAAATTACGAGAAAGATTTCAAGCTCTATAAAAAGGTCGTAAACACCAAAGTAACTGTAATTACTTATGACCTTCTGGAAGTCCATTTACGTCATTTTAAACTCAAAAACGGCTCGACCGATTTTATTCGGTATAGTTTTCATTGAAAGTACTTATGTAAGTACTATGAGGCCTTACTCATTTTCATGTATATTTCCATAATTTTTTGACCCGTGGTTTAAAAGTTAGAGGGGGGGGGGGATGCAATTTTTTTTATTTCCGGAGTGAATATTTACGAAACTACTGACTTTATCAAAAAGTAATGTTCGAAGACCCCTACTATTTTTAAAAGAACTATTCAACGACCTCCAACACACTAGGAACGAAAAGATTTTTTTTTTTTTTTTTTAGTTTTTGTTGTACAGTTTTGTCACATATTTGAGGAACCTCGACACGAAAGAAGAAGAAGTGGGGTGATACATACGCATACTCATACCAAATTTCACTTTTCTAGTACTAATGATCACGGAGCTAAGCCGCGGACGGACAGACGGACATGGCGAAACTATATGGGTTCCTAGTTGGCTACGGAACCCTAAAAATGACCAATAAGGCAAAATATCAGGGGACTTGATTCTTTTCAATTATTAATTACACATCAACAGCACTAATTATGGCCTGTACGTACTGTATGGCTGACGGGCGAATCCATCCTCCTAGCCTTTGTCCCATTTTTTGAGAATGAATTCTCAATCGGGGTCGGCTACCTAAATCCCAAGATGTGGCGTAGGCACTAGTTTTTACGCAAGCGACTGCCATCTGACCTTCCAACCCAGAGGGGAAACTAGGCCTTATTGGGCTTAGGTGGTTTCCTCACGATGTTTTCCTTCACCGAAAAGCGAGTGGTAAATATCAAATGACATTCCGTACATAAGTTCCGAGAAACTCATTGGTACGGGCCGGGTTCGAACCCGCGACCTCCGGATTGAAAGTCGCATGCCCTAACCACTAGGCTACCACCGCTTCCAAGAAGATACCTAAAAAGTAAAAGCTAACCTAAAACTTATTAAACTTAATCTTGAAAATTAAGTGCAGTACAGTTTTACCCATTAACTGAATTTGTAATGTTCGAAAGAAAAGAGATCTGTTTAATTACTGTAAAAACAAAAAATATCAATGTTGCTAAAAATAGACCAAACATTTTCGCGTCCCGCCCAAACGAACTGTCGGCGCACGAGTCGCGACTCGTTCCGACTTGTTTACTACGCACTTCTGAATTTATTGACGATAAACATTAATTATGCTTTTACTTAGATAATACACTCACTAATTGATTTCAATAGAACATACCTTGGGTTATCCGGGCGCACCGGCAAACTTATTTTTTTTATCAAATAATTTAGCAGAGGCAATGCGGCGTGCGCTGCGTGACACTGTTGATAACAAACCAAACTACTAAGTAGGTGTCACTAGCAGGGCCACAGAGTAGGTATCCCAGAATGGACGAGCCAATTGACCGAGTGAATGACGTATGTGCGCACGATACAAAGCGCTTTGAAAGCGTTTCTGGCGTGTATTAGCTTTGCTTAGGCTTTGGTAATGTCAATCTGAACGCTTTGTCTTACAGTTAGTTGGCAACATTTTTTCGCTGTTAAAGGTTCATACCTTGACATGACCCTCCCACTTGTTCAGAATGCTCGTTAAACATTCAAGGTCAGTTGGATGGAACTAGGAATCTATTGCTTTTCTTATAAACTATATCTTACTATATCTAACTGGGACAAACAATCGAGTCTGGTAGGTCGAATTTCGAAAAAGAGGTCACTCGTCGATTTCAAGTCGGATGAGCAGCGTTCGGGAAACTGCGGAATATCATCTCGTCCGAAATACCGCAGTGTCTTAAAACGAAGATTTTTAACCAATGAGTGTTGCCGGTATGACATACACATACGGCACGGAAGCGTGGTCGCTTAAAATAGGCCTCATAAGAAGGCTCAAAGTCCACTCCAGGCAGGTGCGCCGGCTAGCCCCGCCCCCTGCTAAGTACTGACATTCGGATGCAGCCATATTAGGCTTCCGGCTTCCCAAAGCTAATGAAAAAAAAAATAAAAAAAGGCTCAAAGTTACTCAAAGAGCAATGGATCGAAGCTATGCTCGGAGTCGACTTGCGGGGTTGAATCCGATATGATAAGATACGCAAGAAAACCAAGGTTGTAGATATAGCCAGAGAGGCGCCAAACTTAAGTGGCAGTGGGCGGGACACATTGCTCGTAGAACGGCCATCGGGCCGTTGGGGCAGAAAAGTTCTTGAGTGGCGACCGCGGATCGGAAGACGCAGCATGGGAAGGCCTCCAACAAGGAGGACCGACGATCTGTTTAGGATCGTAGCCAGAAATTGGATGAGTGCGGCGCAAGACCCATCGTTGTGGAGGACTTTGGGGGAGGCCTTTTGTCCAGCAGTGGACGTCTATCGCCTGATATGTTGATGACGAAATGTCCATGGAAATTTCAGGAAAATCTTAATAGCGCGATGTCTGTTCCCGCGTGTGTTTCGTCTATTATTATTATTAATTATTATTAGCAGCGGCTCTGAGAGCTGTCGTCCTCGAGACATGTTTTAAAACCCCATATCCCCGCTATTTTGAATCCCCATATCTCTACATAAAATTCTACATGTATAAATGTGACTGTTTTAGGAAAAAAAAAGGTTCCACTGTCGAAATGGATGGAGTTATGAGTAGTTCCTTGTAGTACAGAAAATGTGACAGTTTTAGGGAAAAGGTCCCACTTTGTCGATTCTAGTTACGGAGTTACGGGCAGATTAGTGAAATATGGCAAAACCTACCGAAAATCGGTTTTCAATAAAAACTGATGGAACATACTGTAATGAAGCTATGATTTTGATGAGTTATGAGTACCTAGTTCCTTGTAGTACAGAAAATAAGCTATCTTTTGGTGAAAGAATTATGTCTCTAGGTGCTATAAGTTATATTTTAAAACTCTTCAAATTTGCAAAAGTGAAAAAGCGACACAGCGACGTAACGGCAAAAAACACACTTTTATTTTGAAGTTATGGATTAGTTGGTAATGAAATTATAATTCACAGATTAGTACGCGAGTACAAAAAATAGATAGGAGTATGGTGATGAAGATGACTCACTTCCCGCGGTTACTCAGATAACGCGTTGCGAATTCGTGGAATATTATTTAGAAAAACAGTGTCCCTTTTTAGGGTTCCGTAGTCAACTAGGAACCCTTATAGTTTCGCCATGTCCGTCTGTCCGTCCGCGGCTTAGCTCCGTGATCATTAGTACTAGAAAGCTGAAATTTGGTATGAGTATGTGTATGTATAACGCCGACAGAACGGTAAAATAAAATTAAAAAAAAAAATTTTTTTTTTCGGTTACCTCGAGAATAACCTAATAGTTAGCATTTGATTCTTCGTAGTCGTGCACTCTTGGCAGAGACGAGGCCATTTGGTTAGGTCGATTTTTCCGTCACCGCTTCTCTCGTGATGCGCCGCCATGCCATGTACGTAGTCCTGTGTTTGGCGGAGTGAGAATTTTCGTTTATGCCGCATTGTGTCACAGATTTGATGAGGTCTGTCCATCGCGTTGGAGAGCACCCACGAGATCTTTTGCCCTCCACTTTCCCTTGCACCACCAATCGTTCCATGGAGTCCTCGTTGCGGGTGATGTGACCGAAGAACTTGAGGATTCGTATTTGCACAGCCGACGATAATCTCTCTTTGATGTTGAGTTCTTTCAGGATTGAAACGTTGGTTCGGTGCGTAGTCCACGGGATTCTGAGCATGCGTCTCCAGCACCACATTTCCAGTGTGTCAATCTTGTGGCGATCTCGCATCCTCAGTGTCCACGTCTCAGCTCCGTACAGAAAGATTGGAAAGACCAGGCACCTCATCAATCGAACTTTAGTGTTTCTGGTTATTCTGCGGTCCTTCCAAATCTTTGTTAATTTTTCCACCGAGGATCTAGTCATGGCGCAACGTCTTCGGCATATAGCATTTGATACCCCTACATAAATCAACCCTAAATTTGTCAAAAAATTACGAAGGTCGCTAGTTCAAGCCTCGTTAAGGTAAAATAGAGCAAACAATTCTGGTTCGAAAACATTAAAAAGATGGTCAAAGAATTGACCCTGCCATACCTACACTGCCAAAATTTAGGGTTAAAATTTGTTCTAAAATAAGGAAAAACTACACCTAAATATCAGTAGGCACAACTACGACACAAATATATGTACAGTCAACATCAGATATATCGCAGCATATAAGGCGTTCATAAATATATGAACATGTGCTGTAACGCCCAGTCAATAAGAGTCGTGTTCAGATATTTATGAACGCCTTATAAGCTGCGATCTGCGATATATATGATGGCGACTTTACCTAGGTATTATCAAAAAAAACCTAATACCACGGCGCAATAATTTAAATATAAAAGCTAACTTCAAATTAAATTTTCGACATTAGATTACTTAATACAAAAGTCCAAAGGAAGAGAGATCTATTTAAATAGTTAATCGGCATTCAGTAAAAAAATATGAAGGTTACTAAGGATAGGTCATATTTTCGGGTCCCGCCCAAACGAACTGACGCCGACTTATTTACTACGCACTTCTGTTTTAATCGTAAATTATGGATTGTACAATGAAGACTGCCTTTACTTAGATAAAACGCTTACTAATTGATGTAACTATTACGTACCTGCAGTTGTTGGGGGGCACCGAAATTTATTCTGCCGAGACAAAGCGGCGCGGCGCGCACTACGCGACGTGACCGTGACACTCGCAGCTCTGCTGGTAGCTGATAATATCACCGGGGTTGCCCACTCAATTTTTTTTTACCCTTTAGCTTAAGTTAAAACCCCCTAAAACCCGTTCCAGACCTTCCGATCCGATTTATCGGATGAAATCGGATACTGTTAGGAAATTTCTTCCGATAAATCGGATCGGATCGGAAGGTCTGAAACGGGTTCTGACCTGTTTTTTTTTGGAAAATCCCCTAAATATAAAATAAAACTAATTATGTGTTAACTTCTGCAATTGACAACATTTCATATTTTTAAGACTACAATGTTATTACTTTTCTGTATTCCGTTTAGAAAGAGGACGAGAGACGGAGAGGAGGAAGCACTTTTAAAAAAATAAGTTGTTTTTCGGGAGATTTTTTACTTAGTCGGGAGTCGGGAGGACATACAAAAATTCGGGAAAATCCCGACGATCTGGCAACCCTAACCACACAGTATAGCAGGTTGTGAATGACGTGTAAACGCTACAAAGCGCTTTGAAAGCGTTTCAGACGTGTACTAGCGCTTTGGTAATGTCAACAAGAGCTCTTCGTTTGTTGGCAAACTGTTTTTGGCGTTGAGGGGGTATCCGCATCCGCGCTTTCAAAACGCACGACAATGTCAGAACGGCGGGTGTACCCATGGAGCTATTATAGAATAGTCAGCCCATCTCTACAGAATTCCAATGGCATGATAAAGTTTGCGAGGAATGTGGATAAATAAGAAAACCAACCTATTTAATCAAATATAATATATTTATTTAAATTCAAATTGGTATATCATAAAATATATCAGGAACCTTCCGAATCTATTACATTTAATTACTGATTAGCATTAACAACAGTGTTTGCAATTATAATTCAAAATCCAGAAAGTTTGCCAATACCTATATAAACTAAAAGTGTAAGTAGTTAAAATAGATTTCTAATAAAAATAACAATACTAACAATGATACCAATTATTGGTATTAATCAGTATACAATTATATATTTATATAAATTCGAATTTGATAAATTTTATAAACAAAGTTCTGGTTCATGATCCCAACTATTGAATTTTTTTTTTATTTATTTATCATAAAAAAACTTATGTGGTATGTAAAACAAAAACATTGATATTACGCCAAACTGAGGACAGTTTGTTGGCGGATAAAGCGCTCACAAACATTTTCGTGTGCTACCACTTATAAATTACTTACATAAATGATTACTTATTAACTGCACTAATTTTACAGCTACCCATCAACAACAACGCTGCGCCCCGCGGCACCACGCTGCGCGGGTCGCACCCTAGTAGTAGTTACTAAGGTCCAAAGTCGCACCGCGCAGCTTCCCGAGCCGCAGCGCTACCGCAGATGGGCGGCCATATAATACCCTTATCTATCACTAATTACTACACTACATTAGCAATAACAAATGAATACTTTATATTTTTATAGAATCTTTTTTATCGATTCGATTATCGATCGATTTTATTAAGTAGGTACTTAACAGAACTTTCTGTGAAAATTGTAATAACTACCCGGGTATACACAAATACGCAACTGTTTTGGGCCTTACTTTAAACAAAGTATTACAAAATTCTGCATAAAATATATTTCCTCAATGTAAATAATAAAATCCATCAGCAACTGTCATTTCCATACAAAAAACTTACAAGAAGCCTAACCTTAAGAGGCCTTATTCCTTTTAAAATGCTGATTGTTTTAGACATTTATCTCGATTATCAAACATGCTTCTTAATATTATATAATTGATGTTACTACCTAGAACAGGGCTATTGGGATTTATTGGTATATATTCGAAACTTACAGTTTGAATTTTTCATTGATAATTTTTGTTTCAAAAACTACTCGAAATTGTCAAAATTCACGCGGAAAATTAGTTTTTGCAACTTAATTTCGACTGCACGTAATGAAAGCATGAAATAGCTATGTTACTACCTAGAACTCGGGGAAAAGTATTATTCCCTTCAAAAAGTTGGTTGAAATTATCAGTGTATTTGTCATAATATATATATATGTATTTATATATTATGTATATCGTCGTCTAGTACCCATAGTACAAGCTTTGCTTAGTTTGGGAACTCCTGTTCCTTTGTATAGGACACTCGTTAGTATCTCCCAGCATATGCTTTTAGAATGCTGTTGGGAGTTTGGCTCATGTGACTCCAGATTGACACACTCCGTTTCCTTAAGATGGCTTGGAAACTATCAGTGCGAGCTTCAGCAAAGATCCTTGATGCACTACACTCACTTGGGAGTCCCATCAGCACTTTAAATGCATTGTTCTATTGGACTTTCAAAGCGCTGAATGAATAATACGCGCATTCCAAATACCAGCACAGCAATATGAAATAACAACAAAACCTAGCAATTTTAAAAATAAAAGCGTTTTACTTCATGAATTCCTTGTTTTCATCACGACTGAGCATTATGTCCCTGATTCGTCGGGTCTCGTCGATGAGGCGCTGTTGATCTATCTTTCTCTTTTCTTCATTCCTCCTTTCCTCTTCCGTGTCAGCGTTAAAACCTGATGTAGTATCTTCTAGTAACGAACGTATAATATCTCTTGTTGATGGTCTAGGATTTGGTTGCATATTGCCATCATTTCCTTGATCATTTTCTGAGGTAGTTTCATTTGCATTGCTTTTATTTATATCATCGGTGTTATCAGCGATGTCGACATTTTCTTGACTTTGAGTAGTTCCACTGAACATATCCTGCGACAATTCACAAGTTTCGCTGTTCTCACGATGGATTTCAGACGGCTCACTTGTAAAAATATCCTGCGAAATGTTCCAGTCTGTGTCGTTCCTGCTGTGAACTACTATTTCGTCATTATCGTTTTGAATAACTGCGTGTACTTGTTCGCGATCATTGTCCATCTCAGAAGTTTCCTGTCCTGTAGTATTAGTTTCGAGTATATCTCGTAATTGGGTACTAGTGCAGTTATCAGAGGTCGATTTATTTACACAAATGTCATTTCCTTCGTCTCCCAATACAATTTGTAAACTACGTTCCAAATCCTCTTTCAGTCCTTTGCTAAAAGCATCCCTTTCTTCCAGTCCTTCAGTATCTTGGGCTTGAATCGCCATGGAATCGGTCTCTGAATTCTGTTCTTCTTGGTGAGAGTAGGCACTTATTAATGAAGTCTCCTCAATCGCAGTATTGGCTTTATCGCAATTCTCTTTACTATTACCACAGCTCGAGTAACTTTGATGGGAATGGTTGAGTTCTTCAGTTTTATCTCTTTCCACATGCACATCGACTTGCACAACGTATGAGGAAGTTCTAAGACTGTGACCAGAGTCTTTGTCGCTATCCCACGGCTCTACCGTACCATCGCAATTGCCTTCTACTGTTTCCATAGGATCATATTGGGATTTTTCGTGCTCTTTGCCAGGAGCAGATCGCTGTTCTTGTGTCGTGTTTTCTTTGATTCTTTGGCTACAGTCCGCTTCTTCTGCTACGTATTGGTTATTTTTGTGCGTGGCTGCATGCGCTTCGAAATTCGAATAACTGACTGATTTATTACATTCATCGCAAAATACGCTTACGACAATATCTTCGAGGATCTGTATTGGTTGCCTATTCCCCTGTTCCGGTCCCGCGGCTGAGTTTTCAGTCATTCGGGAGTCATTTTGAACATTCTGCAATGTTGTATTTATAGTGGCTTCTTGTTTCTCCATTTCTTGCTCTGGTTTCTGGTTATTGTGTTTAGCTGCAGACACATAGCCGTCTTTCACTAAACCACGTGACAATGGTTCACCTTGAGGAGGGCGCAAAGTGCTCTTTTGCTGCTTGCTTGGAGCTCGAGTAGCAGGCAAGTCGGCCAAATGTGCTCCCTTTTCAGCCCGAAACAGATGCTGAAGTCTCTCTAAGGCGCCTGGTACAACTTTGTGATCCGAACGGTAATGGTTCTCAAGTACCGCAGGGTCATCGTATTCGGTTTCACATAACCTACATGTGGTGAGTGTGTACCTCTTTGCTTTTTCTGCTTCTCTCAAAAACCACAGAGCCTTGCCACCCTTTGTGTCAATATCCGAAAAAACGAGAACATTCCCGTTGACGAAGAGAAGTTCCTCAGGGTATTCGATATTATGTATATTGCCGTAGTGTTTATAAATCGTAGTGAGTTCTTTGTCACAAAAAACACATTTTGACTTCTCGGACTTTGGCTCACGTTTAGCCTCTGCTTTAGATGTATTCTTCTCATTTTTATTTTTATTTGAAACCACTTTTGTACCCACGACTTCCGCCGGTTTCTTCTCTAGATGGGCAAGCTTAACGTGTCTTGCCAAATTACCGCTAGTACTGTACTCTCTTTTACACTGCTTGCAAGGCCACCTGCTCTTTCCTGTGTCATAGTTTGAGTTGAGTTTATCTGGGGTTGGGTTGGAGGCAGCACCTTTGCGCTTACTTGGAGTTTGAGATGTAGGCAAGTCTACCAAATGTGCTCCTTTTTCGGCCCTAAAAAGTTTTTTCAGGTTATCCAACATGACGGGTGCAACCATGTGGTTCAACGTGTAATGGTCCGCTAGTATCTCTGCATTGTCAAATTTAGGTTCGGAGACACATAATCTACAAGTGAGATTATCGTACTTGGTCATTGCTTTTTCTTCTTCCCTTTCAAACCATGGAGCCTTACCGCCCTTCGTGTCTATATCTGAACGGACTAACACATTTCCCTTGTAGAACATAATTTGCTCAGGATACTCTATAACATGTATAGAAGCGTAGTGGATATAAATATTTGCACGTTCTTTGTGGCATAAAGCGCACTTATATTTCGTAGACTTCGGTGCATCAGTAGCTTGAGCGCAACTGTTTCTATGAGTTTTCAGCGCTGTCCCGGTAGCAAAATAGCGTTCGCAATTTTCACATTCAAATGCTTCTATTTGGACAAGGCTTCCTTTGGCGGATTTTACATTTTTGCCCACTGTCCTGCGAGCTCTCTTATTTCCATCATCCTTTTCTGCTCTTTGATCTTCGGATTGACGTTTCCTAGTTAAGGTTTGGAATATGTCGTTGGTCTTTCTTCTTTCGCGTCCCTCTTCTTGATTAAACCGTATGCTGGAGAGGAGAAGATGGATAGATTCGGTGTCGGTGGTTGACCTCGCAAGGTTCGTCACAGCACGGGCCAGCCTGTCCGAATCTATGCCGCCATCGACGAAGTAGCCTCCGCCGCCAGCCTCCTCGAACGTCGATGAACCCATCACACTGCAAACAATTAGAAATTAAGCTCGGTTAGATGGAAGTAGTAATCTATAACATTAAAAAACTGTATTGAAAACCAAATCTCTACGGAGACGGGTAGTGAAGTGATTTCAGGAAAAATCTTAATAGAATCGTTTCTCATCACCACCTTAGAAATGTAATGTCACCACGTCATTTATTTACATTCACCCTTCTACTTTTGTGTGGGTCCTAGGGTTGCCAGGTGTCCCGATTTCCGCGGGATGTCCCGATTTCAGGGGTCTAGGGACGCGTCCCAATTTACACCTGATCGGGACGTTAAATGTCCCGATAAATCGACAAACTTATTAAAAACCATTATTATCGATTAAAATAGGATTTACTGGCAAGTAGTGTCCGACCGAAGTTTCGGTTTTAAGTTAACTGTAACACTGAGGCAGCGAGCTGTAAATTGTAGATGGACGCCATATTGGCATCGATTTATCGGGACATTTAACGTCCCGATCAGGTGTAAATCGGGACGCGTCCGTAGACCCCTGAAATCGGGACACCTGGCAACCCTAGTGGGTCCCCTCCGTTAGCCCGAAAAACTTTCATCCTAATTTCATTGGCTCTAATTTTGGTAACCCAAAAATCACTAACCCGAATTTTCATTCATCCTAATTAATGAATAGCCCTAATTTCAGGATTCCGAATTTTCATAATGCCTAATTACTTAATACCGAATTTTCCCAACCCATTATTTGCACTAAGACGATTTTTTTAGACTCCTAATATTATAATACCTAATAATGTCAAAACCTAAATTTGATTAAACCTAATCATCCATAAACCTAAGGCGAGGGATGCTCTTCCTCCGCGCCTCCGGTTTTGGAATAACACTCTAGGGGTAGGACAGACAAGACCACGGGGAGTCGGGATTGCCATAGACTCTGGATGTACATGAGGATCTTTTGACGCTTCGCTCGCTCCGCTATACGTGGTCACAATACAAACCTAACCTAACCTACAGTTTTCGGGGTTCAGCCAGTTCGACATTTGTCCAAATCCGTTTTTCTTTGTTTTAACGTAAATAAATAGGTTAAATAATCTTTAGTACTCTTGACATTTAGTTTCAGTAATGATTAGGTCTAATAATCATTAGGTGTGGTAATTATTAGGTTATTTCCTATTAGTATTGTTGATTATTATGTACAAATCATTTTTAGAGTATTCGATTATTAGGTCTAACAACTAATTAGGGTATAAAAATTAGGTGAAATGACATTAGGGCTAATGAAAATTTGAGCTAACGTTGATAGGTGTAATAATATTAGCACTTGCGTTATTAGGTCAAGTAGGGGAGTACCCTTTTGTGTACTGTACTGTGTATGTATGTGTAAACAGTAAATATTTTATTCGAATATATGTGCATTTAATTACAAAAACAACTCGTCCTGGCAGTCAGTTAAACGTGAAATAATAGGCATCTGTTCCATTTGAAGTCGCTGTCGCTACCATTGTGACAAGATACACTTGATTTTTATCTGACCAGACTACGCAAAAAGGAGGGTTATGACTTTTCTTCCGCGCGGACGACGCGGCGTTCAATATGAATTATAATTATATTGCATCACTATCACTCACTACCCATGATGATAACAGACGAAGTGATGACTCATTCTACTTCCCGCTGTCATGCAGAAACGGCACATTCAATTGCGAGACCATGCAATACGTACTATTTTTAGTATATAGTGTCCTTGTTATTTGAAGATATGCTCTGCTCTTATCAATTTTAAACATTAAAATTCATTTTAGATACAACCGTTTTATGAAAACATTGTCATACATAAATGGTCACTTACTACGTAAATTAATATTATTGAGCGCCGCGGCCCTAGGAGTGAGCGAGACACGTACCGCGCACCGCTGCCGCTGTCGCGTAAAGTTGTCACGATTTGTTAGTATGAAGTATCTATGAAGATACTGGCTTGTGACATCATACAAGTCAGTAGTCAAAACACGTCTTTGCCCGTACAGTTTTTGCCCAATCAAAATAATAAAATGTCCAAAAGTTGGTGGTAGCTTATTAACCTAATAAGGTTCCGCGTATTTTTGAAAGACACAATTAATTTTCACTACAGTCAAATACCGTATTATCTGACATTCTCGCACTAAGGAATAAAGTTGTTGAGTTGTTTCTCAGAAGCATCGCATCGCTCGCGCCGCGAGATCGATCTGTCGACAACGTCGACATCGTCGTTCATTTTGTCGAAGCTGAAGCCATTTCTCCTGTGACGCGGAGATAATCCTATTAGCGAGTTATATTTCCACACTAAGTTTGAAGTAGTGAGGGCCAAACAGCCCTGATACAGTTAAAGTCATGGTTAAAACAAAAAAGCGTTTGCGAGTCATTTTGTTCAACGATTTAATCGAGACGGTGAACGGATTTCTGCGTAAATAGGTTCATTGCGTCATCCGACGATAGCTATTTATAGGATACAATAACTTATCGGGAATCTTTATAGGGAAATTTATACGTTGGTTACAGGTCATGTACGTTACAGACGATGATATTCATACTTGAATGGGTACCTTTGGAAAGAGATAAAGATATTATAAACTTGTTATCGCAATGATAACCGAGTATTCGAGAACATTTTGCTACGTATTTGTACTCTGAAATAGGAATCTTTAGTTTGTGCTACAAACTGGTATTTTTATGCCAATAAAATTACGACCAAATTAATCAATTCATTTGTCGAAAAAAAATCCAGATTGGTCACCATTAAAGATGGAGGGGTACATGTAGGTACCTACGTTACGTGACGTGATACGTTATAACTTCAACAAAAAATATTTAGATTCATCATTTCATTAGAATACAACTATACCTACCTAAATATCACAACTACGACACAGATAAAACATTATGATAACACCATACCTAACACAGATATATCTCAATAATTTATGCACAAACAGATACTTACCTAAATGGCAATTACAAAGAAAAGATACAAAAAGGACCAATAAGGCAAAATATCAGGGGACTTGATTCCTTTCAATTGTTCATTACACGTCAACAGTTTTAATTATGGCCTAGCTGTACTATATGGCTAATCTAATTGGACAAAGATAAATTAAAAAAATATTAAGATACCTAAAAAGTAAAAGCTAATCTACAATTTAACCTTGAAAATTAAGTGCAGTACAGTTTTACCTATTAACTGAGCTTATAATGTTCGAAACAAAAGAGATCCGTTTAACCTTTTGAGCGCCACAGTCGGCTGTGGCCGTCAACAAAAAATCGTGCCCCTGACGCCACGTCGGCCACAGCCGTCCAAATTTCAATGATCAACATCTTTGTAATTCTAACCGCTACAAGTATTTTTCAATCCCTGTTGATTTTGGGGCACATCTTTTTTTTTTACTCTGGCGTCAGTGGCACGGTAAATTGCTAGACCGCTTGGCGGTCAATAGGTTAATTACTGTAAAAACAAAAAAATATCAATGTTGCTAAAAATAGACCTAACATTTTCGCGTCCCGCCCAAACGAACTGTAGGCACACGAGTCGCGACTCGTTTCGACTTGTTTACTACGCACTTCTGTTTGCGATTCGGAATTTATTGACGATAAACATTAATTATGCGTTTACTTAGATAATACACTCACTAATTGATATAAATGGAACATACCTTGGGTTATCTGGGCGCACCGGCAAAGTACTTTTTTATCAATTAATTTAGGAGAGGCAATGTGGCGTGCGTGCACTCTGTTGATAACAAACTACTAAACTAAGTAGGTACGTCACCAGCGGGACCACAGAGTATAGCAGAATTGACCGAGCGAATGACGTAAGTGCGCACGATACAAAGCGCTTTGAAAGCGTTTTCGGCGTGTATTAGCTTCTCTAATGGCAAACTGAACACTTTGTCTTCTAGTTGGCAATATTTATTCGCTGTTAAAGGTTTATACCCTCACATGACCCTCACACTTGTTCAGAATGCTGGACAAAAAATCAAGGTCAGTAGGATGGAACTAGGAATCTATTGTTTTTAATGAAAACCAAATGCCTATGGAGGGGCTGAAATGGTCGCTAAGCGATCAAAGCTTTTTAGGGTTCCGTAGTCAACTAGGAACCCTTATAGTTTCGCCATGTCCGTCTGTCCGTCCGCGGCTTAGCTCCGTGATCATTAGTACTAGAAAGCTGAAATTTTGTATGAGTATGTGTATGTGTAACGCCGACAGAACGGTAAAATAAAAATTAAAAAAAATTTTTTTTTTCGGGTACCTCTCGAACACCTAAAGTGGGGGAGAATTTTTTTTTTCTTATCAACCCTGGTGTGTGGGGTGTCTTTGAATAGGTCTTGTAAAAATAATAGGGGTCTTCTAACATTATTTTTTGATGAAGTCAGCAGTTTTGTAAATATTCGCTCCGAAAATAAAAAAAATAGTGTTCCCCCCCCCCCTCTAACTTTTCAACCACGGGTAAAAATATTATGGAAAAATTCATGAATATGAGGCCTTATAAGTACTTTCAATGAAAACTATATTGAACAAAATCGGTCGAGCCGTTTTTTGTTATCGCCAAATTTCATATTTTTTCTTTAAAAGGACGTAAGTTGACTTCCAGAAGGTTATAAGTGATTACAGGTTCTTGGGCGTTTACGACCATTTTATAGAGCTTAAAATATTTCTCAACTTAAACCTCGGGCTTAAAACAGCAGTTTATTGTGAAGGATGAGCAACTACGGAACTACACTGAGCGTGGCCGACATGCTCTTGGCCGGTTTTTTTCAATAAAATTAACAAAAAAGTATGTCTGAAAATTTCAGGAAAAACCTTAATATCGCGATGCCAGTTGTCGGAGCGTGTGTCGTCTATTACTTTAACATCGTAATATCATTTGATGAAATTGCTCTCTTTTGCCGACTGTTTTTCGTGTAGTAAACACGTGTACACTTTATTTACAATCTTAAGTTCACGACTGTGATTGGTTTTCGGAATTTTCTTTGGATATTTTTAAATATTTGTCTTTTTAAAGAAACCATCACGAATGACATTGAAATTTTTGACAAAGTATCATAAAATCATTGCCAGTGTAAGAAGTTAGTTCCAGTGAAATTCCGCAATATGGCGCATCCTCATTTATTTCTGATCAGGCTTTATAAGAAAATAAGGTATGGCTATGGCACACAAAAAAGTGATGCATTTATGCATTACGCTTCTTTAAATAAATTTTATTTTGTCGTAATAATTGTTTTAAAAACAATCACGTTTTCATGAGATTTATACAGGTAACAAGGGAATCGGGGAGTATTATGATACACCACTGGCAACACAAACGGATTGACAGAACCGACCAACCAATCATAGCGTGAGTCAAGACTCGCCTCTCATACCGGAGTGCCACACCTTATTTTCTTGTACCATGGGCCAACTGCTATAGGGATCTTCTTGAAACCATTCACCATCATCATCATCCTCGTAGCCTTTGTCTCATATCTTTGTACAGAATGAATTCTCAATCGGGGTCGGCTACCTAAATCCCAAGATGTGGCGTAGGTACTAGTTTTTACGCAAGCAACTGCCATCTGACCTTCCAACCCAGAGGGGAAACTAGGCCTTAGTGGGCTTAGGTGGTTTCCTCACGATGTTTTCCTTCACCGAAAAGCGAGTGGTAAATATCAAATGACATTGCGTACATAAGTTCCGAAAAACTCATTGGTACGGGCCGGGTTCGAACCCGCGACCTCCGGATTGAAAGTCGCATGCCCTAACCCCTAGGCTACCACCGCTTTATTTGTAACCATTCACCATATTGCAGGTATATTGAAATAAAAAAAACAATGACAGGTAAACAATTTATTTACAATACTTATACACATAAATGCATACATTACAAAAGATAATTGATTTATTTTATCATATGTAAATTGAATACTAGAGTGTAAAAGTAATAGGGGTTCCACAACCGGTTTTTATCATAGATTAACCGGCTAAAACCGACTTTGGATCCCCTAGAGTGTAACAAGAACTTACTAATATTATATAGACTAAAAATTTTGACCCCAACAGGTTTGAAAGGGCATCGATGGGGTTGCCATCCGTCCAGATTTCCCCGGATTTGTCCTCGTTTAGAGGGTTTTATTTGTAGTCCGGGTTTAACATTTTCATGCGCAGTACGTCGAGAGACGTTAATTAGGTCAATCGTGATGGAACCACGTTCGTGGACGGCGACTTTTATGTTCATGAAGCTGTCAAGCCGTCTACAGCCGAACAAGATTTAAACCTTCGTATGTTATTTTACTTATGTTATGTCTTAAATTTCGCATTAAAATTGAAGCTCAATGAAATGTTTAGACAGGCTTAAAATGCACTGATCAGTGCTTTGACATACCAAGAGTTTAGGTTCATCATCAGACTTTCTTTCCTTGTATGAAGGTTGATTTTTAATTTTACTCAGCGAGTACCAAAAATTTTTGGACATGTCCGTCCGGGTTCTGAGCTCCAAAATCATGAGGTATTCATGTGTGTTAGTGTAGTTGCGGCCGACGCCCTGCAGGTTAGTGTAGCTTGTGCCGCTTGAGGTGTGTTGAGAATTAGAGTTACAAACTGGTGATAGATGTCGCTAGTAGTACCTCCACGCCGCATACAAACAGTGACTTCAAATTAAGTTTACCCAATTGCCTGCTAGATGTCGCTGTACCATCCACAAACTAGCTAACGAAGTGTTTATAAAAATGATGACGTCCCAAGCCTCCCAAAGCCCAAGTCAGTAACCAAACAGTGTAAGTATAAGTATAGTGAATAGTGAAGTGCAGTGTTCAGTGTTTCTAGTGAAGTGAGAGTGACCAGCCAGCCCAGGTATTATCAAGGTGTGATGCGGTAGTTGCGGCCGACGGCAGCAGGTTAGTGTGGCTTGTGCCGCTTGAGGTGTGATGCGGTAGTTGCGGCCGACGGCAGCAGGTTAGTGCAGCTTGTGCCGCTTGAGGTGTGATGCGGTAGTTGCGGCCGACGGCTGCAGGTTAGTGTGGTTTGTGCCGCTTGAGGTGTGATGCGGTAGTTGCGGCCGACGGCTGCAGGTTAGTGCAGCTTGTGCCGCTTGAGGTGTGATGCGGTAGTTGCGGCCGACGGCTGCAGGTTAGTGCGGCTTGTGCCGCTTGAGGTGTGATGCGGTAGTTGCGGCCGACGGCTGCAGGTTAGTGTAGCTTGTGCCGCTTGAGGTGTGATGCGGTAGTTGCGGCCGACGGCTGCAGGTTAGTGCAGCTTGTCGCTTGAGGTGTGATGCGGTAGTTGCGGCCGACGGCTGCAGGTTAGTGCAGCTTGTCGCTTGAGGTGTGATGCGGTAGTTGCGGCCGACGGCTGCAGGTTAGTGCGGCTTGTGTCGCTTGAGGTGTGATGCGGTAGTTGCGGCCGACGGCTGCAGGTTAGTGCAGCTTGTCGCTTGAGGTGTGATGCGGTAGTTGCGGCCGACGGCTGCAGGTTAGTGCAGCTTGTGCCGCTTGAGGTGTGATGCGGTAGTTGCGGCCGACGGCTGCAGGTTAGTGCAGCTTGTGCCGCTTGAGGTGCGATGCGGTAGTTGCGGCCGACGGCTGCAGGTTAGTGTGGTTTGTGTCGCTTGAGGTGTGATGCGGTAGTTGCGGCCGCCGCCCTGCAGGTTAGTGTAGCTTGTGCCGCTTGAGGTGTGATGCGGTAGTTGCGGCCGACGGCAGCAGGTTAGTGTGGCTTGTGCCGCTTGAGGTGTGATGCGGTAGTTGCGGCCGACGGCTGCAGGTTAGTGCAGCTTGTGCCGCTTGAGGTGTGATGCGGTAGTTGCGGCCGACGGCTGCAGGTTAGTGTGGTTTGTGCCGCTTGAGGTGTGATGCGGTAGTTGCGGCCGACGGCTGCAGGTTAGTGTGGTTTGTGCCGCTTGAGGTGTGATGCGGTAGTTGCGGCCGACGGCTGCAGGTTAGTGCAGCTTGTGCCGCTTGAGGTGTGATGCGGTAGTTGCGGCCGACGGCTGCAGGTTAGTGCGGCTTGTGCCGCTTGAGGTGTGATGCGGTAGTTGCGGCCGACGGCTGCAGGTTAGTGTGGCTTGTGCCGCTTGAGGTGTGATGCGGTAGTTGCGGCCGACGGCTGCAGGTTAGTGTGGTTTGTGTCGCTTGAGGTGTGATGCGGTAGTTGCGGCCGACGGCTGCAGGTTAGTGTGGTTTGTGTCGCTTGAGGTGTGATGCGGTAGTTGCGGCCGACGGCTGCAGGTTAGTGCAGCTGGTGTCGCTTGAGGTGTGATGCGGTAGTTGCGGCCGACGGCTGCAGGTTAGTGCAGCTGGTGTCGCTTGAGGTGTGATGCGGTAGTTGCGGCCGACGGCTGCAGGTTAGTGCAGCTGGTGTCGCTTGAGGTGTGATGCGGTAGTTGCGGCCGACGGCTGCAGGTTAGTGCAGCTGGTGTCGCTTGAGGTGTGATGCGGTAGTTGCGGCCGACGGCAGCAGGTTAGTGCAGCTTGTGCCGCTTGAGGTGTGATGCGGTAGTTGCGGCCGACGGCTGCAGGTTAGTGTGGCTTGTGCCGCTTGAGGTGTGATGCGGTAGTTGCGGCCGACGGCTGCAGGTTAGTGCAGCTTGTGCCGCTTGAGGTGTGATGCGGTAGTTGCGGCCGACGGCTGCAGGTTAGTGTGGCTTGTGCCGCTTGAGGTGTGATGCGGTAGTTGCGGCCGACGGCTGCAGGTTAGTGCGGCTTGTGCCGCTTGAGGTGTGATGCGGTAGTTGCGGCCGACGGCTGCAGGTTAGTGCGGCTTGTGCCGCTTGAGGTGTGATGCGGTAGTTGCGGCCGACGGCTGCAGGTTAGTGCAGCTTGTGCCGCTTGAGGTGTGATGCGGTAGTTGCGGCCGACGGCTGCAGGTTAGTGCAGCTTGTGCCGCTTGAGGTGTGATGCGGTAGTTGCGGCCGACGGCTGCAGGTTAGTGCAGCTTGTGCCGCTTGAGGTGTGATGCGGTAGTTGCGGCCGACGGCTGCAGGTTAGTGCAGCTTGTGTCGCTTGAGGTGGCGCAGCGCACAGCGCGCGGCCGTCCCCTTGGCGATGCGGTAGTTGCGGCCGACGCCCTTGAACGCGCCGCGCCCGAACACCTCCACGCACACGCGCACGCGCCGCCCGTCCGCCAGCCGCTCCGGCTTGCTGCAACATGTTACATACCTTTCAAATAAACAATGCAAAGATCCACACAGAAAGCATAAGGAAAAATTCTAAAGGTCTGGCGTACGTAGAGTACGGTAGATGGCGCTACGATACCACCCTAAGGCATCTAGAAGCAACTTGTTGAAAAGTGAAAAAAAAAAAAAAAAAAGTCAATGGTCCAGTTGCCACACTGCCTCACCCAAACTTGGCGGTGTCGGGCTCGGCCTCGAGCAGCTCGCGCACCGGCGACTTGGGCGCGGCGGCGCTGAACGCCTCCAGCTCGGCGCCCATCAGCCGCTCGTACGAGCGCCACACGGCGCCCAGCGACATGCCTACAATTACAATAATACTACATTACAGTACTTTTATCTCACGAGCGCGGGTGAGCCATGTTTGTGTGAGTAATGTACATGCACATTGGCTCTGTGTGGGTGAGCCGGCACTGAACGCTCCCGAGCTCACCCACACAGAGCCAATGTGCATGTACATCTACTCACACAAACATGGCTCACCCGCGCTCGTGAGATAAAAGTACTGTACCTGCACAGGTCGCGTATAATAGGGGATTGCCGGCCGACTAGTTATAGAACGTGTACGCGTGTATAGAGGCCGGCAATACCTGTTCGCTATACGAATATAGTTCTTTTCTCGAACATATCAAGATATAAAAATAAAAAACCGACAAGAAATCAATGTCTTAAACTGAAATTGGAACAAAAGAAGGTTGCTTTGAATTCCATTATTGTCCTCCTCTACTCTGCCTGAAACGGGATACTTTGACGCCTATTATAAGTAACTTAATTGCATGTTTCATAAGGGGCTAAAATAAGCCATTGTGCTACGAAGTGATTATTTGGACGAGTGACGAAGCGAGCGAGGACAAATGTTCTAGTTTAGCAATTAGCCACGTGTTAAACACTCTGCTTTTCACTTCGACTGCGAGGAAATAAAAATATACGGAATGTAAATATATGTTATGATCTCTTGTTACCAGAGTCGAGGAAGATGGCTCCCGCCACCGACTCGAACAGGTCTCCCAGCGCTTTAGGCACCTCGACGTCTTCGGCCTGCTCCAACTCGTCCTCGTGGATCAGGTAGTGCTAAAAATACATACGAATTAGAGATAGGCCGATTATTCGATATTCGGTAAGTTTTTCAGTGTTCGTATTCGGCCGAATAGTTCGGTTACATTACCGAATATATAAATGCATAATATAGCATTGCAGCCGGGGCGGGTCGCTAGTAAAGAGAGAAAGAGAACTTACTTCCTCGCTGATGGAATGACCATTCTCCTCCTGTATCTTGACGTAGCGTGTGAGCACCTCGTTCAACCCCGGAGACATGTGCCGGAAATATCTGTGAAGAGAATACATTTTAGTGTTGGGTGTGACATGACCTTGAAATAAGTTTGTACGAGCACCTTATTTCAAATAAGGGTTCCTAGTTGACTACGGAACCCCTTAAAATGGGGTGGTACAATGTACCATAGGGTGGTCCTTATATGGTAAAAAAAAAATTTTTTTTTAATTTTTTATGGGACATCCCGTAATAATGATCTATAACATTAAAAATACCTATCGTAATTTTTTAATTTTTTTTAAGCAAGTTTTAGGGGTTGCTACCGCTAATAATAAAACCTTGGGTAATAGTAATAAAAAACATTTTTAAAATCGTTATTATCTATTTATTATTTCTCAAAAACAATGAAATCTACTATGTAAGACATATATTGTGACATGCTAACTTAATTATATAAGAACTTTTCGTTTCTAAATAGACAACAAAGTAGATTTTTTCGTGTTCAGGAACCTTTTTCTATAGTCTTTAACCAATAATAACAAATATTGTTTTTGTTCTTCATCATTGGTATGCAACTTGTCGTATTCCTCCATGAGTGCTACTCCTCGCTCCGTAATGTCATTTACAACTCGCATGCTATATGAACTATTGCCGTGTTGCTTTTATAACTATCGTCATTATCCCATGCTTCTACGCCAGTCATCAAGAAGTCAGGCGTCATTCCAGTTATCTGAAATAATCTATTTGTGTTGCTTGTGACAAAATCTTCAAGGTTTTTAGTCAAAATTAAATCACTTTCTAATGAGATTTGTTTAGGACAGTCCTCTAAGCCGCCTTCACGTCGTAAAGCTCTCACCATTAATTTTTTTGTGTCCTGGCTAATTTTGTCGTCAAAAAATGCTAAACCCACAAGTTCCTCAGACAAATACCACAACCGGTCCATATTTTTTTTTCAGAGCTACTGCAGACATTTAAGGATTTATCTCTTCATAAACCTTGGGATCTTTTAACAGGTGGAGATCGTTGCCAGGTGCAAATGGTGCAGATTGTACTTCATACTAATATTTGGCATATATTCGCACTGTAAATATGCAAATATCTCGTATGCCGTTTTGATCTTTCCTTGAAATCTTAAGTTGATCTCGTAATAAGTTGTTTTTTAACGGATATATCGCTTTTGCCATCCACCTAGCCCTATGCAAGCCTGCAGGAGCTCTGAAGGACGATACATTTTCAGTTGTACCTCCTAAGAATACAATAATCAGTTGTAACAGTTCTTTGTAATCATCTCTCGGATGGTACACCGCCAACTGTTCTTTTGCAAAACTAATGACTGCTCTTGAAATGGGTTCACAATATTTAACCATTGACATACCGGAGGAAACTGTTTTGAAGTCATTTTTATCAATATTTGCCGTTGTTTTACTGGAATTTCAGGTCCACTAGAAGGACCTTATCCCAAAAGCTCCACGGCTACTAACATTATGTCAAGTATGTGATGCCGGCAGGCTAGCCAAAGCAAATCTTTTTCTAATTTTTGTTCTAAAAGGATGCAAGCTCCGTTCCTCTGACCCGTGTTAGACGCAGTAAATTCCAACATGTAATACTTAGTTTCAAATACGGCTGCTGCTTTCAACTCTCCTGTGTCTCGGCTTAACTTCGGAACACCAAGAAGTTGGTCAACACCTTGGCCTGATACCAAAATAGGTAATCGGTCTACTATCTCGAGACCACAGATGTCTTTACCGCGAAATTGCAAGATTAACGAGTGCGACGCGTGTGTGCTCTCTGAACGACCTGAACGTTCAGAGTGCCGAACCCGTAGCGGGTGTCCAGGGGGGAAGGGAGGAGAGAGGTGCACTTAACAAGTGTGCATACGTCGCTTGAAGTGCTTTTCAAGTTAATATTCTAATTATTATAGAATATTTATGTTTTAAGTGGTTTATGCTAACTTCGTAAAAATACAAAAAATATAAACTTTGTCATTCAGTAGCGACCCCTAAAAGTCGATAAAAAAAAATAAAAAAAATTACAGCTTAGTTTTACATCTTGTAGAACATGATGAAAGGGTGTCCGGTTGAAATTTCAAACTTTCGATTTTAAGGACCACCCTAATGTACCAGTTCAAATGAGGTGAGTAAGAAGGTCCTAACTACATACATATAAACACCTAACACTTGACCGAGTGTGAATGAGGGAGTAGGACATTTTGAAGCATGACTCGCGGCGCGAGGTGTTGTGTGAGGCGCATTCAATGAGTCAAATCAGTGTGTGAACGAGTACCTCGCGAGGTATGAAGTAGGACAATGTTACAGAATGAAGTGTTGCGACAAAATAATGAAATGAGTAGGACAAATGAGGTGCCTCACATACATACCGGAGCCCGTGTACTCACTTGTGGAAGCCGTGGCGCGCGACGAGAGCCGCCACGTGTCAGGTAGTGTGGACATGTCCATATAATAGACACCGGAGTGTGGTGTACTCACTTGTGGAAGCCGTGTCACCCGACGAGAGGCGCCACGTGTCAGGTAGTGTGGACATGTCCATATAATAGACACCGGAGTGTGGTGTACTCACTTGTGGAAGCCGTGTCACCCGACGAGAGGCGCCACGTGTCAGGTAGTGTGGACATGTCCATATAATAGACACCGGAGTGTGGTGTACTCACTTGTGGAAGCCGTGTCGCGCGACGAGAGGCGCCACGTGTCAGGTAGTGTGGACATGTCCATATAATAGATGCCGGAGTGTGGTGTACTCACTTGTGGAAGCCGTGTCGCCCGACGAGAGGCGCCACGTGTCAGGTAGTGTGGACATGTCCATATAATAGATACCGGAGTGTGCGTACTCACTTGTGGAAGCCGTGGCGCCCGACGAGAGGCGCCACGTGTCAGGTAGTGTGGACATGTCCATATAATAGATACCGGAGTGTGTGTACTCACTTGTGGAAGCTGTGGTGCCCGACGAACGCCGCCACGTGTCAGGTAGTGTGGACATGTCCATATAATAGATACCGGAGTGTGGTGTACTCACTTGTGGAAGCCGTGTCACCCGACGAGAGGCGCCACGTGTCAGGTAGTGTGGACATGTCCATATAATAGATACCGGAGTGTGTGTACTCACTTGTGGAAGCTGTGGTGCCCGACGAACGCCGCCACGTGTCAGGTAGTGTGGACATGTCCATATAATAGATACCGGAGTGTGTGTACTCACTTGTGGAAGCTGTGGTGCCCGACGAACGCCGCCACGTGTCAGGTAGTGTGGCCATGTTCATATAATACATACCGGAGTGTGGTGTACTCACTTGCGGAAGCCGTGGTGCCCGACGAGAGCCGCCACGTGTCAGGTAGTGTGGCCATGTTCATATAATACATACCGGAGTGTGGTGTACTCACTTGTGGAAGCCGTGGCGCCCGACGAGAGCCGCCACGTGTCAGGTAGTGTGGACCTGTTCATATAATAGATACCGGAGTGTGGCGTACTCACTTGTGGAAGCCGTGGCGCCCGACGAGAGCCGCCACGTGTCAGGTAGTGTGGACATGTTCATATAATAGATACCGGAGTGTGGTGTACTCACTTGTGGAAGCCGTGGCGCCCGACGAGAGCCGCCACGTGTCAGGTAGTGTGGACATGTCCATATAATAGATACCGGAGTGTGGTGTACTCACTTGTGGAAGCCGTGGCGCCCGACGAGAGCCGCCACGTGTCAGGTAGTGTGGACATGTCCATATAATAGATACCGGAGTGTGGTGTACTCACTTGTGGAAGCCGTGGCGCCCGACGAGAGGCGCCACGTGTCAGGTAGTGTGGACATGTCCATATAATAGATACCGGAGTGTGGTGTACTCACTTGTGGAAGCCGTGGTGCCCGACGAGAGGCGCCACGTGTCAGGTAGTGTGGACATGTCCATATAATAGATACCGGAGTGTGGTGTACTCACTTGTGGAATCCGTGTCGCCCGACGAGAGGCGCCACGTGTCAGGTAGTGTGGACATGTCCATATAATAGATACCGGAGTGTGTGTACTCACTTGTGGAAGCCGTGGTGCGCGACGAGAGGCGCCACGTGTCAGGTAGTGTGGACATGTCCATATAATAGATACCGGAGTGTGTGTACTCACTTGTGGAAGCCGTGGTGCGCGACGAGAGGCGCCACGTGTCAGGTAGTGTGGACATGTCCATATAATAGATGCCGGAGTGTGTGTACTCACTTGTGGAAGCCGTGGTGCGCGACGAGAGGCGCCACGTGTCAGGTAGTGTGGACATGTCCATATAATAGATACCGGAGTGTGTGTACTCACTTGTGGAAGCCGTGTCGCCCGACGAGAGGCGCCACGTGTCAGGTAGTGTGGACATGTCCATATAATAGATACCGGAGTGTGGTGTACTCACTTGTGGAAGCCGTGGCGCGCGGCGAGCGTGGCGAAGATGGTGTTGTTGACGAGCGCCGAGCGCAGGTCCGTCAGCGCGCCCGGCGAGTGGCGCCGCGGGTCCTCGTACAGGTGCCGCGTGATCAGGTAGTCTGGACATTTTATTTTTTATTTTATTTTATTTATTGAAAAACAGGTTACATAACATTACAGTTTACACCAATGCGTCATGAACCGAACAATATTTATTTTGACGGCGAAACGGCGTGGCCCCGTTGTTCCGACATCTCGGGTGTTGGATTTGGTAGGTTGCCCCGGAAACGACGAAACACGACACCTTTCGGCCAGAAATCAGCACACGCGATGGTGTCCTGGAGCGGACATACAAACATAACCTTTATAAATATTGACACAAAGGTAAATAACGAAAGAAAAATTGAATGTGATCTACTACAATCTAAGCAGGACTCGAGCCTGCGACCTCTACGTTTCCGGCGTATTGATCTCTCAACTGAGCTATTAGATCCTTACGTCAATCACACCAAATCTTTCATTCCATAATTCTTACGCTACTGGAGCGCCCTCTGCGTCATATGTGTTTCAAATGCATATGCGCTTTAGCCATACCCTAGGATGTGCGCTTTACACGCACGATCCCCTGAAAATATTCTATAAAAATAAATATAACCCTTCATTTGACAAAAAAACGATAGTTGCAGTCTCGTTAAGGTTGAATAAAGCAAACAATTCTCGTTCTAAAAAAGTAGAAAAACTCCAAGCCCGTACATAAATAAAAGAGGATGATGGACAATGTTTCAAAGCTCCCGTGCCGTACCTACTAAACTACGAATATCCATACTAATATAATAAACGCGAAAGTGTGTCTGTCTGTCTGTTACCTCTTCACGCTTAAACCGCTGAATAGATTTTGATCAAATTTGGCATAGAGATAGTTTAAGATCCGAGGAAGGAGATAGGATAGTTTTCATCCTGGAAATTATACCTAAAAAGATTGAAAAGTGAGTGAACATTTTTGTTGGGGTGCGGTGACCCTGTAGGAAATGTATTTATTAGACCAAAAGCACAATTGCTCTTACATTTGCTTAGGCGCTTTTAATAATCCCTTTTATCAAGTGCCACGCGTACGTAGTCGCAGGCATAAGCTAGTAATGAAATAATTTGTACGTCATTCTAGGCCGTAAGCGAGATTTTCTAACCGCTGCGCGGGGAGAAAACCTTACATCCTGGCCAAGGCAACACGTACAACTTTAGACAAACCACGTAAAGTGTGTTGGCCATAAATATGCGATCCCGGGGTTATTATTACTAAAGAAGCAACATCAACATCTGCTAGCGTAAATGAATAATTTGTTTGAATTTTTGTTTCAATGTAAACACATTAAAAATATGGTGGCCCATAAGGGGAAGATGCTAAAATTAAGGGAGTTAATACTAGTGCCAGTGATACTAACTCAGGATTGCTTCTTCTAAGAAGTCGAGTCTCTGGTAGCAGTCCGTCAGCCTTGCGGGAGGAGGGAAGGTCTTTGAAGCGATAATATAGACACTTCTCATATTGTATACTTGAGGTTGGAGTATGGTGGCCCATGAGGGGAAACAGAGTGTTGCCAGGGCAGGAGATGATTGTTACTAGAGTGATACTCACCCAGGATGGCATCTCCTAAGAACTCGAGTCTCTGGTAGCAGTCCGTCAGCCTGTTCCTCTGGTGAGAGGCGTAAGGGCTTGCAAGAGGAGGGAGGGTCTTTGAAGCTACAATATAGATGCTTCTCATATTGCATACTTTGAGGTTGGAGTATGGTGGCCCATGAGGGGAAACACATAGAATGTTGCCAGGGCAGGAGATGATTGTTATTAGAGTAATACTCACCCAGGATGGCATCTCCTAAGAACTCGAGTCTCTGGTAGCAGTCCGTCAGCCTGTTCCTCTGGTGAGAGGCGTAAGGGCTTGCAAGAGGAGGGAGGTTCTTTGAAGCTACAATATAGATGCTTCTCATATTGCATACTTTGAGGTTAGAGTATGGTGGCCCATGAGGGGAAACACATACAGTGTTGCCAGGGCAGGAGATGATTGTTATTAGAGTAATACTCACCCAGGATGGCATCTCCTAAGAACTCGAGTCTCTGGTAGCAATCCGTCAGCCTGTTCCTCTGGTGAGAGGCGTAAGGGCTTGCAAGAGGAGGGAGGGTCTTTGAAGCTACAATATAGATGCTTCTCATATTGCATACTTTGAGGTTGGAGTATGGTGGCCCATGAGGGGAAACACATAGAATGTTGCCAGGGCAGGAGATGATTGTTATTAGAGTAATACTCACCCAGGATGGCATCTCCTAAGAACTCGAGTCTCTGGTAGCAGTCCGTCAGCCTGTTCCTCTGGTGAGAGGCGTAAGGGCTTGCAAGAGGAGGGAGGTTCTTTGAAGCTACAATATAGATGCTTCTCATATTGCATACTTTGAGGTTAGAGTATGGTGGCCCATGAGGGGAAACACATACAGTGTTGCCAGGGCAGGAGATGATTGTTATTAGAGTAATACTCACCCAGGATGGCATCTCCTAAAAACTCGAGTCTCTGGTAGCAGTCCGTCAGCCTGTTCCTCTGGTGTGAGGCGTGGGTGAGGGCTTGGAGGAGAAGGGAGCGATCCTTGAAGCGATAGTGGAGGGTCCGCTCTAGAGCATCGTAGCCTGTCGACAAATATTATGATTTCATCTCTTCTAAGTCACAAGGTTCAAATTGGAATAGCGTAGCTCTTGGGAAGCGGAACTCAGTTAAATTTTCGACCCTAAGGCCTAATGTCAAAGTATCTTATTTCAATTTCAATTTTGTGACTTCGAAACGTCATTTGAAACAAGAAGCATTTGTAACAAAGTGAGCTTCTATACGGGAGTAAAACGATCGCTTTGTGTGGTCATGTTTACAAGATATACGCTCTCTAGTGGAATAGAGATGACGGCTGATGTTAAATTATACATCATATACTGTACAGTCCGACCAAAAAGAGTAGAAATTAAAAAGTGTGAATACTGTAGTGTCCTCCCTTTCTAATCAATATAAGAAAACGGGGACGACACTACAGTATTGCCACTTTTTAATTTCTACTCTTTTTGGTCGCACTGTAGGTATGTGAATAAAATCAGCTCCATACGTCATGAAACAAGAAAAAAATATATTTTTAATATGTGACTTCATGTCTGTTCGGACAGGCGTGTCTATTCGGACTGCTTAATAAATTCCAACTATACATAAGAGTTCCTTCTTAAGGAATTTTTCTCTATGATCAAACATGTTTCTTGACATATTATTGATGTTACTACCTAGAACAGGGCTATTAGGATTTATTGGTATAGGTATATTTGAAACCTAAAGTTTGATTTTTCATTGATAATTTTTGTTTCAAAAACTACTCGAAATTAAATTCACGCGGAAAATAAGTTTTTTTTCAACTTATTTTCGACGCACGCAAGGAAAGCATGAAATAGCTATGTTACTACCTAAAACTTGAGGGAAAGTATTATTCACTTTAAAAAGTTGGCTGAAATTATCAATATAACATGAAAAAATAAATTTTAACCTTTCGAGCGCCAAGCGGCAAAGCAATTCACCGTGCCACTGACGCCAAACCAAAAAAAAAGTGCTCCAAAATCAACAGAGATTGAAAAACACAGATAGTGGTTTGAATTAGCATGTTTTTGACCATTGAAATTTTTGACGTCAATAGGCGTCGTTGGCGTCAGTGGCACGAATTCCCGATGACGTGATTTGCCGTCTTTGGCTGTCAAAGGGTTAAAAGGAATAAGTGTCTTAAGCACGCTAGTCTCACCAGAGAGCATCTGCTCCAGCTCGCCCTCGGGGTCCGCGATGTAGCGCAGCAGCGGGGACGGGGGCGCCTTCAGCTCCCCGAACATCGGCTAAACACAAATTATACTATTATAAAATTCTAGATTTGTATTTTAAAATCACTTTTCTATGGAGAGGGGTTATCATTTCCGGAAAAATCTTTCAAAGATTTAAAGATTTTTATTTGCTTCGAACACAGTAAAATGTGATATACATATTATACATAAAAGTTCAGTGCGTTCAACCATGAAATAGGCATGCAAATAGTTGAGGGGCGACGAAATTATTTCAAATTATTATTAACTGATTTAGAAAATGTCAGAAAGAGCATATTAAATGTCAGAAAAGAAACAGTCATGATAATTAAAACAGGAAAATAACATACTATATAATAATAATAACCAAATAATCAATGTCAGTCACATGTGTGATCCAAGTAATCCTTTTAATAGTTTGATGCAGGATCGTCATCTGTTTTGTATGGGCGGCGCGCCGTGCCAACCTGGCACCATCTGATTTTATAATTTCCTTAGTCCTCTCATCACTCAATGCAAGAAAACGCTTCGTGAGTCACTACAAACTATGACGTACGAAGATACAGAGAACTTACTGGCTGTCATTAAACAAATATTTGTTTAATTTAGTACTTTAGTGTAAATTTTAGTATTTAAGCTACAATAAGATCATTGTAATATAGATGAATATGTACTTAAATTAAATAATGTAAAGGCTTTCCTATTGCCTGAAACACAGGGGGAACCCTAGTTCAGGTTATGCAATTTGTGAATTTATTCGTTTTTTAAGTATAGAAATTAACCGTTACCTCTCTGTACATTATGTTTTATCAATAAATGTATTTGTATTTGTATCACGCCGAAACGGCTGGTTTTTTTAACCAATTTCGGTACATGGATAGCAGGACATCCAAAGATGGTTATAGGATACTTTTTTATGCGTTCACGGTAAAGAAAAAAATACGCGGACAAAGTAGCGGACGCCTCCTAGTCACTACATAGTTAAGTATAAAACAAAGTCGCTTCCTGTCTGTCTGTGTAAGGTATCTTTAAAACTACGCAACGGATTTTGATGCGGTTTTTTTTAAATAATTAATTTGGGTGTAGCACATCATTACTATCGATTCTTAACATAATTTGAGACGATGGTACCGAAGCCGTGGGAGATGCAGGATCAAACCCTGCCTGAACCGTAATTCTTTAAATTTTTGCTTCATTGTAAACATTAAAAATACTTTGTCGTTTATCTATGTTGAGAAACCTATCATAAAAAAAAAAATTATCTAGCAAAAATATGGCAAATCGTAAGGAATGGGGAAAAGTATAAAATTCGAACATTGAAATGATCCCGTGTTAAACTACGATTTCTAATTCAAGACCAAAAAAACTACGACAAGGTTGCCACTACAACAAAATATTTTTACAATAGTAAATTCCTTTTTCTTTTGTAAACAGGCTAACATAACTTATTTATTGGTAACTTTAACTCTATGTTTTAACAAAATAACTAGATATATTTATTATTGCATAATTACGAGAGGAGATAACAAAAACTTAAACATCGGAGATTTTTGGTACAAAATCTGGTATTGTACTAGTAACACTTCAGCATTTGGTGCAAGCCAAAAAACAAACTCAAATGTCATTTAAATGTTGTCAATTTTGACAGTGACGTATCTGTCGTAGTTTTTTTGGTCTTGAATTAGAAATCGTAGTATAGGGTTGTGTTTATAATGGAACTCACCAAGTACCACTGTCCCTTTTCGTCCTGGTAGGGAGCGAGCGAGCCGACCGGCCGCGCCGGCGCCTCCTCGTCTTCCTCGTCCGAGGATTCGGAGTCTGTGCGCACGCGCCGCGGCTTCTTAGGGGCCGATGCTTTTCTCTGGACAACAAAGTTTATTTAAACCATGAATACAAAGATCAATAAAGAAAAATTGAAAAAGGAGCTACCTGGTGGAAGGGACCGGGAATCGAACCCGGTACCTCTGGATTACCGGTCCAGCGCGTCAGCCACTTCGATACCCTCGCTCCACGAATGACGAATTTTTTCTTATGCTTTGTGTGTTGATCTTTGCATTGTTTATTTTTAAAGGTTTTTACACCTTAGCTTTTAAAATTGTGGTGTACCCACATTAAAAAAATGAGACATTACATGTTTCATAAAAATATAAAGATTATTTATTCAATCTTTATTGCACAAAAGAAACCTTTTTTTTTTGATAACGGCTAGCTGCAATGTAATACGGAGAATTTTTACATTTCAACTATAACATATCAATACCAGGTTTCGGACTGTTCAAAGCACGGTAGGACTTTAAATAGCTATGGAGAAGACATTACCAATAAAATGTAATTGATATAAATAAAATTAATAAGTACGAGTGTCATTAATTTTATTTATTAACCATGATGAAAAAAGAGAGGTGTTATAAGTTTAAAATGTGTATTTGTGTGTCTGTCTGTGGTATTGTAGCTTCCAAACAGATAGATCGATTTGAAAGCGGGTAAGGAGATACTATATACCTGCTGCTGCACGGGGGCGTGCTGCACGCGCACGTCGTGCCGCGGCAGCACGCGGATCCCCAGCCACGACATGAACAGCAGGCGCCGCGGCCCGCACTCCAGGAGATACTATATACCTGCTGCTGCACGGGGGCGTGCTGCACGCGCACGTCGTGCCGCGGCAGCACGCGGATCCCCAGCCACGACATGAACAGCAGGCGCCGCGGCCCGCACTCCAGGAGATACTATATACCTGCTGCTGCACGGGGGCGTGCTGCACGCGCACGTCGTGCCGCGGCAGCACGCGGATCCCCAGCCACGACATGAACAGCAGGCGCCGCGGCCCGCACTCCAGGAGATACTATATACCTGCTGCTGCACGGGGGCGTGCTGCACGCGCACGTCGTGCCGCGGCAGCACGCGGATCCCCAGCCACGACATGAACAGCAGCGCGCCGCGGCCCGCACTCCAGGAGATACTATATACCTGCTGCTGCACGGGGGCGTGCTGCACGCGCACGTCGTGCCGCGGCAGCACGCGGATCCCCAGCCACGACATGAACAGCAGCGCGCCGCGGCCCGCACTCCAGGAGATACTATATACCTGCTGCTGCACGGGGGCGTGCTGCACGCGCACGTCGTGCCGCGGCAGCACGCGGATCCCCAGCCACGACATGAACAGCAGCGCGCCGCGGCCCGCACTCCAGGAGATACTATATACCTGCTGCTGCACGGGGGCGTGCTGCACGCGCACGTCGTGCCGCGGCAGCACGCGGATCCCCAGCCACGACATGAACAGCAGGCGCCGCGGCCCGCACTCCAGGAGATACTATATACCTGCTGCTGCACGGGGGCGTGCTGCACGCGCACGTCGTGCCGCGGCAGCACGCGGATCCCCAGCCACGACATGAACAGCAGGCGCCGCGGCCCGCACTCCAGGAGATACTATATACCTGCTGCTGCACGGGGGCGTGCTGCACGCGCACGTCGTGCCGCGGCAGCACGCGGATCCCCAGCCACGACATGAACAGCAGCGCGCCGCGGCCCGCACTCCAGGAGATACTATATACCTGCTGCTGCACGGGGGCGTGCTGCACGCGCACGTCGTGCCGCGGCAGCACGCGGATCCCCAGCCACGACATGAACAGCAGGCGCCGCGGCCCGCACTCCAGGAGATACTATATACCTGCTGCTGCACGGGGGCGTGCTGCACGCGCACGTCGTGCCGCGGCAGCACGCGGATCCCCAGCCACGACATGAACAGCAGGGCGCCGCGGCCCGCACTCCAGGAGATACTATATACCTGCTGCTGCACGGGGGCGTGCTGCACGCGCACGTCGTGCCGCGGCAGCACGCGGATCCCCAGCCACGACATGAACAGCAGCGCGCCGCGGCCCGCACTCCAGGAGATACTATATACCTGCTGCTGCACGGGGGCGTGCTGCACGCGCACGTCGTGCCGCGGCAGCACGCGGATCCCCAGCCACGACATGAACAGCAGCGCGCCGCGGCCCGCACTCCAGGAGATACTATATACCTGCTGCTGCACGGGGGCGTGCTGCACGCGCACGTCGTGCCGCGGCAGCACGCGGATCCCCAGCCACGACATGAACAGCAGCGCGCCGCGGCCCGCACTCCAGGAGATACTATATACCTGCTGCTGCACGGGGGCGTGCTGCACGCGCACGTCGTGCCGCGGCAGCACGCGGATCCCCAGCCACGACATGAACAGCAGGCGCCGCGGCCCGCACTCCAGGAGATACTATATACCTGCTGCTGCACGGGGGCGTGCTGCACGCGCACGTCGTGCCGCGGCAGCACGCGGATCCCCAGCCACGACATGAACAGCAGGCGCCGCGGCCCGCACTCCAGGAGATACTATATACCTGCTGCTGCACGGGGGCGTGCTGCACGCGCACGTCGTGCCGCGGCAGCACGCGGATCCCCAGCCACGACATGAACAGCAGGCGCCGCGGCCCGCACTCCAGGAGATACTATATACCTGCTGCTGCACGGGGGCGTGCTGCACGCGCACGTCGTGCCGCGGCAGCACGCGGATCCCCAGCCACGACATGAACAGCAGGCGCCGCGGCCCGCACTCCAGGAGATACTATATACCTGCTGCTGCACGGGGGCGTGCTGCACGCGCACGTCGTGCCGCGGCAGCACGCGGATCCCCAGCCACGACATGAACAGCAGCGCGCCGCGGCCCGCACTCCAGGAGATACTATATACCTGCTGCTGCACGGGGGCGTGCTGCACGCGCACGTCGTGCCGCGGCAGCACGCGGATCCCCAGCCACGACATGAACAGCAGGCGCCGCGGCCCGCACTCCAGGAGATACTATATACCTGCTGCTGCACGGGGGCGTGCTGCACGCGCACGTCGTGCCGCGGCAGCACGCGGATCCCCAGCCACGACATGAACAGCAGGCGCCGCGGCCCGCACTCCAGGAGATACTATATACCTGCTGCTGCACGGGGGCGTGCTGCACGCGCACGTCGTGCCGCGGCAGCACGCGGATCCCCAGCCACGACATGAACAGCAGGCGCCGCGGCCCGCACTCCAGGAGATACTATATACCTGCTGCTGCACGGGGGCGTGCTGCACGCGCACGTCGTGCCGCGGCAGCACGCGGATCCCCAGCCACGACATGAACAGCAGGCGCCGCGGCCCGCACTCCAGGAGATACTATATACCTGCTGCTGCACGGGGGCGTGCTGCACGCGCACGTCGTGCCGCGGCAGCACGCGGATCCCCAGCCACGACATGAACAGCAGGCGCCGCGGCCCGCACTCCAGGAGATACTATATACCTGCTGCTGCACGGGGGCGTGCTGCACGCGCACGTCGTGCCGCGGCAGCACGCGGATCCCCAGCCACGACATGAACAGCAGCGCGCCGCGGCCCGCACTCCAGGAGATACTATATACCTGCTGCTGCACGGGGGCGTGCTGCACGCGCACGTCGTGCCGCGGCAGCACGCGGATCCCCAGCCACGACATGAACAGCAGCGCGCCGCGGCCCGCACTCCAGGAGATACTATATACCTGCTGCTGCACGGGGGCGTGCTGCACGCGCACGTCGTGCCGCGGCAGCACGCGGATCCCCAGCCACGACATGAACAGCAGCGCGCCGCGGCCCGCACTCCAGGAGATACTATATACCTGCTGCTGCACGGGGGCGTGCTGCACGCGCACGTCGTGCCGCGGCAGCACGCGGATCCCCAGCCACGACATGAACAGCAGGCGCCGCGGCCCGCACTCCAGGAGATACTATATACCTGCTGCTGCACGGGGGCGTGCTGCACGCGCACGTCGTGCCGCGGCAGCACGCGGATCCCCAGCCACGACATGAACAGCAGGCGCCGCGGCCCGCACTCCAGGAGATACTATATACCTGCTGCTGCACGGGGGCGTGCTGCACGCGCACGTCGTGCCGCGGCAGCACGCGGATCCCCAGCCACGACATGAACAGCAGCGCGCCGCGGCCCGCACTCCAGGAGATACTATATACCTGCTGCTGCACGGGGGCGTGCTGCACGCGCACGTCGTGCCGCGGCAGCACGCGGATCCCCAGCCACGACATGAACAGCAGGCGCCGCGGCCCGCACTCCAGGAGATACTATATACCTGCTGCTGCACGGGGGCGTGCTGCACGCGCACGTCGTGCCGCGGCAGCACGCGGATCCCCAGCCACGACATGAACAGCAGCGCGCCGCGGCCCGCACTCCAGGAGATACTATATACCTGCTGCTGCACGGGGGCGTGCTGCACGCGCACGTCGTGCCGCGGCAGCACGCGGATCCCCAGCCACGACATGAACAGCAGCGCGCCGCGGCCCGCACTCCAGGAGATACTATATACCTGCTGCTGCACGGGGGCGTGCTGCACGCGCACGTCGTGCCGCGGCAGCACGCGGATCCCCAGCCACGACATGAACAGCAGGCGCCGCGGCCCGCACTCCAGGAGATACTATATACCTGCTGCTGCACGGGGGCGTGCTGCACGCGCACGTCGTGCCGCGGCAGCACGCGGATCCCCAGCCACGACATGAACAGCAGGCGCCGCGGCCCGCACTCCAGGAGATACTATATACCTGCTGCTGCACGGGGGCGTGCTGCACGCGCACGTCGTGCCGCGGCAGCACGCGGATCCCCAGCCACGACATGAACAGCAGCGCGCCGCGGCCCGCACTCCAGGAGATACTATATACCTGCTGCTGCACGGGGGCGTGCTGCACGCGCACGTCGTGCCGCGGCAGCACGCGGATCCCCAGCCACGACATGAACAGCAGGCGCCGCGGCCCGCACTCCAGGAGATACTATATACCTGCTGCTGCACGGGGGCGTGCTGCACGCGCACGTCGTGCCGCGGCAGCACGCGGATCCCCAGCCACGACATGAACAGCAGGCGCCGCGGCCCGCACTCCAGGAGATACTATATACCTGCTGCTGCACGGGGGCGTGCTGCACGCGCACGTCGTGCCGCGGCAGCACGCGGATCCCCAGCCACGACATGAACAGCAGCGCGCCGCGGCCCGCACTCCAGGAGATACTATATACCTGCTGCTGCACGGGGGCGTGCTGCACGCGCACGTCGTGCCGCGGCAGCACGCGGATCCCCAGCCACGACATGAACAGCAGCGCGCCGCGGCCCGCACTCCAGGAGATACTATATACCTGCTGCTGCACGGGGGCGTGCTGCACGCGCACGTCGTGCCGCGGCAGCACGCGGATCCCCAGCCACGACATGAACAGCAGGCGCCGCGGCCCGCACTCCAGGAGATACTATATACCTGCTGCTGCACGGGGGCGTGCTGCACGCGCACGTCGTGCCGCGGCAGCACGCGGATCCCCAGCCACGACATGAACAGCAGGCGCCGCGGCCCGCACTCCAGGAGATACTATATACCTGCTGCTGCACGGGGGCGTGCTGCACGCGCACGTCGTGCCGCGGCAGCACGCGGATCCCCAGCCACGACATGAACAGCAGGCGCCGCGGCCCGCACTCCAGGAGATACTATATACCTGCTGCTGCACGGGGGCGTGCTGCACGCGCACGTCGTGCCGCGGCAGCACGCGGATCCCCAGCCACGACATGAACAGCAGGCGCCGCGGCCCGCACTCCAGGAGATACTATATACCTGCTGCTGCACGGGGGCGTGCTGCACGCGCACGTCGTGCCGCGGCAGCACGCGGATCCCCAGCCACGACATGAACAGCAGGCGCCGCGGCCCGCACTCCAGGAGATACTATATACCTGCTGCTGCACGGGGGCGTGCTGCACGCGCACGTCGTGCCGCGGCAGCACGCGGATCCCCAGCCACGACATGAACAGCAGCGCGCCGCGGCCCGCACTCCAGGAGATACTATATACCTGCTGCTGCACGGGGGCGTGCTGCACGCGCACGTCGTGCCGCGGCAGCACGCGGATCCCCAGCCACGACATGAACAGCAGCGCGCCGCGGCCCGCACTCCAGGAGATACTATATACCTGCTGCTGCACGGGGGCGTGCTGCACGCGCACGTCGTGCCGCGGCAGCACGCGGATCCCCAGCCACGACATGAACAGCAGGCGCCGCGGCCCGCACTCCAGGAGATACTATATACCTGCTGCTGCACGGGGGCGTGCTGCACGCGCACGTCGTGCCGCGGCAGCACGCGGATCCCCAGCCACGACATGAACAGCAGCGCGCCGCGGCCCGCACTCCAGGAGATACTATATACCTGCTGCTGCACGGGGGCGTGCTGCACGCGCACGTCGTGCCGCGGCAGCACGCGGATCCCCAGCCACGACATGAACAGCAGGCGCCGCGGCCCGCACTCCAGGAGATACTATATACCTGCTGCTGCACGGGGGCGTGCTGCACGCGCACGTCGTGCCGCGGCAGCACGCGGATCCCCAGCCACGACATGAACAGCAGGCGCCGCGGCCCGCACTCCAGGAGATACTATATACCTGCTGCTGCACGGGGGCGTGCTGCACGCGCACGTCGTGCCGCGGCAGCACGCGGATCCCCAGCCACGACATGAACAGCAGGCGCCGCGGCCCGCACTCCAGGAGATACTATATACCTGCTGCTGCACGGGGGCGTGCTGCACGCGCACGTCGTGCCGCGGCAGCACGCGGATCCCCAGCCACGACATGAACAGCAGGCGCCGCGGCCCGCACTCCAGGAGATACTATATACCTGCTGCTGCACGGGGGCGTGCTGCACGCGCACGTCGTGCCGCGGCAGCACGCGGATCCCCAGCCACGACATGAACAGCAGCGCGCCGCGGCCCGCACTCCAGGAGATACTATATACCTGCTGCTGCACGGGGGCGTGCTGCACGCGCACGTCGTGCCGCGGCAGCACGCGGATCCCCAGCCACGACATGAACAGCAGCGCGCCGCGGCCCGCACTCCAGGAGATACTATATACCTGCTGCTGCACGGGGGCGTGCTGCACGCGCACGTCGTGCCGCGGCAGCACGCGGATCCCCAGCCACGACATGAACAGCAGCGCGCCGCGGCCCGCACTCCAGGAGATACTATATACCTGCTGCTGCACGGGGGCGTGCTGCACGCGCACGTCGTGCCGCGGCAGCACGCGGATCCCCAGCCACGACATGAACAGCAGGCGCCGCGGCCCGCACTCCAGGAGATACTATATACCTGCTGCTGCACGGGGGCGTGCTGCACGCGCACGTCGTGCCGCGGCAGCACGCGGATCCCCAGCCACGACATGAACAGCAGGCGCCGCGGCCCGCACTCCAGGAGATACTATATACCTGCTGCTGCACGGGGGCGTGCTGCACGCGCACGTCGTGCCGCGGCAGCACGCGGATCCCCAGCCACGACATGAACAGCAGCGCGCCGCGGCCCGCACTCCAGGAGATACTATATACCTGCTGCTGCACGGGGGCGTGCTGCACGCGCACGTCGTGCCGCGGCAGCACGCGGATCCCCAGCCACGACATGAACAGCAGGCGCCGCGGCCCGCACTCCAGGAGATACTATATACCTGCTGCTGCACGGGGGCGTGCTGCACGCGCACGTCGTGCCGCGGCAGCACGCGGATCCCCAGCCACGACATGAACAGCAGCGCGCCGCGGCCCGCACTCCAGGAGATACTATATACCTGCTGCTGCACGGGGGCGTGCTGCACGCGCACGTCGTGCCGCGGCAGCACGCGGATCCCCAGCCACGACATGAACAGCAGCGCGCCGCGGCCCGCACTCCAGGAGATACTATATACCTGCTGCTGCACGGGGGCGTGCTGCACGCGCACGTCGTGCCGCGGCAGCACGCGGATCCCCAGCCACGACATGAACAGCAGGCGCCGCGGCCCGCACTCCAGGAGATACTATATACCTGCTGCTGCACGGGGGCGTGCTGCACGCGCACGTCGTGCCGCGGCAGCACGCGGATCCCCAGCCACGACATGAACAGCAGGCGCCGCGGCCCGCACTCCAGGAGATACTATATACCTGCTGCTGCACGGGGGCGTGCTGCACGCGCACGTCGTGCCGCGGCAGCACGCGGATCCCCAGCCACGACATGAACAGCAGCGCGCCGCGGCCCGCACTCCAGGAGATACTATATACCTGCTGCTGCACGGGGGCGTGCTGCACGCGCACGTCGTGCCGCGGCAGCACGCGGATCCCCAGCCACGACATGAACAGCAGGCGCCGCGGCCCGCACTCCAGGAGATACTATATACCTGCTGCTGCACGGGGGCGTGCTGCACGCGCACGTCGTGCCGCGGCAGCACGCGGATCCCCAGCCACGACATGAACAGCAGGCGCCGCGGCCCGCACTCCAGGAGATACTATATACCTGCTGCTGCACGGGGGCGTGCTGCACGCGCACGTCGTGCCGCGGCAGCACGCGGATCCCCAGCCACGACATGAACAGCAGCGCGCCGCGGCCCGCACTCCAGGAGATACTATATACCTGCTGCTGCACGGGGGCGTGCTGCACGCGCACGTCGTGCCGCGGCAGCACGCGGATCCCCAGCCACGACATGAACAGCAGCGCGCCGCGGCCCGCACTCCAGGAGATACTATATACCTGCTGCTGCACGGGGGCGTGCTGCACGCGCACGTCGTGCCGCGGCAGCACGCGGATCCCCAGCCACGACATGAACAGCAGCGCGCCGCGGCCCGCACTCCAGGAGATACTATATACCTGCTGCTGCACGGGGGCGTGCTGCACGCGCACGTCGTGCCGCGGCAGCACGCGGATCCCCAGCCACGACATGAACAGCAGGCGCCGCGGCCCGCACTCCAGGAGATACTATATACCTGCTGCTGCACGGGGGCGTGCTGCACGCGCACGTCGTGCCGCGGCAGCACGCGGATCCCCAGCCACGACATGAACAGCAGGCGCCGCGGCCCGCACTCCAGGAGATACTATATACCTGCTGCTGCACGGGGGCGTGCTGCACGCGCACGTCGTGCCGCGGCAGCACGCGGATCCCCAGCCACGACATGAACAGCAGGCGCCGCGGCCCGCACTCCAGGAGATACTATATACCTGCTGCTGCACGGGGGCGTGCTGCACGCGCACGTCGTGCCGCGGCAGCACGCGGATCCCCAGCCACGACATGAACAGCAGGCGCCGCGGCCCGCACTCCAGGAGATACTATATACCTGCTGCTGCACGGGGGCGTGCTGCACGCGCACGTCGTGCCGCGGCAGCACGCGGATCCCCAGCCACGACATGAACAGCAGCGCGCCGCGGCCCGCACTCCAGGAGATACTATATACCTGCTGCTGCACGGGGGCGTGCTGCACGCGCACGTCGTGCCGCGGCAGCACGCGGATCCCCAGCCACGACATGAACAGCAGGCGCCGCGGCCCGCACTCCAGGAGATACTATATACCTGCTGCTGCACGGGGGCGTGCTGCACGCGCACGTCGTGCCGCGGCAGCACGCGGATCCCCAGCCACGACATGAACAGCAGGCGCCGCGGCCCGCACTCCAGGAGATACTATATACCTGCTGCTGCACGGGGGCGTGCTGCACGCGCACGTCGTGCCGCGGCAGCACGCGGATCCCCAGCCACGACATGAACAGCAGGCGCCGCGGCCCGCACTCCAGGAGATACTATATACCTGCTGCTGCACGGGGGCGTGCTGCACGCGCACGTCGTGCCGCGGCAGCACGCGGATCCCCAGCCACGACATGAACAGCAGCGCGCCGCGGCCCGCACTCCAGGAGATACTATATACCTGCTGCTGCACGGGGGCGTGCTGCACGCGCACGTCGTGCCGCGGCAGCACGCGGATCCCCAGCCACGACATGAACAGCAGGCGCCGCGGCCCGCACTCCAGGAGATACTATATACCTGCTGCTGCACGGGGGCGTGCTGCACGCGCACGTCGTGCCGCGGCAGCACGCGGATCCCCAGCCACGACATGAACAGCAGCGCGCCGCGGCCCGCACTCCAGGAGATACTATATACCTGCTGCTGCACGGGGGCGTGCTGCACGCGCACGTCGTGCCGCGGCAGCACGCGGATCCCCAGCCACGACATGAACAGCAGGCGCCGCGGCCCGCACTCCAGGAGATACTATATACCTGCTGCTGCACGGGGGCGTGCTGCACGCGCACGTCGTGCCGCGGCAGCACGCGGATCCCCAGCCACGACATGAACAGCAGGCGCCGCGGCCCGCACTCCAGGAGATACTATATACCTGCTGCTGCACGGGGGCGTGCTGCACGCGCACGTCGTGCCGCGGCAGCACGCGGATCCCCAGCCACGACATGAACAGCAGGCGCCGCGGCCCGCACTCCAGGAGATACTATATACCTGCTGCTGCACGGGGGCGTGCTGCACGCGCACGTCGTGCCGCGGCAGCACGCGGATCCCCAGCCACGACATGAACAGCAGGCGCCGCGGCCCGCACTCCAGGAGATACTATATACCTGCTGCTGCACGGGGGCGTGCTGCACGCGCACGTCGTGCCGCGGCAGCACGCGGATCCCCAGCCACGACATGAACAGCAGGCGCCGCGGCCCGCACTCCAGGAGATACTATATACCTGCTGCTGCACGGGGGCGTGCTGCACGCGCACGTCGTGCCGCGGCAGCACGCGGATCCCCAGCCACGACATGAACAGCAGCGCGCCGCGGCCCGCACTCCAGGAGATACTATATACCTGCTGCTGCACGGGGGCGTGCTGCACGCGCACGTCGTGCCGCGGCAGCACGCGGATCCCCAGCCACGACATGAACAGCAGCGCGCCGCGGCCCGCACTCCAGGAGATACTATATACCTGCTGCTGCACGGGGGCGTGCTGCACGCGCACGTCGTGCCGCGGCAGCACGCGGATCCCCAGCCACGACATGAACAGCAGCGCGCCGCGGCCCGCACTCCAGGAGATACTATATACCTGCTGCTGCACGGGGGCGTGCTGCACGCGCACGTCGTGCCGCGGCAGCACGCGGATCCCCAGCCACGACATGAACAGCAGGCGCCGCGGCCCGCACTCCAGGAGATACTATATACCTGCTGCTGCACGGGGGCGTGCTGCACGCGCACGTCGTGCCGCGGCAGCACGCGGATCCCCAGCCACGACATGAACAGCAGCGCGCCGCGGCCCGCACTCCAGGAGATACTATATACCTGCTGCTGCACGGGGGCGTGCTGCACGCGCACGTCGTGCCGCGGCAGCACGCGGATCCCCAGCCACGACATGAACAGCAGGCGCCGCGGCCCGCACTCCAGGAGATACTATATACCTGCTGCTGCACGGGGGCGTGCTGCACGCGCACGTCGTGCCGCGGCAGCACGCGGATCCCCAGCCACGACATGAACAGCAGCGCGCCGCGGCCCGCACTCCAGGAGATACTATATACCTGCTGCTGCACGGGGGCGTGCTGCACGCGCACGTCGTGCCGCGGCAGCACGCGGATCCCCAGCCACGACATGAACAGCAGCGCGCCGCGGCCCGCACTCCAGGAGATACTATATACCTGCTGCTGCACGGGGGCGTGCTGCACGCGCACGTCGTGCCGCGGCAGCACGCGGATCCCCAGCCACGACATGAACAGCAGGCGCCGCGGCCCGCACTCCAGGAGATACTATATACCTGCTGCTGCACGGGGGCGTGCTGCACGCGCACGTCGTGCCGCGGCAGCACGCGGATCCCCAGCCACGACATGAACAGCAGGCGCCGCGGCCCGCACTCCAGGAGATACTATATACCTGCTGCTGCACGGGGGCGTGCTGCACGCGCACGTCGTGCCGCGGCAGCACGCGGATCCCCAGCCACGACATGAACAGCAGCGCGCCGCGGCCCGCACTCCAGGAGATACTATATACCTGCTGCTGCACGGGGGCGTGCTGCACGCGCACGTCGTGCCGCGGCAGCACGCGGATCCCCAGCCACGACATGAACAGCAGCGCGCCGCGGCCCGCACTCCAGGAGATACTATATACCTGCTGCTGCACGGGGGCGTGCTGCACGCGCACGTCGTGCCGCGGCAGCACGCGGATCCCCAGCCACGACATGAACAGCAGCGCGCCGCGGCCCGCACTCCAGGAGATACTATATACCTGCTGCTGCACGGGGGCGTGCTGCACGCGCACGTCGTGCCGCGGCAGCACGCGGATCCCCAGCCACGACATGAACAGCAGGCGCCGCGGCCCGCACTCCAGGAGATACTATATACCTGCTGCTGCACGGGGGCGTGCTGCACGCGCACGTCGTGCCGCGGCAGCACGCGGATCCCCAGCCACGACATGAACAGCAGGCGCCGCGGCCCGCACTCCAGGAGATACTATATACCTGCTGCTGCACGGGGGCGTGCTGCACGCGCACGTCGTGCCGCGGCAGCACGCGGATCCCCAGCCACGACATGAACAGCAGGCGCCGCGGCCCGCACTCCAGGAGATACTATATACCTGCTGCTGCACGGGGGCGTGCTGCACGCGCACGTCGTGCCGCGGCAGCACGCGGATCCCCAGCCACGACATGAACAGCAGGCGCCGCGGCCCGCACTCCAGGAGATACTATATACCTGCTGCTGCACGGGGGCGTGCTGCACGCGCACGTCGTGCCGCGGCAGCACGCGGATCCCCAGCCACGACATGAACAGCAGCGCGCCGCGGCCCGCACTCCAGGAGATACTATATACCTGCTGCTGCACGGGGGCGTGCTGCACGCGCACGTCGTGCCGCGGCAGCACGCGGATCCCCAGCCACGACATGAACAGCAGCGCGCCGCGGCCCGCACTCCAGGAGATACTATATACCTGCTGCTGCACGGGGGCGTGCTGCACGCGCACGTCGTGCCGCGGCAGCACGCGGATCCCCAGCCACGACATGAACAGCAGGCGCCGCGGCCCGCACTCCAGGAGATACTATATACCTGCTGCTGCACGGGGGCGTGCTGCACGCGCACGTCGTGCCGCGGCAGCACGCGGATCCCCAGCCACGACATGAACAGCAGGCGCCGCGGCCCGCACTCCAGGAGATACTATATACCTGCTGCTGCACGGGGGCGTGCTGCACGCGCACGTCGTGCCGCGGCAGCACGCGGATCCCCAGCCACGACATGAACAGCAGGCGCCGCGGCCCGCACTCCAGGAGATACTATATACCTGCTGCTGCACGGGGGCGTGCTGCACGCGCACGTCGTGCCGCGGCAGCACGCGGATCCCCAGCCACGACATGAACAGCAGCGCGCCGCGGCCCGCACTCCAGGAGATACTATATACCTGCTGCTGCACGGGGGCGTGCTGCACGCGCACGTCGTGCCGCGGCAGCACGCGGATCCCCAGCCACGACATGAACAGCAGGCGCCGCGGCCCGCACTCCAGGAGATACTATATACCTGCTGCTGCACGGGGGCGTGCTGCACGCGCACGTCGTGCCGCGGCAGCACGCGGATCCCCAGCCACGACATGAACAGCAGGCGCCGCGGCCCGCACTCCAGGAGATACTATATACCTGCTGCTGCACGGGGGCGTGCTGCACGCGCACGTCGTGCCGCGGCAGCACGCGGATCCCCAGCCACGACATGAACAGCAGCGCGCCGCGGCCCGCACTCCAGGAGATACTATATACCTGCTGCTGCACGGGGGCGTGCTGCACGCGCACGTCGTGCCGCGGCAGCACGCGGATCCCCAGCCACGACATGAACAGCAGCGCGCCGCGGCCCGCACTCCAGGAGATACTATATACCTGCTGCTGCACGGGGGCGTGCTGCACGCGCACGTCGTGCCGCGGCAGCACGCGGATCCCCAGCCACGACATGAACAGCAGCGCGCCGCGGCCCGCACTCCAGGAGATACTATATACCTGCTGCTGCACGGGGGCGTGCTGCACGCGCACGTCGTGCCGCGGCAGCACGCGGATCCCCAGCCACGACATGAACAGCAGGCGCCGCGGCCCGCACTCCAGGAGATACTATATACCTGCTGCTGCACGGGGGCGTGCTGCACGCGCACGTCGTGCCGCGGCAGCACGCGGATCCCCAGCCACGACATGAACAGCAGCGCGCCGCGGCCCGCACTCCAGGAGATACTATATACCTGCTGCTGCACGGGGGCGTGCTGCACGCGCACGTCGTGCCGCGGCAGCACGCGGATCCCCAGCCACGACATGAACAGCAGGCGCCGCGGCCCGCACTCCAGGAGATACTATATACCTGCTGCTGCACGGGGGCGTGCTGCACGCGCACGTCGTGCCGCGGCAGCACGCGGATCCCCAGCCACGACATGAACAGCAGGCGCCGCGGCCCGCACTCCAGGAGATACTATATACCTGCTGCTGCACGGGGGCGTGCTGCACGCGCACGTCGTGCCGCGGCAGCACGCGGATCCCCAGCCACGACATGAACAGCAGGCGCCGCGGCCCGCACTCCAGGAGATACTATATACCTGCTGCTGCACGGGGGCGTGCTGCACGCGCACGTCGTGCCGCGGCAGCACGCGGATCCCCAGCCACGACATGAACAGCAGGCGCCGCGGCCCGCACTCCAGGAGATACTATATACCTGCTGCTGCACGGGGGCGTGCTGCACGCGCACGTCGTGCCGCGGCAGCACGCGGATCCCCAGCCACGACATGAACAGCAGGCGCCGCGGCCCGCACTCCAGGAGATACTATATACCTGCTGCTGCACGGGGGCGTGCTGCACGCGCACGTCGTGCCGCGGCAGCACGCGGATCCCCAGCCACGACATGAACAGCAGGCGCCGCGGCCCGCACTCCAGGAGATACTATATACCTGCTGCTGCACGGGGGCGTGCTGCACGCGCACGTCGTGCCGCGGCAGCACGCGGATCCCCAGCCACGACATGAACAGCAGCGCGCCGCGGCCCGCACTCCAGGAGATACTATATACCTGCTGCTGCACGGGGGCGTGCTGCACGCGCACGTCGTGCCGCGGCAGCACGCGGATCCCCAGCCACGACATGAACAGCAGGCGCCGCGGCCCGCACTCCAGGAGATACTATATACCTGCTGCTGCACGGGGGCGTGCTGCACGCGCACGTCGTGCCGCGGCAGCACGCGGATCCCCAGCCACGACATGAACAGCAGCGCGCCGCGGCCCGCACTCCAGGAGATACTATATACCTGCTGCTGCACGGGGGCGTGCTGCACGCGCACGTCGTGCCGCGGCAGCACGCGGATCCCCAGCCACGACATGAACAGCAGGCGCCGCGGCCCGCACTCCAGGAGATACTATATACCTGCTGCTGCACGGGGGCGTGCTGCACGCGCACGTCGTGCCGCGGCAGCACGCGGATCCCCAGCCACGACATGAACAGCAGCGCGCCGCGGCCCGCACTCCAGGAGATACTATATACCTGCTGCTGCACGGGGGCGTGCTGCACGCGCACGTCGTGCCGCGGCAGCACGCGGATCCCCAGCCACGACATGAACAGCAGCGCGCCGCGGCCCGCACTCCAGGAGATACTATATACCTGCTGCTGCACGGGGGCGTGCTGCACGCGCACGTCGTGCCGCGGCAGCACGCGGATCCCCAGCCACGACATGAACAGCAGGCGCCGCGGCCCGCACTCCAGGAGATACTATATACCTGCTGCTGCACGGGGGCGTGCTGCACGCGCACGTCGTGCCGCGGCAGCACGCGGATCCCCAGCCACGACATGAACAGCAGGCGCCGCGGCCCGCACTCCAGGAGATACTATATACCTGCTGCTGCACGGGGGCGTGCTGCACGCGCACGTCGTGCCGCGGCAGCACGCGGATCCCCAGCCACGACATGAACAGCAGCGCGCCGCGGCCCGCACTCCAGGAGATACTATATACCTGCTGCTGCACGGGGGCGTGCTGCACGCGCACGTCGTGCCGCGGCAGCACGCGGATCCCCAGCCACGACATGAACAGCAGGCGCCGCGGCCCGCACTCCAGGAGATACTATATACCTGCTGCTGCACGGGGGCGTGCTGCACGCGCACGTCGTGCCGCGGCAGCACGCGGATCCCCAGCCACGACATGAACAGCAGCGCGCCGCGGCCCGCACTCCAGGAGATACTATATACCTGCTGCTGCACGGGGGCGTGCTGCACGCGCACGTCGTGCCGCGGCAGCACGCGGATCCCCAGCCACGACATGAACAGCAGCGCGCCGCGGCCCGCACTCCAGGAGATACTATATACCTGCTGCTGCACGGGGGCGTGCTGCACGCGCACGTCGTGCCGCGGCAGCACGCGGATCCCCAGCCACGACATGAACAGCAGGCGCCGCGGCCCGCACTCCAGGAGATACTATATACCTGCTGCTGCACGGGGGCGTGCTGCACGCGCACGTCGTGCCGCGGCAGCACGCGGATCCCCAGCCACGACATGAACAGCAGCGCGCCGCGGCCCGCACTCCAGGAGATACTATATACCTGCTGCTGCACGGGGGCGTGCTGCACGCGCACGTCGTGCCGCGGCAGCACGCGGATCCCCAGCCACGACATGAACAGCAGGCGCCGCGGCCCGCACTCCAGGAGATACTATATACCTGCTGCTGCACGGGGGCGTGCTGCACGCGCACGTCGTGCCGCGGCAGCACGCGGATCCCCAGCCACGACATGAACAGCAGCGCGCCGCGGCCCGCACTCCAGGAGATACTATATACCTGCTGCTGCACGGGGGCGTGCTGCACGCGCACGTCGTGCCGCGGCAGCACGCGGATCCCCAGCCACGACATGAACAGCAGCGCGCCGCGGCCCGCACTCCAGGAGATACTATATACCTGCTGCTGCACGGGGGCGTGCTGCACGCGCACGTCGTGCCGCGGCAGCACGCGGATCCCCAGCCACGACATGAACAGCAGGCGCCGCGGCCCGCACTCCAGGAGATACTATATACCTGCTGCTGCACGGGGGCGTGCTGCACGCGCACGTCGTGCCGCGGCAGCACGCGGATCCCCAGCCACGACATGAACAGCAGCGCGCCGCGGCCCGCACTCCAGGAGATACTATATACCTGCTGCTGCACGGGGGCGTGCTGCACGCGCACGTCGTGCCGCGGCAGCACGCGGATCCCCAGCCACGACATGAACAGCAGCGCGCCGCGGCCCGCACTCCAGGAGATACTATATACCTGCTGCTGCACGGGGGCGTGCTGCACGCGCACGTCGTGCCGCGGCAGCACGCGGATCCCCAGCCACGACATGAACAGCAGCGCGCCGCGGCCCGCACTCCAGGAGATACTATATACCTGCTGCTGCACGGGGGCGTGCTGCACGCGCACGTCGTGCCGCGGCAGCACGCGGATCCCCAGCCACGACATGAACAGCAGCGCGCCGCGGCCCGCACTCCAGGAGATACTATATACCTGCTGCTGCACGGGGGCGTGCTGCACGCGCACGTCGTGCCGCGGCAGCACGCGGATCCCCAGCCACGACATGAACAGCAGCGCGCCGCGGCCCGCACTCCAGGAGATACTATATACCTGCTGCTGCACGGGGGCGTGCTGCACGCGCACGTCGTGCCGCGGCAGCACGCGGATCCCCAGCCACGACATGAACAGCAGGCGCCGCGGCCCGCACTCCAGGAGATACTATATACCTGCTGCTGCACGGGGGCGTGCTGCACGCGCACGTCGTGCCGCGGCAGCACGCGGATCCCCAGCCACGACATGAACAGCAGGCGCCGCGGCCCGCACTCCAGGAGATACTATATACCTGCTGCTGCACGGGGGCGTGCTGCACGCGCACGTCGTGCCGCGGCAGCACGCGGATCCCCAGCCACGACATGAACAGCAGGCGCCGCGGCCCGCACTCCAGGAGATACTATATACCTGCTGCTGCACGGGGGCGTGCTGCACGCGCACGTCGTGCCGCGGCAGCACGCGGATCCCCAGCCACGACATGAACAGCAGCGCGCCGCGGCCCGCACTCCAGGAGATACTATATACCTGCTGCTGCACGGGGGCGTGCTGCACGCGCACGTCGTGCCGCGGCAGCACGCGGATCCCCAGCCACGACATGAACAGCAGGCGCCGCGGCCCGCACTCCAGGAGATACTATATACCTGCTGCTGCACGGGGGCGTGCTGCACGCGCACGTCGTGCCGCGGCAGCACGCGGATCCCCAGCCACGACATGAACAGCAGCGCGCCGCGGCCCGCACTCCAGGAGATACTATATACCTGCTGCTGCACGGGGGCGTGCTGCACGCGCACGTCGTGCCGCGGCAGCACGCGGATCCCCAGCCACGACATGAACAGCAGCGCGCCGCGGCCCGCACTCCAGGAGATACTATATACCTGCTGCTGCACGGGGGCGTGCTGCACGCGCACGTCGTGCCGCGGCAGCACGCGGATCCCCAGCCACGACATGAACAGCAGCGCGCCGCGGCCCGCACTCCAGGAGATACTATATACCTGCTGCTGCACGGGGGCGTGCTGCACGCGCACGTCGTGCCGCGGCAGCACGCGGATCCCCAGCCACGACATGAACAGCAGCGCGCCGCGGCCCGCACTCCAGGAGATACTATATACCTGCTGCTGCACGGGGGCGTGCTGCACGCGCACGTCGTGCCGCGGCAGCACGCGGATCCCCAGCCACGACATGAACAGCAGCGCGCCGCGGCCCGCACTCCAGGAGATACTATATACCTGCTGCTGCACGGGGGCGTGCTGCACGCGCACGTCGTGCCGCGGCAGCACGCGGATCCCCAGCCACGACATGAACAGCAGCGCGCCGCGGCCCGCACTCCAGGAGATACTATATACCTGCTGCTGCACGGGGGCGTGCTGCACGCGCACGTCGTGCCGCGGCAGCACGCGGATCCCCAGCCACGACATGAACAGCAGGCGCCGCGGCCCGCACTCCAGGAGATACTATATACCTGCTGCTGCACGGGGGCGTGCTGCACGCGCACGTCGTGCCGCGGCAGCACGCGGATCCCCAGCCACGACATGAACAGCAGGCGCCGCGGCCCGCACTCCAGGAGATACTATATACCTGCTGCTGCACGGGGGCGTGCTGCACGCGCACGTCGTGCCGCGGCAGCACGCGGATCCCCAGCCACGACATGAACAGCAGGCGCCGCGGCCCGCACTCCAGGAGATACTATATACCTGCTGCTGCACGGGGGCGTGCTGCACGCGCACGTCGTGCCGCGGCAGCACGCGGATCCCCAGCCACGACATGAACAGCAGCGCGCCGCGGCCCGCACTCCAGGAGATACTATATACCTGCTGCTGCACGGGGGCGTGCTGCACGCGCACGTCGTGCCGCGGCAGCACGCGGATCCCCAGCCACGACATGAACAGCAGGCGCCGCGGCCCGCACTCCAGGAGATACTATATACCTGCTGCTGCACGGGGGCGTGCTGCACGCGCACGTCGTGCCGCGGCAGCACGCGGATCCCCAGCCACGACATGAACAGCAGGCGCCGCGGCCCGCACTCCAGGAGATACTATATACCTGCTGCTGCACGGGGGCGTGCTGCACGCGCACGTCGTGCCGCGGCAGCACGCGGATCCCCAGCCACGACATGAACAGCAGCGCGCCGCGGCCCGCACTCCAGGAGATACTATATACCTGCTGCTGCACGGGGGCGTGCTGCACGCGCACGTCGTGCCGCGGCAGCACGCGGATCCCCAGCCACGACATGAACAGCAGCGCGCCGCGGCCCGCACTCCAGGAGATACTATATACCTGCTGCTGCACGGGGGCGTGCTGCACGCGCACGTCGTGCCGCGGCAGCACGCGGATCCCCAGCCACGACATGAACAGCAGCGCGCCGCGGGGCCCGCACTCCAGGAGATACGCCCCGATCAGGGCTTCCACGCAGTCCGCTATCGATTTATCTGTAAAAAAATTTTTGCTAAGGCTTTTGATAAAGTTTGCCACTATCGCTTACTTAAAAAGCTTTGGCTTTTCGGTATACATGGCGACCTCTTTCGTTGGATAAAGTCTTACGTTGAAAACCGTTCACAGGCTGTGGCGGTCGGAGGATATATTTCACAGTACAGGTGTATTACTTCTGGTGTTACCCAGGGCTCGCATTTAGGGCCTGTGTTATTTATTCTATACATTAACGATATTACAGAATGCATAAAAAATTAGCACTTGCTTTTATACGTCGATGACGCAAAGATCTTTAAAGTTATTCGGAGTACAGATGATTGTGAATCTCTGCAAAAAGACCTGAATGATCTTGAGGACTTTTGCGCATCAAATAGTTTATTCTTAAATGCAGATAAATGTTCCTTTATCACCTTTAGTAGAAAAAAGACTAATATAAATTTCAATTATAAATTATGTAATAAAGAACTTTCTCGCGTTGAACATATTCGGGATCTCGGTGTAATTATGGACTCAAAAATGACCTTTATCCCACACATTGACGATATATTAAAGAAATCATATAAGCAGTTGGGATTTATATTGCGTGTAGGTAAACCATTTCAGAGAATCTTAACTTATAAGGTGCTATTTAATTGTTACGTGAGTAGTAGACTTGAATTTGCTAGTGCTGTTTGGAACCCTTTTTTTAATATCCACAGTGATAGGATTGAAAAAGTGCAGAAAAAGTTTGTTAGAGCAATTGAGATTCGTATTGACAATACATATTCAGATTATGACACTGCCATGAAAAAGCATAATATTACTTCCCTGAGTCTTCGGCGTGAGCGTTCTGATGTATTAATTCTTTATAAAATTGTTAATAACATTATTAATGCACCTACTCTACTAGAATCTGTCTCGCTTAGAGTACCGAGACGTTGTGAGCGTGCTTGTCGTAAGAAACCCTTGTTTTGTATTTCCCGTAGCCGGACATCTTACGCGAGAAATAGTTTTATTAGAAGGGCCTGCAGGTTATAACGATAAATTTATAGATTTGGATATTCTTGGACAAAGTCTTTATAGTTTCAGAAGGCAAACTTCACAGTGCATAGCAGAATGCGAATAGGTTTATATTATTGTATTGTACCTATTTTGTTTTTTTTTGCATTGTAATTTGTACAAATAACTTTTTTAACTGTGTCAATTGGGTAGATTATTCTAGTTTATAAGGTATATATTCCGTCAGGAAACTGTAAGTCTTCAATTTGCAAAGTTTACTGTATCACCTACAACCATGTAAGACTGTTTGTTTCAAATAAAAACAAAAAAAAAAAAATATATATATAAGTTACTGTCTAGCTATCGAAATGGGAGGACGCAAACTCGGCAGACAGAATCTCAGCCATTATTAAAACTAACGATTCCAAATTTAAGCTATATGTTTAGCTTTTTAATAGTAGATTGTACAACAAGTGCATAAAACGCACCATTTTACACGAGGCGTTTATCCGCATATATCTGAATATAAAGTCGAGCGTATAATGCGTTTTATGGACGAGTTGTACACTCCACTTTTCACTTCGATTGCGAGGAAATGAAACTGCGTAATGGAAATATTATACTCAAAAACAAATTTATTTAAAATTAAAAGTTACATTAGAGCAATGAGAAATACTAGTAATAGTTGTGTCGAGCTGCAGAGAGAGGAACCTCCTAACAATGCGCGCCGTGTCCAGGAGTACCGCCTTCTGAATCTGACCCTTGATCCGTGGCTGTTAGACCGATCGCCTTGGTCTTCGACGACGATTTAACTTTATGCTCTAGGGCATAAAAAGCGACTTTATGTCGCCAACGTACAGCATAAAGTCGAACTTTTAGAGCATGAGAAGTGAAAATGATTATTATTGTTTAAAAGCGATTACTAAACCGTAACACGTTATCAGTACCTGGGATGCTGTGCTGCGTGATCAAGTTATACGGAATGAAGCAGCCCGTGTGTGGTGCGCCTGCGCTGGCCTCCTCAGAGTCCACCTGTACCAAACAACCTAAATAAATACGCGGTAATATTATGAATTAATGAATGTTGATGAAGCGAAAGATGTATGTCAAGACCGTAGCAGGTGGAAAGATGTGGTCTCTACCTAGCCCGTTGGGAAAAGGCGTGATTTATGTGATGTATGGTTGTCGTGCGGTGTGTGTGTGTGTGTGTGTACGTACCGGCGCGTGCGCGGCGGGCAGCGCCGTGGCAGGGCGGCAAGTTGTCGTGCGGTGTGTGTGTGTGTGTGTGTGCGTACCGGCGCGTACGCGGAGGGCGGCGCCCTGTGGCAGGGCGGCAAGTTGTCGTGCGGTGTGTGTGTGTGTGTGTGCGTACCGGCGCGTACGCGGAGGGCGGCGCCCTGTGGCAGGGCGGCAAGTTGTCGAGCGGTGTGTGTGTGTGTGTGTGCGTACCGGCGCGTACGCGGAGGGCGGCGCCCTGTGGCAGGGCGGCAAGTTGTCGTGCGGTGTGTGTGTGTGCGTACCGGCGCGTACGCGGAGGGCGGCGCCCTGTGGCAGGGCGGCAAGTTGTCGTGCGGTGTGTGTGTGTGTGTGTGTGTGTGTGCGTACCGGCGCGTACGCGGAGGGCGGCGCCCTGTGGCAGGGCGGCAAGTTGTCGTGCGGTGTGTGTGTGTGTGTGTGTGTGTGTGCGTACCGGCGCGTACGCGGAGGGCGGCGCCCTGTGGCAGGGCGGCAGCCAGTTGTCGTGCGGTGTGTGTGTGTGTGTGTGCGTACCGGCGCGTACGCGGAGGGCGGCGCCCTGTGGCAGGGCGGCAGCCAGTTGTCGTGCGGTGTGTGTGTGTGTGTGTGCGTACCGGCGCGTGCGCGGCGCTCTGTGGCAGGGCGGCAGCCAGTTGTCGTGCGGTGTGTGTGTGTGTGTATGCGTACCGGCGCGTGCGCGGCGGGCGGCGCTCTGTGGCAGGGCGGCAGCCAGTTTTCGTGCGGTGTGTGTGTGTGTGTGTGCGTACCGGCGCGTGCGCGGCGGGCGGCGCTCTGTGGCAGGGCGGCAGCCAGTTGTCGTGCGGTGTGTGTGTGTGTGTGCGTACCGGCGCGTGCGCGGCGGGCGGCGCTCTGTGGCAGGGCGGCAGCCAGTTGTCGTGCGGTGTGTGTGTGTGTGTGTGCGTACCGGCGCGTGCGCGGCGGGCGGCGCTCTGTGGCAGGGCGGCAGCCAGTTGTCGTGCGGTGTGTGTGTGTGTGTGTGCGTACCGGCGCGTGCGCGGCGGGCGGCGCTCTGTGGCAGGGCGGCAGCCAGTTGTCGTGCGGTGTGTGTGTGTGTGTGCGTACCGGCGCGTGCGCGGCGGGCGGCGCTCTGTGGCAGGGCGGCAGCCAGTTGTCGTGCGGTGTGTGTGTGTGTGTGCGTACCGGCGCGTGCGCGGCGGGCGGCGCTCTGTGGCAGGGCGGCAGCCAGTTGTCGTGCGGTGTGTGTGTGTGTGTGCGCGCGTGTGGTTGTGTGTGTGTGTGCGTACCGGCGCGTGCGCGGCGGGCGGCGCTCTGTGGCAGGGCGGCAGCCAGTTGTCGTGCGGTGTGTGTGTGTGTGTGTGCGTACCGGCGCGTGCGCGGCGGGCGGCGCTCTGTGGCAGGGCGGCAGCCAGTTGTCGTGCGGTGTGTGTGTGTGTGTGTGCGTACCGGCGCGTGCGCGGCGGGCGGCGCTCTGTGGCAGGGCGGCAGCCAGTTTTCGTGCGGTGTGTGTGTGTGTGTGTGCGTACCGGCGCGTGCGCGGCGGGCGGCGCTCTGTGGCAGGGCGGCAGCCAGTTGTCGTGCGGTGTGTGTGTGTGTGTGTGCGTACCGGCGCGTGCGCGGCGGGCGGCGCTCTGTGGCAGGGCGGCAGCCAGTTGTCGTGCGGTGTGTGTGTGTGTGTGTGCGTACCGGCGCGTGCGCGGCGGGCGGCGCTCTGTGGCAGGGCGGCAGCCAGTTGTCGTGCGGTGTGTGTGTGTGTGTGTGCGTACCGGCGCGTGCGCGGCGGGCGGCGCTCTGTGGCAGGGCGGCAGCCAGTTGTCGTGCGGTGTGTGTGTGTGTGTGTGCGTACCGGCGCGTGCGCGGCGGGCGGCGCTCTGTGGCAGGGCGGCAGCCAGTTGTCGTGCGGTGTGTGTGTGTGTGTGTGCGTACCGGCGCGTGCGCGGCGGGCGGCGCTCTGTGGCAGGGCGGCAGCCAGTTGTCGTGCGGTGTGTGTGTGTGTGTGTGCGTACCGGCGCGTGCGCGGCGGGCGGCGCTCTGTGGCAGGGCGGCAGCCAGTTGTCGTGCGGCTCGAACTTGGACGCGATCATGCGCGCGCCGAGCCGCTTGCGCAGCCCCAGCCGGTACAGGTTCAAGTTCGACACCTGACAACAAATATTACTTGCTTATGGTCTGGTGACAACCTAAACTCACTAAAAGTCTGTCACTGCTCTTGATAGTAAATTAATGAAATTACATTAAACTGAACACTATTTGAAATTGTGTCAATTGCGAAAGTATTAGGGTGAGACACGTAATCAGCAACAAACTAAAACACACAAAAGGGCTATTCAGTAAAATGTTTATCACAGCGCCATCTAGCGAACTACTTGAGGAAGCTCCCCTGGTCTCCTACAGTACCTGCTTGCTCCGCATGTGGCTGAGCTTGCCCTCGTGCACGGTGGGCAGCGCGCAGTACAGGTAGGCGGTGATGGCGAACTTAAGGAAACTGTCTCCGATGGTCTCCAGACGCTCCAGGTTGATGCCGTCGTTCGCGTTCGACATCGTGAGAGCCTGAAGGAAACATATCACATTTATTAGGCTATGGTGTGACGCATCGTGACTTGAGACACTAGCGCGCAACTCTTCCACCTTCACCGACTGGCGCAACATTTTTATGTCAAATATGCGGCCGAGGCTGTCGCCCTCGATGGGCAGCTTTTACAATTTTTCAGAAATATGAAGTTTTGGAAAAAATGGCTTTCGGACAAATGAAAATTTTAAACGTTACAGATTGGAAACAAAAATTCGGACTTACGATAACCTTGATCTTTGTATCAATGCTTTAATTATTATACCTGTAAAATGACACTAGGACTCGGCCCCGGATGCCCCTCCAAATTCGGTTGAAAATCGAAGTCGAATTCCTTTCCATTCTGCCCCTTGTCTTCGTAGTAGGGCTGGTACTCTCTCTTGCCGAGGTTTTTTGCCTTCTCCTCGTAACTATCAATCGTATCAAAACCGATATTAGACACCTTCTCATTCCTATATTCCGGAGAATCTATATCCACATCGATCATAGAAAAGCAGGTGAGTTTGCCGATCTCATCCTCACTTAAACTCTTCTTGAATTCATTCAATAAAAACCTCTTGTTTTTCTCAATCGCCTCCAAATTTATTGGTCCGTTAGTGAAGTTCAAATAGTCGTTTTTGTAAGGGAAGAGTTGCTCGAGTCTGGTCTTCATCAGGTGAGGAGGCACGGGTTCGGTTCTGCGGGAGTCTCGGGCGGGGTCGGGGAGCAGCGCGGCCAGCGGCCGGTCAGCGGACACGAGGAGCCCTTTGTCTATGATTTCTTTCTCGTGATCAGCTACTGATTGCTGGAATTTCTGTAGACACTGTAACAAGATTAGGCATATTAGGATAGGGCAAATTAATTCCAAATTTCTGGAAGATGGAATGTGTTGTGGTAAATTGAATGTGGTAAAAGGAAAAAAAAAATTAGTCAATCGAATGTGGTCGAGTTGAGAATATGGATGAGTTGGTAATATGGACGAGTTGGTAATGTTGACGAATTGGGAATATGGAAGACTTGACAATGTAGATGAGTTGGTAATATGATCGAGTTGGGAATATGGACGAGTTGGTAATATGGACGAGTTGGGAATATGGACGAGTTGGTAATGTGGATGAATTGGATATGTGGATGAGTTGGGAATATGGACGAGTTGGTAATATGAACGAGTTGGTAATGTGGATGAATTGGATATGTGGATGAATTGGATATGTGGATGAGTTGGGAATATGGACGAGTTGGTAATGTGGATGAATTGGATATGCGGATGAGTTGGGAATATGGACGAGTTGGTAATATGGACGAGTTGGTAATGTGGATGAATTGGATATGTGGATGAATTGGATATGTGGATGAGTTGGGAATATGGACGAGTTGGTAATGTGGATGAATTGGATATGTGGATGAGTTGGGAATATGGACGAGTTGGTAATATGGACGAGTTGGTAATGTGGATGAATTGGATATGTGGATGAGTTGGGAATATGGACGAGTTGGTAATATGGACGAGTTGGTAATGTGGATGAATTGGATATGTGGATGAGTTGGGAATATGGACGAGTTGGTAATATGGACGAGTTGGCAATGTGGATGAGTTGGATATGTGGATGAGTTGGCATTGTGGACGAGTTGGCATTGCGGACGAGTTGGCATTGTGGACGGGTTAGCAATATGGACGAGTTGGGAATATGGACGAGTTGGGAATATGGACGAGTTGGGAATATGGACGAGTTGGATATGTGGATGAGTTGGGAATATGGATGAGTTGAGAATAAGGACGAGTTGGGAATATGGACGAGTTGGCAATATGGACCGGTCGGTAATGAAGAAAAGGGTGGCGAGTTGGGAATGTGGAATAATTAACATGTAATACCTCCTCGGGCAGGTTGCCTGCGCGCTGCAGCACTCGGAGCAGCGCCACCTAGCGGATAGTGTACAGACTACTGACCTCTTCAGGCAGGTCGCCGGCGCAGGTCGTTGGCAATGTGGACGTGTGGGCATTGTGGACGAGTTGGCAATATGGACGATTGGCAATGAGGATGAGTTGGATATGTGAATGAGTTGGCATTGTGGACGAGTTGGCATTGTGGACGAGTTGGCATTGTGGACGGGTTAGCAATATGGACGAGTTGGGAATATGGACGAGTTGGGAATATGGACGAGTTGGGAATATGGACGAGTTGGGAATATGGACGAGTTGGGAATATGGACGAGTTGGGAATATGGACGAGTTGGGAATATGGACGAGTTGGATATGTGGATGAGTTGGGAATATGGACGAGTTGGGAATAAGGACGAGTTGGGAATATGGACGAGTTGGCAATATGGATTGGTCGGTAATGAAGAAAAGGGTGGCGAGTTGGGAATGTGGAATAATTTACATGTAATACCTCCTCGGGAAGTTGCCTGCGCGCTGCAGCACTCGGAGCAGCGCCACCTAGAGGATAGTGTACAGACTACTGACCTCTTCAGGCAGGTCGCCGGCGAGCAGCAGCCGCGCGTGCGCCTGCGCGTCGCGCGCGTCGTCCGCCTCGTCGGGCGCCGGCGCCGGGTGCGTGTCCCGTGTGTGTGTGTGTGTGTGTGTGTGTGTGTGTGTGTGTGTGTGTGTGTGTGTGTGTGTGTGTGTGTGTGTACATGCGCGCGTGGGTGTGTGTGTGTGTGTGTGTACATGCGCGTGTGTGTGTGTGTGTGCGTGTTCGTGTGTGTGTGTGTGTGGATATTATGCTTTTTTTTTTTTTTTTTTTTTTAATAATAATACATGAACATGTAATACCTCCTGCGGCAGGTCGCCGGCGCGCAGCAGCCGCGCGTGCGCACACGCGTCGCGCGCGTCGTCCGCCTCGTCGGGCTGCGGCGCCGGGCGCGTGTCCCGTGTGTGTGTGTGTGTGTGTGTACATGCGCGTGTGTGTGTGTGTGTGTTCGTGTGTGTGTGTGGATATTATGCATTTTAATTTTAGTTAATAATGAACATGTAATACCTCCTACCTTGACCTTATAAAGGTCGCCGGAAGGCGCTGGATGCAGGTCGCTTCCAACCGGTATATATGGAAGTCCATAGGGGAGGCCTATGTTCAGCAGTGGACGTCCTATGGCTGAGATGATGATGATGATGATGAATACCTCCTGCGGCAGGTCGCCGGCGCGCAGCAGCCGCGCGTGCGCACACGCGTCGCGCGCGTCGTCCGCCTCGTCGGGCTGCGGCGCCGGGCGCGTGTGCTGCCGCTCCAGGTCCACCGCCTCCGCCTCGTGCGCCGTCTTGTACTCTATGCGCACGCCCATGGCCACTGGGGACATTTATACTTTTTTAGGGTTCCGTACCCAAAGGGTAAAAACGGGACCCTATTACTGAGACTTCGCTGTCCGTCCGTCCGTCCGTCCGTCCGTCCGTCCGTCTGTCACCAGGCTGTATCTCAACAACGGTGATAGCTAGACAGTTGAAATCTTCACAGATGATGTATTTCTATAGCCGCTATAACAACAAATACTAAAAATAAAATAAAATAAATATTTAAGGGGGCTCCCATACAACAAACTTGTTATAGATTATATATATGTATAGGTACGGAACCCTTCATGCGCGAGTCGGGCTCGCACTTGCCCAATTTTTTTTTATTTATTAACACTTTCGCAACCAGATATAAAATTTAAACCTACCCCAGAAACCGAGAGCCCGCTAGGTGGGTAGCTCTTTAAGCAAAAATACGTGACCGGCATCTGAGCAATGATTACGAGTGCCTACCAGGCGGGTTCCTGGTAGCGAAAGTGTTAAGAAACAAACAGTCTTAAAATAATATTAATTTGACTTGACCGTTATTCGAAGCTTATTTAATTGAGATAGGCATGTCGTTTCCCGCCTTGTATTGCTATCTCTTTCTAAATAATATCCCCTCTACTAGTCTTTTCCTACCACCACCTGGCAGTGGGGATGAATCTGGGGTCTGATGAAATCCCAATTAGTTTCGTCATTGGCGTCTGATTTCCCGCCGCGATCAGTCGTAAGGTCTAGTGCCCAATACGACTATTCAAATTTTAATCATATTTTGAGCGAACCCTTTTTAAACTAAGTTCTGTTCGCTGAGTGAAGAAATACTTACATTACTAAATACGATATCATTGGGTTACACAAATTCATACGAGTTGTTGATTTCCTATCGTAAGTTATTTGTGACAACATATTCACGTAAGTATAACACTAAAAACGAATTATCTGTGTCGTGTCAAACAAAGGGTTACTTATCACTGCAGAAATCTACCCACATATTTTTTGTGAATGTAAATTAACGGTTTTACCGTTCGATATTTATTGTAACTAAATTTGATTTGTAGAATTATGGATGAGGTGGATGAAATGCAGGAAAATACCAATATGAAATCGAAGGAAACCCGGACACGTAAGCGTTCATATAGCAGCTCGAGCAGCAGCAGCAGCGATAGTAGCTCCAGTTCCTCGGATTCATCGAGTAGTGATCAAAAGAACAAGCGCTATCGTCGTAGCAAGAAAAAGAACAAGAAAAAATCTGCTCGCAAGTTACACAAACTAACAAAGGAGGTAAGCAAGATACGTGCAAGCCTAGCAGCCCCTAACGATTGTTATAACCGTAACTCAGAATGTGATGCATTTTCCATTGTCTCGGACACTGTTAGTCGAGATCTTTACGACGAAACAGAACCCCAGCCGGGCCCTTCAAAGCCTTTTGTTTTGGGTCTCGAAACTAAATTAAAAGAACCAACAATTCCGGATGCTACGGAAGAACAACTTAAGTTGCTGTGTGAAGTACAGCGGCTCAACAGCAAGGGCTGGAACGACATTCGTTATTCTGAGACACAAAAAACGTATAGTCGGTCTCCGGGCTACACGGATTTGGAGGTAAACGAGGAAGTTAAACAGTATGACTCCTACCCACATTTAGTTAATTCTGACAAAGCGTATGGCGCATTAACCTTTTGTCTCATAAAACAGCAAGAAGCCCTGCACGCTGCAGTGGCAAGTATACTCGATTTCATCAGGTCGGGAGGAGAATTTTCTTTTGAAACTTTTCGTGAAAAGGTTAATAGTGTTCTGTTAGAAGGAGATCTTTTTAAGGTTTCCGAGGATTTATTGCAGATGGTTTGTGGCCACAGAGCAGAGGTTATAAATATGAGACGAAACGGAATTACGAAACACATCAAAGAACCTTTGGTAAAAGCTGCTATACGCACGATACCACCTTCTAGCTCGTCTCTTTTTAACGCTGAAGAGTTCACAGCCAAAATCGAACACCATGGCGGGGTTCGTAAATGTTTTTGGCCTCTAAAAAAGAACCCTGTTTCGCAAACAGGCGATTCTAAAGCGGAATCAGGCGCTCCCTCGCAGGGAGCAGTGCCTCACAAAGTACCCTCGCAGGGTTACTGTAATCACGTACACACGGTAAGCAACCCGCATACGTGCCATGCTCATGCGTGCCAGGGAAATACACCCGCACAACATGCTGTTCCCCCGCGGGGAAATTACCATCAAAACTATCCTTCGCAAGGATATAATAATGCCTCTAGAGCTAGCCATAGCAACACCTTTCGAGGGCGCCAACCCAAGCAATACCAGCAACGATCCCAACAACGAAATGGCCGTAAACGAACGGCATCGCCTGGAGGCTACAAGAACAATAAGCGAGGAAAGTATTGACACGAAGTTCAGAGCGGGCCGCCTGGCACAATTCTACGACGTTTGGGAGACGATGAACGCACCAGATCATATACTGCGTATAATAAAGGGGTATCGCATACCCTTTTACCAAAAACCACCTTTAGTTTATCCGAACCTTTATGGAAACAATCTGGAAATTCCACAATCGGAAGAAATGACTCAGATAATTGGTCAAATGAAAAAGCAGGGTGTGTTAGAGGTGGCAAAGCCGTCTCCAAGCTTTCTTTCGACAATGTTTTTAGTACCAAAGAGCGACGGCTCAGCTCGACCAATTTTCAACCTCAAGCCTCTAAACCGGTTTATAATTACCGACAAATTTGGACTAATAAATGTTCATCGTGTACCGGATTTTATCCAACCCCAAGATTGGCTTTGCAAAATAGACCTGTCCCAGGCTTATTTCCATCTACCCGTAAGTCAAACGCACAGGCGCTTTTTACGCCTTATTTACGGACAAGAACTTTTACAGATGACATGTCTACCGTTCGGTCTCAGCACCGCACCAAAAGTTTTCGCATCATTCACCAACTGGGTGGCGCAGATTCTAAGGAATTCCAATATACGCACGATTGTGTATCTCGACGATTTCCTCATAGCCCACCAGGACAAGAATACGCTTGCCAGGCATGTAAAGATTGTTGTGGAGACTCTAGAAAAATTAGGATGGCTGGTAAACTACGAGAAATCGCTTCTAACTCCTCAAAGGTCATTGGTATACCTGGGTATCGCTTGGGATCCTTGGGAGAATCTCAAAAGTTTACCAAACGAGAAGATTCCAATATTAAAGGCCAAGGTCCAACAAATGCTATTTTTAGAAAAAACCAATCGAAAAAACCTCGAGAGTTAGTCGGAATTCTCAACTTTGCAAGCTTCACTGTTCCAAGGGGAAGGTTAAACTACCGAGCAATTCTAAATCTTCTCAATTCGATACCGAGATTTTCGGGACGGCTTTACAGCATACCCAAGGAAGCAATGGAAAATCTAGTATGGTGGCTGCACAATTGTCATCGCCCATCACCAATCCATCTCCCCCCACCATCACATTTCCTGACGACAGACGCCTCGGATCTTGCTTGGGGAGCCCAATTAGACGCACAGGCTCTGTCGGGCAGTTGGACCGAGTGGGAGCAAAAGTTGCACTGCAACCAGAAGGAAATGCTCACTATATTGAAGGTCTTAAAAGATCACAGTCAGTACCTGAGCTATTCTACGGTTCTTGTTCAGTGCGACAACAAAACAGTGATAGCTTACTTGCGCAACCAAGGTGGAACAAAATCAAATCCTCTCCTAGAATTAACATACCAAGTTTTTCGCATTCTCGAACAACATCAAATACATCTCAACTTGTTCCACATCCCGGGCAAATACAACAGCCACGCAGATCATCTATCAAGGATGCGTCGGCCGCCAGAGTGGCATCTCCTACCAGAGGCCACAGAGAAAGTTTTTGCAAAATGGGGTGTCCCGCAAATAGATCTATTTGCGTCTCAAAGAGCCCACGTGGTGATCAACTATGCGTCGCTAGATCAAAACGATCACAGAGCTCTGATCCACGACGCCTTCTCACAAATTTGGATGTTCGATCTAGCGTGGGTGTTCCCACCCCCTTACCTAATCCCAAAGGTATTGGCTCATCTCAATCAAGCCACAGGTGTATACCTTCTGGTAGTGCCGCGATGGAACCGCGTTTTTTGGCGGGCGGACCTCAAGTCCCGGGCCCTAGCAGCTCCGTTCACGCTGCGATCTCTAGACAGGCTCCTGATCGATGTAACTACGGGCTTACCACCGCCGAAAGTTCAGGAAATGATACTGGAAGTGTGGAAGTGTGGGGGTGGTCAGAGAGCTTAATTGGTTGGAATTCAGATCAGTTAGACTTACTTAAGCAGTCCTGGCGCGCCTCCACACGAAAGATTTACAGCCTCGCGTGGAACAAATGGGTAAACTGGGCTACTAGTAAAAATATTGACTACACGAAGCCATCAGGATCGGATGTAGCAAAATATTTGTCTGATCTTCACTTAGTTCATAATCTTTCATATAGAACTATCCTACTGTATAAATCAGTAGTTTCAACATTATGTAATACGGAAGAATCGGGCCAATTAAGTTCGCACATTCTTGTGAAACAAGTTCTTAAATCAATAGCATTGCAAAAGCAGAAGCCCAGTGACCAAAAACCTCCTATATGGAATGTAGAAAAACTTGTTAATCACTTAAAAAAATATAAAATCAATTTAGAAAATATATTCGAATCATCTCGGCACACTGCGATGTTACTTCTTCTTTGCTCCGGTAGAAGAATACACGATCTAACGTTATTGAAAATTGATTGTAAACATTATTCGTCATCAGATGATTTTGTAGTATTTTGGCCGGAATTTGGATCCAAGACAGATTGTGTAAATCATCGACAGTCAGGATGGAAGTTACTATGTAACTCTGCTTGTCAAAATTTAAATCCTGTATTTTGGGTCAAACACACAATTGCATTGTTAAAAAATAGACGAGACTTAAATAATGTAAATAATTTATTTGTCACCTTAAGAGGTGAAGTAAAAACTGCATCCCGAACAAATTATTGCGGGATGGATCAAAAGTTTGCTTAAGGAGGCTGGCATTACCGCGTCCCCGGGTAGCGTCCGCTCAGCGGTCGCGTCTAAGAATTGGATCGACAACTTTCCTGTCGAAGACATATTAGCTCGTGGTAATTGGCGTTCAGAAAACACGTTCCATCAATATTATAGACGTGAAGTAATGCCAGTATCCTCTAGTGAATCTATTACTGTGTCGCACTTTTTTGAAGCAGTTGATTGAATAATAATTGACATTATGTATTATTAACAGAGGATAATATTATCTTTTGCAATAAATGTTAATGATTTACAGTGGAATATGCGGTTTATTTCTTAACTCTCCATCAGTTCCTACACTAAATTCACATTGGCATCTACTTTTCCGGCACCACCAGGCGATAACAAACAGGTCTCAATTAAATAAGCTTCGAATAACGGTCAAGTCAAATTAATAGACGCGTTTTACCTACCAATAAAACGCATATTAATTTACTTACCTTATTCGAAGCTTATGAGTTAACTCTGCCTGGTGACATTAATTTCGAGCCAATGACGAAACTAATTGGGATTTCATCAGACCCCAGATTCATCCCCACTGCCAGGTGGTGGTAGGAAAAGACTAGTAGAGGGGATATTATTTAGAAAGAGATAGCAATACAAGGCGGGAAACGACATGCCTATCTCAATTAAATAAGCTTCGAATAAGGTAAGTAAATTAATATGCGTTTTATTGGTAGGTAAAACGCGTCTATTACATTGGTATTGTCTAGGACTAGAAATAGCCTTAATTCTAAACCTATAGTTCCATACATAATATTAAAGTGTTGAAAAATTTTACATTACACTGACCTAAAGAAAAATTAAAAGCAATTTACTTAAGAATAAACTAACCAATAAAAATCCAAGAAACAAGATATATATATATATATATTTATAAAAATTTGAAATCGCTTACTACTATTGTTAAACCTAGAAATACTCACACACACTGAGTTTCCAATAAAGATGATTTATACGTTAATAAATCAATAAATATCGGACTACCTCACACAAATCGATTTAGTGAAAGTGCGCCACCGCGTCGTAATGAATAGGCTGCTTTATTCCACAACTGTGCGTATTTCTAGAAATTTCCTGCCTCGACTGCATTGTGAAATGAATTGTCGCTTGCGTCTTAAAAAACTTGCGTTATAACGCACTAAACAAATGGTAAAAATTTCGTTGTCCACTCCTCACCCATGTCCATGTCTCGCCAAAACGACTGGACAGATTTTAGTCCAGTGCTAGCTGATTAAATTTCTTAAAATTATTTACCGCTACTCGAGGAGAAAATCTCACTTCCTGGCCAAAGCAAGACATCAACCATAAGAAAAGCCACGGCCGGTAATTAGTAAAGCCCCAAAACGCACATTTATGATCCTCACGTTCGGTTCGGGCCACAAACACCTGCGAATTGGGACGTTCACGAATTCACCATCCATGTAATGTACTATTTCTCAAACATGCAGTATAATGTCGTCATAACGTGCGTTATAACAGGCTTCGAAGTATCACGTTTCGGGCGCAACAACTCGTGAGAACTGTAAAGGAATTTCATACAAAATTGAAGGCCCAGGCCGGGTAGTAAATCTTTTTTAAACATGGCGTCTGTGTTCATGAACAAGCTACACAGCTGAATTATATTTTTTTATTTCATTGTATAAGTTTGAGAAAAGCACTATACATGCCTTAGCCGTGAAAAGGGCTTGCCGGCTTCGTATCACTATCTATACCTACTCACCCGGAAAGCTCATCTTTCACGGCGTTTGCAGAAATTTACTATTCAATCTCACATACCATTGCTCTTGCTGCTACAGAACCCGCTCGTGTCTGTGTCGTCGCTGTCTTCGGAGTTCAGATCTGAGTCATCTGTATCAAAGTCACTGAAAAAAAAAAAAAAAACTGTAATTATATGGGTGTCCGTAATAGTAATTTATGCAATTGTTATAGCCTAACAGGGTGCTTTTCAACCCATGCCATGTTGCGGATTTTTACTGGTACTAATTTATTTACTGGTAACGACAAATTGTTGGTAACTGACGTTGAAAGTTAGTGAATGTCACTGATGTCAACAAAGAGGAAACAAGACTAAATATTCCGCAAATTTCAAGTATTTTTGGCATAATAAAGCCAAAACTTTTGTGATGCAAGTGATTTTTTTTTCAATAAGATTCAGTATTTATTTCGCAAGGAGAAGGAAGAAGCAGCATTCCGCTAAACAAAATTTCGAATTTCGTTCATGACAAATCCTTGACAAACCGCTTGACGTTTAATAATGCAAATATTTGACGATGTTAATTATTGCCATATGAATGCTGTTTTTAGAGCGACACTTGCTAGGCTATACTTTTTAGGGTTCCGTACCCAAAGGGTAAAAAATAGGGTCCCGCTATTACTGAGACTTCGCCGTCTGTCCGTCTGTCACCAGGCTGTATCTCAACAACGGTGATAGCTAGACAGTTGAAATTTTCACAGATGATGTATTTCTATTGCCGCTATAACAACAAATACTAAAAATAAAATAAATTATATATTTAAGGGGGGCTGCCATACAACAAACTTGTTATAGGTTATATATATGTATAGGTACGGAACCCTTCATGCGCGAGTCGGGCTCGCACTTGCCCAATTTTTATCGATACCTGGACATGTAGGAGCAGTCGCTGTCCGCCATGGAGAAGGTTTTGGATGGCTGGAACTGGCTCTTGGGCTTCTGGACCGGGTCACACCAGTTTGCACCGCCTGTCGAGGAAGGACATTATCGTATCAGCCAATAGAGCCACTGGTGTAAAACCAGCTAACTGATTTCACTATATTGAACTATGGGAGAGCTGTAACACCTAGCACCCTAACAACCCTAACGCCCTACAGCCCTAGCCCTACAATAAGGTATAACAAATACGTATATAAATAAGGTCAGGATGTCTGCACCAAGCGACCTAAGGTAACAGACGGAAAGGGTCTGAAGAGGGATTTTCCCACTGCCAACCACACAGACTCATGTGGTCGATCGTACTGATGGTTAAGGGTGTCTTGACCACAGTGGGAGGAAACGTGGGGTAAGTAATAGAACATATATAAACAATAGATATAACACTCATTAGACATAGGCTCAATTGGAATAAATTTAATTGGTATAATATTCAATTTGTATACTGAACGAAACATATAACAATAAAATGCATATTTTCATAGTATATAATGAACTGTAGGTATAATGACATTGTGTATAATCATCTAGTGGTATAACATTTAAAACACTTAATTATTATTACATATAATATACATTTACTCGAAACATCGAAGCAATCGAAGCATTGAAGTAATGTTAGAAATCGTAAGCCAGGTTGGACCTGCGTGGCTCGCTCGCTTCGCTCGCTCGTTAGGGTCATAGTTCAACCTAACACTCCTCCTCGCTTCGCTCGTCGTCGTACCTAACCTAAGCAAAGTCAGATCTGCCTTAAGGTAAAATAAGTAATGTTAGGAATCGTAAGCCAAGTCGGACCTGCGCGGCTCGCTCGCTTCGCTCGCTCGTTAGGGTCATAGTTCAACCTAACACTCCTCCTCGCTTCGCTCGTCGTCGTACCTAACCTAAACAAAGTCAGATCTGCCTTAAGGTTAAATAAGTAATGTTAGGAATCATAAGCCAAGTCGGACCTGCGCGGCTCGCTCGCTTCGCTCGCTCGTTAGGGTCATAGTTCAACCTAACACTCCTCCTCGCTTCGCTCGTCGTCGTACCTAACCTAAGCCAAGTCGGATCTGCCTTAAGGTGATAAGGGTAATGTTAGGAATCGTAAGCCAAGTCAGACCTGGGGCGGCTCGCTCGCTTCGCACGCTCGTTAGGGTCGCAGTTCAACCTAACACTCCTCCTCGCTTCGCTCGTCATCGTACCTAACTTAAGCCAAGTCAGACTTGCTTTACCTGCCTTGCCAGCGCTCGTTTCGCTCTTACAGATATAGGTAAGTACTGCGATTTTTTTTATAAAATGCGTATAAAATGGTACTAGGTATGTCATATAATATTATTTTATATGATAGATATTTCAAATGATATTATATTATATCAAGGAATGTTTAAGTTGTTATTCAGTAGTTAGATGTCTCAATTGCCTGGTAGATGGCACTGTACTGTAGAGCGTCAATCGTGAATCACGCGAACGTTTGTTCACCATAAAATGTATAAGTACTGCAAATAATTATAGTAATGTTGTCGATATGTGTGGTACATATATAGTCCAAAGAATTAAACATACGTTGCATTGTCATCAATCTCGGTGTTTGATTCTATCCCTTCGAGACCAGAGTGCATTTTGTACATGGTCCTTACGAACGGGATTAGCCCTACTGTGGCTTTTTTGAGTAAATTTGAAAAGTTCAGTGTGGTTTTCACACTTCGCCCGCACGTCTCAGGAGAGCGCTGAGGCAAAGTTCGCCGGGAATTTACAGCTTAAAATGGCTACTACTAGCGCCATCTAGTAGCGAGAAGCCGGAAACTTCCTACGACGAGAAGAATTCGTATGCAAGCAGCGGTACCACTAGCGACATCAAGCGACGAGTAACAGGAGTTAGTGATACAACTAGCGCCCTCTGTAAGCGGCAGTAACGAAGTTCAACGGAGTGTGACGTCACAAGTAATTGGAGAGTGGTTAATACGTGAGTGAGTCAAGTGTGAACCGTGAGTACTTTAAATTTATTTTAAACGCGAGTTTCGACCTAGTGAACATATTAATTATTTTGAACATTGTCGGCTTTGTTTACATGGACTTAGAAAATTTCGTCATCGGTTTCATCAAGAGAAGAAAAATATTACGTTTTCGAAATTGGACTTTAAATTCAGTACTTAATTAACTTATAAAATTTAGTTTAGATAGAACTTAGAATAATTACAAAAAAACGGTTGGAACGGGGAATCCATGCCCGATTTCAGTTAGAATGACAAAGTTCTAAGGACTTAGAATATTTTCAGAATTTTGTTTGTGTTTTTTCTAAGTGCTGATCTGTCAAACACTTGTAAAATTTTCAGCATTGTGATCTTGTGTTTTCTAAGTGCTGGATTGTCATACTGTGTCAAACACTTGTAAATTTTTTGGGTTTTTTTATCGCGTCGTATCTAAGTGTTGGATTGTGTCACTGTTTAAAAAGTTAGTTAAATATTTCCAGTTGGTCCGAGATACTTTCAATACTAACAATATGGAAACTTTACTAAATTATCAGGATGACCTTTCCTGTCGCATATTTAAAGCACATAGTAATTTTAAAAAGTCTCCAAAGGAACGCGTTAATAAGCACTATATTGAAAGTAGATTGGAAGCTTTAGATCAACTTTGGTTTGAATTTAGACAGGGACACAAGGAAATAATGAAAACAAGCGATCGAACAGTGTTAAAAACAAAATCGTATATAACAGAGGAAATTTATGACAAAACAGAGGAAGAATATACAGATCACAAGTGCGAATTAAAGGCTAAGTTAGCGCAGTTCACTAGTGTTATGGCTAGTCCGTTAAAGAGCAATGAAGAATATAAGCAAGCGAAATCGAGTCTAGTAAAGCTACCGAAAATTTGTATTCCTAGTTTTTCTGGGAAATACCAGGAGTGGACCACATTTAGAGATCTCTTTACGTCTATGATCCATAATAATAGTTCATTAGATAATGTGCAAAAGCTGCAATATCTAAAGAGTTATTTGACCGGAGAGGCAGAACAGTTGTTACGTAATATACCTGTGTCGGATTCCAATTACACTCGGTGCTGGAGTCAATTAGAACAGCGTTACAATAATAAGAAATACTTATCTCACTGTATATTAAAACGTTTGTTAAGTCAAAAGAGTGCAAGCACCGAGTCTCCTGGATTCCTGAAGGATCTGATGGATACGTCAACTGACTGTCTAAGTGCGTTGTCTAATCTAGGCATCGATGTCTCCTCATGGGACATCATTGTAATTCATCTTTTGACGTTAAAGTTAGATCCAGAATCGCGTAAGCAGTGGGAACTTAATGTTGCGGCAAACTCAGTATCGGATAGCTTGCCTACATTTGAACAATTCAAGGACTTTTTAACCAGCCGATACAGAGCCTTAGAGTTTATTGAGCCGAGAAATACTAATAAGTTTCCTAGTGCTTACGTGAAAGCGACTGCCGGTTGTTCAGGTAAACCAAATGTATTTCATGTTGCCAACGTACCAACTATAGCGTGCGAATTCTGTACTGAGCCTCACAAGTTATGTTTTTGTAAGAAGTTCGCAAGTGAGGATATTGCTAAAAGGCACGAGTTTGTAAGAAATAATCGCATATGCTATAATTGTTTAGGGAGTAACCACTCTGTTAGATTTTGTCAAAAAGCCACGAGTTGTCGAATTTGCAAAAGGCGACATCATTCTTTGCTTCACCAAAATGATGTCTCAACTTCATCTGCTAAACAAAAGAACGTAGCTCAAGCGGGTGAAGTTGTCTCGAAGGAAGCCACACATATTACCACAGACCACACGCAATTAGAACAATCAGAAATCACACCGATAGTCAACTGTTTTACGAAAGGGACAGTAAAGGACGAGATTTTGTTGGCCACAGCTCTTGTTAAGGCCGAGTCTAAAACGGGAGACTATCAAGTGATTCGAGCACTCTTAGACCAAGGCTCCCAAGCCTCATTTATTAGTGAAGCTGCGGTGCAAGCTTTAGGGATAAAGAAACTTCCCACTAAACGAATGATATCGGGATTAGGCGGCGATCAGACCTGTGTAGGGTCTAAGTATATGGTTCATTTGAAAGTTCAATCGCTGACTGATCCAAAGTTCAATATGGTATTAAACGCATATGTGTTGAACAAGATCACTACTTGTCTTCCTGCTAAGGAAGTAACAGTTCCAGAATGGTCGGAAATACAACAGCTCAAGTTGGCCGATCCAACTTATAGTTCACCCAGCAGAATTGATGTGTTGTTGGGCGCAGAAGTTTACTGCCAGATTCTAAAAGATGGAGTGCTGAGGGATCCCAAACGTAGTTTAGTAGCACAGTGTACTGCGCTCGGTTGGATTCTGTCTGGTTCAGTAGATTCTGCAAGTATTCGTGAAAATGTGTTGGAATTACATACTCAGGTAAGTGAGGACAAAATGCTAAAGCGTTTCTGGGAGAAGAAAGCTAAATTTTTAGCTAAGACCAAACGAACGAAATTGCAGTAGTAGAAAGAAGTTCAAAATGATCTGTAAGTACAAACTTATTTGTGTTGTCGCATTTTGTTGGCGCTTTTTAACTAAACGTGCCTCTCCTGAAAATCGATATCATACCAAATATCTACAAAAATGGGAATTGGATGAGGCAACGATAAAATGCGTTAAAATGTGTCAGAATGCTGAGTGCAAAATTGATATAGCAGAGGACAATGGAAACGGGTATATCAAATTGAAGACATCGATAATACGTTCTCTGACTCTATTTTTAGAAAACGGAGTATTGCGTGTTGGTTGTCGACTAGAAAACTCATCAGAGTCAGAAAACATAAAACACCCTATTATCCTGCCGTACAAATCATCACCTGTCCAGATTGATAGTTGCAGAAGCTCATGACAAAACTTTACATGGAGCATGGCAAACCATGTTAAATTATCTCAGATATACTTAGATCTGGTGAAACAGCACATTCGAAAATGTGTCCCCTGCATAAGAAACGGAGCCAAGAATCAGGCTCAACTGATGGGAGCCTTACAGCCGGCCAAAGTTACCCCGGATAGAGAATTAATTCGCAGTGGAGTTGACTACGCAGTTCCCATCAGTTTAAGGACACTCAAGGGCAGAGGACCTCTCTCTTACAAGTGATGTGTTTATTTATTTGTTGTGTGTAGTTAGTGATTTTACTTCTTTTTTACACAAATATAAGTGGGCTCATCAAGTCTCATAAACTAAGGTAGGAGACGTCGTTCTGGTGAAAGAGAATGACAAGTCTCAGTCTGGCTTTTCGGCAAGGTCATTCAAAAACATCCTGGCACAGTCTTGTTAACTAGATTTTCAAAACTTTGTGTGTTGCCAGTGACGGATTAGTGAAGATTACTAGTAAATTTACATGCTATTTTAATTGTTGTCTTTTTTAGTGAAGTTATAATGGTTTTTCCTAGTTTGTTATATATAAATTCAAGTTTTCAATGTTTTATGGTAATGTGAGTCGTTCCATGGTGGGCGGCTACGATGAAGGACATGTTGTCCTTGGTGGGCGGTATGTTTAAGTTGTTATTCAGTAGTTAGATGTCTCAATTGCCTGGTAGATGGCACTGTACTGTAGAGCGTCAATCGTGAATCACGCGAACGTTTGTTCACCATAAAATGTATAAGTACTGCAAATAATTATAGTAATGTTGTCGATATGTGTGGTACATATATAGTCCAAAGAATTAAACATACGTTGCATTGTCATCAATCTCGGTGTTTGATTCTATCCCTTCGAGACCAGAGTGCATTTTGTACAAGGAAGATAAAAGGTAAGGAAGTATGATGTTCATAGTAAGGAGCGTACGCCGATAAAGATTTTATCGTCGGGGAACTAGATGCCGTCGTATGTATCAAAATGAATTAAAACGGCGTTTCAGTAGCGACATAAACGACATAGAACGGTGTTAATATTTGTCAACTTTTGCAGAGTTTTGTAAGTATCGTAATGTTATACCTTGTTGACAATAGATGGCGTTTCGATGTTGTGCTTTTACAATTTTTGATATGTTGAGAAGTTTTTTCACTGAAGGTAATTTTTCGCTTTTAAGGCTTTTATGGTTGATTAAGTATTTATTATGGATGAAATATTTCAAGTCAAGCCTTTGAAGTTAGCCTGGCCATGTACTGGCCATAGTGCTATAGGTAAGTGTGCTATACTGTCAAATGATGTTTTGTTTCTTTCAGTTTGAATGTAACGTCATGAAAATGTCATTAGTTTTTGATTGATGCTTATTGCAATATAGTTTTGCTATTTTCGATTTACATTACGCTTAAGGGAGGTTTATTATCAAAATTTATGACTGGTTAGTAAATAGTTTTCAAATGACAATCCTAAACCTTCATTGTAAGAGCATTATTTTATTCTGACAAGGTTAGCATCACAAGATTGCTTAGTTTAAACAGTTTAAGAAAAGGCTTAAATAGCGTGCTGCCATGCTACTTTGATAGGTTCTATATTTTTAGGTAATGACATTTTATGCCAAAGCAAATACTAATTTTAGAAAGTATTGAAGTTTTGCATCTAAAGCGCTGAATTTTATGATTATATTATGGGCGTAATGCGAATTTGAATTTTCAGTTGAATCATCTGTAATGCAATGAACCAGAATTAAAATCTCACTGGTATGATAGTAGAGGCATAACGCCAAAAGAAAGACGGAAGCGAAAGCTTTTAGAAATATATGCTGAAGAAAAAATTGATTTAAAGAAGACTCTATTCCTAGAGAAAAGTCTATTCTTGGCGTGCTTAAAGTGTTGATTAAAGATTCCTAAAGTTTCTTTCAGTACGGAACACATGAGGGGCATTTTACGGTACAGAAGATTGAAATTGACAAGTCGTATTATGGCTACCTATATAATTATAAGTATCGGCTTACGTCAAATTTAAGCATAAATAATCGCGATTCAGCGATTTTTGTATATGATGAAATGAGATATTTTGGCCAAAGACCAGTTTTATTGGAATAAAATGGGCTTAACTAGTATTTATAATTACTTCTTCATATTGAACTTTATAGTGTGCCGTATGTTGTTAAAGTGTGTTAAAATGTTGGATGTGTTGATCATTGTTCATAATAAAGATATACAATAAAAATAAGTAGCAGAATGTATTATTTACTATTTAAGCCAGTATTAGTACTCGTAGTATTAATATACTCGGGTACTTATGTATCCCTACCTACCTACTTAGAATAGTTTAATGCAAAGGGTAACAATTATAAATATAGGTATACCTAATCTCTCGTACAAATTAGTCGTGTCAAACTCATTGCATAGTAGTCATTACTGCGCAATGAGTTCGCCATCTCTCTTTTTCCGTGAGATCAGGTAAACTTTTGATTACCTACTTATTTCAATGTAATAAGACGAACATAAATGGCCACGAATTTCTGAACGGGTTGTCGTATAGGTAGTTCTGGCTAATGTATGATATGATATAGATATGATATCATTGGAGCGCTAGGAAAGTACGGACGTACGTTTATGACTTATGACGTTGGCTGTACCTATTTAATAACCATTCTTCTTGATTATTCGTGATTAAGAAATCAACACGAGTAGTTTCAGCGCCATCTAGTTAAGAACTATACAGATACCACGCTGTCTCTTTTTGGTATAACGCTCAGCGACAATGACATCTATTATGTGTTTTAATAAAACATTGCGTATCTACGTCTTATAATCAGCGCCATCTAGAAATAAGACGGTATTTGAGCTTTTTTCCGGAGTACGTTTTTTTGTATGAGGTTGTCAATCCTTATGTATGATCCTTGATTATATGTCATAATTGTTATACAAAATAAATATTATATCTAAAATTATTAGACAAAATAACCATTATAACATATGATATTATATGAATTGAATGTTATACCAATCAAACCTTATATTTCATGAAAATATGGTATTTCTTATTATATATATCGTGCATTATATCTTTTGTATGTTTATAAATTGAAATTATACCAAAAGTTTGTATATAATATGGGACGCACCCGGAAACGTGACGTGAAACAGCGTCTACGACGAGAATATAAAGACTCCTTTATTTACACTTTCTTATGACTATTTATACATCAAAGGTTTATATGTGTGGGTATATCTATACAGTGCGTTATTTGTATATTTCATCAATTCATCACAACGTGAGCCGTAATATTTCGTGCGCTGCAGCCTCTTGTCCTAGTTGTCGTCTGCTGAGTTGCAATCCATGTTTACGGCACGTGAACAACTGGTTCTCTGCCTTTTCGCCGAATTATGTTTCGCAAACGTATCATTTCACAAAAGTTTCATTTCGCCAAAAGCATTTTTCACTGAAACTGTAAACTATTTCGAATTGTTATAAAACAAACCTAACCTAACCTAATCTAAAGGATGATATTTACAACAATCTGAAATATTTAGTTTACAGTTTCAGTGAAAAATGCTTTTGGCGAAATGAAACTTTTGCGAAATGAAACGTTTGCGAAACATAATTCGGCGAAAAGGAAGTACACCAGAGCCACTACTGGACAACGGTCTTCCCCAAAGTTCTCCATAACGATGGCGCACGGCCCACATCCAATAGGGTCTCCCTCGAAATCAACGTTCTTCTTTGTCCAAACACCTTTGATCTAATGTTTATTTGCCATAATGCTTTTGTGCCCAAAACGCTTTTTAATTTTTTTTAAATTGAGTAGATATATAACTAGATAGATACATTAGGTTTTAGGATAGTAAAATAATAACTGACAATTTAGAAAAAAATAACAACAACTGGAAACCGAGTTTTATTAATATTCATCTCGGATTTTTAGTAAGTGGTAGAATCAGAGACGTCTTTACGTGATCTAGGATATAATCGATATAATCAGAGGATGAGGCAAATAAGAAAAAAAGTCGACAAAATAAGTAACACCCCATCTCTCTCTCTGTCTGTATGTCTGTCTGCCTGTCCGTCTGTCTGTCTGTCTGTCTGTCTGTCTGTCCGTCCGTCCGTCCATCCGTCCATCTGTGTGTCTGTTCGTCCGTCCATCCGTCCGTCTGTCCGTCCGTCCGTCTGTCTGCCTGTCTGTGTGTGGGTCTAACACGCAGACAGATGTGATACATGTGTATATCGCTGTACTGACCGGAAGCGGAAGTGCAGAAGGTGAGGTTGGGCGGCAGCGGCTCCAGGAACTCGTCGTAGTCCTCGGGGATGGACGACGCCATGTTGTTGTCCCACGTGCCGATCTCGAAACCCTGCACAATTGTATACAATCCATACTAATATTATAAATGCGAAAGTGTGTCTGTCTGTCTGTTACCTCTTCACGCTTAAACCGCTGAACCGACTTAGATGAAATTTGGTATGGAGATAGTTTGAGACCCGGGAAAGGACATAGGATACTTTTCATCCCGAAAAAATTTAGTGTTCCCGTGGGATGAGCGTGTAACACCGCGGGGCACAGCTAGTAGAAAATACTTTCAAAGCTCGGAATCTTTCTGCGAGATAGAATGCGGAACGAAAACATTCGCCAACGCATGAAAGTTACCGATATCGGCAAGAGTTGCGCAATTGAAGTGGCAATGGGCTGGTCATACATGTCGCAGAGACAATGACAGATTTAGTCAGCGAGCGCTACATTTATTTATTATTTATTTGTACCACTACACGTATTGGTTCTGTATACCGAATGTAAAATAATCATATTGAATTGACCACCCATATGCGTCGCATATATGAAATGAAATGAATTTATTTGCTGATTATGGGTATAAGTACATAGGTGGTATAAAAAAATAGGTCAACCATAACCTGCTTAACTAAGCATGCAAATATCACATCACTTTCGAGAACATGCCAAGAAATTAGATGTGGGAATCATGATGTCACATAATCACAAATTAAACATATATAAATAGGTATCATCATATCAAAACATTTCCATCAGATTCATATTTGGGTTACGAAAATATGATCATGTTTCTAGTTTCCGTTCTCAACTCAAGTGGCTCCCTATTCGTCAAAGGCGTAACTCTCACATTCTTACTCTTCTTTATGGCATACTTTTCCACCGAGCAACTCCCCTGTATCTTAAAGAGCGCTTTAGCTACCTTTCGTCTGCAAGGTGCGCTAAAAATTTCCTTTTAGCTGTCCCCTCCTCACACTCAAAATTTTACTCGAATTCCTTTACTTTTAAAGCCGTTTTGCTATGGAATTCGCTTCCAGTAGAATTGCGGAATGCTAAAACGCCAGCGATCTTTAAAAATAAATTAAAAGAATACTTCTTATCTCTCGATTGATAAAATTGATGGTGTGATTTGTGAAACTGTTTTCGTTCGTTTGCCTCTGACTGTTTATGTGTTCCTTATCTGTCTTGTTTTATTTATATTTATGTATGTTTAAGTAGGTTTATATATATCTATTTATGTATGTGTATATCTATTGATACGTTTACTTGCTTATCCGTTGATAATTATTTTGTTCTCCCTTCCCCTTCTGCATCACCTACTCATTGTGTGATTTATACTAATCAACTCCACTACCTAAAGGTTGTCTGGAAGAGATCGCTCTTTAGCGATAAGACCGCCTGTTGTCTACCGTTATTAAAATTATTGTTCTGTACTGAATTTGTAAACTTTTTTGGTGTGCAATAAAGCATTTTGTATTGTATTTGTATTGTATCATTACATAGTGCAAATAAATTGGAATAAAAACAAATTAGGGCAATGTCAAAGCAATACATATTTTACATCGTTATACAATAATTAATAATTAGAACAAATTCTTAAAATTATAACAACTAAATTTGAATTACAAAATGTCAATAGGTATTTATTGTGAGGAATTATAATTTAGGTATTCATTTATAGAGTAAAAGCACATGTCACAAAGCCACACAAATAATTCATTTTTAAACTGATTTAAAGGGAGTTCTTTGATAGTTGGAGGTAATTTGTTAAATACCTTAACGCACATGAAGAATGAAATTCGAGCTGTTTGTTTAAGACGGGTTTTAGGCGTATGCTGAGAAGAACGGCTTTATTCAGGACTAGCTGCGCCACGCTGTGTTACCCGCTCGTACCACGGGAACACTAAATAATTTCCGAGTCAATAGGTACCTCAAGGGTCTGCGACGCGTAAGTGATCCTACCGTCCATAGGTGGCGTTAACTGTTTAACATCAGGCGGGCCGAACGCTTGTTTGTCACCTTCGTAGTATAATTTTAACCACAGAATATTTTTCTGTCAAAAAATTAATTTTAGTGATAGGCTTTTATAGCCGACTGTACTCTTATTTGAACATCCATCAATTGCTCTCTAAGTTAGTTTTAAGTAGCATGTTTCGACTGTATTATAATATTTACTGTGTCAAACCATGTAAGTTGTGGAAATGAATAAAGAATTTATCTATCTATCTATCTATCTCTGAGACGATTCTAAGGACCCCAAGCTCGGTAGGATTGCTTTATCTATTAGTCTCTAGGGCCACCTTCCGGCTCCATCATCAGAACAGCCCCATGGAACCATATTATTGTGTTGTCATCAAAGTTAAGTAGGTATGCTAAATTTCAACTCAATCGGTTGAAGATATCTGCTTCAAAATGGACTTGCAAGATTCCACCCAAACAAACATAGTTATACATATACATACATAGTTACAATCATTGCAAATTAAATAAAGGCTTGTAAAAAGAGGGGTGATGCATATGCCACAGATTAATTTAGATATACTTAGTTAGATATATATATGGAAATTGTGAACCCAGTATTTATCGTCATGCTAAAAAAAGGAGCAAGTTTTAGGTAACCCTTGAAACATAAGGATTTCTGTAACTAAGTCTACTTACACTCTCAGCATCCTCTTTTTCTTGCAAAATATCATTTATAGTCTTTTCCTTGGGCTCATTTTCTAGCTCTTCTGTGTTCTTTTGTTCATCCTTTTCTCTGGAAATAAATATTTCAGGTTTAGTCAAAGAGTCATAAATTACGTAAAAGATGCAAAGGAATTATCTTTCTTTTATTACGTTAATTCAGTCTCGTCTTCTTCTTTTATTTCTTCTTCGTTTTCTTTCTTCTTCTCGTTCTTTTCTGAGTCGGCGCTTAGCACCTGAAAATTTTGTTTTTATTTAATCAATATAATTACAAAAACGCCGGGAATAAAGGGTTTGCCAGGTGAGTAGTTGTAAACGAATAGTAATACGAAGCAGACAAGCCCATTTCACGGCTTTAAAACAAAATACTTCCCGGCTTAGGCCTTCAATTTTGTATAAAATTCCTTTACAGTTCTTTGGAGTGGTTTCGCCCAAAACGTGATACATCAAAGCCTGTTTTAACGCACGTTATGACGACATTTTATTGCAGGTAAATTATATTTTATAGCCATTTTAAATGATATTTACTTCATTCCTCGTAGTTATATTATTTTGAAACGGTTTTAGGTTAGGCCTTTGACATGTTTATGATGCAGGATTATGGCGTCCCCTCCACTGTGTACGGTAAGCCGGTACCTCAGCGAGAGACCAGCCGAAGTCGAGCGGCGGCCACCGGAGCCCTGCGCCGGTGGCGTCCCCTCCACTGTGTACTGTTTTTTTTTTTTTTTTTATGTCATAGGGGGCAAACGAGCAAACGTATCGCCTGATGGAAAGCGATTACCGTCGCCCATAAACACCTGCAACACCAGAGGAGTCACAAGAGCTTGCCTACCCGGAGGACGAAGATAGAATGCCTCTATGCTAGTAATTTCACCGGCTATCTTACCCCCACACCGGAACACAACAATGCGAACATTGCTGTTTGGCGGTGGGTTAGCAGGCAAGACGGTAGTAACAATCCGGACGGACCCTGCACGAGGCCCTACTACTCCAATGTGTACGGTAAGCCGGTACCTCAGCGAGAGACCAGCCGAAGTCGAGCGGCGGCCACCGGAGCGCTGCGCCGGTGGCGTCCCCTCCACTGTGTACTGTGTACGGTAAGCCGGTACCTCAGCGAGAGACCAGCCGAAGTCGAGCGGCGGCCACCGGAGCGCTGCGCCGGTGGCGTCCCCTCCACTGTGTACTGTTTTTTTTTTTTTTTTTATGTCATAGGGGGCAAACGAGCAAACGTATCGCCTGATGGAAAGCGATTACCGTCGCCCATAAACACCTGCAACACCAGAGGAGTCACAAGAGCTTGCCTACCCGGAGGACGAAGATAGAATGCCTCTATGCTAGTAATTTCACCGGCTATCTTACCCCCACACCGGAACACAACAATGCGAACATTGCTGTTTGGCGGTGGGTTAGCAGGCAAGACGGTAGTAACAATCCGGACGGACCCTGCACGAGGCCCTACTACTCCAATGTGTACGGTAAGCCGGTACCTCAGCGAGGGACCAGCCGAAGTCGAGCGGCGTCCCCTCCACTGTGTACTGTGTACGGTAAGCCGGTACCTCAGCGAGAGACCAGCCGAAGTCGAGCGGCGGCCACCGGAGCTGCGCCGGTGGCGTCCCCTCCACTGTGTACTGTGTACGGTAAGCCGGTACCTCAGCGAGAGACCAGCCGAAGTCGAGCGGCGTCCCCTCCACTGTGTACTGTGTACGGTAAGCCGGTACCTCAGCGAGAGACCAGCCGAAGTCGAGCGGCGGCCACCGGAGCCCTGCGCCGGTGGCGTCCCCTCCACTGTGTACTGTGTACGGTAAGCCGGTACCTCAGCGAGAGACCAGCCGAAGTCGAGCGGCGGCCACCGGAGCCCTGCGCCGGTGGCGTCCCCTCCACTGTGTACTGTGTACGGTAAGCCGGTACCTCAGCGAGGGACCAGCCGAAGTCGAGCGGCGGCCACCGGAGCCCTGCGCCGGTGGCGTCCCCTCCACTGTGTACTGTGTACGGTAAGCCGGTACCTCAGCGAGAGACCAGCCGAAGTCGAGCGGCGGCCACCGGAGCCCTGCGCCGGTGGCGTCCCCTCCACTGTGTACTGTGTACGGTAAGCCGGTACCTCAGCGAGAGACCAGCCGAAGTCGAGCGGCGGCCACCGGAGCCCTGCGCCGGTGGCGTCCCCTCCACTGTGTACTGTGTACGGTAAGCCGGTACCTCAGCGAGAGACCAGCCGAAGTCGAGCGGCGGCCACCGGAGCCCTGCGCCGGTGGCGTCCCCTCCACTGTGTACTGTGTACGGTAAGCCGGTACCTCGGCGAGAGACCAGCCGAAGTCGAGCGGCGGCCACCGGAGCCCTGCGCCGGTGGCGTCCCCTCCACTGTGTACTGTGTACGGTAAGCCGGTACCTCAGCGAGAGACCAGCCGAAGTCGAGCGGCGGCCACCGGAGCGCTGCGCCGGTGGCGTCCCCTCCACTGTGTACTGTGTACGGTAAGCCGGTACCTCAGCGAGAGACCAGCCGAAGTCGAGCGGCGGCCACCGGAGCCCTGCGCCGGTGGCGTCCCCTCCACTGTGTACTGTGTACGGTAAGCCGGTACCTCAGCGAGAGACCAGCCGAAGTCGAGCGGCGGCCACCGGAGCGCTGCGCCGGTGGCGTCCCCTCCACTGTGTACTGTGTACGGTAAGCCGGTACCTCAGCGAGGGACCAGCCGAAGTCGAGCGGCGGCCACCGGAGCCCTGCGCCGGCGTCGGCGCGCGCGGCGCCCAGGCCCACGTCCAGCGCGACCGCGCGCCGGATCTCGTCCGCTATCAGCAGCGCGTTGATTCTGAGGAAGAGACAATAATTATAACCTAAATCCATACTAATATCATAAATGCGAAAGTGTGTCTGTCTGTCTGTTACCTCTTCACGCTTAAACCGCTGAACCGACTTAGATGAAATTTGGTATGGAGATAGTCTGAGACCCGGGAAAGGACATAGGATACTTTTCATCCCAAATAAATATAGTGTTCCCGTGGGATGACCGGGTAACACCACGGGGCACAGCTAGTTTAAAAAAAAAAAAAAACTCACGTACAAGTAGCTGGTAGTTATAAAGCCCTCATTGAATATAACTATAAAATTGGAAATTCTTAGCTTCATTGGCTGAGAACCTGTCACTTGTTCCAATCAAAGCTGATTATTTTCGCTTGGCGAAGGGATGCACGGTGCACAGCTCGGGCACGAGGATCTGCTTCTGGTCGAGGCGGTCGCGCTTGTGTACAACTGACCTGGACAGGTGTACAACTGACCTGTACAGGTGTACAACTGACCTGTACAGGTGTACAACTGACCTGTACAGGTGTACAACTGACCTGTACAGGTGTACAACTGACCTGTACAGGACACACGGCAGCGCCACGGTGGCGAACCACAGCGGCGCGGCGAAGGGATGCACGGTGCACAGCTCGGGCACGAGGATCTGCTTCTGGTCGAGGCGGTCGCGCTTGTGTACAACTGACCTGTACAGGTGTACAACTGACCTGTACAGGACACACGGCAGCGCCACGGTGGCGAACCACAGCGGCGCGGCGAAGGGATGCACGGTGCACAGCTCGGGCACGAGGATCTGCTTCTGGTCGAGGCGGTCGCGCTTGTGTACAACTGACCTGTACAGGTGTACAACTGACCTGTACAGGACACACGGCAGCGCCACGGTGGCGAACCACAGCGGCGCGGCGAAGGGATGCACGGTGCACAGCTCGGGCACGAGGATCTGCTTCTGGTCGAGGCGGTCGCGCTTGTGTACAACTGACCTGTACAGGTGTACAACTGACCTGTACAGGACACACGGCAGCGCCACGGTGGCGAACCACAGCGGCGCGGCGAAGGGATGCACGGTGCACAGCTCGGGCACGAGGATCTGCTTCTGGTCGAGGCGGTCGCGCTTGTGTACAACTGACCTGTACAGGTGTACAACTGACCTGTACAGGACACACGGCAGCGCCACGGTGGCGAACCACAGCGGCGCGGCGAAGGGATGCACGGTGCACAGCTCGGGCACGAGGATCTGCTTCTGGTCGAGGCGGTCGCGCTTGTGTACAACTGACCTGTACAGGTGTACAACTGACCTGTACAGGACACACGGCAGCGCCACGGTGGCGAACCACAGCGGCGCGGCGAAGGGATGCACGGTGCACAGCTCGGGCACGAGGATCTGCTTCTGGTCGAGGCGGTCGCGCTTGTGTACAACTGACCTGTACAGGTGTACAACTGACCTGTACAGGTGTACAACTGACCTGTACAGGTGTACAACTGACCTGTACAGGACACACGGCAGCGCCACGGTGGCGAACCACAGCGGCGCGGCGAAGGGATGCACGGTGCACAGCTCGGGCACGAGGATCTGCTTCTGGTCGAGGCGGTCGCGCTTGTGTACAACTGACCTGTACAGGTGTACAACTGACCTGTACAGGACACACGGCAGCGCCACGGTGGCGAACCACAGCGGCGCGGCGAAGGGATGCACGGTGCACAGCTCGGGCACGAGGATCTGCTTCTGGTCGAGGCGGTCGCGCTTGTGTACAACTGACCTGTACAGGTGTACAACTGACCTGTACAGGACACACGGCAGCGCCACGGTGGCGAACCACAGCGGCGCGGCGAAGGGATGCACGGTGCACAGCTCGGGCACGAGGATCTGCTTCTGGTCGAGGCGGTCGCGCTTGTGTACAACTGACCTGTACAGGTGTACAACTGACCTGTACAGGACACACGGCAGCGCCACGGTGGCGAACCACAGCGGCGCGGCGAAGGGATGCACGGTGCACAGCTCGGGCACGAGGATCTGCTTCTGGTCGAGGCGGTCGCGCTTGTGTACAACTGACCTGTACAGGTGTACAACTGACCTGTACAGGACACACGGCAGCGCCACGGTGGCGAACCACAGCGGCGCGGCGAAGGGATGCACGGTGCACAGCTCGGGCACGAGGATCTGCTTCTGGTCGAGGCGGTCGCGCTTGTGTACAACTGACCTGTACAGGTGTACAACTGACCTGTACAGGACACACGGCAGCGCCACGGTGGCGAACCACAGCGGCGCGGCGAAGGGATGCACGGTGCACAGCTCGGGCACGAGGATCTGCTTCTGGTCGAGGCGGTCGCGCTTGTGTACAACTGACCTGTACAGGTGTACAACTGACCTGTACAGGACACACGGCAGCGCCACGGTGGCGAACCACAGCGGCGCGGCGAAGGGATGCACGGTGCACAGCTCGGGCACGAGGATCTGCTTCTGGTCGAGGCGGTCGCGCTTGTGTACAACTGACCTGTACAGGTGTACAACTGACCTGTACAGGACACACGGCAGCGCCACGGTGGCGAACCACAGCGGCGCGGCGAAGGGATGCACGGTGCACAGCTCGGGCACGAGGATCTGCTTCTGGTCGAGGCGGTCGCGCTTGTGTACAACTGACCTGTACAGGTGTACAACTGACCTGTACAGGACACACGGCAGCGCCACGGTGGCGAACCACAGCGGCGCGGCGAAGGGATGCACGGTGCACAGCTCGGGCACGAGGATCTGCTTCTGGTCGAGGCGGTCGCGCTTGTGTACAACTGACCTGTACAGGTGTACAACTGACCTGTACAGGACACACGGCAGCGCCACGGTGGCGAACCACAGCGGCGCGGCGAAGGGATGCACGGTGCACAGCTCGGGCACGAGGATCTGCTTCTGGTCGAGGCGGTCGCGCTTGTGTACAACTGACCTGTACAGGTGTACAACTGACCTGTACAGGACACACGGCAGCGCCACGGTGGCGAACCACAGCGGCGCGGCGAAGGGATGCACGGTGCACAGCTCGGGCACGAGGATCTGCTTCTGGTCGAGGCGGTCGCGCTTGTGTACAACTGACCTGTACAGGTGTACAACTGACCTGTACAGGACACACGGCAGCGCCACGGTGGCGAACCACAGCGGCGCGGCGAAGGGATGCACGGTGCACAGCTCGGGCACGAGGATCTGCTTCTGGTCGAGGCGGTCGCGCTTGTGTACAACTGACCTGTACAGGTGTACAACTGACCTGTACAGGACACACGGCAGCGCCACGGTGGCGAACCACAGCGGCGCGGCGAAGGGATGCACGGTGCACAGCTCGGGCACGAGGATCTGCTTCTGGTCGAGGCGGTCGCGCTTGGCGCGCCGCGTGCGCTCCGACGACACCGGCAGCGCCACGCCCTTGCGGTTCACGTATCTGTAATGTGGCAATGTGTGAGTATCCTCGACCCTCATCACAGACCACCCCCACTAGACGGAGCATGTAAGGCGACCCGCGCTCACCAACGATATGGTACGGCAGAACATTAAAGTATCAACACGACGGCCACCGTTTAGTTGCGTTCATGTTTATGAGGTCTCTCTACACCACTTAACACTACAATTTACCATGTTATTTATTTAATTTCTTTTTTCGTTGACGTACGCATGGATCATAAACAAGGACGCAACTAAACGGTGGTCGCCGTGTTCATACTTTAATGTTCTGCCGTACCATATCGTTGGTGAGCGCGGGTCGCCTTACATGCTCCGTCTAGTGGGGGTTGTCTGTGACCCTCATCCTTCCAATACTAACTACCCTTCCATGATACTTCGCGACGCGCGCCTAAAGGTCTTCGCACATTATAACAACTCAACGGCGACTCGATTCTATGCCAGATATTGAAATTTAAGCCCTATGTCATATTAACTAGGTTTAATTTCGACGATGCACCGACGCGTCGTCCACTCGTCGTCCACTACTAATATCATTTGTTATAATGTGCGAAGACCTTAATTAGTGTGCTCCCGATATTGAGCCGAACGCGCGTTTTACGAGCGGATCGCAACGTTGCCTAAAACTAGTGATCAGGAACTGCTTCCTGGTGATTAGTGTTATCCAGCATCAGTCCAGGTCCGTGACAAACCGTGGACCGCCTGCAACTGTGAGACCTGGATCCTATTGCTTACCAATTTCCAGCACACATTATCACAAATGACACCAAAGATACAATACGGTATTTGACACACAGGCCAGTATCTTCATTCTAAGACCTTTTTTTGATATTTCATAAAGAGCAGCTGATTTGACCTTGTCATCTGTATTATATTAGAACCGAACTTAAGAAAGTGATTGAATTTAACACGTAAATTAAATTAGTAATAGAGGAATTGTGATTTCAAATACGGCATTTGAATATAGTCAAAATAAATTGTATCATTGAAACCACTAAACAGTCTAAACAAACATTCAAAAATACACGTAACTATTAACTATTTACCACAAACTTTTGGAGAAAAACTTAAAAGAAGGTGTGTTCTGACTTCTGATGTTTATGACATCATGAGCCAGTATCGTCACACTAACAGATGGTTTTTGATATTTCAATGATTTTAGCTGTTATCTCTTCAAATACCGTATTGGGAGTCATTTTTCGTATGAAAAACTTCACGTAACTAAAAAGTAAACTTTTGATGTCCAACTGTCCTTGTACCAGAATTGGTGTCGGAGGTAGAAGAGGGGAAACTCCGAGTCCGGGATAAGATCGATGCAGGTCTACTACCAGCAAGCTAGTTATCCACGTCTAGCAGCGACTGGTCGGATAACTCCGCGTCTGAGGTAACTCCGAGTCTGAGGTAAGATCGATGCAGGTCTGCTACCAGCAAGCTAGTTATCCACGTCTAACAGCGACTGGTCGGATAACTCCGAGTCTGAGGTAACTCCGAGTCTGAGATAAGATCGATGCAGGTCTGCTACCAGCAAGCTAGTTATCCACGTCTAGCAGCGACTGGTCGGATAACTTTGAGTCTGAGGTAACTCCGAGTCTGAGGTAAGATCGATGCAGGTCTACTACCAGCAAGCTAGTTACCTGGGAGTCAGCAGGTTCAGCCTGGCGCTGGTGTGGTCAACGTCTAGCAGCGGCTGGTCGGGCTGCGTCAGCGTGACGCCATACTTGCTCTTGTAGTAGTCGCGGAAGCTCGTGTGCGTGTCGGAGGGGAATTCCGAATCCGGGGTAAGGTTGGTGCAGATCTCTGCTACTAGAAAGAACTGGAACAAGAGATTTTTTTTTTTATTTATTTATTTAGATTAGTTACACAGCATTACAGTAATTAAACCAAGTCACTGTGAACTAGAAAATTAAATAGTATTTAAACACTTTGACTTAAATCTAGATGATTGAGGTGAGGGTTGGGAAATTTGGTGGCAACCGTGGTTTAAATATCCACGTAGACGCTCATTCAACAAAGTGAGTCTTTTTTTTATCTATCAATTAAGGAGTTTTAATCATTTTTATGAACATGCCAGCTCCAGCAGGAAAAAAGTGAAAGTCTAAAAGTAGTAGTTTTGTAACGGTATATTTATAAACCGTGAATTTGCAATTGTTTACAGTTAGACGCCGTGTATTTTTGAAATATGGTAGCCACGGAAATCCGGTATTTCGGTGCATTGCTCTCAATTTGGCAATGTACGTTAAGATTTATAAACTTTTGGACTATCTTTTTCCATATTTTTTCGAACGAGTATTGTTTGAGCGGAGACCTGCGGAATCAACCTATCACCTGAGTTGAAATCTGTGTCTCCGCTACACTTCGCTTCAAAGGAGACGCGCCCTTAACATTGACGTATCTAAGATTATTTTTCAGACGGGGCCTGGGTGGGGCCTGGCCGTGGCGTATGAGATGAAGCCCTGAATTTCTATCGGCAACCCAACATCCTGGGGTGGGCAATAGACCATATTGGGGTGAGCACTAGGCCATATTGGGGTGGGCACTAGACCATATTAGGGTGAGAACTAGACCATATTGCGGTGGGCACCGAACCATATTGGGGTGGGCACTGGACCATATTGGGGTGGACACTAGAACATATTGGGTTGGGTACTAGACCATATTAGGGTGGGTACTAGACCATATTGGGGTAACACTAGACCATATTGGGGTGGGCACAAGACCATATTGCGGTGGGCACTAGAGCATATTGGGGTGGCACTAGACCATATTGGGGTACGCACTAAACAATATTGGGGTGGGCACTACACCATATTGAGGTGGGCACTAAACAATATTGGGGTGGGCACTAGACCATATTGGGGCGGGCAATAGGCCATATTAGGGTGGGCACTAGAACATATTGGGGTGGGCACTAGATCCCGGCTATGCCCTTAACCTCTCTGGTGGTACCTGCGGCTGGTCCTGGTTCCTGTACCAGGGCGTGACGACGGCCTCCCGGTACTTGTCCGCATCGAACACGAACACCTCGCCCGGCCTCAGCAGCGGGTTGTCCATCTTCTTCACTTTCCGCTGGTGGGGGTCTGTCTGGAAATAAAAACGGTATTTGACTATCTATCTATCAGCCGCAGACGTACACTGCTAAACATAGGCCTCTCCATGACTGGCTACAAACTGTGATCCCGTGCAGACCGCATTGATTACCCAACTACCACCGGTATCTGTCCATATAATCGGGGGTCGACCCACGCTGCGCTTTCCTGTACGTGGTCGCCATTTCAAGACTGTGCTACCCCAACAGCGGTCCGTTCTCCGGCTACATGAAAAAAAAACCCAGTGCCTGAAGACGAAAGTTCGAACAGTGCGTGTTGCCAGTGATGACTGATAACTTTCGGAACTGAGACATGGTCGTTTACAATGGGACTCATGAGGCCGCTAAGAGTCACGCAATGCAATGGAAAGGGCTATGCTCGGAGTTTCTTTGCGCGATAGAATCGGAAATGAGGATAATTGACTATAGTGAAAATTAATTATGTCATTGAAATCACTAAACATACACTCAAAAATATACGGAACCGAATAATACTACCCTTAACTTTTAGACATTATACTATTTTCAATTGGAAAAAGACTAAAAAGAAGATGTTTTCAGTACTGATTTTTGAGACGTCACAAGCCAGTAACTTCATAGAAACTTCATAATAATAGATCGTTTTTGACATTTCATAAAGTCGGAGCTGATTTGAGCTGTCATCAAATACCGTATTAATGCTATACATACGGAGATGCCATGACTGCGCTACCAGCGATGCGGCAGTTGGGAGAGCACTACGCCGGAAACGTAGGGTCGCAGGTTCGAGTCCTGCTTAGATTGTAGTAAATCACATTGCATTTTTCTTTCATAATTTACCTTTGTGTCAATATTTATAAAATAAAAATGTGGTATTTCCATATTAAAAATAGAATCGATACAAAAAAAAAATCTATAAAAATATTTATAAACTCTTTGCTTATATTTATTTCTTGTCAAAGCGCGCAGTAAAGAGTATCTATCCATACTAATATTATAAATGCGAAAGTGTGTCTGTCTGTCTGTTACCTCTTCACGCTTAAACCAATGAATCATGATGACATTGATGACCCTGTAGGAAATGTAATTATTAGACCAAAAGCACAATAATAATAATCGATTTTATTAATTAAGGTGATTAGGTGGATATCTATCGTGTTATACGAGGTTGCTTCCATACTTCCAAGTTCCACGCGGACGTAGTCGCGGGCAAAAGCTAGTCTTCTATATTCCCATCTATTCTTACTGTCGTCTCGTCCGGTTTCCCCGCTTCGCTGTGCTCCGCCGCTTCTTGCTTCGCTTCGTCCTCCGGCCAAAGCACCGGCTTCTCCATCTCCGCGTGGTCTTTCTCTTCCGTGTACTGGTAGATCTGTTCGAGGAACTGCCAGTCTATATCGATCCTGGTGCTGCCATCAGGGTTGTTTACTGTTGAGAAATAAATAAATCACACTAATATTATGAAGGCGAAAGTTTCCGCGATCCAAAACATGATTTAAGAGGCCTTATTCCTTTTAAAATGCTGATTGTTTTAGTCATCTTTCGCTGTGATCAAACATGTTTCTTAACATATTACTGATGTTACTACCTAGAACAGGGCTATTGGGATTTAATGGTATATATTTGAAACCTACAGTTTGAATTTTTCATTGATAATTTCTGTTTCAAGAACTACTTGAAATTTACAAAATTCACGCGGAAAATTAGTTTTTTCAAATTATTTTCGACTGCACGCAATGAAAACATGAAATAGCTATGTTACTACCTAGAACTCGGGAAAGAGTATTATTCGCTTCAAAAAGTTGGTTGAAATTGTCATAATATGAAAAAAAAAAATGTTAAAAGGAATAAGGCCTCTTGATCAAAGACTATGTTTTTGGAGTTAATTTTTACTGCCGACTAGCGCCATCTACCGGGACTCGAGACAGGCTTACCTTTGAGTGTGGGCACGACGTAGTAGTTGTTGTGCGTGGAGCCCTCGCTCTGCAGCGTCATGCCGCGCCGGCGCACGCGCAGCACGTCCGAGAACACGAACCGCATGAAACTGTACACAAATTGGACGGTTAACTTTTAGGGTTCCGTACCCAAAGGGTAGAAAGGGTCTCGAAACCAGCAATCCATGGAGCATTTAGTGGTGCAAGGACAGATTGAGGGCAAAAGGTCTAGAGGGCGGTCCACAACCCGATGGACGGATCTGATAAAGACAGTGACAGACACCAGCATTTCAGAGTGCTCTCGAAATGCTGCTAATAGAGTAAAGTGGAGACAAATTGCTAAGGCCGCCACCCGACCCGAGAGGACCGCGGACGAAGATCACCCGTGTACAAACACATCATCATCGAGACCACGACCACTCTGACAAGAGTGAGACGACTAGAAAGAAGAAGACCCAAAGGGTAAAAAACGGGACCCTATTACTAAGCCTCCGGTGTCCGTCTGTCCGTTTGTCACCGGGCTGTATGCTGCTGTGATAGCTAGACAGGTGAAATTTTCACAGATGATGTATATATACTAATATCGAATAAGATTTACTAACTCCTTATGGATGTAAAACGTCTGAAATAAAGATTTATTTAATTTAATTTCTGTTGCCGCTATAACAACAAATACTAAAAAACAGAATAAAATAAATAGGTGCTCCCGTACAACAAACGTGATGTTGCGTTGACATTGCACCTCATTTGTATCCGGCTCCATACATACCAGGTGCAAACTCAACTTAACCCGGCCAGTTAAGATGCGATAAGTATTTGTACGGAAACCTCGGTGCGCGAGTCAGACTAGCACTTAGCCGGTTTTCTTAAAGCAGTAACTTTTGCTAGCGTGAAGCAAATGTTTACTATGATTCGAAAAAAGATAACGTGATAAGAGCGTTCAATGCTTGATTGTCTTTTAAATGCCGATAAATATTACACAATTATTAATTATTTGACGACGCGGTTGGCTCGGTTTGTAGGCAGGTCTCTACAAACTGCGTCAACTATTGTTATGAATGATATATCTTACTGTATGATGAGCTGATGCCGGCGTGGCGACAGGCGAGTGTCGGCGTTGGCAGCGGGAGACACAGACACCCGCACTTCTCCCAAGCGGGTGTACAGTCAACCAATTTGATTCCTAGGCCGTTTCGTACCTTGTCACAGTGAACGTCAATATGAAAGCCGCTTCAAATCTCATATCATTGTCATTGTGACAAGGTTCTTTAGTGGCCTAGAAATGAAATTGGTTGACTGTATACCGGGAACGCCGGGATCTGCAGCTTTATATGTCTTACCGTATGATGAGCTTCTGCCGGCGCGGCGACAGACGCGTGTCGGCGTTGGCGGCGGGGGACACGGACACCCGGACTTCTCCCGAGCGCGTGTACACGGGGAACGCCGGGATCTGCAGCTTTATATGTCTTACCGTATGATGAGCTTCTGCCGGCGGGGCGACAGCCGCGTGTCGGCGTTGGCGGCGGGGGACACGGACACCCGGACTTCCCCCGAGCGCGTGTACACGGGGAACGCCGGGATCTGCAGCTTTATATGTCTTACCGTATGATGAGCTTCTGCTGGCGCGGCGACAGACGCGTGTCGGCGTTGGCGGCGGGGACACGGACACCCGGACTTCCCCCGAGCGCGTGTACACGGGGAACGCCGGGATCTGCAGCTATATATGTCTTACCGTATGATGAGCTTCTGCCGGCGCGGCGACAGACGCGTGTCGGCGTTGGCGGCGGGGGACACGGACACCCGGACTTCCCCCGAGCGCGTGTACACGGGGAACGCCGGGATCTGCAGCCTGGAACAAGCGGGCAGCTTAGGCCAGTTCAACGAAGGACCACGTCCTTTATAGTATTTTATCTATCCAAATATCATAAACCCTCCATGATGCCGCACATTATGACCACCATAAAAATAGACTGTTTTTTAGGGTTCCGTACCCAAAGGGTAAAAACGGGACCCTATTACTGAGACTTCGGTGTCCGTCCGTCCGTCCGTCCATCCGTCTGTCACCATGCTGTATCTCAAGAACGGTGATAGCTAGACAGTGGAAATTTTCACAGATCATGTATTTCTATTGCCGCTATAACAACAATTACTAAAAATAAAATAAAATAAATATTGAAGGGTTTAAATTTCCCATACAACAAACTTGTTATAGATTATAGCACGGAACCCTTCATGCGCGAGTCGGACTCGCACTTGCCCAATTTTTTTGCACAAATTTCTTATCTGTAAAAATGTTATTATCGCTAAATAATAACATCGATTTCGATAATATTATTTATTCAAATTTCGAAAATCTCTGAAAAACAAATGAATTTGATTTGAACTCTATTCTAATATCAGTCGAGATGACGTTTATTTCGAAATGAATTGTCCATTTGCAATCAAATTTGATAATGTCGCACGTATTAAGATATCGAACGATATGATAGTTGGGGCCGAATCTAGTTTGTCTCTGAATTAAATAATCTATGATAGCTGCCAGGAAACTTCATTACCGCCATTACCGGGTAATATTTGTTATAATGTGCGACTCCTGAATGCATAATGGAGGCTTATGATATGTGGCTAGATAAACTAGTGTATAATTAGGCATTAAAACACTCGTGGGATGTTATTATGAAACTTGCCTTCGGCTCGTTTCATAAACCCACACTCGTGTTTCCTTTCACACCCTTCATTATGTACAGTCACATAAACTACTATTACCGCCTACGGTAAACAATAATGTTTTACGCAGGCAAAGCTGCCGGAAGCTCCTAGTTACTTATACAAATGCATGACAAATGCTCGTTTACCATTATAATGACAAAAAAATTGACATCTCCATTACCTAAGTACACCAAATGTTTTCCATAACGCAATCACGCCGACCATTGCTTGATTGTCTTTTAAACGTGTATAAATATTAAACAACTGGGAACTTGCAAGCATCTATCTGATAATACCTCTGATATTTTTATTATTAAATCCCTTCGTGATATTTCACGTTGCGTACTTCACACTAATATTATAAAGGCGAAAGCTTGTGTGTTTATGTGTATGTTTGTTACTTCTTCACGCTCAAACGGTTGGACCAATTTTGATACATTTTGGTATGAAGGTAGCTGACACCCTGGATTATAATAATAATAATAAATAGGATTAACACATAGGCTACTCTTTATGCCGAAAAATGTAGCGTTCCCGTGGGATCAGCGGGTAACACTAGTATCATATATATGTAAGTTTATTATTTTAAAGTATTTATGTAAGTTTATATATTTTTTTATGTATATGTATAAAAAAAACAAACTTAATACTTTAGTAGGTACAGTTAAGTCGGGGTAAAACGGGAGCATTTCACTTCCCCGAATTTGATTTGTCATAAATGTATCACTTGCCATAATTTTCATTAGCCATACACTTTTTATTTCATATATCATAAACTCATCATCAGGTTAGGTTAGGTTTGTTTTATGAAAATCCCGAAAAGTTTCGGCTTACTTGGAGAAAAATTGCTGGATGGAAAATGAATATTATGATGGCATATGAAATTCGGGCAAAAGATAGAGAACCGGGTAAGACCATCACTGGGCGAAGACTTCCACAGTCCAATAACTAACTAAATATTACTAGACTAGCATTTATTTATTTATTTAAACTTTATTGCACAAAAGAAAAACTTAACGTATACAAACGCAGAATAAATGCTAATGCTATCGTCTACCATTTATTGCGACGATTTTTTTTTGTTAATCTACCGTTTATGAACCGGTATAACTAAAATAACTTTGAATTACAACTTCATGCAAGTTCCCTATTGCTCTGGGTTTACGCTGTGGTCGGCCACGTGTGACGAAACTGATTTTATATCCAATTGATTCTTTGGAACAATTTTACATGCATTTTGGAATAAAGATACATTAATCATAATTATTAAATTCGATATTATTGACAATAACTACATATTCCTGCAGAGAGTCGTGCCATTTTTATATCTAACTTAATATTATTAATACCTTAACATTCTAATAAATAACATTAAATATTTAATTAAAATTAAATTACCTACACTCATATCGTATATTCGAAGAAATGTGCAATAAAACAATGCTACATTGCATTGCAATGATTGTGGCAATAAGCATTTTCGAAATCGGTTACGGATCGTTTACGGCCGAGGAGGTAAGTTCGAGAGTGCTCTGAAGATCATTTTCTTTTACCCCGCCCTCACATTTCCTAGAACCACACGCGCCGGTTTCCGATGTCGTCGCTTCACCGTAGATAATATTCCCAGGTGTATCAAGAAGTTTGGCAATTTCCTGCATCTGCAGAACTATTAAAAAGTGGCAATCTCTGCCGGCTCATGTATTTCCTCCTTCTTATAACTTGGGACCCTTCAAACGAAGCGTGAAGAAGCACCTCTCGGGACAGCATGTCAGTGTCAACTGACAAAGCACCGTTGGTTTCTTGTCAGTCGCCATTCCGACTTGGGCTCCCCTTTTTGCTTACCATCAGGCGAATTGGAGCCACTATGTTGTACCAATATATAAAAGAAAAACCTTATTTGGTGTCGTCCCTAGTACAGTCGCCATCAGACATATCGCAGCATATAAGGCGTTCATAAATATATGAACATGTACTGTAACGCCCAGTCAATAAGAGTTGTGTTCACATATTTATGAACGCCTAATATGCTGCGATATATCTGATGGCAACTGTACCTACTCTGTTCGGAAATCAAACCCGGTTGTATTGAAGAAAACAACAGGGGAAGTGTGAGTCGGACTCGCGCACCGAGGGTTCCGTACAAACTATAAAAGCAATGAATTGCTCTGACAAAAAGTTAAACTGGTTTGAGGCTTAACTTTGCCGTTGTAAAATTGTTGTCCCCATACATTGATATATGACGCGGTCAGTTAATCAACTGCAAATGAGTTTTTAATCACAAATATACATATTTATTTTACGTTTACGGTTTTCGGCACTTTTTATTTGCTTGTGTTGGATGACGTTGATTGCTACTTGCCAAATTTCTTGATAAATGCGATGGTAAAATCGATGACATCATTCCTAAGAACGGTAGGGATATTACGTCGATCGAAATTCGAAGTTTGTACAGTGCCATCCCTCTTGATCTAGTGTCAAATAATATGTGAATGAGCGGGACGGCACGATACGATTCGAATTTCCAATAGACCATCCAGATCTTTGTATCCAACGTAATCTTTGTATGTGTAATAGTTTAAGACACGCATACTGACCGCCTCAAATGGGCCGCCGTGTAATACTGAAGGGCCTTTGATTTCCTTTAATCTGTTCGTCAGGGTCCATTCGAGATAATCGTGCACAATACGACGGACTGTCTCGAGAAGCAGCAGCTCTGGTTCCGCACAAACATCTCAGCGTTCACCAGCCGCGGGCACAGCCTTTTGCGCGGCACTGCTGTCACCACGCGGGAGTATAAGAATGCCAAGGTCAGGGTCCGTCAAGATGTCAGGGTCCATCAAGGTATGTCCGGGTCCATTAAGGTATGGCAGGGTCCATCAAGGTAGGGCAGGGTCCATCAAGGTATGTCAGGGTTCATCAAGGTATGGCAGGGTCCAGGAAGGTATGTCAGGGTCCATCAAGGTGTGGCAGAGTCCATCAGGGTATGGAAGGGTCCATCAAGGTAAGGCAGGGTCCATCAAGGTATGTCAGGGTACATCAGGGTGTGGCATGGTCATCAGGGACTGCTACCCGTACACCGTCGCGGCAACTTTATCACTGATTCTTTGATAGACGCTCCGCTCTAATAGCGCGCGCCGACGGCGCGAAGGCGAGGGGTGCTTGCAAGCCTGCAACTTGTCTGTCCGGTACCCCAACGTCACTTTTGTCATCCATAGACGACGCGGTTGGCGCAGTGGTTAAGCAACTGCCTACTGAGCCGACGGTCCCGGGTTCGAATTCCGGCAAGGGCAAATATTTGTGTGATGAACACGAATATTTGTGCCTGGGTCATGGATGTTCTATGTATTTAAGTATTTATTTATCTATATAAGTATGTATATCGTCGCCTAGTACCCATAACACAAGCCTTCTTGAGCTTAATTTGGGACTAGGTTGATTTGTGTGAGGTTGTCTGATAATTATTTATATTTATATATTATAGACATTACGCACACTTGACTAATAGTGTCCACGGGATTGGCCAAACGCACAATATGTTTCACCGCCGGAAGCACAGGCTTCCATGCTGAAGGTAAAGCCCAACCGCCGTCTTTATTAAAATTCGGAGTGTAAACCGCTTAATACAATAATTATATATAATATCCCTAATTTTTACAACAATGGGGCTGCAAAAAGGCGCCGAGTTTAATGACCAAAATAACAAACTCGTATGTATGTATGTAATATATTTCCTCGAATTAGTAGGAAAAAGCACTATGTTTAGTTTCGGCTGAAAGTGCAATAGATGAACTCGTATTATGGAAGAATCAAAATGTACTCGTTCATCTATTGCTTACTTTGCAGCCTCTACAAATTTCTCTGCAATTCGTTTTTCAGTTCCGTGTCCGGCTATATTTCATAGAAAAAGACCAGCAGGTGAACGTGTTCGAGATCAAGAACCAGAACTGCCACAACTTCATCGTGAAGCTGGTGCTGATGACCATCGGGCTGTCGTACGACTCCACCAGGTGCATCATGAAGCCGGTTAGTGGCATGTTTATTTATAGTGGGGGTGGGGGGAGGGGGCTGGACATTGGAGCAAGATGGAGGGGAGGAAGATGTCATCATCTCTCCCAACTAAAATAGAAACCGGTGAGTGGCACGTTTATTGTATTGGGGTCTGGACATTGGATGATAGCATGACGTAGGAGGGGGGAGGTGGTCTGAATATTGGATGATGGTAGCATGACATAGGAGGGGGGGGGGTCTCTCTGGACATTTGATGATAGCATGACGTAGGAGGGGGAGGGGGGGGTCTGGACATTGGATGGTAGCATGATATAGGAGGGGCGGAGGGGGGGTCTGGTGTAACTGATAGCATGACGTGGGGGGGTCTTTCCGAAAATCTCATCTCTCGCATCTTTAAAGTGCTTCAAATAATAATAAAGTATTCAAAATCGTGTTTCTATATATTTACTAAAATACTATAATATATATTCTACTATTTAAACTAGAATTAATAATAATAAATTAAAATTTAAGTCACATATAACGGCTAATGACATATTTTCTTATATTTCTTTACATACAGAAAAATAAATTCAAATTATAGGGTGTATCCGACGCAAAGCTCTCTCGATCTCTATATTAATTTCCACCCGTTACAAATATGAAATGTTTTCATCATCATCCAACCTTCCCAGCACTTGACCGGCTTTTTAGGGTTCCGTACCCAAAGGGTAAAAACGGGACCCTATTACTGAGACTTTGCTGTCCGTCCGTCCGTCCGTCTGTCACTAGGCTGTATCTCAAGAACGGTGATAGCTAGACAGTTGAAATTTTCACAGATGATGTATTTCTATTGCCACTATAACAACAAATACTAAAAATACAAAATAATTATTTAAGGGGGGCTCCGATACAACAAACTTGTTATAGATTATGGTACTCTTCATGCGCGTGTCAGACTCGCACTTGCCCAATTTTTTCATATTTTCAGGCTACCACCGAGTTCAACAACCTAGACTTGGACGCCGTGATCCACTCAGTGACGCAATCCCTCTGGTACGGCAGCGTGTTGGTCCGCTGGGAGATGGCGGTCGCCAAGACCAAGCTCATGTGCCTGGACATCAGAGTCACCAGCGCTAAACTCAACGCCAAGAAGACATAATAACTTGACGCGCCCTGTAGGTCCTTCACAACTTCATCCTTCCATCAGTACCTCGTTCGACGACATACATGCTGTTCAATATACGCCATTTTTACCGCCCTATCGTGTTACATTTAATAGAATAAACATTGCATAATATCTTAATTCCAAAAATTCAAAATTTCTTTATTCAAGACAACAGTGGTCCATGATAGTTAGTAAACTTAAAACTAGGTTAGTTAACTATATAATTACTTATGCTACACTAATACCTACTATACCTAATTGACATAATAAACCTGCTCAGAATGAGGGTTTATTAATGCCGATATCCAGTACCTGAGGACTGTCGGCTCTGTCAACTAATATACTTAGAATACTGTTGGAACTACCCTGTATTCTGGTTTTAATGGATGCTATTTTTTTGCGCATTATGGCGTGAAAATCATCTACGCGAGTAATAGAAAGTTACGTAAATAATATGTATGCAACTGTACATAATTAGGTCTTAAAACACTCGTGTGATCCTATTATGAAAACACATAAAACCACACTCGCTTTTTAAGCCCTCTCATTATGTAGCAGCTGCATAAACTACATATAATCACAACTGGTTACGCCTGTGCAAATGAGTGGTCAATGAGTAATCAATGGACAAAAAATATGTACCTCCAGCATCGAGGAGACATAGTATTGCCGAGATAGACTTAAGACTCAAAATTAAAGTTCAATAAATGTTTCCTATTTTGTTACTAATAATTTTAGCAATTTTACAGTCCGAACAAAAAGAGTAGAAATTAAAAAGTGGCAGTACTGTAGTGTCGTCCCCGTTTTCTTATATTGATTAGAAAGGGAGGACACTACAGTATTGCCACTTTTTAATTTCTACTCTTTTTGGTCGGACTGTATATCAATGTTATGGCTATGTTCGATAATTAAGGTTCTATTATGCTTATACTTTTTTTAATGATATATAACCTGAAATCAATGTAATGTACTTATTGGAAATCACAAAGAAAATTGTTAACAAAATAGGAAAAATATAATTGCACATTAATTGACGTCTTAATTTTGTACAAAATTTTTGAGAAATGTTCTTATAAAAGGCGTGCGGTGTTTTTTTTTTTTTGATAATAATCGATTCTTTGGATTTGGGATCCAATGACTATAGAGGACTAACTACACTCCGGATTTTAATTAGGCGAACTAACTTGACAGCTCAAAGTGTTGTCAGGAATAGAAAAAAAAAATAGTGATTGGTTTATGTCGATACAAATATGTCGATATAACCTTAACAATACACCCATAGACACTTAATTATGTTGTAATAAGGTTTATATTCATTTAAAAATTTACAGTTATCTGTGTATTCGATAGTACCTACCAGGGAGCGAAACTTTGGTGCCGTCGACGTCATTATGACGTAAAGTCGCATATAGGATGTTTTTTAAAAACAAAATTGCAACACCTCAGTGATTCTTTATAATGTAATAATGGTAATATAAATATTATTGTTTATTTATTAATGTTTGGTATTTTTACAAAAAATAATGTAAATATTAAAAATAGAAACGAATAACATTTTTTACAGGATAATGAAATTCTAACAAAAAAAAACTTTTCCTCGAGTAAATGAAACAACACAACAAGTATGCAGAACGCTTATTGTTCAAACATAATAATCGCATCTTCTTTCTTATTTACATGTAGGAATAACGATGTACGAACTTTTGGAGGTGATACAGGAGACTATTTGGAAGAGTTTGAACCCTGCGAGTATACATATACTTTAGTCCGATATGTGATTGTTTTTTTTTTTAGAGAGTTTTTCCAATTCAGTGCGTACCAAAATTTGACATGAAGAGTTACATTTAAACTAAACTATGCATATAATTCACATGTATACATTTCACACGTACATTCAGGGCAATATAATTCTCGAACCTCTCGCCTGCAGTTATAAATATGCCAATAAGTTGTCATTTCATTAGGTATCTATAATCTAAATAAAAACACTCTGTATGTAGCTTGACGTCATACGTCTGTCATCGGCACCAAAGTTTCGCTCCCTGGTACCTACTATGGAACTGTCAAGAAAACAAAGAGGCGGACAGCGTTCTTAGCGATGTCCTAAAATAAAGTTCGTTCGATGTAAGTATTTTTATAGCAACCGTTTTTTTTATTATTGATTCGTGTAATAAAATTATTAGTTAGATTTCAAACACAATAATTCAAAATTTATGAAATACGTAATGTCTACTTTTTTTTAATGCTGTTTAACTAAACCTCTGGTATGGTAAGGTCAATTCACTAAAGCTGGCGCGAATGGATTGAATGAAAGTTATGTCACTTGTCACTTCGAGTGTTAGTGTGAGTGCCGTTCTTATACAGGGGCCTCCTAATATTTTGTAACCAACCACAAAATGGGTTTTTGTTATTCAAGAAAAATAAAAATTATTAGGTAAGTATAATATAAGCATAATCTGCACAATATTTAGACTAAACAAGTAATACTATTCCATTGTCTCGTATGAGTTTGACCATGTGGGACTATGCAATGGTATTACTGGTACGTAACCCACATTTTCTTCTTGTCTTCGCGGCCTGGTAAAGGGTTAATGTCAAGAATTAATAGGTGACGGACGACTAGTTCGAATTATAAAAAACCGGCCCAGAGCATGTCGGGCCACGCTCAGTGTAGGGTCCCGTAGTTGCCCGTCCTTCACAATAGACCAAAATTACGAGAAAGATTTCAAGCCCTATAAAAAGGTCGTACACGCCAAGAAACAGTAATTACTTATTATCTTTTGGAAGTTATCTATTATACGCGACAGATTGAGCGAAATGTTTTAATATAGTTTGGCACTTAACCAATTGGGTAACCGTTCGAAGTGTAGGGACACCGCGCGGCACTTACGTCATTAAAGAAAATTATGAAATTTTGCAATAACTCAAAAACGGCTCGACCGATTTTATTCAATATAGTTTTCATTGAAAGTACTAGTATCCGAGGCTAAGACCCATTCGATTCAATTAGTTATGCTCAGAAATGGCTCGGCCCTCCGTCGAGCTAAGATTACTAAATTTTGTTTGTCCGATATTATCCGAAGTTGACCGAATATTCAAAATCCTATTTCATATTCTTAGTCGGAGGACCCAAAAGCCCCCCAATACCGAGTTTCAGCCCCCTCGGACCAATTCGAAATTTTCGAAAAAAAAAAAGTCGCCATTTTGATTTTTTTTTCCACGACTGTACTCGGGTGGGGGTCCCCTATGATATTTGTTTGAGCATCCTCCTACCCATCTCTAGCCGTTTACGAGATACGCGACTTTAAAAAAAAAATCTCCATACAAATCTTGTTTTTTTCGATATTTTCCGACTTTGACCGAATTTTCGGACACCGATTTCAGATTCATATTTGTGAGCCCCAAATGCCCCCCGATACCGAGTTCCAGCTTCCTAGCACCAATTTGAAATCTTGGAAAAAAAAAGCCATTCGTCATTTTGAATTTAATTTGGTTCGATTTGTATCAACCTGTATGTAATCATTTTGTGACGCACACATAAATATTATCATTCACTCATTCATTCCATTGGTGCCAGCTTTAGTGAATCAACCTATAACCAACAACCTTTTTATAGGAACTGGGTTTTTTAATTATCGATATTAACAACACTAGCGAAACTGTGGCAACATTCGTGTGCAATGAACTGTCAAGTTAGTTCGCCTAATTAAAATCCGGAGTGTACACTTAGACTGCTCTAAAAGTCAAAGTTCACCATACCTACAGAGCGCTAAAACGTTCCATACCACCTACATTGTGACGTCATTTTGTGGGTTGGGTACCAATAATTGTATGGAGAAAAAGTGAGACACAGGGAAAAAGTGCGTTAATTATTGTTTCAAATAAAACAATTTAAACGGATTATATCGCGTATATAAATTATTTGAGTCTCCTTGACATTTCGGTAGCTTTACGGATACCGTTGTTAAAGGTTGACTCTAAAGCTAACGGTATATCTGTAAAGCTACCGAAACGTCGTGTTAGAGTAGTAGGGCCTCGTGCAGGGTCCGTCCGGATTGTTACTACCGTCTTGCCTGCTAACCCACCGCCAAACAGCAATGTTCGCATTGTTGTGTTCCGGTGTGGGGGTAAGATAGCCGGTGAAATTACTAGCATACAGGCATTCCATCTTCGTCCTCCGGGTAGGCAAGCACTTGTGACTCCTCTGGTGTTGCAGGTGTTTATCATCATCATCATCTCAGCCATAGGACGTCCACTGCTGAACATAGGCCTCCCCTTTGGACTTCCATATATACCGGTTGGAAGCGACCTGCATCCAGCGCCTTCCGGCGACCTTTATAAGGTCATCTGTCCATCTTGTAGGTGGACGTCCTACGCTGCGCTTGCTGGTCCGAGGTCTCCACTCGAGCACTTTACGGCCCCATCGGCCATCTGCTCTGCGTGCTATGTGGCCTGCCCATTGCCACTTCAACTTACTAATCCGGTGAGCTATATCGGTCACTTTAGTTCGTCTACGGATTTCCTCATTTCTGATTAGATCACGTAGAGACACCCCGAGCATAGCCCTCTCCATTGCTCGTTGAGCGACTTTGAGCTTTGAGATGAGGCCGATAGTGAAAGACCACGTTTCGGTGCCGTAAGCCATCACTGGTAACACACATTGGTTGAAGACTTTCGTCTTGAGGCACTGAGGTATGTCGGATGAAAAGACATTGCGTAGTCCCGAACGCTGCCCAGCCGAGTTGGATTCGGCGGTTGACCTCTTTCTCGAAGTTGGACCTACCTAATTGGAGGTGTTTATGGGCGACGGTAATCGCTTTCCATCAGGCGATACGTTTGCTCGTTTGCCCCCTATGACATAAAAAAAAAAAAAAAAAAAAAAAAAACCTGTCGGGCTGCTGCGCGCGCATGAGCACGCCGACGGCCTGGCGCGCGTGCTGCGGCGCGTGCAGCCGCCGCCCGCGCGTGTTGTAGCGCTCCGGCAGCGCGCACCACAGCGTGCAGTCTATCGCGTACAGCACGTTCCTACCTGTAACAAACACGTTTTTATCTATCCAAATATCATAAACCCTCCATGATGCGTTCAAGAACCGCACATTATGACCACCATAAAAATAGATTGTTTTATTAGAACAAATTTCTTATCTGTGAAAATATTATTATTGCTCAATAATAACATCGATTTCGATAGTATTATTTATTCAAATTTCGAACATCTTTGAAAAACAAAAAAATTTGATTTGACCTCTATTCTAATATCAGTCGAGATGACGTTTAGTTCGAAATGAATTGTCAATTTGCATCAAATTTGACAAATGTCGCACGTAAGTAAGATATCGAACGATATGATAGTTGGGACCAAATCTAGTTTGTCTCTGGATTAAAAAAAACTATGACAGCTGTCAGGAAACTTTATTACCGCCATTACCGGGCAATATTTGTCGTAATGTGCGACTCCTGAATGCATCATGGAGGCCTATGATATGTGGCTAGATAAAGTAGTGTATGTAACTGTACATAATTAGGTATTAAAACACTCGTGCGATGTTATTATGAAACTTGCCTTCGGCGCGTTTCATAAACCCACACTCGTGTTTAATACCCTTCATTATGTACAGTCACATAAACTACTATAATCTACACCCACATTGTTAAGAGGGCGCCGAGCGTTAGCGACTGAACCATAGGGCGCGGGGAATGCGTATTTAGATCGGCGCGCGGCCGCCATAGTAAAAATGTATGGAGAGTTAAAAGCACTTTTTGATAAAGCTAGACATTTAATACCAAACAATAATTGAAATGTTTTATGCGGACAAATTGTAATGTAAACATTCATCTTTTTATTTACTAAAAATCAGAATAGATTTCCATTGTTAAAGTATAAAAAAACACTTAACGCCTGCCTACGATTTTACAATTTTCGTCCAACTTTACTTAGTTCTCTAGGGTAAAATATAAATAATCTTATAATTTTTCCACGGAGAAGTTGTTAACACATTCTTCGAAGAGCTAAAAATATAGTTTAGAAATGGATTAAACAACTAGTATTGACGTTATCTACTTAACGGCAACTGCCTATTTTTTCACATTTCGCTCGGTGCAGTCTTAATAGTACTTTATGCAACTTTTACATAATGGGAGGTCTTAAAATACTATAATATTTGATACTGTTAGGGTGACAACGCCGGAGATAGTTTTCCCTTAGATGATTATGTATGGTTATATGACTTTTCAATAAACGTCTCTTTACAACATTTTTCCTCGCAAGTTTGATGAAAACATGAACATGAACAATGTTACATGAACTACAAACTCGTATCATGAAAGCCCTCAGCCTCACTTCGGGCTTTTTATATATTCTGGTGGACTTACTGGCATTATCCGTCTGTTCGTCTGTCTCTGCACCCAGCTGTTCGTCCGTTGCGTTTATGACGGGCTCGCAGTCGGTGAATGCACGCGCTGTCTGCAACAATCATTATCATGAGCCTTCATTTCATCCTTCTTTGTACATAGACCTCATTTATCATAACGAAACGGGACTTACTTAACCGCGTTCAAAAAGTGTTTACTCGATAACCTCAACGGGAATTGACACCTAGAATAATTTTTCGTTGAATGTTTCATTTTGCCGAAAAATCATTTGGAAGAAAGCATGTTCAATTTCTATTTGTCTGTACAAATCCTCCGTCTTCTACTTTCATGAACTGAAAAATATATATTTAGGTATCCTGTCAAATACTAAACATTGGTTTAATACAATTTAACATGAGTTAACTAGCTTATTGCAACTTTTTGAGCATCTTGTACATTCATGAAACATGTCATGTCTCATTATTTTTAATTTACACCTTTTTTTATATTGTTTCTGCCATTGATAAAAAGATACGGCTAACACAAAGCTAAGGAGTAAAGCCTTTCAAATTAACAATGCACCAAGCATAAGGCAAAGCAAAGATCAACGCACAAAGCATAAGGAAAAATTAGAACGGTTATTTGGCGTTAGGGTGGTCGAAAGGTTAACAAGCTAGACCGGTAATCCAGAAGTATCGGGTTCGATTTCCGGTCTCTTCCACCAGGTTGCGCATTTAAATTTTTCTTTGTGCTTTGTTGTATCAATGGTACAACTTGTACAGTGCTAATAGATACAGGAAGTAGGGTGTCTTTATAAAGTGTCAGAACACGCACCCGCTTGTAGTAGTACTGCCTGCGCTTGGTGGTGCCGGGGCGCGCCTCGGGCGGACTGAGGTCTTGTACATCGCTAATGGATACAGGAAGTAGGGTGTCTTTATAAAGTGGCAGAACACGCACCCGCTTGTAGTAGTACTGCCTGCGCTTGGTGGTGCCGGGGCGCGCCTCGGGCGGACTGAGGTCTTGTACATCGCTAATGGATACAGGAAGTAGGGTGTCTTTATAAAGTGGCAGAACACGCACCCGCTTGTAGTAGTACTGCCTGCGCTTGGTGGTGCCGGGGCGCGCCTCGGGCGGACTGAGGTCTTGTACATCGCTAATGGATACAGGAAGTAGGGTGTCTTTATAAAGTGGCAGAACACGCACCCGCTTGTAGTAGTACTGCCTGCGCTTGGTGGTGCCGGGGCGCGCCTCGGGCGGACTGAGGTCTTGTACAGCGCTAATGGATACAGGAAGTAGGGTGTCTTTATAAAGTGGCAGAACACGCACCCGCTTGTAGTAGTACTGCCTGCGCTTGGTGGTGCCGGGGCGCGCCTCGGGCGGACTGAGGTCGCACACGCCCTCCAGCTCCGCGTTGAAGTTCTCCTTGCCTGCCATCAAACACATATCATCGTGAGACATTATACATTACAAAACATGTAGCCCTATGATACCTAGAAACCTATTTCATCAAATGTTTCATTTCATATCTCCGCCATTTGGAGTCTGACTTGCTCACAAAATTTCACGATAATCGGATGAGAAATGCGGCATCTAGGCGAAAACAGTCGAAAATCCGGACATACAAATATGTGGGCATAAGAAAGAATTTTGGGCCAAGCTGAAACGGAGATGCTTCGCTCGCTCGGTAAACTACACGATAGAATAAGGATATGCTAGGGGTAGCCCTTTAAGAGGAGGCCTTTTCGCCGAACAATTTTTCGCTGAAGTATCATTTCACAGAAAGCATTTTCACTGAAACTGTAAACTATTTAGGATTGTTATAAAACAAACCTAACCTAACCTAACCAGATCTATAGGATGATATTTACAACAATAATGAAAAATGTACGACTACAGAGGAACACAAATTCTGCGAAGTGAAAAATAGTTCGGCGAAAAGGCAGGATACAAATGGTGGTACCTATGGGCATGAGATGCTCGTCGAGCTCGCCGGAGCGGTGCAGCACGCGGCACGCCTGCAGCGCCGCCATGCGCCGCGCCAGCACGCGCGTGGGCATCGGGTGACCCTGGACAAAGGACAATAAATTAACGTTTAAATTACGCTCATTTTGAAACTTCAGGCTTCAGTTAAACGGGAGTGTGGCGGCAGCTAACATTGTAAAGCCGCGTCTACATTACGCGCGGCAGATAGGCGAACATTGGGTCACGCGGTGTGGACGCAGCCTCGAACATTACCGCGCTCGAACGTGCTATGGGGCGAACCCACTGCTGTCGGTTCACTGTATACTGTCGGTATTTTAAGCCGCATCGAAGGAGTTTCAGTCGCTGTCGTGCGCACAATAGGGGCGGTTGTTTGATCCAAAATTGGCTCGCGCGACAATAATTACGAGAAAGAAAGTATTCAAAACGATGAATAACGAAAAGTGCCGTCTGTTCGAGGTCCGAATGAACGCTTCCAATGAGAATCTAATCTATAACCAGAAACGTGCACGTGAACGGTTCTTCAGTTAAACGGATGTCTGTTCAACAACAACTGGCGCTGTAGATTCACCACTATGTTTTACTTGACGGGACAGTTGAGTAGCAGTCGTAGCGTGCATACGCAGGCCTCAAAACTGATGTGACTGAGGCAGCTAGCATTTTAGTGTAGCACGTGCATGGGGCTTCAGTTAAACGGGTGTCTCTTCAAAAACAACTGGCGTTGTAGACTCACCACTATGTTGTACCTTGACGTGGCAGTTGAGTAGCAGTCGTAGCGTGCACACGCAGGCCTCAGTTAAACTGATGTGACTGAGGCAGCTAGCATGTTAGTGTAGCACATACACGGTGCTTCAGTTAAACGGGTGTCTCTTCAAAAACAACTGGCGTTGTAGACTCACCACTATGTTGTACTTGACGTGGCAGTTGAGTGGCAGCCGTAGCGTGCACACGCAAGCGTCAGTTAAACTGATATAACTGAGGCAGCTAGCATTTTAGTGTAGCACATACACGGTGCTTCAGTTAAACGGGTGTCTGTTCGTGAACAACTGGCGTTGTAGACTCACCACAATGTTGTATTTAACGGGGCAGTTGAGCGGCAGTCGCAGCGTGCACACGCAAGCGTCAGTTAAACTGATGTAACTGAGGCAGCTAGCATGTTAGTGTAGCACGTGCTCGGTGCTTCAGTGAAACGGGTGTCAGTTTTTTTTTTCTTTTATTTTTTTTTTTTTTTTTTTTTGTTCATAAACAACTGGCGCTGTAGACTCACCACTATATTGTATTTAACGGGGCAGTTGAGCGGCAGCCGCAGCGTGCACACCCAGGCCTCGGCGCGGCCCTCGGGCGCCGGCACCGTCACGCGCTCCGTCTTCCAACATGGCGCCAGCCGAGTGAACGTGTCTGAAGGCAACTTGCCGCAATACCTACACACATAACATAATACAAGCTGTTATTTTTTCAAGATTTCGATAAGGCTCAGCACCAGCACGCATGCGGAGGAGTTTCGGGTTCTTTGGCCACATTGCCAGAAGGAGAGGTGACAATTAAGAAAAGCTGCTGGTAACAAGGCGCGTCGAAGACAGCCTAAAGGAAAAAGTCCAACACGCTGATTGGGCCAGATACGCTCCACCCTCAAGACCTCAAATTACCATGCCATAGAGTGAGCTGGCGCAAAATAGTCTAAGAAAAAGTTATTTAGAGAGGCCACGGCCCTCAGCATTGAGAATATCGACTAAAGGAGTGTCCTATGGGTGTCCGGACATCAGGTTGTGACAGGAAATGAAAGGTAAGACCAGATAGAGATAGGATTCAAAGATTCTTTGAATCTTTGATAGAGATAGGGAGTAGAGAGGGAACTCATATGACCCGAACATGCACTGCCAATATCAGCAGAAGTCCAAACCAAAGATACCAGGTTCTAGTCTCGGTGTGGACCACGTATGAGCGCAATGAAATTTTTCTTTGCGTGTTGGTCTTTCTATCAATATAGCAATGCTGGCTGCTTCAATGAAAGCTTAGATAAGTGGTTCTACTCACCTATTGATCAGAGCAATGGCAGAGCTCAGATCCACGCTGGCAATGTCATCTTTCTTGGCATCCCTATCTAATGCACCACTTTTATCAACACAACACGCCTTGTCCACACTAGTCCGCGTTTTACCGCACTTGTTACACACTAAATTCGTTTCACTGCCGCTATCGCTAGTTCTAATTTCACTAAATATATCAGTTAATACTTCAATATCGATTTTATCTTTAAAGTCATCTGTATGGCTATTTTCTTTGTTTCTATTATCTACACTGCCAGTTTCATTTAATGTATTGTTTTCATTGTTGCTCAATTGAATTCCGTTTTCGTCTTTAGTAATTTCACTAACTATTTCTAATGCAACATCTTTGTTTGTTAGTTCATTGTCTTTACTGTTAACATTATCATTTATTGTACCATCTATATCTTTGTTTTTTAGGTCATTGTCTTCACTGTTAACAGTATAATTTATTGCATCTGCATCTATTTCCTTTTCACTAGGAGCTACCTTGTCTCTATCGACATAATCTTTCCCTCCTTTATCTACGTTTCGTGGATCTTTCCCAGCCTCGCTCTCGCTCTTCCCGTCCTGGTCGGCAGGTGTGTAGGGCAGCACGAGCGCAGTGAAGGTATCGGCGTGGTCCTCCTCCTGCTGCGGAGGTTCGTCCTGGATGCCGCAACCGCACTTGCGACTTATAATCTAGAAAATTAAAAACATTGTTGGTAAATTTATGAAACATGTAATGTATAATTTTTTATATGGGTACACACCAAAATTTAAGATCAAACAAGAAAAATTTAAATGCGTAACCTGGTGGAAGAGACCGGTCATCGAATCCGACACCTTTGGATTGCCGATCCAGCGCGTTAACCTTTCCGCCACCCTAACGCCCGAATTTTTCTTTCAACTTTGATCTTTGCATCACTGAATCTTTAGAATTTAATCTGATAATTATGTTTAAGGGTAGACTGACCTGGTCCAACTCCTTATAAACGGCGACATGTCGGAGCAGCATTTGCGAGGTGCGCTCGTCGGCGCGCACGAGCAGCGCGCACGCGGCGCGCGGCGCACGCGCACGGCCGCGGCACAGGCCGTGCGAACGGTAGCTGTAAAGCGCAATATCAAAGTAGTAAGTTTCACAATTATATATAATTACAATTTTATCAGCGGGCGCGATGCGAAGCGGGGTGTTTTATGAGGGATTATTCCTTTTAATATGTATTTTTTTCATATTACAAATTGAATTACAATACAAATTGTATTGATAATATCAACCTACTTTTTGAAGAGTTCTAGATAGTAACATAGCTTTTTCATGCTTTCATTGAGTGCAGTCGATAAAGTTGAAAAAAAAAAGTTTTCTTTCTCTTTCGCTCGTATGTCTTGTGGCTGCACTCGTGTGAACGCGAGGGCAGGGCAGGCCACTGGTGCGCGCACACGTCCCGACTTGTTTTACACGTACTTGATTGTCCTATTTTTAAACGCCACTGTCCTTCCAAACTGTTCTGTCCCACTGTTCTGCCTCACTGTTCTGCCTCACTGCTCTGAATGGAGACTTGTAGAACCAAATTCCACAGAGTTACTATTACTACTGAGTTATAAAGGGAGCACTCACGAGGGCGGCACGTCCCAGCGCAGCACGAGGTTGCAGCGCGGCAGGTCAATGCCCTCCTCCAGCGCGGACGTGGCCAGCAGCAGGTTGCAGTCATGCATCCTGAACCTGGACAGATGCATTACGTGTCAAGGGCAGTCAATCAGGAATTAATGCCGATCTCACACGAGGGCAGTACAGTACTGCTACAATCTGAACGCACAAGACAGTACTGTTATGTCTCGGCGTGTGCGTTCAGATTGTAGCAGTACTGTACTGCCCACTGTTCTGCCTCACTGTTCTGCCCTCGTGTGAGATCGGCATAAGCAATTGATACAAAAAGCGCGAAGGAAAATTGAAATGTGTAACCTCTAGATTGTGAATAACTAACCAGAATCTATAGGGGGAGGTACATGATTCAAGTTCGTGATTCGTATGCCGCCCGTGGTAAACACAATGATTTTCATCACATTTGTAAGGAAAAAAACATATCATTGTACATAATGTAGGGCGGTGAATTCGTGGAAGTCTCAGATCATAGGCGTTTGTAAATATACGATCTGGATCAACTACAGTACTGCGCGCTCACGTGCGACAGCCTCGGCTCACGTGCGACAGCCGCGGCTCACTCCTGGACAGCTGCTGTACAGTACAAGCTGCCCCTTACTTCTTGAGCGCCTCCTCCCTGGCGCGGCAGTGCCGGCGCAGCTCGGCCGGCTCCTGGCCGGGCGTCGACAGCGCCGCACAGTACTGCGCTCACGTGCGACAGCCGCGGCTCACTCCTGGACAGCTGCTGTACAGTACAAGCTGCCCCTTACTTCTTGAGCGCCTCCTCCCTGGCGCGGCAGTGCCGGCGCAGCTCGGCCGGCTCCTGGCCGGGCGTCGACAGCGCCGCACAGTACTGCGCTCACGTGCGACAGCCGCGGCTCACTCCTGGACAGCTGCTGTACAGTACAAGCTGCCCCTTACTTCTTGAGCGCCTCCTCCCTGGCGCGGCAGTGCCGGCGCAGCTCGGCCGGCTCCTGGCCGGGCGTCGACAGCGCCGCACAGTACTGCGCTCACGTGCGACAGCCGCGGCTCACTCCTGGACAGCTGCTGTACAGTACAAGCTGCCCCTTACTTCTTGAGCGCCTCCTCCCTGGCGCGGCAGTGCCGGCGCAGCTCGGCCGGCTCCTGGCCGGGCGTCGACAGCGCCGCACAGTACTGCGCTCACGTGCGACAGCCGCGGCTCACTCCTGGACAGCTGCTGTACAGTACAAGCTGCCCCTTACTTCTTGAGCGCCTCCTCCCTGGCGCGGCAGTGCCGGCGCAGCTCGGCCGGCTCCTGGCCGGGCGTCGACAGCGCCGCACAGTACTGCGCTCACGTGCGACAGCCGCGGCTCACTCCTGGACAGCTGCTGTACAGTACAAGCTGCCCCTTACTTCTTGAGCGCCTCCTCCCTGGCGCGGCAGTGCCGGCGCAGCTCGGCCGGCTCCTGGCCGGGCGTCGACAGCGCCGCACAGTACTGCGCTCACGTGCGACAGCCGCGGCTCACTCCTGGACAGCTGCTGTACAGTACAAGCTGCCCCTTACTTCTTGAGCGCCTCCTCCCTGGCGCGGCAGTGCCGGCGCAGCTCGGCCGGCTCCTGGCCGGGCGTCGACAGCGCCGCACAGTACTGCGCTCACGTGCGACAGCCGCGGCTCACTCCTGGACAGCTGCTGTACAGTACAAGCTGCCCCTTACTTCTTGAGCGCCTCCTCCCTGGCGCGGCAGTGCCGGCGCAGCTCGGCCGGCTCCTGGCCGGGCGTCGACAGCGCCGCACAGTACTGCGCGCTCACGTGCGACAGCCGCGGCTCACTCCTGGACAGGTCCTGGAATAATACATTCAATCATGAGGGTGGTAATAAGGGGATTACTAACGAAGGTCTTTTAGAATGTCATTTAATGGTCTAAGTCTTAATAAAGTAGCAAAAGAGCTGGATATCGACATCTTCAACAGTAATATCCCGGCTGTAAGCCGTAAGATGACGAACGAATTTTTTAAGTGAGCGTGCTTTAACCGAATCTGCTGTCTGGTGCATTGATTAAATTAGTTGTTTTATTTGAATTAGTTCTAGTCACAGGTAGTTGCGATGTTGTGCATTGTGCGAGCACTTTATTTTTTTATAAAATGTCACTACCGGTGGGAACCTGTAATTGGCTTTCCATTAACTATTTCTAAGAACAATGTATTGTTTGTAGCTGTTGGTTCTCCTAATAAATAAATAATAAATAATAACAATAATAATGGCCCGAGTTTGTAATCCCCTTATGCCCGTCATACACACTATGCTTTTCATCACATTTGCGAGGAAATAAAAAAATCATAAGTTGCGTTCCGTTCCGGGTAATACAATCTGAACGCGATAAGTATTCGTGCGTGCAGCTCTCCGTGGCCTCAACTTTGTCCCACCGGAAGATCAGCACTGGCTTTCGAGTTAGCATCAAGCTGAGGTAGGTCCTTTTCGAGGCAATTCGGAATTGTAATCTATACATATAAACGGAAAAGTCCTGACCGACTCATCAACGTAGAGCCGAAACTTAACTTATATTTTTTTTGTTTGTCACTATTTATGTAATTATGTTTCATTCCCGAATTAATCTTCTTCTTTCTTTCTTCCTTTCTTTGAGTGCCTGAACTGTCAGAATGCGATTCGCGTTTGATATCCGTCTCGCTGGCTCTGCCCCTCTGAATTTCAGAACCTCTCAATTTTCATTCAAATCCGAATAGCAATCTGAGAGCTTACGGTCTGTACATGCCTAGGGCGGTGAATTCGCGAATGTCCCAGATCGCAGGTGTTTGCGGCCCGAACCGAAGGCGAGTGCTATAAATATGCGATCTGGGCTTTGCGAATTAGCGCCCGTAGTTTGTCTAAAGTTTTACTGAACCTGGTTAAAATACTGTAAGTAATCGCATTTCGTATTGTAAATATTCTTTACAGAGAGGTCACCCATCTGAAACACTAATTTTTGCTTCCCATCTGTAACGTTTCGCCAAATTGACATTTGTCCGAAAGCCATTTTTTTCCAAAACTGTTATATTTTCAGAATTATTATAAAACAAACCAAACCTAACTTAATGGGTTCTTTATAACGAGCTTTATAAAATCCCAAAATTATTACGGGTTTCAGGAAAAAAACATACAAATGAAAATATGGCCAATCAGATGAGAAACAATATTTCGGAGCGGAGATAGGATATCATCACCCTATAGATTAAGACATACTCGTACTTCCTTTCCGCCCCGCTACCCGCGGAGTGATAACTCGCTCGACACGTATTTATTATTTTCATTCGGAAAATGTCGACGAAATCACTCGAAAACTTGTGCGCGAACTCCAGAAGACACTCATCACTCTGGTTAATAAAGTCAACTCTCTAGAAGCCAAGATAGGTGAGCAAACTAAAGAGCAGAGCAAAATAAACAATCAAAGATATTTCCAACGAGCGGCCATATTGACAATCACGATACGCTTCCGAAGCCTACCCGAAAATCGCTATTGACTGCAGCTGCCACCGATGACAATGTGACCAATACAAATAAATAAATGATATGATATGATACTCACCACAACCAGCAAAAACATGATCTTCGCCATGATCGGTTCATTCATGAACACGATCCCGCACAGCGCATCAGGGTTCAGCAGCGCCTGCTGGTTCCGTACCGTCCTCTGCACCCTCCCACGGCCCCTAATACGGTGCTGTCGCCTAGGGATCCCTAACAACGACCGGGGGTCCGTAGGATCGAACGGCTTCGATTCCACTTTGGCTATATCTTCAGGTTCTACAGCTGGTTCTTTGCTATCGCTTTTGTTTAAAGGATTAGATTCATCTATGTCTAAATCGTGTATTTCTTTTAAATTAGCCTCGTAAGTATTCACTCTGTCTTCTATTTTATTGCCTAAGGTCACAAAATCACACTTTTCTATATCATCTAACATCTTCATTGTTTTCGATTTGTCTCTATTTTGAAGATCTTTCTCATTTAAATTGGAATTTGATTCATCGCTATATCCATTTGGAATTAAATCATCACGATTCATTTCTGATATTTTATCATTAACATCACTAATATGATTGTTTTTATGGTCTACATCGTCACTTAATGTTTCAGTTTGGCTATTTTCATTTCCAACATTATCATCACCATTTTCAACTTTCTTTTCATCATCATCAGCTTTATCACTAATTTCAATTTGACTATCCCCATCAACATTCTCACTTTCAGCTAAACTTTTCTTTTCTATACCTTCAACTTTATCATCACTCTCAGGATTTTCGAATTGTGCTAGTATTTCAATGAATCTAAGAACTTTTGGGGTAGAGAAGGTAGTTATCCTGTCCAGTTCGGAGTATTTAGAGAACACGTGGTCAGCGTAGCACCGGATCTTCACCAGGACTGTGGTGCAGAGGCAGAGGAGAAGGAAGTGTCTCTCGTAGGGCACTTTGATCTTTAACTTCTCTAGCCTGGTTAGTAGCGTGAATGCGGCTTTGTCCGCGCCGTACGGACCTGGGAATAGAAAACCGAAATCAAAATCATTAATTTTATTCTGTAAGGTTACAAGGGCGCATTTACATATTTGAATCTGAGTCTACTGGTATGTGACAAGAGACCGCTGTTGAGAAGAAAGCCGAAATGAACTCAGCAGAAAGTATTTTTTTCGCAAATTATATTTATACATATTATAATATCATAAATTACGTAAGTGTTATAATTATGTTATGTTACTTATGTGTAAGTTAGTTGCACCGCCTACAATTTTTCTGCTTTGGTTGACTGGTAGAGAATGCCTCATGGCATTAAGTCCGCCTTTTGTACTATAAGTTTACTTTTGTGCAATAGAGATTAAATAAATAAATCATGCGGGATTGATGACAGCTCAAATCAGCTACTCTTTATGAAAGGTCAATAACGATCCGTTAGTAATAATAATAATACTCTTTATTGTGCACCACTAAATATAAATAAAGATTACACAAAGAAATTGCAAAAAACAATACAGTAGGTAACAACAGGCGTTAGTATGAAGTTTCTATGAAAATACTGGCTTGTGACGTCATGAAAATCAGTCGTCAAAATATGTCTTCTTTTTAGTTTTTGACCAGTTAAAAATACGACAGTATACGTCCAAAAGTTAGTGGTAGTTTATTTTAGTTCCGTGTATTTTTGAATGTGGTTTGAGTGGTTTCAATGAAACAATTTATTTTCACTTTTGTCAAAATACCGTATTATGTTATAATTAATTGGTGTGTATCAAGACAAGGATTTTTTTAATTTTATTTATGACTTACCTTAAACTATGCACTTCGGGCCCTGATTTTGTGGGTCAATCAACTTTTTTCTAGTTGCCATGGCGATGTCCCCTGGCTCACTCTTTAAAACTACGATTATTGGTGGTTATATTTACCAAAATGTTTGAAATTCCAACAATTTTCTTATGCAGACTATCTCCTGGCATTATCAGTTATATAAATTGTCAACACTTTTCTAAGACATATTAAAATTCTTAAACGGGTTTACTCACGTCGGAGAAGTCGAATAACGCTCGACATGTTTCGAATCGGTACGCGATTCATCATCAGGAGAGACGATCAGTCGCGGCGGCGGCCAACCGAACACTGGTTCGAGTCCGAACACTCAGTGTTCGGTTGGCCGCTATTTAAGTATTTTAATATGCCATATCCAGTTGCGCTCGATCTGCGTACTCGCAAGTTGTATTTAAAGAAGTTATTTAGTCGCGCTCAGTTCGGCCGAGTGTGGCCGAACATAAATCTACCTTTCGATTATGTTAAATAATTATCAAATGTTTATATTTACGCTTAAAAAATGCCTTTAATTCTTGTTTGCATATGTTAATAACTAATTGTGATAATTATTTTTCTCATGTAAGTGAATGTTGTTATTCTTATGAGAAATAAAATTCTTGAACCTGAATATGTCTGAGACTCACGGTAGTTTTCTATGTTAAATACTTTTCTAAGAAGTTAAATCACTATTGTCCCCTGGGTGACGGGACAGAATAACAACAAGAAAAAGTTGATCCACCCTGGTATCAATAAAGTCAACATTCTCGACATTTTTGAGAAAAATCTGTTTTTTTTTTTTATGTCATAGGGGGTAAACGAGCAACGAATCGCCTGATGGAACGCGATTACCGTCGCCCATGAGTCACAAGTGCGTTGCCGGCCTTGATGATTAATCTTGTGTACCTATAATAATTTTGTGTTAATGTTATTACTATTGTACCAATGAATGTAATAGCTATGTATTCAATGACGATGCAAAAGTGGTTCCAGTGAATCCCAATTGATTAAATGATTCTTATCTTATCTTATCTTAATGAATAATGACTAACCCAGCTCATCCAGGACATAGAGGAACTGCTTGAAGATCAGCTTGGGGTCGAGGGTGGGGTGCGGGGTGTTCAGGAACTCCTCGCACAGCTCTTCGCCGTAGATCTCCGTCGGGTCGTACCTGCCGGCAGTAATTATATGTTTCATAATAGTATATTACGTAACAAGGCTTTAATGACACGAGTTTGGAATTCCTTTACACCAGAGTCACGTACGACGTTATTCATCACACTTTGGAGGAAATAAAATAAAATTAATAAAAAGAAGTCAGTACGAAAATTACTTACCGCCCTAGGGCGTAATATACGACTTACCGCCCGGTGTTCTAGCATGTAAATCCTTAGTGTGATTTACGACTTAAAGCCCGGTTTTCTAGCATGTAAGCCTTGATTTACGAGCAAGTGTGATGAAAAAATAATATACGAAACCATACGAACAATCAAAGTTTAAATCAAAATTGAAAATTAGTGACCTGGTGCCTTTTAAATAAACAATGCAAAGATCGACACATGAAGCATAAGGAATTCGATAGGTTGCTTGGGAATTAGGGTGGCGGAAAAGTTTACGCGCTGGACCAGCAATCCAGAGGTACCGGGTTCGATTCCCGGCCACGTGTACTCCACCACCAGCTGCTGGGCTCGCTGTCTCACCTGTGCTCCTCCAGGAACTGCAGCACGTGTGCGACGGCGCTGTACTCCACCACCAGCTGCTGGGCTCGCTGCCTCACCTGTGCTCCTCCAGGAACTGCAGCACGTGTGCGCCGGCGCGCTGTACTCCACCACCAGCTGCTGGGCTCGCTGCCTCACCTGTGCTCCTCCAGGAACTGCAGCACGTGTGCGCCGGCGCGCTGTACTCCACCACCAGCTGCTGGGCTCGCTGTCTCACCTGTGCTCCTCCAGGAACTGCAGCACGTGTGCGACGGCGCTGTACTCCACCACCAGCTGCTGGGCTCGCTGCCTCACCTGTGCTCCTCCAGGAACTGCAGCACGTGTGCGCCGGCGCGCTGTACTCCACCACCAGCTGCTGGGCTCGCTGTCTCACCTGTGCTCCTCCAGGAACTGCTGCACGTGTGCGACGGCGGCGCGCATGACCCCCTCCAGCCCCTCGTACTCCGCGCACGGCGGCCGGCGCGCGCTGTACTCCACGACAAGCTCCTTGGGCTTGCTCACGTTGCTCGTGAATCTGTAACAAACCATCAAACGTTAAGCAAGCAAAGTTATCAACAACTTCGTCCAATCACTCGTCACTTGCAGCTGAGGAAGGTTCTACTCCACCTGGAGCACTCTGCACATTCTCATCTCGCAGCACAGTGTCTATTGTATGTTCCACCACACCTGGAGAAATATACACCCCCTCACATGTCTCCGTCAATGTCCTCTACCAAATTTATCTAGCAGCACAGCCTCCCTTCCAGGTGTCGGATGTTCCACTTCATCTGGAATACTCTCCACCCCTACTAACGGCTTGCCACCATCAATATCCTCCGCCAGGTCCTTCTGGTAGCACAGCCTCTCTTCCAGCTGTAGAATGTTCCACTCCACCTGGAACAGTCTCCACCCCCAAATCCCCGCTTCCCTTCGTCAATGTCTTCCACCAGGTCCATCTGGCAGCACAGCCTCCCTTCCAACTGTCGGATGTTCCATTTCATCTGGAACACTTTCCACCCTCTACTCACCGCTTGCCTCCGTCGATGTCCTCTATCAAGTCCACCTGGTATCTCAGCCTCTCTCCCAGCTGTCAAATCCAGGACTATCTGACAGCACTGACTCCAGCTGTAAAACATTCCACTTCACCTGGAACACTCTACCTCCAACTCACCGTTTGCCACCGTCAATATCCTCCGCCAGATCCATCTGGCAGCACAGCCTCTCTTCCAGCTGTTGGATGTTCCACTCCAACTTCTGGTACATCTCAAAATCGTCCACGTTCTCACACACCCCGAACCGCTCCAACTCCGTATTATTGCATTTGGCACCTGTAAATTAAATAATATGAATCACTAGAAGGTCCCACGTACTTCGTTGTGGAAAAAAAAGTCATAACCCTATTTTTTGGTTCTCCGTAGTCCGGTAAAAAGTATCCTATAACCACGGTGGACGCACGGCTACCCGTATATCAAAAAGATTCAAAATCCGTCCAGTTTAACGAAAAACTAGCTTCGAATTAATTTTTATGTCGTATAGTCATTAGTCATTAACATTACCTTGGTCTACAGGGTATTAGTAAGAAAAATTAAAAAGTAGTCGTGACGTTGACAATTATTTATTTTATTCGCCTTACTAATTCCTCGTAGTCCAAACTAATATAGTACGAGTATACATTTTAGATGCGACATGTCCCATATTTTTTTTTTAATGATATCTAAAAAAAACTATACGACGTAAAAATAAACTAATCGTAAATTCTGATTCCAAAGAACATATACTATCGTGGAAAAATACATATATTAAGAATACCTTTGTAATATCTGCCCAATTGTATTGAAAATATTTTTTCTATGGATAGAGAACTATTTGTATAGAAAAATATTTTTGTTTTTTTTAGGTCCGTTTTATCTTTCGGCTGGAAATCCCACTCAAATAACGTTTAAGCGCTGGCGAAAGCTTACTTTTGTTAGAATCTTCCTTCTCATCCTCGCTTGGTGGTGTGTCTCCCTCGTTCTCAGGATCTGGTCTCCTGTTGGTGAAGAGCGGGTACGTGAGCCCCAGCACCCGGGGCTGGGAGGGGCTCGCTTTGTAGAGATCCATTATCTGATGAAAAAATTTTTTTTTTTTTTTTTTTATGTCATAGGGGGCAAACGAGCAAACGAATCGCCTGATGGAAAGCGATTACCGTCGTCCATAGACACCTGCAACACCAGAAGAGTCACAAGTGCGTTGCCGGCCTTTCAGGTGGGAATACGCTCTTACTAATACAAGGTATAAATAAGTTTTTTTCCAGTCGAGTTCATTTACATCTACACACTTCATCATCATCATCAGCCAAAAGACGTCCACTGCTGGACATAGGCCTCCCCCAGAGAAAGCCACCATGACCGGTCCTGCGCCTCCCGCATCCAGCGGACTCCAGCGACCTTCACCAGGTCATCAGTCCACCTTGCCTACCCACGCTGCGTCGTCCGGTGCGTGGTCGCCACTCAAGAACTCGATGGCCCCAGCGGCCGTCGGTTTTACGAGTGTGTAGATGTAAATGAACTCGACTGTCCATAAAGATTTTTTGAGGCACGCTCTTATTGCCGACTGTATAGAAGTGTCGGCCCGGCCCAGGGATGGTGGCGCTACAAACAGCCTTCCGTAGTATAGTCCAATAAGGTGTTTTTCTCAAACATCCAAGGAAATGTCGTTCTTATGATCGTGGTAATAGAACGCGAAATACGTCTTTGTATAGCAATTGTTGAAGATTCGTTCTAATTTCAAATTAGAGGTCTATAAAGGAATTTCATACAACATTATTGGCCGTGGCCAACAAAGAGATTGTCTTTTGTTTCAGTGGGGTTTATTTCTTTTATTGATAATCTATGGCATACTGCCAATAAAAAAAAACTTAGTTTGTGCATGTATATTTACGTTTTATTTCTTATATTTAACTAGATTATTCAATTCGATTAAATCAGATATTCAATAAAATAAACAAGGAATCACGTTTATTGTTAAAAAATATAACAATATCTAATTAATAAGGTGTTGTCATTTTTTAATAAATAGAATCATCTTAACATTTGGTAGCAAAAACATTGACCCGAACAGCTTAAAAAAATAAATTTGTTTTTTTTTTTTATTAAATTTGAAATAAATTTGTTTTTATATGAATATATAAGTTGAACATTTGTATTATTTCCTTGGATTTATTTGAGAAAAGCACTATACAAGCCTCGGCGCGAACAGGGATTATCGGCCTCGTATCTCTAGATGGCCTCGTTATCACTCGGCCATCTATTACTACTCGGCCAATAATTCCCTATTTCGCGGCCTCTGCAGTAATGTACTATTACAATCCACGCCATATTGGGGATTTTCAGTGGTACTATATAATCTACCTTACTGGGAACGACAAATTTTTGGTAACTGACGTTGAAAGTCGGTGAATGTCACTGATGTAAACAAAGAGGAAACATTCCGCAAGTTTCAAGTAATTTTTGCATAATAGAGCCAAAACTATCCACAGTGATGAAAGTCAAGTTTTATTCCATAGGATTCAGTATTTATTTCGCTAGAAGAACGTAGGATTTGGCAGCATTCCGGTAAACAATGTTTTGAATTTGGTTAATGACAAATCCTTGACAAATCGCTACTAACGTTTAATAATGCAAATATATGACGTATGCACATTATTGCCATACGAAAGCTGTTTGTATATTAAGGCTTTCGGTCGTATCCGTGATTCGTGTAGCCGTAGCCGGATCTCCGTTGCCGTGTTACACGGGCATTCGACATTCGGGCAGTTCGGCACGTGTAATTAAGGTACGTACCTCCGTGTTACACGGAGATGCGTTTACCAACTAACTAACTAAGGGTCGGTTTGACCTTTCTTTCTATTCAATACCCGAGCCGAGATTTGCCGATCCGTAGCCGAACGCAGACACGGCTTTGGCGTGTCCGTGTAGTACGGGATCTTAGGACCGCCGCTGCTAAGGACACGGAGCTATGGTTCCGCGTGTAACACGGATATCAGAAGCCCTACTATACCGGGTGTCCCAAGACTATGGGACATCAAGGGAAAGCACCTTAAATATCGTAGATAGGATATTTGGTGAAAGAAGACTATGTTATTATTAAAAGTTAGTAATTCTTCATTTAAAGATTTTCTAAGAATTATTTGCTTAATTATTCGTCGTCGGCAATAAATAATTTTCTTGGACTCAAACATTTTACGTTGTTCCTTTCTTTCAAGATACTATGTTACTTAGGAAAAATTATAATTTTTCGTCCATTCTTTCGATTGGCCTCATAAAAATAGGGGTGATTTTTTTTCACATTTAAGTCGGTTCGATTCCCAGACGAAGCATTCTTAGAAAATCTTTAAAAGCAGCATTACTAACTTTTAAAAATAAAATAAAGTCTTCTTTCATCAAAATATCCTATCTACGATATTTAAGGTACTTTCCCTTGATGCCCCATAATCTTGGGAAGCCCTGTCGGTGCCATAAGCTCAGTCAGTGCTCACAATTTGCAGGTCCCGGTCGGTGTGCACCAGATGGCAGCTGTCGACCACCAGCACGTTGACCCTCGACATGCTGAGCGTCGCCTCCTCCAGTATCTGGCGGAGCACGGCGGAGGTGCACACCAACACCTGGAAGCGGAACATGCTGTCACAACTTGTACCGCTGGATCAAATGTCATAGGGGGCAAACGAGCAAACGTATCGCCTGATGGAAAGCGATTACCGTCGCCCATAAACACCTGCAACACCAGAGGAGTCACAAGTGCTTGCCTACCCGGAGGACGAAGATAGAATGCCTCTATGCTAGTAATTTCACCGGCTATCTTACCCCCACACCGGAACACAACAATGCGAACGTTGCTGTTTGGCGGTGGGTTAGCAGGCAAGACGGTAGTAACAATCCGGACGGACCCTGCACGAGGCCCTACTACCCCAGTATACAGATACTCTTTATTGCACACCTCCAACATCAAGGAATATACAACACAACATGAGATACATTCAAATAACAGGCAGAGGTAAACAACAGGCGGTCTTATCGCTAAATAGCGATCTCTCCCAGACAACCTTTAGGCAGCGGAGTAGTTGAAAATTAATGTTTGAAATTTAATATCAGTATTTTCAGTGTACTTTAATAAATATTCGAGTTCATCACACAAATATTATCCCGAACCGGGATTCGAACCCCGGACCGCCGGCTCAGTAGGCAGGTGCACTACAAACTGCGCCAACCGCGTCGTCAACTTTCAACATTCAATGGACTTTAAAAAGAGAAGGTTCTAAATATTATTTCTGAAATAATGAACGCTTTCGATAGAAAACTGTGTTTTAATATCAATACAATACGGTATTTGATGATAGCTCAAATCAATTATTTTTATTAAAGCAGTAACGTCTGCTAACGTAAACCAAATGTTTACAATGAAGCGAAAAATTTAATGGTTCAGACAGGATTCGAACCTCCGTCTCCAACGGCTTTCCGGGCCAACACGGGCGTCCTACCAACTGGACCACCGAACCAGATATCAGAGCCAGAGAATTTTACAACCAGTTGCTTCTACATGCCTTAGGGTGGCATCGTAGCACCATCTACCGTAAAGATTCAGACTTTATAACCGGCACCATCGTCTCAAATTATTATCATAGCTCAAATTAGCTACTCTTTATGAAATGTCAAAAACGATCTGTTAGTACAATACGATTAAAATCAGTTAACGATTCGGATTGTATATCTATCTTGCTCGTACTTATGCGATTTTAATAAGAGCGTGCGAGAGAGGGGTAAAAGCCGAATCGTTAACTGATTTTAATCGTACTGTATGAAGTTTCTATGATATTGATAATACTGGCTAGTGACTTTATAAGAATCTGTAGTCAAAACACGTCTTCTTATTCTTGGAGCCAGGTGGGACTACTGCCGCCCATCGTGCCCGGGCTACCCGTCTACGGTAAAGAAAAACGCGGACGAAGATGCGGGCACACCCTATCATAGAATAAATGTTAAAAGAGACCTAGTATCCGTTCCTCCCCTCTCCTCACCTCTTTCTCCTCCACCTCCCGTCCCCAGTCCTCGACGTCTCCATACTCCGAAGCCTTCGTAACAGCGAGGTCCGTCAGTATGTGCAGCTCGTACGCCACGCACGGAACCCTGCTCGCTCGCGTCACGAACACGGATCTCTGCTTGCCGGATGAGAATGGACTGAAAAAAGAAATGTTCATTGTAACAAGAGAATATTTTTATTATTTAGGCCACCAGGTGCATAGATAATGCAATGGTTACTGTATGCTTGGAGTTTCCTTGCGGGTTCGAATCCGAAATGATGAGATACGCAAGAGAACCAAGGTTCTGGATATAGCTCAGTGTATGGTCTGAGTGGGGCGTGCATGTTAAACAAATGAAACTCTTAAGGCTCCTCTACACAATGGGCCATCATGGGCCATGATAAGGGACGCAGCTATACGACAGGACAAGACAGCAATATCGCTTGTCTCCTCTAAGGTATAGCTGCGTCCCTTATCATGGCCTATGATGGCCCATTGTGTAGAGGTAGGTACCTTTACTGGTGTCCTGAGTAGACGCTGACACAAAGCGAATGCCGAGCAGGCAAGTTTGCGGCCAATGCAGCGTCGTCGCGGAGGTTCAAACCTGTTTGTAATTTGCTGCAGCGGCGATAAGAAAGTGCAGTCATGTCGTGCAAACAAATAATTATTGAAATATGAAATAAACCAACACTTTGGCTATCATCTACAAAAATAGACTGTATAAAAATAAAATATGGAAAGAATTAGCAACAGCTGGATATGGCAGCGAAATTAAATTAGGTATTTATTTCCACTTTAAACCATTTTAATACGTATACTTTTTTACAACAAAATTAAATGAAGTTATCTTCTGAAAAGAAATCAAGAATTTCATCTGACGTCGATGCAATGGTGAATGCGACCGATTCATATGAGCGGTGAGCGTGTACTGAGGCCACTCGCTGGACGCTCTATCTCACGCTCGCCCGCCCCGGCTGTACGCCCCGCCGAAGCGTCCACTCAGGCCTTACACTCAGACATTTACCAAATTTAAGTGGCAAATGTTGTCAATTACGGAATTTTATCTACTGCCCATACTAACCAATTCCGGAATTGCAAGCCCTAGTCGCTGTCTTCCGCTATCTTGGGATTAGTGTTAAGGTTCGTACGGATTTGAGGCAGTCTCGGGTTGAGGCAAGCAACGCAAGCCGCCCATTTGCTCGCCTCACGCGCCGTGACCGAGCAGAGAGCGAGCAGCTCGCGGTGAGCCAGTTCGGATGCGGTCTTTTGACCGTGCTCAAAGGCGCCTCGGTGTGCGTGCCTCAAGTAGTGTTAACGTATATCCGAGCGTGTGTCGGCTCGCCGCGAGCGGATTGCCTCACCCGGGTATAAAATGTGCAAGTTTTGCTCGCGAGCTGCTTGTCGCTCGGGGCGAGCACACCTCGAGCCGAGCCGCTCAAATGCGTACGCACCTTAACACACCCCATGTGCGCCTGTTCATGCAGCAGCCTCGTGGAAGTGAGCGCAGCCAAGTCTGTAGCAATAGTGTTCGGACTGCGAGCCCTCGTCTGCCGTGAAGCGAGAGTAGCTAGCCGCCATCTTGGAATAAGTATTACTTACCCCCGTATCATGTGCGCCTGTTCATGAACCAGCCGCGTGGAAGTGAGCGCAGCCAAGTCGCTAGCAATAGTGTTCTGACTGTCGTGAAGTGTGAGCAGCTGACCGCCATCTTGGAATATGTGTGACTTACCCCCGTATCATGTGCGCCTGTTCATGAACCAGCCGCGTGGACGTGAGCGCAGCTAAGTCGCTAGCAATAGTGCTCTGACTGCCGTGAAGTGTGAGCAGCTGACCGCCATCTTGGAATAAGTATTACTTACCCCCGTATCATGTGCGCCTGTTCATGAAGCAGCCGCGTGGAAGTGAAGGCGGCCAAGTCTGTAGCAATAGTGTTCTGACTGCCGTGAACTGTGAGCAGCTGACCGCCATCTTGGAATAAGTATTACTTACCCCGTATCATGTGCGCCTGTTCATGAACCAGCCGCGTGGAAGTGAAGGCAGCCAAGTCTGTAGCAATAGTGTTCTGACTGCCGTGAACTGTGAGCAGCTGACCGCCATCTTGGAATAAGTATTACTTACCCCCGTATCATGTGCGCCTGTTCATGAACCAGCCGCGCGGAAGTGAAGGCAGCCAAGTCTGTAGCAATAGTGTTCTGACTGCCGTGAAGTGTGAGCAGCTGGCTGCCATGTTAAAATACGTGTTACTTACCCCCGTATCATGTGCGCCTGCTCATGTAGCAGCCGCGTGGAAGTGAAGGCCGCCAAGTCTGTAGCAATAGTGTTCCGACTGCGAGCCCTCGTCTGCCGTGAAGCGAGAATAGCTGGCCGCCATCTTGAAATACGTGTTACTTACCCCCGTATCATGTGCGCCTGTTCATGAAGCAGCCGCGTGGAAGTGAAGGCGGCCAAGTCTGTAGCAATAGTGTTCCGGCTGCGAGCCGCAGCGGCGAGCCGCGCGCCTCCCTCGGCTGCCGTGAAGCGCGAACAACTGGCTTCCGCCATCTTGAAATCAGATTGACACAGGTGACAGCCCATTATAGTATGATTATTTTTTATACACACATTTGACACATCACAGGACCCATATAACGTAAATCTGCACGACTTATTGAATTTCATAAAAAACAAGCAATGTCATAGAGGTTTTTCTAGTAAGTATCTATAAACGTTTTTTACTTTCTATTTGAAACAATTGAGTTCATTTTATATTTTTTCCTATCACGGTGTTGAAGTATTTAACGATAATTAATCATTACATAAACAGATACATACTACATGCTTTTTTTAAAAAAGCTGTGTTGTGACCAAATCTTGCATTTTGATTCATATACTATTTCTGTAAAATCGATTAAATCGATAAATCGATAACCTGAAGAAAGAACAATATAACAAATTACTATTTTACATAGAAAGCTCCAGTGAGACCGACGGCTCGTAGTTAAAAAAAATATTGATTTACACAAAAAAAAGAAAAATACATGCAGGTTTGGAAAAAGTTCATTAATAAAATCGATTTGATCAACCTTTCATAATCGTTACATTCGGCAAACAATGTCTTTGCTACATTACTACAAACATCAACGGCAAACTGTCAAATGTTGGTTAAAAAAATAACTACACTGTTAATTTAAGTGACATAGATCAAAGCGGAATGGGGATGAGTAAAATGTATAAAATCATAAATTTTTGAAACATGTAATGTCTCATTTTTTTTTAATGTGGGTACACCACAATTTTCATTTAAACCATGCTACCTGGGGGTTTTTTCTAAGGTGGGCTTTCAAATAAACAATGCAAAGGTCTACACAAAAAACAAGGAAAAATTTGTGGAAGTGGAGAAGTTAACATGCTGGACAGGTAATCTAGAGGTACCGAGTTCAAATCCCGGTCTCTTCCATCAGGTTATGCATTTAAATATTTATTTTTGCTTAGCTCTCTGTATCAACGGTTCAATATAAAAATAAATAACACAATAAATTGCATGTTTCACAAACATGTAACTAGTAAATTACATAAAACAGATAAAATATTTTATTTATTTATCATTACTAAGGCATGATTTAGGCATGTAACTATTTAAAACAGGATTGAATTGGGGTCTTAAATGCAACTCCACTTATTTTAATCAAATAAAAGTAATAATAAATAGCTAGCTAGTTGTGGCAGCTAATAACATTTAGCATTCGTAATTAAACTAAATTACTATGCACTCAAAGTTCACTATCATAAAAGTTGATTAAACATTTGTTGTCAAGTAATAACAACAATGTACTTAACCCTAAAATTACATACCTTTAGTTTTTAAACAAGAACAGTTTTGCAACTTGAAACTCACTTTAAAAAGGTGATTTCACTGGTTTCGCGTACACGATGCACCGAACACTTTGTTTACACGAATTGAACCGAAGAAATCCATTGTTTTACTCAAAATGATGAGCTTCACTTGCATTACATGGTTACCGCGTAACAAAACAATTATTATAACGAGAATGTAATAAAATTACACCAAAACTAAATACACACAATCTAAATATTACTATTATCTAAAATCAATCCGACAATAACGTTACTGTAGAGAAATTAAACGAAAACTGTGAGTTTACGATTACGAGCAAGACAGACAACGCAAGACCGCAACCAAACCAGCAAATCCAGCCAGCAATTCGGTTCGATGACATTTCAATTGGCAACTCGATTGGCGCTTGGCGTTCGGTTTTTGCATGGTTACTGCGTTTATTTTTGTTGCAAATCTTATTCAGTTATAGACATTACTAAAAACGCTGAGAGGAATGCTCTTAGTAACGACGACGACAAAATTTAATTGCTTACAATAAATAGTTTAAGAATTGGTAATTAGACTATGTAATGTTTTGTCACACACGTACAGCTGCCGGCTACCGGAAAAGCTTTAGAGCATAAGCTTGAAGTACTGCGCAGTAGCCGATTTACGTAAAAGCGCCAATCCGCCATTTTTGTTCTAAAAGTTTGCCGGCAACTATACTTAAGAGATATAGCGACTTTATTCTTTTTTATTTTCATGTCTTTATCATTTTGCTTTAGGACGATCACCTCGGTTGTCACATATAATATTCGCGTCGGTTACATATAAGGCTTAAACCAAACTGTTTTTTTGAATAAAAAAAAAACAAACGTCAAATTCACTGTCATAGTGGAAGAGCACGGCTCTACGGCTCGGTTTTCGAATAATTATTACTTTAATTTTAGTTTTAAGCTTAATTTCACTAGAAAATGGAGTGTATAAGTATATTAGAAAGAGAAATAGCTGATTTACGCAAGACATTAGCGTTGAAAGAGAATGAATTATACGAAGTAAAGAAGAAATGGATATCGGTAAGTATTGTTTTGCGATCTCAAGGTGTTGTCTCAGTTGTGAAGTGTTGTTATTGTTACTTGAACAATGCTATTTACAGACTATATCCATTTACCCCATTTTCCGCTATATAGGATCCAATATCTAAGCATAAGTATCAGCAATATCCAATTCATACGTACTTCTTAGAAATAACTTACTTACTGTTTTTATACATTTGATTTTTAACCCCTGATGAAAAAAGAGGGGTGATATAAGTGTAATGTGTATCTGTGTGTCTCTTTGTGGCATCGTAGTTCCCAAACGGATTGCCTAATTTGCGTGTGGTTTTTTTTTTTATCTAAATACTTGTCCATTGTGGTGGTTCTTAGCTATGTTCGGTAGAAATAGGCCTAGTAGATTCCAATATATTATTCAGCTTTAAATGAAACAAGTGACAGGATCTCAGCCAATATTAAAGCTAGAATTCTAAATTTTGTACTTATGTTCAGTTTTAGTAGCTTTTCTATATCACTCAATGAATGACAGAATAAGGGTCTCATGATGACCAGCTACTCATCTATTAGGTGTATTAAATTTTTAATTTAGGTTATAGTCAGATAAATTATAGAGAAAATTTTATCTGTCTGTCATCCTATTGTTTGTTTTCTATACTATTATGAAAATCTAAAATGCTGTTAAGGTGCGTATGCACTTGAGCGGCTTGACCAGAGGCATCGCTCCATTCTCTGTGGTGGATGAAACAGGTATATAAAAATCGTGATCACCAGCAAACATAGTCATGTTACTTAGTACCTACATAGGCACTGTACACAATGACAAGTCAGAATGTATTCGCGCGCGCCGCTCGCAGACAAGCTGCCATATACATTCACATTACTCGAGGCACGCACACCGAGGCGCCTTTGAGCACAAACAAAAGACCGCCTCCGGCCGGCTCGCTGCGTGCTGCTTGCTTAGTTAGGATACTTATTGCACGACCACTGTGAAGATAAAATGCGTATCTCCTCATTCTAATCCTCCCATTTGTTACAGAAGCCGCAGCTCGACAGTCAGATGCACACGGACCCCAACGGGTACCACAACCAGGCACACGTGGACCGACTGCCCAGATGGGCTATAGAAAGGTAAGGAACCCTGATGTAATCTTTGATCATCATCATCATATTTAAGAGGGCTCTTGTCGGTGCAGTAATTTCCAGCTTTTACTACATTCTGCTCTTCTCTTCACTTCTTAAATAAATAAATATCAGACAACCTCACAAATCAATCTAGTCCCACATTAAGCTCTAGTAGTAGGCTTGTGTTATGGACACTAGACGACGATAAACATACTTATATAGATAAATACGTACTTAAATACAAATCACATCCATGACCCAGGCACAAATATTCGAGCTCATCACACAAATATTCGCCCTTGCCGGGATTCAAACCCAGGACCGCCGGCTCAGTAGGCAGTTGCTTAAGCACTGCGCCAGCCGCGTCGTCATTCTTAATATGATGAAGCATTCAATTTTTCAGGACAAGATAAAAATGACACTTGACATAGAAAACTACTGAGTCTCAGAGATATTAAAATACATAAACGGGTTCACTCACGTCACAGAAGTCGAATAACGCTCGACATGTTTCGAATCGAACACAGTGTTCGGTTGGCCGCCGCCGCGACTGCTCGTCTCTCCTGATGACGAATCGCGTACCGATTCGACACTTGTCGAGCGTTATTCGACTTCTACGACGCGACGTGAGTATAGTGTTTATGTATTTAAAAAATGACACTCATTCAGAAGTCGACAGATCCCACAAAGCAAGATTGTTTAATTTTTCCATAGCTACCGCACGTTTTGATGAAATTTGGAATGGAGGTACATAGCTGACATCGTGACATTAACACATAGGCTACTTTTTATCCCGTACAAATGTAGACGCGCGTTACACCTTGTCAGAAAACGCTCAGCAAGGCGCCTCGCCTACCTAAGCCGCCATCAAACATATCCTTAGACGAGTGCAATAATTCCAGGTATAGCAGGCAGATCCTGTTGCCGGAGATCGGTGTGGAAGGTCAGGTGGCGCTGCTGGCGGCGCGCGCGCTGGTGGTGGGCTGCGGCGGGCTGGGCTGCCCCGCCGCGGCTTACCTGGCGGCCGCCGGAGTAGGTACGTGTGTGTAGCAGGTACAGCAGACATGCTGCCACAGCTCGGTGTGGAGGGACAGGTGCTGGTGGGCTGCGGCGGGCTGGGCTGCCCCGCCGCGGCTTACCTGGCGGCCGCCGGAGTAGGTACGTGTGTGTAGCAGGTACAGCAGACATGCTGCCACAGCTCGGCGTGGAGGGACAGGTGCTGGTGGGCTGCGGCGGGCTGGGCTGCCCCGCCGCGGCGTACCTGGCGGCCGCCGGAGTAGGTACGTGTGTGTAGCAGGTACAGCAGACATGCTGCCACAGCTCGGCGTGGAGGGACAGGTGCTGGTGGGCTGCGGCGGGCTGGGCTGCCCCGCCGCGGCTTACCTGGCGGCCGCCGGAGTAGGTGCGTGTCGTGTGTGTAGCGGGTGCTTAGACGTGGGCGTTATTTCACGTCACTAGTTACAGTGACTGGTTACGCGACATGTAACCGAACTAGTTTCGCGTCAAATAACAAGTAATGATTTTTGTAAATGCGTTATTTTATTAAAAGCTTTTATTTAGCTTGCATTGTATGTATGTATGTATGTATGTATGTATCTAAGTATGTTTGTTCGGGTGAAATCTTGCAACTCAATTTTGAAGCAGATATCGTCAACCGATTGAGCTGAAATTTTGCATACTTACTTAACTTTGATGACAATACAATAATATGTTACCATGGAGCTGATCTGATGATGGAGCCGGAAGGTGGCGATAGGAAGTCTATAGTAGAAAAAGCAATCCTACCGAGCTTGGGCTCTTTAGAATCGTCTCAGTGAGAATTTGATGGATATCCAAAGAAAAGTACAGTTGGCTATAAAAGCTTGCCACTAAAATGTCATTTTTGACAGAAACTTATTATTACTGCTATCTGTGAGTCGAGTAATCGAGCGAGAGAGAGCTCACCTTCTGCACCGGCCACAGCCAGCCGAGCGAGCGAGATGTAGAACGCGCGCGAGTCGAGGTATATAAAAATTGGGCAAGTGCGAGCCCGACTCGCGCATGAAGGGTTCCGTACCTATACATATATATAATCTATTACAAGTTTGTTGTATGGGAGCCCCCCTTAAATATTTATTTTCTTTAATTTTTGTTATAGCGGCTATAGAAATACATCATCTGTGAAAATTTCAACTGTTTAGCTATCACCGTTGTTGAGATACAGCCTGGTGACAGACGGACGGACGGACGGACAGCGAAGTCTCAGTAATAGGGTCCCGTTTTTACCCTTTGGGTACGGAACCCTAAAAATAACCAGTTACAAAAATCACTAGTTATGAAACAGGTGACGGCGACCGAGTCACTGGTTTCGTTACGTTTCTTGAAAACGACGTAACGACCCACGTCTATACAGCACTGCCACAGTTCGATGTGGCGGGGCAGGTGGCGCTGCGGGCCCCACCTCCCCTGACCTTTGCACATCCATTTGGTTTTGGCATTCGGTGCCAAAAAATCTGTAAATGTCACCGTACTGGTTTTAGGTCCAAATCGTTCACCGTCCAAGTGTCCTGTTTCTGGAACCGCCTTCCTCTCAAGATCAAGCAAGATTCAAACAAGTGCGCTTTCTAAAAATGTTTGCGTAACCCCTGCGCCAGCAGAGTTGTGAATTCTTGGCTTATCTGATTAGGATGTTATATCTGTATTTATGTATTTATCCAAGTATTTACTCATTAAAACTTGCTTTAGTTAGTTGCACCACTTGTACCGCCCACGGTTTATCTGTTTTGCCTGAAGGTTAGCTGGTAGAGAATGCCTCATGGCATTATCTCCGCCTTTTTTACGATAAGTTTTATTTTGTGCTATAAAGATTGAATAAATACATACATAAAGCCTGACCAGAAATATATGAGGATGCGCCGTATTGCGGAATTTCGCTGGAACTAATTTCTTACACTGGCAATGATTTTATGATCATAGGAACTGACAGATATTTAAACTAATGCCATTAGAGTGCGGATTGCGATTGGTTGCAAAATTGTTGCCATATAAATCTTATAAATAACGCCCTCTTGACAATCCTCATATATTTCTGGTCAGGCGTTACATATAATCACGCGTTTTTGCCAACGGGATAGACTGAGACCACATGTTTCCACCTGCTACGGTCCTGACATACATCTTTCGCTTCATCAACATTCTTGAGTCGGTCTCTTCCACTAGGTAGCTCCTTTTTAGGGTTCCGTACCCAAAGGGTAAAAACGGGACCCTATTACTAAGACTTCGCTGTCCGTCCGTCCGTCTGTCACCAGGCTGTATCTCAAGAACGGTGATAGCTAGACAGTTGAAATTTTCACAGATGATGTATTTCTATTGCCGCTATAGCAACAAATACTAAAAATAAAATAAAATAAATATTTACATTTTCCCATACAACAAACGGGATTGGTTGCGTCATTTATATTACCTCATTTATATGGGGCGCTATACATATCAGGTGCAAACTTAACTTAACCACTTAAGGATGGAAAGTGTTTGTACGGAACCCTCGGTCGCACTTGACCGGTTTTTTATTTAATTTTTCTTTAAGGTTTGATCTTTGTATCAATGGTTCATTCTTGAGTCGAGTTTATTTCTGCAATTTCGAAGTATCCTTAATGCAATTACCTTGGTGTCCAGGTGAGATCGGGCTGGTGGACTACGACACCGTGGACGTGACCAACATCCACCGACAGCTACTGCACGGAGAGAGCGACCAGGGTCTCAGCAAAGTGCTGTCCGCGGCCAACGCTCTCAGGCGGTAAGAAACTGTTTTAACTGGCCCCGAAAACGAGAAGATGGTTGGTTGAAATGAAATGAAATGAAATAATTTATTCAGTAAGTAGGCCACAGGGGCACTTTTACAAGTCAGATTGTGAATCTACCGGCATTTCGCAAGAGGAGACCGCTGTTGAGAAGAAAGCCGAAAGAAACTCAACAGTAAGTCATTTTTTCGTAAATAATACTTAAAATAATTACAATGATTTCATTTGTGTTATAACTAATTACACTGGTACACGTAAATGAGAAGTTTAGATACTCCAAATCAATGTTAAGTAGGAACATTAAGATACAATTTTAACGATAAATTTATAATATAAAATATACCCAGAGATGTATAAAGTCTCTGGGTGTCACAACATGCAATAAAATATAATTACTTAATTAATTTAATTCCACAGAGATGTATAAGGTCTCTAGGCGTCAACGTGAATAATGGGTTGATGAATTGAACCCATTTCTCAGCACTCTAGGCAATTTCTGGGCACTCCATAATTGGGGGCCTGAAAAAACGTCGTCTAGGCACGTCTTTTCGAGGTTCTTGGGACCCCCCACGTGAGATTGGGGGCTCTAGCGAGATTGGGGGCCCTAGGCAAGTGCCCGAAGTGCCCAGTGGGAAAGAGGGTTCTGGCCTCATATGGGGATAGTTGGCGCTGCCGCCGCTTCTTCCAGTTCTAGCGGGGAGAGGGCTGCGGAGAGCCGATGACGTCACAACAGTCACCGCCGACACACCGCCATCAACCACCGCGCCGTACTTACATACATTACAGTCATTGTAAAGATTTGGCATTAAGACATAAGTATCTTGAACCAGGAGTTTACTTTATAAAAAAACCCCTCAGTTGAGCTGTACCTGAACACCATCGGCTCCGATAGCGATCATGTTATAATCAATTCATAATACTCATACTCATACTCATTTATTTATAAAATGTTTTTCAATTTTACATGTCACATATTACATTATATTAGGTTTAATAATGAAACCATTCAATTACACATTTCAAATAATCAATTATTAAAATAAGTACAATACAAAATTTAAGTAACTTGGTAACATTAACAATTTATAATTTCAATACAATACTCAACAATAATTTATAGTCAGAATTAGTACCTATAATATATTATAAAATTCCTCAAGGCTATAAAAAGCACTAGATATGAGCCATTTTTTAATTTTATGTAGGAATGTAACGTCATTCTCAATTTCTCTTATATAATCAGGTACTTTATTGTAGATACGTGGCCCCACAATAGACATCGTTTTGCTTGCCTTAGCTAAACGAGGACATGGGGTGGCCAGTTTGTTTTTATTTCTGTTACTTAGACGCATGCTGTGTGATGCTCATTGGAGGAAAAAGATGAATATTCATTCTTACATACTTAATTATATAATAAATGTACTGAGATGGCAATGTCATAATATTTTTTTGTATAAATAGTTGTTGGGCAGGAGTACCTGGTGCGGCGTGAGAAATGATTCTCACGGCTCGCTTTTGGAGTACGAACACTCGCTGGCATTCCGCTGCCGTGCCCCAGAGCTCGAGCCCATAGCACATCACAGAGTGAAAGAGAGAAAAATAGCTTGCTCTTAGCTGTTGATCGGGTAGCACTCTTGATAGTCTGGTCAGAGCAAAGCATGCTCCAGATAATTTTCCGCAGGTGACGTTAATGTGCGCGTCCCATTTTAGAAGAGTAATATAAACTGATATGTACTTGTGTTTATAAGATTTTGTAATGGTGTGATGACTAAAACTCAACGAATTACCCTTTATTTCCTACAGAATAAACTCCAACATAACCATCACTCCGTACGAGACTCAACTGACTTCAAGCAACGCGCTTGACATCGTCCGCAAGTACCACATGGTGCTGGACTGCTCCGACAACGTGCCCACCAGGTACCTGCTCAACGACGCGTGCGCGCTCTCCAAGGTAGGTGACACCATACTTGTGACTGCTCTGGTGTTGTAGCCGCACCAGCACAAGCGCCACGTGGTGCTGGACTGCTCCGACAACGTGCCCACCAGGTACCTGCTCAACGACGCGTGCGCGCTCGCCAAGGTAGGTGACACCATACTTGTGACTGCTCTGGTGTTGTAGCCGCACCAGCACAAGCGCCACGTGGTGCTGGACTGCTCCGACAACGTGCCCACCAGGTACCTGCTCAACGACGCGTGCGCGCTCTCCAAGGAAGGTGACACCATACTTGTGACTGCTCTGGTGTTGTAGCCGCACCAGCACAAGTACCACGTGGTGCTGGACTGCTCCGACAACGTGCCCACCAGGTACCTGCTCAACGACGCGTGCGCGCTCTCCAAGGAAGGTGACACCATACTTGTGACTGCTCTGGTGTTGTAGCCGCACCAGCACAAGTGCCACGTGGTGCTGGACTGCTCCGACAACGTGCCCACCAGGTACCTGCTCAACGACGCGTGCGCGCTCTCCAAGGAAGGTGACACCATACTTGTGACTGCTCTGGTGTTGTAGCCGCACCAGCACAAGTACCACGTGGTGCTGGACTGCTCCGACAACGTGCCCACCAGGTACCTGCTCAACGACGCGTGCGCGCTCGCCAAGGTAGGTGACACCATACTTGTGACTGCTCTGGTGTTGTAGCCGCACCAGCACAAGTGCCACCTGGTGCTGGACTGCTCCGACAACGTGCCCACCAGGTACCTGCTCAACGACGCGTGCGCGCTCTCCAAGGTAGGTGACACCATACTTGTGACTGCTCTGGTGTTGTAGCCGCACCAGCACAAGTGCCACGTGGTGCTGGACTGCTCCGACAACGTGCCCACCAGGTACCTGCTCAACGACGCGTGCGCGCTCGCCAAGGTAGGTGACACCATACTTGTGACTGCTCTGGTGTTGTAGCAGCACCAGCACAAGTACCACGTGGTGCTGGACTGCTCCGACAACGTGCCCACCAGGTACCTGCTCAACGACGCGTGCGCGCTCGCCAAGGTAGGTGACACCATACTTGTGACTGCTCTGGTGTTGTAGCAGCACCAGCACAAGTACCACGTGGTGCTGGACTGCTCCGACAACGTGCCCACCAGGTACCTGCTCAACGACGCGTGCGCGCTCTCCAAGGTAGGTGACACCATACTTGTGACTGCTCTGGTGTTGTAGCCGCACCAGCACAAATACCACGTGGTGCTGGACTGCTCCGACAACGTGCCCACCAGGTACCTGCTCAACGACGCGTGCGCGCTCTCCAAGGTAGGTGACACCATACTTGTGACTGCTCTGGTGTTGTAGCCGCACCAGCACAAGTGCCACGTGGTGCTGGACTGCTCCGACAACGTGCCCACCAGGTACCTGCTCAACGACGCGTGCGCACTTACCAAGGTAGGTGACACCATACTTGTGACTGCTCTGGTGTTGTAGCAGCACAAGTACCACGTGGTGCTGGACTGCTCCGACAACGTGCCCACCAGGTACCTGCTCAACGACGCGTGCGCGCTCTCCAAGGTAGGTGACACCATACTTGTGACTGCTCTGGTGTTGTAGCCGCACCAGCACAAGTATCAACATAGGTCTCTCCATGAATGCGCCACTGAGCAGGATCTTTAGCGACTTCCACATACCACCAGCGACCCTGCGAATGCCATCGCCCCACCTCGAAAACCAAGAAGTTTAATTATTTTTATTAAAGCAGTAACGTCTGCTAACGTAAACCAAATGTATACAATGAAGCGGAAAATTGAAAAATTTAATGGTTCAGACAGGATTCGAACCTGCGTTTCCAACGGCTTTCCGGGCCAACACGGGCGTCCTACCAACTGGACCACCGAACCAGATGTCAGAGCCATTGAATCTTTCAACCAGTTGCTTCAACATGCCTTAGGGTGGCATCGTAGCGCCATCTACCGTAAAGATTTAGACTTTTTCGTCGGCACCATCGTCTCAAATTTGTTGAGAATCGATAGTAACGATTAACCAAGAAGTTTGGCAATAGCATATTAATAGGTTTCTCGAAGAGCGCAATCCTAGGTCACTCTCTTCTAGAGTTTCCAGTCGCCTTGCGAGTATCATCCGTCCACCTTACCTGAGGACGTCCTACAGTTCTTTTAGTCGACTTGCTGTCTTTATTCGAGAATACGTCTACTGATACTCTATTGGCCGGCTGTTCTTTAGCAAATATCATCAGCACATTGCCATACCAGTGTCAGTAACGGATAGATGAAAATTGATTCTCAAACATGCAATGGAATGTCCTCATAACGTGCGTTATAACAGGTTTCGAAGTATCACGTCTCAGGCGGAACCACTCGAGAGAACTGTAAAGGAATTTCATACAAGAATGAAGGCCTAAGCCGGGAAGTAATTTTTTTAAACATTGCGTCTGTAAGCAGGCTAAAGTACTGAATTATATATTTTTTTAGTGTTGTATTTTTTTATCATCATCACTACATAGTATAAAACAAAGTCGCTTTCTCTGTCCCTATGTCCCTTTGTATGCTTAAATCTTTAAAACTACGCAACGGATTTTGATGCGGTTTTTTTTAATAGATAGAGTGATTCAAGAGGAACGTTTATATGTATAATACATGCATAATTTATCAGTATTGCACCCGTGCGAAGCCGGGGCGGGTCGCTAGTTTCATTACATATGTTTGAGAAAAGCACTATACGTAAAGTATCACTATCCGGCCTCGCTACCGTCTGCCGTCTGTACCTACTCACCCGGCAAGCCCTTCTTTCCCTGCGTCTAGAGTAATGTACTATACTTCATTTTTATTTTGCAGTTGCCGTTAATATCCGGAAGTGCCTTAAAAATGGAGGGACAACTCACAGTGTACGGGTACCACGGGCCGAAGGACCCCGATGAAAAGGTAACTCGTAAACTCTCGTTCCTTATTGCGAGATTATATTGATTATTTGTATCTCATACGTCCCGGTCTTTTGGAAGGCTTGCGTGGGGATATGGATCCAACACGTAGAGGCCCCTTGGAGAAATTTGCTGTGGCTGTTGCCCTGCTGTGACCCGTTCCTGATCATATCAATAAGATGATACATCCATGAACCGGTCCCAGCAGTAGGTTGAACTATTGCATTGTGTTATTGTGTCATCATGTTATTTCTTATGCTTGACATTGATATCTAGTTATATTTATTACTAGCTGTGCCCCGCGGTGTTACCCGCTCATCCCATGGGAACACTAAATTTATTCGGGATGAAAAGTATCCTATGTCCTTTCCCGGGTCTCAAACTATCTCCATACCAAATTTCATCTAAGTCGGTTCAGCGGTTTAAGCGTGAAGAGGTAACAGACAGACAGACACACTTTCGCATTTATAATATTAGTATGGATTATAATTTATACTGCTATGATATTTATTTATTGTTATACTTACGCTTACTATTTTAAGTATTTAATACAAACAGCTGCGGTTTTAATAGATAGAGTGATTCAAGAAGAAGGTTTATAAGTATAATACATGAGCATTGACGACGCGGTTGGCGTAGTGGTTAAGCAACTGCCTACTGAGCCGACGGTCCTGGGTTCGAATCCCGGCAAGGGCAATTATTTGTATGTATGTATGTAAACGCTTTATTGTACACAACAACTGGTTATAAATACATTGATAACAAATGAAATATGTACAAAGGCGAACTTATCCCTATTAGGGATCTCTTCCAATCCAATACCATCCATCATTCCAATAGCTCATTTGTGTGATGAGCTTGAATATTTGTGCCTGGGTCATGGATGTTATTTGTATTTAAGTATGTATTTATCTATATAAGTATGTTTATCGTCGTCTAGTGTCCATAACACAAGCCTACTATAGCTTACTGTGGGACTAGGTTGATTTGTGTGAGATTGTCCGATATTTATTTACTACTAGCTTTTGCCCGCGACTACGTCCGCGTGGAACTTGGAAGTATGGAAGCAACCTCGTACAACACGATAGATATCCACCTAATCACCTTAATTAATAAAAGAGCGCCTAAGCAAATGTAAGAGCAATTCTGCTTTTGGTTTAATCATTACATTTTCTACAGGGTCATCAATGTCATCATGAATTACTTACTCACTTTTCAATCTTTCTAGGGATAATTTCCAGGATGAAAACTATCCTATGTCCTTCCTTGGATCATAAACTATCTCCATGCCAAATTTCATCTAAATCGGTTCAGCGGTTTAAGCGTGAAGAGGTAACAGACAGACAGACAGGCAGACACACTTTCGCATTTATAATAATAAGTACTAGCTGTGCCCCGCGGTGTTACCCGCTCATCCCACGGGAACACTAAATTTATTCGGGATGAAAAGTATCCTATGTCCTTCCCCGGGTCTCAAACTATCTCCATACCAAATTTCATCTAAATCGATTCAGCGGTTTAAGCGTGAAGAGGTAACAGACAGACAGACAGACAGACAGACAGACACACTTTCGCATTTATAATATTAAGTACTAGCTGTGCCCCGCGGTGTTACCCGCTCATCCCACGGGAACACTAAATTCGGGATGAAAAGTATCCGATGTCCTTTCCCGGGTCTCAAACTATCTCCATACCAAATTTCATCTAAGGCGGTTCAGCGGTTTAAGCGTGAAGAGTTAACGGACAGACAGACAGACAGACACACTTTCGCATTTATAATATTAGTATGGATTGTTTGACAGGAGGCATATCAAGGTCCGTGCTACCGCTGCCTGTTCCCCGCGCCGCCGCCGCCGGAGACGGTCGGCAGTTGCTCCGCTAACGGCGTGGCCGGCCCCGTGCCCGGGGTTATAGGTAAGCTAGCTTTTGCCCGCGACTACGTCGCTACTTGGAAGTATGGAAGTGTGCGTATTTATTATGTATAACATAGTGTCAATTGTATAACATAGTAGTTTATTATGGGTAATTAACCATTCATTGCTGTGGAAGAGCGGTGTCTCCTGACACAAGCAAGAATGAATTGCTTAATAGGAGGCTTCAACCTTGGCTGTTTAGAATAATCTATAACCAAATAAACTATTTTCATTTTCATTTTTCATTTTCATTATTATCGACAACCTCGTACAACACGATAAATATCCACCTAATCACCTTAATTAATAAATGGCATTATTAAAAGCGCCTAAGCAAATGTAAGAGCAATTGTGCTTTTGGTATAATAATTACACTTCCTACAGGGTCATCAATGTCATCATGAATTACCGCACCCCAACAGAAATGTTCACTCACTTTAAATTTTTCAATCTTTTTAGGTTAATTTCCAGGATGAAAACTATCGTATATCCTTCCTCGGATCTTAAACTATCTCCATGCCAAATTTCATCAAAATCGATTCAGCGGTTTAAGCGTGAAGAGATAACAGACAGACAGACACACTTTCGCATTTATAATATTAGTATGGATATAGTAAGAAGGTAAGAAGCGGTGGTAGCCTAGTGGTTAGGGCATGCGACTTTCAATCCGGAGGTCGCGGGTTCGAACCCGGCCCGTACCAATGAGTTTTTCGGAACTTATGTACGGAATGTCATTTGATATTTACCACTCGCTTTTCGGTGAAGGAAAACATCGTGAGGAAACCACCTAAGCCCAATAAGGCCTAGTTTCCCCTCTGGGTTGGAAGGTCAGATGGCAGTCGCTTGCGTAAAAACTAGTGCCTACGCCACATCTTGGGATTTAGGTAGCCGACCCCGATTGAGAATTCATTCTCAAAAAATGGGACAAAGGCTAGGAGGATGATAGTAAGAAGGTAAATATAATCGAAGCGGTTGGCGCAGTTTGCAGACACCTGCCCACTGGGCCGGCGGTCCCGGGTTCGAATCCCGGCCGGGGCAAATATCAGGTTCAAGAATTTTATTTCTCATAAGAATAACAACATTCACTTACATGAGAAAAATAATTATCACAACTAGTTATTAACATATGCAAACAAGAATTAAAGGCATTTTTTAAGCGTAAATATAAACATTTGATAATTAATTAACATAATCGAAAGGTAGATTTATGTTCGGCCACACTCGGCCGATCTGAGCGCGACTAAATAACTTCTTTAAATACAACTTGCGAGTACGCAGATCGATCGAAATATTTGTGTGATGAACTCGAATATTTGTTCTTGGGTCATGGATGTTATCTATATATGTGTTTATATATTATGTATATCGTCGTCTAGTACCCATAGTACAAGCTTTGCTTCGTTTGGGACTAGGTCGATTTGTGCAAGATAGTTGGAGCACAATATTTATTTATAAGACCTTAAATTATGTACCCTATCTTAAGCAAATAAAAAACTTATGACTTATTGTCCCATAATATTTATTTATTATTGTTTTTATTTATTTATAATAAGAAATAAAATCAGAAATTTGGTGTATCTGTGACTTGACGGTCACGGACTTTGAAACGTTACTTGAAAGAATTTGCGTCACTTGGAAAAATCATACTAAACCCTTTTTCTGGCCCCGTAGTCGAGTAAAAATAACGGAAGGAAATTGTGATGAAGAAAAACATTGAAATTTAAAAACTGAGAGAAATTTTACAATCTTATAAATGTTAAGTTTGACAATCACTGCTGCATTGAATGGATATAGATCGGATTCCTTCTTTCGATCTTCACCTGAAAGGCTACAGCAGTCCTAGGTCTATTTGGATCGGTTTTATTCAACCATAAACCTTCAAAACGCAAAAATCCAAGAAAATAATTACAAAAAAGACAATAATTTCATCACATATACAAATAAATTTAAGGGGAAAGAACGGATTGACAAAAAACGCATGAAAATTACCTTGTTCCCTTTAACATCACAGAGCGGCGGCCCGTGACTGGCGGTCGGGTGGGAGGAAATGGCGTCTTGCATGATGTTGCCAGCATTGAGAAATAAAGCTTAAATGTGGCAGAAATTTAATTCTTACGGACATCCCCCACGTCCGGTGTTACCCTAACACACCTTTCCTACTCACCCGGAAAACCCTTCCTGGCGTTTGCAGTAATGTACTGTTGCTTCTGTATTTCTGATCTGGTTTGTTATTTGCATGTCCGTTAATCGACACGAGTTAAAAATCATCTTACGCACAAGTATCATACAACGTTTGGCTATGCATCGTGCGAGGAAATAAAAGATACTTAAATATTATTTATCTTGAAAACGTCGTCTGAAATAACCGAACTTACACTTGTATAAATAACTACTTCTGCTGTATTTCTATGACCTGATTTGTTATTGCAGGTACCCTGCAAGCCCTGGAGGCCATCAAGCTGATCGTAGGGCTCTCGCACAAGAAGCTACTGGTGGAACGGATGGTCCTCTTTGACGGGGAGGACTGCAGCTTCAGAACGGGTTAGCTTGCTATTAACCTTTTGACCGCCACAGTCGGCTGTGGCCGTCAACAAAAAATCATGCCCCTGACGCCACGTCGGCCACAGCCGTCCAAATTTCAATGATCAAAAACTTTGTAATTCTAACCGCTACAAGTATTTTTCAATCCCTGTTGATTTTGGGGCACATCTTTTTTTTTTATTCTGGCGTCAGTGGCACGGTAAATTGATAGACCGCTTGGCGGTCAATAGGTTAAAATAAAAAAATAAGCTTAATATTATTATTGTCATAAATATTGACACAAAGGTAAATTATGAAAGTAAAATCTAATGTGATCTACTACAATGTAAGCAGGAATCGAACCTGCGACCTTACGTTTCCGGCGTAGTGCTCTCCCAACTGAGCTATCACATCGTTACGTCAATCACACCAAATCTTTCATTCCATAATTCTACGCTACTGGAGCGTCTGCGTCATATGTTTAAAATGCTGATGCGCATTAGCCATACCCTAGGATGTGCGCTTTACACGCACGAATCTGCTTAGATTTAGTACATCATATTACAATTTTCTTTCATAATTTACCTTTGTGTCAATATTTCTAAAAATAAAAATGTGGTATTTCCACATTATAATAGTAAAATAGTAGAATCTATTGATGACACGTTTGGCTCGGTTTGTAGACACCTGCCTACTGAGCCGGCGGTCCCGAATTCGAATCCCGGCCAGGGCAAATATTTGTGTGATGAACTCGAATATTTGTGCTTGGGTCATGGTTGTTCTATGTATTTAAGTATATATTTATCTATATAAGTACGTATATCGTCGTCTAGTGCCCATAACACAAGCCTTCTTGAGCTTCATTTGGGACTAGATCGATTTGTGTGAGGTTGTCTGATATTCATATTTATTTATATATATGTATACAAAAAGATTCCAAAAAAAAAATTCTTATTCCAGGGTCTCGGCTCTCAATACCACTTCACCGCATTTGGTGTCGAGACCCTGGGCCCGTGGGGCCCAAGTGCTAGGATTATTTTTAAACCTTTACCGCATACGAAGCCATATATGGCAGATATGAACTTGGACCTTATTGGCACAGATCAAGGTTCAAATTCAAACAACATTTTTTTTTCTATATGCGGTAAAGGGTTAAGGAGCTTTCTAAACGGCTCGTCGACACCACTGGCGACCAAAGGGCTGGCAGCTTCCTCGCTCAGCGTCTTAGTATAGCGATACAGCGAGGTAACGCTGCCAGTGTCTTTGGTACAATACCACGGGGCCCATTTTTAGACATTGTTTCATACGTCTATCTAAATATATGTACGTCTATTATACGTATATTTATAATGAGTAGTTAAGAGGCCTTATTTATTTTAAAATGCTGATTGTTTTGGACATTTTTCTCTATGATCAAACATGTTACTTAACATATTATTGATGGTACTACCTAAGAACAGGGCTATTGGGATGAAATGGTATATATTTGAAACCTACAGTTTGAATTTTTCATTGATAATTTCTGTTTCAAAAACTGCTCGAAATTCACGCAAAGTAATTTTCAACTTATTTTGGACTGAACGCAATGAAAGCATGAAATAGCTATGTCACTACCTAGAACTCAAGGAAAAGTATTATTCACTTAAAAAAGTTGGTTGAAATTATCAATATATTTGTTATAATATGAAAAACATACATTTAAAAAGGAATAAGGCCTATTGAAATACTTGAAACATGTCGAGCGTTATTCGACTTTTACGACGTGAATAAACCAGTTTAAGTATTTAATTGTCTGAGACTCACGGTAGCTTTCTATTTGGAATAAGGCCTCTTAGTCGGTTGTGTTGTGTTATTAGACTTATAAGTTAAAAATATCAATTCGTATTATTATAGTAGTTTATGTGACTGTACATAATAAAGGGTATTGAAAACGAGTGTGGGTTTATGAAACGAGCCGAAGGCAAGTTTCATAATAACATCACACGAGTGATTTAATGCCTAATTATGTACAGTTACATACACTACTTTATCTAGCCACATATCATAAGCCTCTATGATGCATTCAGGAGTCGCACATTATAACAAATATTACCCGGTAATGGCGGTAATGAAGTTTTCTGGCAGCTGTCATAGTTTTTTTTTAATTCAGAGACAAACTAGAGTGGGCCCCAACTATCATATCGTTCGATATCTTACCTACTTACGTGCGACATTTGTCAAATTTTATTGTAGGTGAATTGACAATTCATTTCGAACTAAACGTCATCTCGACTTTTAATTAGAATAGAGGTCAAATCAAATTTTGTTTTTCAGATGTTCGAAATTTAAATAAATAATATTATCGAAATCGATGTTATTATTTAGCAATAATAACATTTACACAGATAAGAAATTTGTGTTAACAAAGCTTTCTATTTTTATGGTAGTCATAATGTGCGGTTCTTGAACGCATCATGGTGAGTTTATGATATTTGGATAGATAAACATATTAAATATCCATACTAATACTAATATACTATATACTATACTATACTATACTATATACTATACTATATACTATTATACTATACTATAATATTATAAATGCGAAAGTGTGTCTGTCTGTCTGTCTGTCTGTTACCTCTTCACGCTTAAACCGCTGAACCGATTTAGATGAAATTTGGTATGGAGATAGTATGAGACCCGGGAAAGGACATAGGATACTTTTCATCCCGAATAAATTTAGTGTTCCCGTGGCATGAGCGGGTAACACCGCGGGGCACAGCTAGTATACTATATACTATAGTCTGTTACCTCTTCACGCTTCATCCGCTGAACCGATTTAGATGAAATTTGGTATATAGATAGTTTCAGTCCCGGGAAAGGACATAGGATACTTTTCATCCCGAATAAATTTAGTGTTCCCGTGGGATGAGCGGGTAACACCGCGGGGCACAGCTAGTATACTATATACTATAGTCTGTTACCTCTTCACGCTTCATCCGTTGAACCGATTTAGATGAAATTTGGTATGGAGATAGTTTGAGACCCGGGAAAGGACATAGGATACTTTTCATCCCGAATAAATTTAGTGTTCCCGTGGGATGAGCGGGAAACACCGCGGGGCACAGCTAGTTGAAGAATATGTGATTGTTTCCAGTGAAACTGCGTCCCCGCAACCCGGAGTGCGCGGCGTGCTCCGCCAGCCCCAGCATCACGCGGCTGCTGGACTACGAGACCTTCTGCAAGGCCAAGGCCAAGGAGAAGGTAAGAACTCATACCGATACCTTCAACAATCATCACCCATTATAACCTAGCGGTGCCGTTTGGCACCCATCGCTTCCTACAAAAGTAAATAGTACATTCAACTTTTAGTAACTTCACAAAACAGATAGGTACAGAAATCAATCTACATACAAGCGCGCTCGAGCAAACGCACACATAGACATTGCTCACGGACACGTCAAGCGGCACTCGCGCTCGCACTGGTCCGAACTGGTCCGAGATATCGTGTCCGTGAGCTATGTCTATGTGTGCCTTAGCTCGAGCGCGCTTGTATGTAGATTGATTTCTGTACCTATCTGTTTTATGGTAACTTGGAAGACCCTCGATAGATACTAAAAGATTTTTTAATTCTAAGACCCTAAATTAGTTCAGGTCATAATAGATTCATCATTATCGTATCAGCCGATAGATCGTCCACTGCTGGACAAAGGCCTCCAAAGTTCTCCACAACGATTGGTCTTGCGCCGATCTGCTCGCGATCTTAACCAGGTCGTCGAAGTTATTAAGGATACCGGGTTTTTGTATGGGAACGTCACATCGTGTGGTTGGGTACCAATATTTGTGTGGGGACAGTAAGTAATTTGCCATTTTCACCGTGAAAAATTGCGTTGTCATACAGTTATTGTTTTGTTAAAATATGATTATTGTGAAAACAATTTCGAAATTTATTTTGGATTAAACAAAATACATAAAATTTGTGTACTTTTGAGGTCACATATATAAAAAAAAATCTTAGTTTCATGATTTATTGATATTCATTTATGCATATAACTACAGTATTTTGTATAATTCAATATCAGTTTACACCCCTATTGCTGATCCATCTGCTTGTCTACCTCTTGTAACATAAAAACTATAACATGACAACGAGACTGTTAGCTCAGTCAGTGCAGCATGAGACTAATTTCTGGCGACCGAAATAAGAAATGGCGCCCAACGTGGGGAACTTCGGGCCCCACGTTGGGCGCCACTTCTTACGTTTTAAAAAAGTAAAACAAAACCTCCATTGCTCTACATATAAAACCGTAGCGAGCGAACTATAGCGAGAATAGGTACGAACGAATAATAACCTAGATTAAAAATCGAAATCATCCCGACACAAGTTGCTGGTCATCACCAGACCCTCATTCAATAAGTGTTATAGAAAATGCTGCTAAAACTGAACATAACTACAAAATTTTGAATTCTTAGCTTCAATATTGGCTGAGATTTTGTCACTTGTTCCAATTGAAGCTGAATATCTTGGAAACTACTGGTCCCTATTTCCACCAAACATAGCTAAGGACCATCTCGACGGACAAGTCTTCCGATTAAAAAAAACCGGCCAAGTGCGAGTCGGACTCGCGCACCGAGGGTTCCGTACAAACACTTTCCATCCCTAAGTGGTTAAGTTAAGTTTGCACCTGGTATGTATAGCGCCCCATATAAATTAGGTGCAAAGTTAGGTATTAAAAAAAAAATTTATGGTTTTCGTAATTATTCCTTTATCTATGCTATAAGACGTTGCTTCTGTTAGCAACTCGAGGCGCCCCTGGTGGCGTTTACTGGAACTTTTCTGGAAACCACCACTACCGTCCGACGAGTTGATAAAAAGGGGTGAACTGACCGGCGCAGCTCACTATTTTCTCGAATTTATGAAGAGAGTTACCTAATTATAAATACTGTTGATTTGTGTCGATTACTTTAAATAAAGTTCTTAAAAGTGCGCTGGTGTTTAAATTGCTTATATCAGAAGTGAGTAGGGACGTTAGATAGGCCCACAAATAATGGGAAAGAAGAAACGAGCGCGACGAAGGAGCCCTAGCTCGAGCTCGAGCTCCGAATCCAGCAGTTCGAGCAGCGATGGGCGCACGCCCTCGCCGCCGCCACGGAAAAAGTCTAAAGAGAAGTCAAGCAAGGTACCAGAAAAGATTGCCACGGAAACTGTGAGTACAACTTCTATCACATTGCATAATATGGTCCCGGAATTTGATCCGCTGCGCGATAACGTCACCGCCTGGCTAAATATAATAGAATCTTATGCGAGTACATTCTCTTGGACGGATAGTATGATACGTTATCAAGCTCTAAATAAACTGAAGGGTTCGTCAAAAACCTGGTACGATTCACTGTTACGCAATGATCATAGTTGGACTACTTGGATGTGGGTAGACTGGAAGGAAAAAATTAGGTCAACTTTCCAAGTAAAACGGAACATGTTTGAGTTGCTTAGGGAAATTGTGGAACGAAAACCGGCAGAGAATGAGTCGTTATACGCGTTTTTCTTCGAGCAAAAAGCGAAAATAGATAACTTGCGTCTTAATTTCTCGGATTGTGACATCATTTCGATCATTATCGGAAACATTGGAGACAGTAACATTAGCGCGTCGGTAGAAGCAGGCAATTTCAGAACGTGCGACAGCTTAGCAGGATTTTTACATAGTCGCACACATCGATCAAAAACGACGAAAGTTGTCACGTCACATAATCATACAAATCGCGAAAATACTGCTAAACTGTCGTCATCGAATCAAACGTCATCTCACACCGCAACTCTTTCCGCCAATTCGGTCTCGTTACCATCTAACTCCAATCAACAAAGTACGGGTACGTCCCAACAACGCAAGCCTCTCGAGTGCTTTAATTGCGGAGGCAACCATAAACGATTTCAATGTAGCGTTAAATGCGAATTTTGTGGAAAAAGGGGGCATTCTGAATCGATTTGCTACAGTAAAAAGAATGCAAACGCGTCTGTGAGTGCAAGCGTGAATAATAACGAAAAACAAGAAACAAAACGGGTATCTTTCCCGAATTCTAAAGACAAGTTTTGCAAAACTATAAATATTCACGATTTCACTCATGACGCGTTCATAGATATGGGTAGTAGCTGCTCTATAATAAAGGAGAATTTGGTCAAAAAGTACTCGTTGACAACCATTCCTCTGCCGAGTCCCGTGACATTACAAGGCTTTTCAAATGACAGTGTGAAAACTGTACATAGCATGGTTAAAGTAAATATTAAACTAGACTCCGTCTATTTAGAAGATGTTGAGATGTACGTATTAAACGAACTATCAGGGAATGACATATTGATTGGCCGTAATGTCACGGAACGAACGGATCTCATGTACTCCAGAGTAGGTAACGCGTTGAGATTTGAGTATGCTACAACATATAACGAGTTCTGTACCGTCATCGCTGATTCAGGCTTGGAATTTGATTCTGACTCTCATCACAGTGAGTTGTTGACGTTGTTTAATACGTATCGAGAATGTATTGCATCTAACGTTAAAGAGTTAGGAAAGGTTAACTCTCATGAAATGACAATAAAATTGAGCGATTCTAAGCCTGTTCAATGTAGACCGTACAGAGCTGCGCCAGCAGATAGGAAGAAAATACGGGAAATGGTAGATGAACTTTTGGATAGCGGGATAGTTCGTGAAAGCAATTCGCCTTATTCTAGCCCGGCTCTTTTAGTTAACAAGAAAAACGGTGAAAAGCGTCTGTGTATAGACTACAGGGCCCTTAATAAAGTGACAGTGAAGGACAAATACCCAATGCCACGCATTGAAGATCTCATAGACAGACTCCAGGGTTGTAAAGTGTTCACGAGTCTTGATCTCAAGAGCGGTTATTACCAAATAAAAATGAGTGAAGTAGATGACTCGATTTCCAAAACCGCTTTCATCACGGAAGATGGACATTTCGAGTTCCTTCGGGTCCCATTCGGATTAGCCAATGCGCCATCTTGTTTCCAACAAATGATGCATAAAGTTCTAGGCAACCTTCGATTTGGCAAGGTAATTATTTACTTAGACGATGTACTGATTGTGAGTGAAACAGTTGAAGAAAACTTACAGATTTTAGAGCAGGTTCTCAAAATATTCAAAAACAATGGCCTGACTCTCAATTTAAAGAAATGTCATTTTCTGAAAAGCGAGATAGAGTTCCTTGGGTACAGGGTTAAAGAGGACAGTATAATGCCAAGTGAAGTCAAGGTACAAGCAGTGAAAGACTTCCCCACTCCGACAAATATCCACCAACTCCGTCAATTCTTGGGGCTCATAAGTTATTTTCGGAAATTTATCCGAAATTGTGCCGTTTTGTCGAGTCCACTCACACATTTGTTGAAAAAGGATAGCGCATGGACATGGGAACCCAAACATGAACAGACGTTTCAAACTCTGAAAAGTACATTAACATCAGATAATGTATTAAGTATTTTTGATCCTAATAAGGAATGTATTCTATACACGGACGCAAGTCGCGATGGTCTAGCCGGAATTCTGATGCAGTTGACTGACGAGGGCGAGAAACCAATATACTATTATAGTCGTCAGACAACTGCAGATGAAAAAAAGTATCATTCGTTCGAACTCGAGCTCTTGGCTATCGTCACATCGCTACAAAAGTTTAGACTTTATCTGTTAGGGAGTAAATTTACCATCGTAACTGATTGTAGTGCTGTTAGGTTCGCGCTTACAAAAAAAGAAATAATCCCGCGGATTGCACGTTGGGTACTTTCTACCCAAGAGTTCGAGTTCGACATCACGCACAGAGAGGGCACACGTATGCAACACGTGGACGCTCTCAGTCGCAACCCCGTAGATAGTGGGGAGCAGACTGAAGCCGAAATCGTGTTGTCAATCACTGAAGCTGACTGGCTACTCTCTGTTCAGCTCCAGGACCCGAAACTGGTAGAGATTAGGACGGCTTTAGAATCAGGTGAAAGTGATAAACACAAACACATATTTAAGGAATATGAACTATTAGGAAATAAAGTCTATAGGCAAACAAGTGAAGGTCGTCGTTGGGTAGTACCCAAGCAATGCATCTGGCAGGTCATTAGGAGTAATCACGATGATTTAGGTCATTTTGCCCTTGATAAAACTTTAGAAAGGATTGCATGTCGTTATTGGTTCCCTAAAATGCGCAGAACAATAAAAAAATATATTAAGAATTGCCTTAATTGCGCGTATTATAAATGCAAAGGTGGCCCTAAGGAAGGAGAACTGTACCCACTGCCCAAACACGCACAACCCTTCCATACATTACATGTGGACCATTTGGGTCCATTCGTCAAAACTAAGAAACACAACAAATACATGTTTGTTGCCGTAGACTCGTTTACGAAATTTGTGTTTGTTTGCGCAGTGCGGAACAATGACAGTGCCAATGTTATTCACGAATTAGAAAATATAACAAAGGTTTTTGGAAATCCGCGTCGAATAATAGCTGATGCAGGGTCTGCTTTCACGTCTAGCAGTTTTAAAGAGTATTGTGTGAGTAGGAATATTCGATTGCACCTTATCGCTACCGGTATGCCGCGCTCAAACGGCCAAGTGGAGCGCTTTAATCGCACAATTTTAGACGCTATGAAAACTATGGGTGCAGATTTAGACGAAGACAGGTGGGATCAGTGCGTTAAACACTTACAACAGGCGCTTAATAGTACTTACCATAAAACCATTAAGGCTGTGCCAAGCGAGGCTTTGTTTGGATATAGGTTGAGAACGGATAGTGATGGGTTAGTAGTAGAGAGTGATACGGATCATACAGACGTCACAGAATTGCGTAAAAAGATTGAAGAGAACATAATAGCCAGTGCGGAGTACCAAAAGCGGAGGTTTGACTGTACTCGAGTAAAGGCTAAGCAATACCAAGAAGGTGACCTAGTACTAGTCAAAATAGCAAGCCACTCCAACGATGGCAAAAGCAGAAAACTAATGCCAGTATTCAAAGGGCCATTCCAAGTGAAAAAGATCTTAGGGAATGATAGGTACCAAATATCCGATTTAAGAGGCAGTGAGAGGTGCTCTAAACTATACACAGGTAACGCTGCGGCTGAAAACATGAAACCGTGGATTAAAATCCATGATTTTGACCTTGATGATGAACCGTGTTAGCAATTGGGTATGTACATACACTTTTACCCACATAAATCATTAATTAGTCAAGTAACTAGTCATTCACTGTGTATTTAATTAAAGCTATAAAGAGTTATATATATTATTAAATTCATGGCTGTCACTATTTACGCTAAAGTTTTGATTGTTTGTTATTTTAGGTCTAAATCAAACTAATTACTAGACGTTCTCTAAGTCTAAAGGGAATGGGCTAAAAGTTAGTGTGGTTTATCCTAAGTCTAAAGGTGAACCCTGAAGGCCTAGAATAACTTACAGTTTTTGTTCACATATTCACACGAACCTAAGACTAAAGGCACGGTGGTATGTGAGTAAAACTAAAATCAAATGAACTAAAGGAACATGATGACCGAGGCGTTTTATTAATTAAATAAGATTACAACTCAAATATTTCAAATTCATTTTATTGTGTGTTACAGGATAATATATATGTCGTATTCGTGTCTGAGGGCAGGCACGATGCAGCATGGCCGTGTTAGCAACTCGAGGCGCCCCTGGTGGCGTTTACTGGAACTTTTCTGGAAACCACCACTACCGTCCGACGAGTTGATAAAAAGGGGTGAACTGACCGGCGCAGCTCACTATTTTCTCGAATTTATGAAGAGAGTTACCTAATTATAAATACTGTTGATTTGTGTCGATTACTTTAAATAAAGTTCTTAAAAGTGCGCTGGTGTTTAAATTGCTTATACTTCGTACCAAATTTCAAGATTCTGAGTTCACGGGAAGCACCCTGTAGGTTTTGATTCCCTTGCAAGTGTCGAAAATTTGCGGCATAAACGGCTGTATCTTTTGATTGCGTTGGCTTAGAAGTTTGATTTTTTCACAGCTTCAAGAGACAGTAGACCTGAGTAATTGATATAAATTTCAGCTTCATACCTCCACGCGTTCCTGAGAAAAAGGGTCTTGACAGACGGACGGACGGACAGACGGACAACAAAGTGATCCTATAAGGGTTCCGTTTTTTCCTTTTGAGGTACGGAACCCTAAAAAGTGATCCTATAAGGGTTCCGTTTTTTCCTTTTGAGGTACGGTACCCTAAAAACGTACTTAAATTGGTCCATCCGTTTGGGAGCTGTGACGCTACGGACAGACACACATACACGTGTTAAACTTATCGTCGGGAGTTAATAATAAATACTACTAAACGCATAATTTTGTGTAAGTGTTCAAATCAGAAGTTCAAAATCGCGAATGGCAGGTAAGCTCTTTATTATATATTTTTTGTAATATATTTAATTTCTTGATATAATATATTTAATTCGTACACATTCGCGATATTGAATTCCTTGTGTCTGATTTACTAAGACTAGATCGATCTGTGTGAGGTTGTCCGATATTTATAAAAAAGAAAATTACTTTTCGACCGCTTTAAAATTTTTGAAATAATTTAAGGGGGTTTTTTTAATAATAAAGAATTTTATTGAATACTTAGTATAATTACTTTAATTTTTTTTTGTTTATAAATAATTTTATTTAAGAGGCCTTATTCCTTTTAAAATTTATTTTTTTCATATTATGACAAATATATTGATAATTTCAACCAACTTTTTGAAGTGAATAATACTTTTCCCCGAGTTCTAGGTAGTAACATAGTTATTTCACGCTTTCATTGCGTACAGTCGAAAATAAGTTAAAAAAACTAATTTTCCGCGTGAATTTTGTCAATTTCGAGTAGTTTTTGAAACAAAAATTATCAATGAAAAATTCAAACTGTAGGTTTCAAATATATACCAATAAATCCCAATAGCCCTGTTCTAGAAAGTAACATCAATAGTATGTTAAGAAACATGTTTGATCATAGAGAAAAATGTCTAAACAATCAGCATTTTAAAAGGGATAAAGCCTCTTAATGGTATATTATTTACGAATATCTAATAAATGAATAAATAGTCGCTCAACGTATTGGAATCAATTGATTTAATTACTGTTTGTCAATATTTTAATTTTTGAATTGTATTTCAACTTTAATTTATTTGACATGTACATGATTTACAACTATGACAATGTATGACTAAAATAAATGATACTAGAAGGTATTATTGTTTAGATAATATTATTTTTAACATAAGCACAACTTGGATCATCATCCTCCTAGCCTTTGTCCCATATCTTTGTAGAGAATGAATTCTCAATCGGGGTCGGCTACCTAAATCCCAAGATGTGGCGTAGGCACTAGTTTTTACGCAAGCGACTGCCATCTGACCTTCCAACCCAGAGGGGAAACTAGGCCTTATTGGGGGGTGCGTCTCATTTCATAGAAAAACAATTAACATATTCTCATATAACCGAACATACGTTTGGTAGAATTTTCAGATTATATAACAACGTTTCATAGAATGTATATTTCATATATCGTTATTTCGTAGAAGCACAATTGATAGAAAGTCATTTCTTATAACAATCATTTGATAGAATGCACGTTTAATATAATGCACTTTTCTTATAACAATAATTTCATAGAATGTACGTTAAATAGAATGTATTTTTCATAGAATGTACGTTTAATAGAATGTACGTTTAATAGAATATACTTTTCATAATAATATACTTTTTATATAATTTTAAGCACTATATTACTGAATTTAGGCTGCGAAAGTACGAATCTAGGGCTCTCAATTTAGGGCTAAAAAAATTGTCAGAGAATGTTTGGCATACTGTTGAATGGCTAATTGTTGTTGAATACTACTCGTTTATCCTATATATTTTTAGCACATACTCATTTAAAGTCCTAAAGCATGTAGGTGTGAAGTCAGAATCGTTACGTATTCTACCTTAAGGCAGGTCAGACTTCGGTTAGGTTAGGTACGACGACGAGCGAAGCGAGGAGGAGTGTTAGGTTTAACTGTGATCCTAACGAGCGAGCGAAACGCCAGAACCGAGTTTTTTATTCCCCATGATTTAGATAGAACTGCAACACCGCACTGAACCACTACCACTTGTTTATTCTAATATTTGTTTACATATATTTTCTTACACTACTAATCTAACTCATAATCATCAGAATTCATCATCACCCGAATTCATAAATTACAAAATTTGAACGAGCGAGCGAGCGAAGCGAGCGAGCAAAACCTTTCAGAGCAGATCCGACGTGGCCGGGTTAGGTTAGAAGGTCAGGCGGGAGCGAAGCGTAGCGAGCTCCCGCCTGGCCTTCGAGGTTTTTTTTTTTTGCGTACCGAAAAATGTTTTGTTTGTATTCATACTGTTTACATACAAGAACAATCCACCCAACCACTTCCAGGAAAGTATTAATAGGAAAATTACTTACGAATTAATCATTATTTACGTACCATTCTATTAAGTGTGTATTATGTTATTTGTTTATTCTATTAAATGTTTATTGTATGAAATGTTCATTATATTAAGTATGTATTATGTTATTTGTTTATTCTATTAAATGTTAATTATATGAAATGTTCATTATATTAAGTGTTCATTATTTTTAGTGTTTATATAAGAAACAAGCAATATATCAAGTGTTGTAATAAGAAATGAAAATATATGAACTGATTTTCTACGAAATGATAATTCTATCAATTAATCGATTCTATGTGTTGAAATTATATTATATGTTATTCGATGTGATGAACGTTATACCGTTTGTTGTTCTATGAATTATTACACACCCCTTATTGGGTATAAGCACAACTTGGATGAAAGAGCGAATTCCTCCTAATACAAGTTTTTAACTTAAAAGGAGGATTCGACAACTTTGTAAACTCTGTTGAAAATAAATAATTTTTGATTTTTTTTTTTTTTTTTACTTCGTACGCGTAATTTTTATTTATACTGTAGTCGTTAGATGACCAGCTATGTATCAAAATTAGTTAAATATCGTCCAGCCGTTTTGGCGTGATGCGAGGACAAAGGAAATCATTCCCAATAGATGGCACCTGTCTGGCACGGCGCCGCGCGCCCATACAAAACAAAAGACGAACCTGCATCACGCTATTAAGGTTCTTCCTGAAATCATGAACCTTCTCCATATAAAAGTGACTTTCAATCTAGAATACGGTATTTGAATATAGTGAACATTACAAATACACGGAAACCTTATATACTACCCAGTGGTAGTATATAAGGTTTCCGTGTACTTTTGAACATTTTACTGCTTTTAATCGGACAAAAACTAAAATGAAGACTTGTTTTGACTACCTACTGATTTTTATGACGTCTATTTTCATTGAAACTTCATACTAACAGAACGTTTTTGACATATCATAAAGAGTACCTGATTTGAGCTGTCACCGTAAAATAGTATAGATATGATATGATATACAATACAATACAATACAACAATACTTTATCGCACACCAATAAAAGTTTACAAAAGGAAACAAGACGAACACAATTTATAAATAACGGTAGACAACAGGCGCTATTATCGCTAACGAGCGATCTCTTCCAGACAACCTTTGGGTAATGAAATAATATAACATTAAACACGATCTTGCAGAAAAAAGAAGATGCCCAAGTGAAATCCCAGCGTCGGAAAGAGGAGAAAGTGAAACGGATGTCCGGACAGAGCTACTACGGGTTCCGGAAAGACAGAGACAGGGCTAAGTGGGTGCAGGACGTGTATAAAGAGGAGAGAAAGATGGGCCCGCCTTGTGAGGCGCCATACTGTGCCAAGGGGACGAGTAGAAAGTGCCCGAGCTTTGGCGAGGATGTGAGGGGGAAGATATTCGACTATTTCTGGAATGAACTGGATTGGACGGGGAAGAAGAATTTCGTCAGGTGAGAGTTTAACCCTTACGTGCATGAATTACAAAAAAACCGGCCAAGTGCGAGTCTGACACGCGCATCGAAGGTTCCGTGCAAACTTTCACTTATCCTAATGGGCTTGGTTGAGTTAAGTTTGCACCTGAAATGTGTGGCGCCGCATACAAATGAGCATACTTAACGCAACCGAGTTCTCCAAATATGATGTTTGAAAAGGACTATATTTTTATGCTTTTATTACAAACTAGCTGTGCCCCGCAGTGTTACCCGCTCATCCCACGGGAACACTAAATTTATTCGGGATGAAAAGTATCCTATGTCCTTTCCCGGGTCTCAAACTATCTCCATACCAAATTTCATCTAAGTCGGTTCAGCGGTTTAAGCGTGAAGAGGTAACAGACAGACAGACACACTTTCGCATTTATAACATTAGTATGGATGTATAGTTTTCAGATTTTTATAAGTATTTGTAGTATGTGACGATATTTTGATTCCCTTGAGAGTGTCGAAATGTACGTTTTTTGCGCCATAAATGGCCGCATCTTTTTTTCACGTTAACGTAAAAGTTTGATTTTTTCACAGCTTCAAGGGACCGTAGACCTGAGTATATGGTTTAAATTTCAACTCGATACCTCCACGCGTTCTTGAGATAAAGACAGACGGACGGACGGACGGATGGACAACAAATCCATACTAATATTATAAATGCGAAAGTGTGTCTGTCTGTCTGTTACCTCTTCACGCTTAAACCGCTGAATCGATTTTGATGAAATTTGGCATAGATATAGTTTAAGATCCGAGGAAGGACATACGATAGTTTTCATCCTGCAAATCATACCTAAAAAGATTGAAAACTGAGTGAACATTTCTGTTGGGGTGCGGCAACCCTGTAGGAAATGTAATTATTAGACCAAAAGCACAATTGCTCTTACATTTGCTTGGGCGCTTTTAATAATCCCTTTTATCAAGTTCCACGCGTACGTAGTCGCGGGCAAAAGCTAGTGGTTCCGTTTTCTCCGATTGAGGTACGGAACCCTAAAAACAACACCACTGAAATGACACGTCGAAAATCAACTTAAAGTATTCAAGCTGGGTCTCAAATTCAAAATTGACACGGATTAAATTCGTCATTTAAGTAATTCCAGAAGTAAAATGTGGTATAATTTTTTATACCATAGGTATGCATTTAAAGCATACATACCTAGGGTGGAGTATTCGTGAATGTCTCACATCGAAGGTGTCTGTGGCCCGAACCGAAGGTGAGAGCCATAAAAACCTGGGGCTTTCCGAATTACCGCCCGTGGTTTGTCTAAATTTTTACGCCTTGCCTCATCCAGGAAGTGAGATTTCATTGCATATGCTTGACAAAATCACTATACATGTTTTTGCCGCTAAAAGGGCTTGCCGGCTTCGTATCACTATCCGGCCTCCCTACAGTCAGCCGTCCATACCTACTCAGACTCACCCGGCAACTCCATCTTTCCCTGCGTCTTCAGTAATGTACTATTACTGTATATCTCTCATGTTGTTGCGTTCCGGTGTGTTTTAGTGCAATAAAATGAAATTGTATTGCTTTTTTCAGATCTCTAGTCGAAAACATACCAGTCAAGAGAAGAAGAATCAAGCACAAAGGGGAAGTATCCAGAAAGGGTGCTTCTAAGCTGTACCACCTGATCCTCAACGAGGAGAAGCTTCCAGTCTGCAGGACCACCTTCCTCCACACCCTCGGCATCAAGGAAGCCATGGTCCGGTGCTGGCTGGCCAGAGAAGACAAGCCCAGAGAAGGGAAGAAACCCCTAAAAGCCATGAACGTAGAAAGCTACATAGACAGCTTACCTAAAGCTGAAATTAAGTGCCCATATTGTAAAACCACGCCTATGTATAGTAACTTGTTGTATATAGATTTAAATAGCGTTAAAAATCAATATCAGTTATACAACCATTATGTGAAAGATATGAGATTAAAGGGTGTTGTACCGGCGTCTAGAAAAACGTTTTCTAAAGTGTTTTTGGCGAAGAATTTGAAGATTTTTAAACCGAAAAACGAGAATGATATATGTGATATAGTGAGTCAGCATAACGTTATGAATCATGGGTATCAGAATTTGGATAATTTGAATCTGGATTTAGGGCAGAGTGTTATGAATATCACGTATACTACCCAGTGGTGAGGAAATATGAGAGATAGGAAACTCGTAACAATCATATTATAACCTAAATAAAACAATAAATACGCCCCCGATAAACGTTCGTATGTATTTTTAACCACCGACGCCAAAAGGGTGTTTTATGTTTACGTGTGTGTCTGTCTATATCACCGTAGCTCCAAACCAGATGGACCAATTTGAGTACGGGTTTTATTAATCGAAAGACTTGTCCGTCGAGATGGTTCTTAGCTATGTTTAAGTGGTTTCCAAGATATTCAGCTTTGATTGGAATAAGTGACAAGATCTCAGCCAATATTGAGGCTAATAGTTCGAAATTTTGTAGTTATGTTCAGTTTTAGTAGCATTTTCTATATCACTCATTGAATGAATATCATGATGACCAGCTACCGTGTCAGGGTGTTTTAAATGTTTTATTTAGGTTATTGTCATAATTGTCTACAAGCATAATTTCTTTACGCCTAATCCTCTTTCTGCCGAATGATCTTTGTACTTTTTAATGCAGAAAACCTAATTTTCTGGCAGCAGTTCTTTTTAAGGAGGTCAAATTTGCTAAACTAAAATTTGGCAATTCAATATTATGTGTAGTATTCGGAGGAATTGTGATTAACCAACATGAAAATTCAGCGGAATCTAACGTGTTTGGCGACATAAATTTCGGACATAAAAAAATTGCGAAATAGATGTCACCAATATTGGATATTAACGACGTAATTGAGTTGTTGTAAATATAACTATTACCTACGATTTTATATGATTGTGAATTTGGCAAAATAAATTATTTATTTATTAAACGTCGTGGTTGTTTTATTTTAAATTCTCCTTTTATTTCTAATTTGAATAAGGGTCTGTCAATAATGACATTTTTGTGGCAAGCTTTTATAGCCGACTGTACTTTTTTTGAACATCCATCAATTGCTCACAGAGACGATTCTATATAAAGACCCCAAACTCGGTAGGTTTGTTTTATCCATTACAGAGTTCCTAAGGCCACCTTCCGGCTCCATCATCAGAACAGCCCCATGGTACCATATTATTGTATTGTCATCAAAGTTAAGTAGGTATGCAAAATTTCAGCTCAATCGGTTGAAGATATCTGCTTCAAAATTGAGTTGCCAGATCCCACCCGAACAAATATAGTTACATACCTACATTGCAAGTTAAATAAAAACTTGTAAAGAAAAATTGGGCAAGTGCGAGTCCGACTCGCGCATGAAGGGTTCCGTACCATAATCTATAACACATTTGTTGTATGGGAGCCCCCCTTACATATTTATTTTATTTTATTTTTAGTATTTGTTGTTATAGCGGCAATAGAAATACATCATCGGTGAAAATTTCAAGTGTCTAGCTATCACCGTTCTTGAGATACAGCCTGGTGACAGACGGACGGACGGACAGCGAAGTCTCCGCAATAGGGTCCCGTTTTTACCCTTTGGGTACGGAACCCTAAAAAACTATGCTTGAGCTTCGATGTATCAGTTTGCCTCGGAGCGCCGAAAAGACGGCTCGAATCCCTAAAGGCTGATTTAGACAAAGATTATTTTGAGTCACCTAAATTACGGCGCCAGTGACTACAGCATACCTCAGACCGTTTAGACAATGACTATTTTCAGCCGCCTAAACCTCGCCGCCAGTGACCAGCAAGCCGTTTACACAGTGCTTTTATTCACATACTAACGCACACACACACAACCCACACACACACACACAACCCACACACACACACAACCCACACACAATTTTAACCGCCAAACAGCAATGTTCGCATTGTTGTGTTCCGGTGTGGGGGTAAGATAGCCGGTGAAATTACTAGCATAGAGGCATTCTATCTTCGTCCTCCGGGTAGGCAAGCACTTGTGACTCCTCTGGTGTTGCAGGTGTTTATGGGCGACGGTAATCGCTTTCCATCAGGCGATACGTTTGCTCGTTTGCACCCTATGACATAAAAAAAAAGAAAATATAATAATTTCTAAATAATAAATAAGATAAAAACTCTTAAATAATAAGGTGTATAACAACTATTGGATACAAAAAAACAACTGCACTTATCACCTCAGGAAGAGCGAGTCCTCCTGATACAGGTATCTACATACCTACTAGGAGGGTTCAAAAACTTGTAACTAAAATTAAGTTGTTTATGAATAAAATTATTATTATTTTATTCAGTACCAGTCATTAGCGGCAAGGAGAGACGCGGGTGGGGGTCACTGGCGCCATTAATAATTTAGGCGTCTTAAAATAGTCTTCGTCTAAATCAGCATTTATTTTATTAAGGTACTACCATTTTGACTCACAATATAATACAATAATACTTTATTTCTCACCAATAAAATTTACAAAAGGAAATGACACAAATACAATTTATACATAACTGTAGACAACAGAGTAGATGGACGGATGACCTCGTGACGGTAGCGGGGTATCAATGGATGCGGTCTACACGGGATCGCACTTTGTGGCGAGTCATGGGAGAGGCCTATGTTCAGCAGTGGACGTCTGTGACTGATATATAGATAGATAGTAGACAACGGGCGGTCTTATCGCTAAAAAGCGATCTCTTTCAGATAGCCTTTGGGTTCAGCTAGGTTCGTATCCTTCACATTCTTCATTAATTATATTTTTTACAGGATTTGGACCTAGACATCCTGCCTCCATCACTTCGAATCTCGGCAGTCGAGCTATCGGGTCTGCTATCTCGCTCGCACCTACTGATAGATGTGCGAAGTGCTCCGGAGTTCAGCATGTGTCGTATAGATGGCGCTGTCAACTATCCTATAGACGGGTTGTGGGGGGAGACGCTGGATAGACTCGTGGAGGAAGTGAAGAATTGTGACGCACCAGGTTAGTTCGCTTTCTCCTACTAGCGATACGTCCCGGCTTCACACGGGTGCAATGCTGATAAATTATGCATGTATTATACATATAAAGCTTCCTCTTGGATCACTTTATTTAAAAAAATGCTTCAAAATCCGTTGCGTAGTTTTAAAGATCTAAGCATACATAAGTACAGACAGACAGACAGCAGGAAGCGACTTTGTTTTATACGTAGTGATTAAATTACACACAAGCTCACAGTTAAACTCAAAACGCTTACATGCTACACAAATACATATTATTATTATCAGAAAAGAGTAAATAGCTATGCCCCGCGGTGGTACCCGCTCATCCCACGGGAACACTAAATTTATTCGGGATGAAAAGTATCCTATGTCCTTTCCCGGGTCTCAAACTATCTCCATATCAAATTTCATCTAAGTCGGTTCAGCGGTTTAAGCGTGAAGAGGTAACAGACAGACAGACACACTTTCGCATTTATAATACTAGCTGTGCCCCGCGGTGTTACCCGCTCATCCCACGGGAACACTAAATTTGTTCGGGATGAAAAGTATCCTATGTCCTTTCCCGGGTCTCAAACTATCTCCATACTAAATTTCATCTAAGTCGGTTCAGCGGTTTAAGCGTGAAGAGGTAACAGACAGACAGACACACTTTCGCATTTATAATATTAGTATGGAGTATGGATTAGTATGCAGTATGGATTACTTAAAAACATACATACAGCTCTGCAAAAAGAGTCAGCTGAGTCGTGAAAGACCTCAATCTCAGGGTTTTGGATAGCCAGTTCAGTCAAGAGCGATAGTGCCCGATTGGTGGGAGCGTGTTTAGCCTGACGCGTGCGCACCCCGCTGCGCTGCGTTTGTTCGCATTAGCTTCCATGTCCCATGCTCCCAGACGACGCGGTTGGCGCAGTCTGTAGTGCACCTGCTGAGCCGGAGCTCCTGGGTTCGAATCCCGGCCAGGGCAATTAGTGATGAACTCTAATATTTGTTAATGTGTCATGGTTGTTATCTATATTATGTTTATTGTTGTCCCATAGTACTAGCTTTGTTTGTTTGGGACTACGCTAATTTGTGTAAGATTGTCCCTTAAAAAAAGTAAACATCTCAGTCTCAGATATAAAATAGATACTACGATACTTTCGATTTGACTTCGATTTCGAAATGGCAGACAACTTTTAAAAACATACCATGGGTGTCATTGTAATACTAATATATATTTACACAGTCTTTATTAACTCATTAGTAGGAGGTTTATTATGAGGATACCTAAATAAACTATTGAAACGGATTATATCGAGTATATTAATTATTTGAGCCTCCCTGACGTTCCACCAACTTTCCAATAATATTCGCGACATAATCAGTTTCAATTGTTTTATTTAAATGTGTGACAGTCGCGGAAACCAAAGACAATATTAATTATTCAATTTAATTCCTTTTTATATATTTCCAGTAACGTTCGTATGCCGCCGCGGTAACGACTCACAGGTGGCAGCGCAGCGCGTGCTGGACGCTCTAGACACACGAGACAAGTCGGACTCCCTGGACAAACGGGACAAGTTGGACTCCCTTAACAAACGAGACTCGCAGAACACATCAGACACACTGGACACGAGGAGCGACACGCGCGCGCGTGTCCGTGACGTTGTCGGCGGTTTGCACGCTTGGGGCAAACACGTCGACAACAACTTCCCAGTTTATTAGAAAAGAATCTGTTAAGCAATAAGGTGTGAAGCAATGTTTAATTTGTTACTTGATATATTCCGCTGTAAATCTATATATTTTATATCCATGTTTTACAATAAGTACCTATACAAATACTTAATATACATTACAAAACTGATGATAGTGTTTCAATTGTTGTTTTGAACACATTAGACACACGAGACAAGTTGGACTCCTTGGACAAATAGGACAAGCGAGTCTCTCGCGCGACACATCAGACACACTGGACACGAGGAGCGGCGCGCGCGTGTTTGTGACGTCATCGCCGTTTTGTACGCTCGGGCCAAAACACGTCACTTTCGTCTTTAGATGTTATGTTGTTAAATTAAGCAAAATGAATGAAATTAAATAATTTATTCAGTAAGTAGGCCACAGCCACAAGGGCACTTTTACAAGTCTGATTGTGAATACCGGCATTTCGCAAGAGGAGATCGCTGTTGAGAAGAAAGCCGAAAGAGACTCAACAGTAAGTATTTTTTTCGTAAATAATACTTAAAACAATTACATTATACATAACTAATTACACGGGTACACGTAAAGGAGATGTAATAATTTGTTACTTAAAATTTTGGGTAGATCAACTATTTCCTGTTGCTCGTTGCCATGCCAATGTACTCTAGGTCACTCTTTAAAAATACGTTCTTCGGTGGATTGGTTTGTACCTGTTATGAGTCCATTCTTATCTCTTGACAATACCAGTAATGTCAATTTTTGATACTTTTTTAAGAATTTTAATCACTAATGTCCTCAAGGGTTTTATGAAAATATTATATACATTATAAAACTGATGATTGTATTTATGTTTTAATTATAGCATTTATTATCACTATAGTATAGATAAATTGGATCAAGAGAGACGACGACGCGGTCGGCGCAGTTTGTAGTTCACCTGACAACTGAACCGGCGGTCCTGTGTTCGAATCCCGGCCAGGGCAAATATTTGTGTGATAAACTCGAATATTTATTTATTTATATATTATGTTTATGTCGTCGTCTAGTGCCCATAGTAAAAGCTTTGCTTTGATTAAATAAATAAATAATTAAATATGATTTATTTTACATAAATAAATATTAAGGGACAATCTTACACAAATCGACCTAGTCTCAAACTAAGCAAAGCTTGTACTATATTAAATAATTAAATAAATAATAAGGGACAATCTTACACAGACCTAGTACCTAATTAGTTAAATCAATAATTAAACAATTGGAGTAAGCATATTCTCGAATAGACTTTTTAACCGAATCACTAATCAATCTAACGCCTGACAAAATCGAATAGCAAAAATGTAACAAAACATTACCTTGCCACAAAATAATTGTCCACTAAGCTACCGACATTAATTTTAATTATTAATTGGTTTGTTTGGGAGGTTCTTGAGTGGTGACCGCGGACTGGAAGACGCAGTGTGGGAAGGCCCCAACAATGGTTAGGATCGTGGTCAGAAATTGGATGAGGGCGGCGCAAGACTGATCGTTGTGGAGAACTTTGGGGGAGGCCTTTGTCCAGCAGAAGACGTCTATCGGCTGATATGATGATGATGTAATGCAGTCGAGTTCATAAATTTATAAGAAGAAAGATTGAATATTACTAAACACGCTTCTATGCCGTTAATAATAAAGGTAAGTTCACTATTTTCCGCTTCCATATAAGTAAGTATGTGTGTTTTGGCTATGTGCTATTAGCATACACATGGAAATAAATAAATAGGCATTAGGTAAAGCTGCCTCTAATGAAGCAGCTCGTAACTTCGCGAAAGAAGTTTATAATCAGAAATGAACAAAATCTGCCCAGCCGTTATAAAGCCACGTTATTATCTGATAAGTAAATAGAAACACCTGCCTGCCTACGCTCGTAATCCTTTTTCGTAATCGGTTAATGTAATTATATCCCCCATACAGAACCCTTGATGCGCGAATCATCAATATTTTTATGACTGTCATTTGGATCACATGAACAAGATAACCGCATCGAATGATTATTCTGTAATTTAATAATGGGTGTTGCATTGAATGCGCCCCTTAATAGTGCGACCAAATTATTTGTGAACTGAAGGGTGTCGCCACTATCTTCGCACATAGAACACTCGAACACTCGAACGCAGACACATACAACACTGACATTCGTATGATTATATCAGCATGACATTCGTAGTTCCTAATTTCACCGCTTCACAGATAACTTGGTCAAATTATAACTACAAGTGTCAATATCAAGACTAAAAGAAAGCAAATGCTTATCGAATTTACTTCAAATTGCGTCATTATTACCATAATAATAAGGTCTACATTTAAAGGGAATTTCGTATGCGTTTGTATCGTTTCAATATCATTGGTAATTCGAGCATTTGGGGGAGGGTCGTGGTTTGTTGTGACAATGCACCCGAGGGGATACAATTGAGAATTATAACAGATAATTATCAGACCTTTCCCAGAGTCATTATGTTAATTACTTTCGTGGTAATCGAAATCATTTAGCACTGCCAGTTCCTCGCATAGTTGACCGAGCAATTCGCGTCTCCTATTTCTATCTAAAAGATGAAATGAAATAATATTATCCGGTAAGTAGGCCACAAGGGCACCTTTACAAGTCATTTATTGAATCTATCGGCAAATCCCAAGAGGAGACCGATGTTGAGAAGAAAGCCGAAAGAAACTCAACAGTAAGTACCTAATTTTTAAATAATGACATTGTAAAGGAGATGTATTTATTCTCCAAATCAAAAATAAAATTTAAACGATCAATTTAAAATATTAAATGTTCCCAGAGATGAAAATAAATATAGAGATTGAGAGAGTTTTGCGTTGTGTACACGCTAAAATATGTATTTGAATTTATTTTTCTGTATGTAAACAAATATAAGAAAATACATTAAATATCCGAAATCTACGACAGCTTGGATTGGATTTTACATACTTAGTCTTCCGCCTATCCGCAAAAAAATAAGCTGTCATCAATTTTAAGCTCAACGTCATTCGTTTTTTAGGGTTCCGTACCCAAAGGGTAAAAACGGGACCCTATTACTGAGACTTCGCTGTCCGTCCGTCCGTCCGTCCGTCTGTCACCAGGCTGCATCTCAAGAACGGTGATAGCTAGACGGTTGAAATTTTCACAGATGATGTATTTCTGTTGCCGCTATAACAACAAATACTAAAAATAAAATAAAATAAATATTTAAGGGGGGCTCCCATACAACAAACTTACAGATAATGGTACGGAACCCTTCGTGCGCGAGTCCCACTTGGCCGGTAATTTTAATTAGACACCAGGCTAAAGTTACCTTTCCATTCTGCCATAGTTTTGTATTTACTACATTTAATGATTAAGTAAATTTTCATAAATAAATAATATAATAATTAGTTAGTAGTACTGTTGAGTTTCTTTCGGCTTTCTTCTCAACAGCGGTCTCCTCTTGCGAAACGCCGGTAGATTCACAATCTGACTTGTAAAAGTGTGCCCCTGTGGCCTACTTACTGAATAAATTATTTCATTTCATTTCAGTCATCATTATATCAGGAAAAATTTGATTATTTCCTTTTTCGAAGCGAAATACAGAAATATAGTAAAACTAGCTGTGCCCCGCGGTGTTACCCGCTCATCCCACGGGAACACTAAATTTATTTGGGATGAAAAGTATCCTATGTCCTTTTCCGGGTCTCAAACTATCTCCATACTAAATTTCATCTAAGTCAGTTCAGTGGTTGAAGCGTGAAGCGGTAACAGACAGACAGACAGACAGACACACTTTCGCATTTATAATATTAGTATGGATTGTAGTCATAAAAATATAAAATATTGTCAATTACTTATAAAAGTAGAGAAAGATAATAGCGTTACGCCAGCTCTAAGATGTATAGATAGCGGTCTAAAAGATTAGTTTCGATATGCTGCAGACTATTTTCAACGTGATTTTCTTAGCTGTAAAGTTGATATTGGTTTGCTGTATGGCCTGTATGGAGAGAGGGTGTGTTCGACCAATGGCTGGCGTTAGGTAAAGGGCGGAGCTTGGTTAGATTTAGAAATGAAAAGTCGTAAGCGACTGTTAACCACTTAAAAAACAGCGATTCTTACGGCTGACTTTGTTTGTATATTCATTGTTGGAAAATTGCTGCTTTTAGTTAAATACTTACTTACTGTATGTATGAGACAGTGTTTACTGAAAGGCGCCATTGTCCGGGTAGGTAATTAGGATTCAAATGTTATCTGTAAATGAACGAATTATTTATAAACTGTATTTGTTTTGTTTCTTTTTTGTAAACTTTGATTGGTGTGCAATAAAGTATTGTTGTATTGTATGGTTATTTTTGGCTCTGCAGTTTATTTTGAAGTCGGTTCTTTTTTCGTTATTTTTTAAACTAGCGATGCTTCATTATGGAAAACCGAACAATGCAACCTTTTCCTAAATACTGTCAAATATATACCTATAACTGAACACTCCAGGGTGTCATCTCTCATTCAAATTTTAAATAAAACATTTATCTTAACAATAATAACCCAAATTCAACATTCGAAAACCACCCAACCCAACCAAGCATAGCTAAGAACCATCTCGACAGACAAGGCTTTTGATTAAAAAAACCGCATTCAAATCGCTCCATCCGTTTGGGAGCTATGATGCCACAGACAGACACAGATACACATGTTAAACTTATAACACCCCTCTTTTTTTGGGGGTTAAAAATAATGAAAACATAGCGGGCGCTTTTATTAGGCCGAACGTGATTGTTAGCAATTTGTACGAGCCACAGGGGCCTACAATGTATTGGATTATAGTGTAAAAAAATCTATTACGCATTGAATTAATTACAATAGTATTTGTGTTTTGTCTGTACAGCCAATTCGTAATGTCTGTGAAGTCGAGAGTGAATAGGCATCTTCTAGCGAAGCATTGGGCCTTATTGTCACTTTTTAACATCAGGTGCAATCGAGGTTAAATGCATGGCTATTTTGAATAAAAAAATAAATAAAAGAAATAGATTTTTAGAACAGCTAAACTATGATAAAGTCAGTTAAAATTGCCAAAGATACTAAAAACCTTTATTAAAAACATTAAGTGGGTCATTGTCATATTTAGGTGCGTGTCTTTCCGGTGGACATTTGCGAAATTAAGGATTCCAGGGCCTAATTTTCTGATTAAATGCCTGTGAGAATAAAGAACATTCCCTCTTCTATAATCCGATGTAAACCTAGATTCATACAAGCTTTTAAATTTTGACCACCGAAGGGAGGAATTTTGTTTTTTGAACTGACGCTACCCAAGTAACGGCAGTACCACTCAATCGAATTTCGAAGCAAGTGAGTGACTAGGTCGGTTACGATGTTTACCCTCGCATCTTCTCGGTAATCCCATTATCTAAGCCCCGCCCTCCCGGGCCGGGATGAGTCCCTACAACTCCAGTATCGAATTGGCTGTTGGCGCGTTTTTAGCTGTCAAACTGACAACTAATTCAGCCACAAAGAAAATATAAATTAAAAAATATTATGTAAACTAGAATATTTAATAATATTCTCGGATTATACATTAATAACAACGGACATTATTAATCATTTTGTGTTTTAAATGTTTTTATAAAAAGTGAGTGAATGGTTTAGAAAAATATATACACAATTTTTTTTTGTGATATTGTTCAGTTTTTAGTGCATAGTGAATAGACTAACATGTGGTTGGGTTTGTGAATAATTTTGGCAGTTTCTGGATTATATTTATTTAAGGTACTTAATTTACTTTCTTTTAATTCGGGTGCAATTCTTTCTTCCACTGTATAGTGGTTTGTGAGCTTTAGATTTTGCGAGTCTGTTTTTAAATGAATGAAATATGATATTTTTCTCAAACATCCAAGGAAATGTCGTTCTTATGATCGTAGTAATGGAACGCGAAATACGTCTTTGTATAGCAATTGTTGAAGATTCGTTCTAATTTCAAATTAGAACGATATAAAGGAATTTCATACAACATTATTGGCCGTAGCCAACAAAGAGATTGTCTTTTGTTTCAGTGGGGTTTATTTCTTTTATTGATAATCTATGGCATACTGCCAATAAAAAAAAACTTAGTTTGTGCATGTATATTTACGTTTTATTTCTTATATTTAACTAGATTATTCAATTCGATTAAATCAGATATTCAAAAATAAAAGGTCAAAAAACTTAAACCCGACTACGGACAAACGAACTAAAAAATTAAAAACAAGGTAGAAATATCGGGTATCATCGCCTTATTCCACAAGACAAGTCGTTAGACATGTTAAATGTTCTTGTATATTTTTTTCTACTGAAATCTTCTGTTAGTTAACAACAATAATATTATAATTTAATTCAAATGCCGTAGTCGTGCGTTGTGGCATTAACTACCTACGATACAGTCTTCCTTTTACATATCTCCAAACAGTAAAAGAGCGAACATGCATATATCATATACGAATTAAACCGCTTAGCCGAAGCCGTAGCAGTAGCAGCAGAATTTATTTTATTTAGTTTTCTTCGTTTTTTAAGAACATGTTATTTCATGAAAATCCTACCTATAGTGTCTAGTTATCGAGAATAAAACGGACACACAGCATTATTACACGGCTACACATCGTTATCATATTGATATAAAAAGAAGAGTTTTACAAGACTTATTTTAGGTACTCAATAAGATGATGATGGCGATCTACCTAAAACTACGGAAATTTCCTTGTATAGTTGCAGTTTTTTTTAATAGTCGACTACGCACGACTACGGCATTTGAATTAAATTATAATATTATTGTTGTTAACTAACAGAAGATTTCAGTAGAAAAAAATATACAAGAACATTTAACATGTCTAACGACTTGTCTTGTGGAATAAGGCGATGATACCCGATATTTCTACCTTGTTTTTAATTTTTTAGTTCGTTTGTCCGTAGTCGGGTTTAAGTTTTTTGACCTTTTATTTTATTTCAATATTTTCAGTTTCTACATATGATGGAGTAAAGAATATTTAAATGCATATGTAAGCTTAAAAAATGTCGCTGTATCGCTACATCTTCCTTTGAAGTCTGTTAAAAATGTAGCCTACGTCACACAATACACTCAGTCATCAAAATCTGTCGAGTAGTTTAAGCGCTATCGTGGAACATACTTAAATACATAACTTAGTACTCTTCCCTTTGACTTTACGAATAACACAGTCGGGCAAAACTAACAATAATTTATACGCAAACGTTGAATACCAACGTCGAATTTCAGCTATCGAGACCAACCAGTACCTCTATCGTATTGTGGACCAGTAGACGACTGAAAGCTTAATAGAAAGCAAACGATAAAAGAAAACAATTTCATACACCTCTAATATTTTTACGCTTAAAGAGATTATTCGTTTGTATTTTTTTCTATGCAACAATATCTAAATATTAAATATAGGTACCTAATCACATCTTAACGACAATTATTTACATTTGACGACACAACATTTTCAGCAACTTAAAAAGCAAAACAGAAAAAAACTGTTTGGAAATCCATATATATCACTACCGTCTTTTATGTCACCATCTCCTAGGTTAAATCAAAAGTTTCCTCGAGCTCCACCGTCTTTAAGTCATCATCTCCTCCGTTACCACAAAAGTTTCATAAGATCTGCTACCAGGTATCCGTTTAAGGATGCCGTATTCTATTTATTGCGGGGGGCTCCGCCCCCCATCTCCCCCTATCCCCATCTCCTAGTTTAACTCAAAAGTTTCCCCGAGCCCCCCGGTTTTCATGTCTCCATCTCCTCCGTAAACTCGTTTCATAACATGAGCTTCCTGGTTGCCGTTTCAGAACGTTGTAGTTTTTTATGGCGGGGGGCTCTGCCCCCCGAACCCCGCATATCTTATGTCACCATCGCCTCCGTAGACTCAAAAGTTTCATAAAATCTCATTTCTTGTTGCCGTTTCAGAACGTTGTATTTTTTATGGCGGGGGGCTCTGCCCCCCGAACCCCCCGGGTTTATGTCACCATCTTCTCCGTAGACTCCAAAGTTTCATAAAATCTGCTTTCTTGTTGCCGTTTCAGAATGTTGTAGTTTTTTAAGGCGGGGGGCTCTGCCCCCCGAGCCCCCCCTGTTTTATGTCACCATCGCCTCCGTAGACTCAAAAGTTTCATAAAATCTCATTTCTTGTTGCCGTTTCAGAATGTTGTAGTTTTTTAAGGCTGGAGGCTCTGCCCCCCGAGCCCCCCCTGTTTTATGTCACCATCGCCTCCGTAGACTCAAAAGTTTCATAAAATCTCATTTCTTGTTGCCGTTTCAGAACGTTGTATTTTTTATGGCGGGGGGCTCTGCCCCCCGAACCCCCCAGGTTTTATGTCACCATCTTCTCCGTAGACTCCAAAGTTTCATAAAATCTGCTTCTTGTTGCTGTTTCAGAACGTTCTATTTTTTATGGCGGGGGGCTCTGCCCCCCGAGCCCCCCCTGTCTTATGTCACCATCGCCTCCGGAGACTAAAATTTTATAAAATCTGCTTTCTTGTTGCCGTTTCAGAACGTCGTATTTTTTATGGCGGGGGGCTCTGCCCCCTGAGCCCCCCCTGTCTTATATCACCATCGCCTCCGTAGACTCAAGTTTCATAAAATCTCATTTCTTGTTGCCGTTTCGGAACGTTGTATTTTTTATGGCGGGGGGCTCTGCCCTCCGAACCCCCCGGGTTTTATGTCACCATCTTCTCCGTAGACTCCAAAGTTTCATAAAATCTGCTTTCTTGTTGCCGTTTCAGAATGATGTAGTTTTTTAAGGCGGGGGGCTCTGCCCCCCGAGCCCCCCGGGTTTTATGTCACCATCTTCTCCGTAGACTCCAAAGTTTCATAAAATCTGCTTTCTTGTTGCTGTTTCAGAACGTTCTATTTTTTATGGCGGGGGGCTCTGCCCCCCGAACCCCCCCTGTCTTATATCACCATCGCCTCCGTAGACACAAAAGTTTCATAAAATCTCATTTCTTGTTGCCGTTTCAGAACGTTGTATTTTTTATGGCGGGGGGCTCTGCCCCCCGAACCCCCCGTGTTTTATGTCACCATCGCCTCCGTAGACTCTAAAATTTTATAAAATCTGCTTTCTTGTTGCCGTTTCAGAACGTCGTATTTTTTATTGCGGGGGGCTCCGCCCCCCGAGCCCCCCTGTCTTATGTCACCATCGCCTCCGTGGACTCAAGTTTCATAAAATCTCATTTCTTGTTACCGTTTGAGAACGTTGTATTTTTTATGGCGGGGGGCTCTGCCTCCCGAACCCCCCGGGTTTTATGTCACCACCTTCTCCGTAGACTCCAAAGTTTCATAAAATCTGCTTTCTTGTTGCTGTTTCAGAACGTTCTATTTTTTATGGCGGGGGGCTCTGCCCCCCGAGCCCCCCCTGTCTTATGTCACCATCGCCTCCGTAGACTCAAAAGTTTCATAAAATCTCATTTCTTGTTGCCGTTTCAGAACGTTGTATTTTTTATGGCGGGGGGCTCTGCCCCCCGAACCCCCCGTGTTTTATGTCACCATCGCCTCCGTAGACTCAAAAGTTTCATAAAATCTCATTTCTTGTTGCCGTTTCAGAACGTTGTACTTTTAATGGCGGGGGGCTCTGCCCCCCGAACCCCCCGTGTTTTATGTGACCATCGCCTCCGTAGACTCAAAAGTTTCATAAAATCTGTTTTCTTGTTGCCGTTTCAGAATGTTGTATTTTTTATGGCGGGGGGCTCTGCCCCCCGATCCCCCCGTGTTTTATGTCACCTTCGCCTCCGTAGACTCAAAACTTTCATAAAATCTGCTTTCTTGTTGCCGTTTCAGAAAGTTGTACTTTTCATGGCGGGGGGATTAGCCTCCCCGAGCCCCCCGTGTTTTATGTCACCATCGCCTCCGTAGACTCTAAAATTTTATAAAATCTGCTTTCTTGTTGCCGTTTCAGAACGTTGTATTTTTTATGGCGGGGGGCTCCGCCCCTTGAGCCCCCCATGATTTGTGTCGCCGTCGTCTCCGTAGATTTAAAAGTTTCATAAAATTTGCTTCCTTATTGCCGTTTTAGAACGTTGTATGTACTATCTGGTTTCATTATTACTATTCGGTTGGTACCTCTTTCATCAAATTGGTTCAGGACGTTACGCGTCATCAAATCATATAAGATATTGGAATACGAATATAAATAAGGAATTACTTTGCTAAGGCTTTGCCTTATTCTGGTGAAAGTAATCAATGAAATCGGTTTAATTGTAAGCAATATACTCAACTACACCATCATTTTTTTAAGTCGGTTAAAAATATGGCCTACGCAATGTAACCGTTATAACAAATCGATGGACACGTTGTTGATCAAAATCGGTTAAGTAGTGTAAGCGCTATGCTAGAGCATGCTTTATAATGCAAACATATAGTTCCAATCACCTTTCGTGGTCTTCAGCATCAGTTCCACTTGGTCAAATTATGCTTTCTGACAACACATACCTGAATCTCTTTAGAAAATAATAAAGAAATTGTACTTGTAACTATTATATTTGCAGAGTTCCGTCGATTTCTGATGGATTCCATCATCAGATCTTTACCATATTTCTAAGAGATAATAACGGAAGTGGTCACTTTCCAACAAAAAAAGAGTTTTTGAAATCTGTTGATTTTTTTATTTTTTTTCTGTAGAATTTTTGCTCTCACTTGTCCGCCTTTTTTGAAGTCTGTTAAAAATGTAGCCTATGTCACCCGGACTGTAATTACGAATTGATAGACACCTCAATCACTAAAATCGGTTAAGTAGTTTTCGCGCTATGGTGGAACAAACTTACATATAAATATACATACATAGACTGCTAAACTTATAACCCTTCCTTTTGGCTTTGCCGTAGTCGGGTAATAAAATAAACAAGGAATCACGTTTATTGTTAAAAAATAAAACAATATCTAATTAATAAGGTGTTGTCATTTTTTAATAAATAGAATCTCTTAACATTTGGTGGCAAAAACATTGACCCGAAAAGCTTAAAAAAATAAATTTGTTTTTTTTTATTAAATTTGAAATAAATTTGTTTTTATATGAATATATAAGTTGAACATTTGTATTATTTCCTTGGATTTATTTGAGAAAAGCACTATACAAGCCTCGGCGCGAACAGGGTTTATCGGCCTCGTATCTCTAGATGGCCTCGTTATCACTCGGCCATCTATTACTACTCGGCCAATAATTCCCTATTTCGCGGCCTCTGCAGTAATGTACTTTTGTACGTTTTCAACCTCCATCTCCACCATATTTAAAAATTAAATAAAAAAATCTAATTACTGGGTGATTTTTTAGTTGTAAATGGGATTTGTTAAATAGGATCATGGGCTGAAATTGGATAAGGGTGGTGCAAGGATAGTAGAGAACTATGGGGGAGGCCTTTGTCCAGCAGAGCCGTGGATTTCTATCGGCTGATATGATGATGATGATAGGTTGCTGGGAAGGGACACAGTGAGCAACTTTTGCTATGGGGTCAACTACGAAATCACGAACAAGATCTCAGCTCTTCCATATTTATCAGTGCGCTAAAATTAACCATTCTAAAAGGTCTGGTTCCGTAGTAAAAGTGTTTCAGTGTGACCTCCTCAGCAATTCCTGGCACTCCCATTCACGACAAAAAAACACCTAGTATATGCCGAATGCATCCGGAACGTTGGGCCAAACTATCCACTGAGTGGATACCGCAGGATGGGTACCGGTGCAGAGGCAGACCGAAAAGGAGATGGCGGGATGACCTGTACGCATTTGAGAACGTTTGGGAGCAACTTGCTCTTCAGCGAGATGACTGGAGAGAAAGAGGGGAGGCCTTTGCCCAGCAGTGGGACACACACAAACAGATTAGATAAAGAAAAAATAGATATATATTTATTGATCCTGCTGAGTAAAACTGAGAATATAAAAAAAAAATATGCACAATGTGGTGCATTTGTGTGCAAATACATAGGTATGTAATATATGTCGATACCATAGTACATAGGTACAATTATTTTGCCAATGAAATTGAAACCATATAGAGTTGTGCAATAACGTCCTACATGCAACGAGTTTTTCCGAAAAGCTAGTACGATTCTGCTCTAAGATATCGATCGAAGAACCTCCTATATCCTTTTTATTTAAACCAAGAAGTGAGTACATTAATCCAAACAGAAATACATTGGAATCTTGATCATATTTTGAAATAAAAATCCAAGTCAACCTTCTGTAATGATTCGAATAGAATAAATATTGACCACACCAAATCCTGCTGCGTCTATTCGTGTCGTGAAGTCGCTCTTAAGTCTATGCATCAGCGCTGACCTAGGTGCTCAGCTCCGATTTCCGTCTCGATTGTTGATAACCGGCGCGCGTTCACAGCCAATCGTAGCCGCAAATCCGCGTCCATCGCACGCCCCACGACCAGACTATGTCACAGTGCAAAAGAAGACAAAAAAACGTCGACGCCAAGCTGTGCCCCGCCAAGAGGTCATTTGCTAGTATACAATGCTATCTGCTGGCTGCTTAGCATCTGGAACACGGTTTTCCGTCGACGATCTGGGCGATGAAATCAAGAGGCTACACAAACAAACAAGCAATAAAATATATTTCTCATGCAGAGAGAGAACTGCATGTCGTTAATTCTGGCCGTCAGAGTAATTTACGTTTTGTTGTGGTTTTTGCGCATGTTGAAGAAATACAAGTATATTTTGATCCCCTTACGAAAAAAGAGGGGTGTTATAAGTTTAATATGTGTATCTGTGTGTCTGTCTGTGGCATCGCAGCCCCCAAACGTATGGACCAATATGAATGCGGTTTTAAATCGAAAGACATGTCTGTCGAGATAGTTCTTAGCTATGTTTGGTGGAAATAGGACCGGTAGTTTCCATTTCCAAGATATTTAGCTTTAATTGAAACAAGTGACAAGATCTGCCAATATTGAAGCTAAGAAGTTCAAACTGTGTAGTTATGTTCAGTTTTAGTAGCATTTTCTATATCACTTATTGAATGAGGGTCTCATGATGACCAATATTTGTGTCGGGGGTGTTTTAAATCTTTAATTTAGGTTATTTAAACTCTACCGTGGAACTATTCAAGCCTGTCTATACCTACAGCATCAGAAGTCCCAAAACTATGTTGCTATAAAGTTTAATGTTCTAAACACTGACACGTGGGCGCCACGTTGTATCAAATATTTATGTGTTTACACGAGACAATGTGTCTGATCCGACGTGATATTAAAAAAACTTCCTGAGACCGCTAACCACGAAATTTTGCCTCAATTTAGTTGAACGAGTGAGCGAAGCGTTTTCTTAGTTACTTGGTCAAAAATTCCATGCCCGTTTATCCGGATTTCCGGCTATTCTTGCCTATAAGTCGCATTTCTCAACTGATTCTCATGAAGTTTTGTGAACAGAGGTCTTTAAGAAGCTTTATTCCTAAAAAGAAAAATTATATTATGACAAATATATTGATAATTTCAACCAACTTTTTGAAGTGAATAATACTTTTCCCCGAGTTCTAGGTAGTAATATAATATAGCTATTTCATGCTTTTATTGCGTGCAGTCGAAAATAAGTTGAAAAAACTATTTTTCCGCGTGAATTTTGTCAATTTCGAGTAGTTTTTGAAACAAAAATTATCAATGAAAAATTTAAACTGTCGGTTTCAAATATAACCAATAAATCCCAATAGCCCTGTTCTAGGTAGTAACAGCAATAATATGTTAAGAAACATCTTTGATCATAGAGAAAAATGTCTAAAACAATCAGCATTTTAAAAAGAATAAGGCCTGTTAATTAGGTACCTATACCTATTGAATTGTTTGGTTGGTACATTTTTTGTTTGATTATCGAACCTAATCATATAGAATCTATTTGTCAATTAATTGACTAAGTATTTCGATTTTTTTCAAAACCGAGGAGCTATGGGGGTCGTAAACGTACCAAAAGGTACATTACATACCTGGGGCAGTGCATTCTGCCATGCCATGGTAAAAGGACGTATCTTACTATGACATCCGTATAAAGATACGACCTTTTACCGTAACACGGCTGAATTAGTGAATGTTCCAGATCGTAGGTGTATAGATCTGTGATCTCGGGCTTCAGTAACTATGTCCTATGTCCGTGGTCTGTCAAAATTAGTGAATCCCACCTACTGCCTAGGGTGACATAAATTACATATTTCAGCCATATAAACGCGACAATCATTTCATCCTGCATTGTCCCAACACCATCCTTAAAATGATAGCGGACAGACTCGAGTGTCCCTATATAAATCACTGTTGCATGCTTCATGTAAAAACTAACACTTAGAATAAGACAAAATTGTACTACTAACAAAATGAGTCAAAGTTACTTGAAATAAAAATTATTATTATTTATTTATTATTATTTGTCTCTCGTTATAGAGTCTCGGGCTCATACGTCCCGGTCTTTTGGAAGGCTTGCGTGGGGATATGGATCCAACACGTAGAGGCCCCTTGGAGAAATTTGCTGTGGTTGTAGCCCTGCTGTATTATTGTGGAATGAATTGTCCCTTGCGGTATTTCCGGACCGATACGACCTTTAAACCTTCAAGAAAAGAGCGTACTGCCACCTGTGCGGCCGGCAACGCACTTGTGACTCCTCTGGTGTTGCAGGTGTCTATGTGCGACGGTAATCGCGCACTATCAGGCGATCCGTTTGCTCGTTTGCCCCCTATAACGACAAAAAAATATATATATCACCTTGTATTATGTACCGACATAATTATATTACCAATTTACCTATAGTCAGTTAAAATAGTAAGTATCGTATAATAATATATAATAGAATATAAGTATGACTAGACTGCAAGCTAACTGCATGTGTAGTGTAATGGAGACGGCACAGCTGACTGATAAGATGGCGCCGAGAGCGATGCCATAATTACGTCTCAAGACTCTCAAGTGCCACTTGAGATGCACTACCGTGCCGTAAATAACTCATTATTTCACTGTAAACGTCTGTTTAAAATTCATCAATAGTTATGATTCTCGTTCGTGGAGGAATGTTCAAACGAAGAGGATAAGTAAAAGTCATAACCTTCATTTTTGTTTTACCACTGTCGGGAAAAATAATCCTGTAACTTAACGGATACGATATTATCTATTGTGTATGTGTTTATTAGGGTCCATCTTTGTCAGTATCGAAACATTATTTCAATGTTTCTATCTTTGTATTTATCTGATGATGATGATGATGATGATGATGATGATGATAATGATGATGATGATGATGATGATGATGATGATGGTGATGATGATGATTTATAACTAAATATTGTCCGCCGCAACTACGTCCGCGCAATTTATTTTCTTTACTGTGGACGGATAATAAAACGAATTCTATAACTACCTTAAGATTTTTCCCGAAATCATGACCACTCCATAGAAAACAGATTTTCATAAGAAATCTAGAATTGTATAACAATATAGATAGATAGATATGAAAATTATTTAAAACTAGCTGTGCCCCGCGGTGTTACCCGCTCATCCCACGGGAACACTACATTTATTCGGGATGAAAAGTATCCTATGTCCTTTCCCGGGTCTCAAATTATCTCCATACCAAATTTCATCTAAGTCGGTTCAGCGGTTGAAGCGTGAAGAGGTAACAGACAGACAGACAGACAGACACACTTTCGCATTTATAATATTAGTATGGATTCGTCCCGCCGTTTCGGCGTGACGAGAAGACAGTAAACATATCTTTAAAGATATGTTTATATACCAACAGATGGCACTATACAACTGGCGCTTAGCGCCCATTCAGTTCCTGCGTCCCGCTGTTAAGATATTTCCTAAAATAATGACTCTACTCCATAGAAACCGGATTAACAATGCAATTGTGGCGTGCGTGTAGGCGACCACGCATAGGAAAGCGCAGTGTGGGTCGGCTCCCGACTTTCATTTTATTAATTTACACAAAAACATAAGTACATAACATACAAATTTAAGTAATCGCGTAAAAAGTAAAAATAAAAAAGCGCGTCTCGCCAATAAGCGTTACAGATTGGCGAGACGCGCTCAATTTAAAAAAAAAAACAACTAGATGGACTAGAAGGACGGATGCCCTCGTCAGGGTAGCGGGGAATCAATGGACGCGGTCTGCACGGGATCCCACTTTATGGCGAGACTTGGGGAGGCCTATGTTCAGCAGTGGACGTCTGTGGCCGATAGATAGATAGATAACTTTTGTTGATCTCCGCTACGTAAAGGTTGTCTGGACGAGATCGCTGTTTAGCGATAAGACCGCCTGTTGTTAACCTCTGTTTATTTTTTACTGTACATCTCTCATGTTTTGTATCCATGTGTATTTGAGGTGAGCAATAAAGTGGATTTGTATTGTATAACGTGTGGTTTTATAAATATTGACACAGAGGTATTATGAAAAGAAAAATGTAATGTGATCCACTGCAATGTAAGCAGGACTCGAACCTGCGACCCTACGCTTTCGGCGCAGTGCTCTCCCAACTGAGCTATCACATCGTTACGTCACACCAAATCTTTAATTCCATAATTCTACGCTACTGGAACGCCCTCTGCGTCGTGTGTTTAATATGCTTAAGCGCATTAGCCATACCGATACATTCATGATTCATTGATGACATGAAATGATTTATTTTGTGTAATTTAGAGCTGCACAGCATGATAAAGGTCGTATTTTTAGGTTATGCTCTTGATTTGACAGCGCTTGTATATGCGTTCAGGTTAACGCATCCTAAATGCCACCTAAATGCCATCAGCGCTCGTGCGTGCAGCTCTCCGTGGCGCCAGCTATGGTCCCACTGGAAGATCAGCGCTGGCTTCTGAGAGCATCTTGCTGAGGTGGGACCTTTTCGAGGCACAGCCATAATTATATTATAATTGCTTGTTGTAGTTTTTATTAATTTTCTTCACTTTATATAATTATGTTTTTTGGTCACGAATAAATGTATTTCTTTCTTTCTTTCTACATACATAACGTCTGGTTGTTCGCAGGATGTCCAGCTACGGGAGCATCTCGCCCTCCGACGAGGGCTTCGACCGGTACGAGCCGCCTTTCTACTGCCCGCCCAGCCACCAAGGTACAGGGTAATTAAGTACTTACTCGTATTTGTAACACCCCGTACCCTAAGCACAAAACAGATAGATACAGAAATCAATCTACATACAAGTGCGCTCGAGCAAACGCACACATAGACATTGCTCACGGACACGATATCTCGGACCAGTTCAGACCAGTGCGAGCGCGAGTGCCATCCTCAGTGTCCGTGAGCAATGTCTATGTGTGCGTTTGCTCGAGCGCGCTTGTATGTAGATTGATTTCTGTACCTATCTGTTTTGTGCCCTAAGACTCATGAAACACTTATAACAATGTACACGCCGTATGTATGTAGACGCCGGGAAAGAAGGGCTTGTGTAGGTATAGGCGGCCGACCGTAGGGGAGCCGGATAGTGATACGAATCCAGCAAGCCGTTTTCACGGCTACGCATGTAAATTTATGTACCTATAGTGCTTTTCTCAAACATAATGTAAATTAAATAGAATAAAAACACCACTAAAAAAATATCAGCTGTTTAGCCTGTTCATGAACACAGACGCCATATTAAAAAAAACATACGCCCCGGCTTTGGGCTTCAGTTTTGTATTTGTATGAAATTCCTTTACAGTTCTCTCGTGTTGTTCCGCTCGAAACTGATACTTCGAAGCCTGGTATGACGCACGTTATGAAGAAATTTCATTGCATGTTTGAGAAAATTATATATTATTATTTATTATTGTGTAATAAGACCATTAAGTGCTTATCTTTTGTAAGGCTCCGTACCTAAAGACTCATGACATTAAACACTTCTAGAGTGACTGTTAGTTAATTATTTTTATTAAAGTAGTAACGTCTGCTAACGTAAATCAAATGTTTACAATGAAGCGAAACATTGAAAAATTTAACGGTTCAGGCAGGATTCGAACCTGCGTAACGGCTTTCCGGGCCAACACGGGCGTACTACCAACTGGACCACCGAACTTGATGCCAGAGCCGTTGAATATTTCAACCAGTATACTTGCTTTAGGGTGGCATCGTAGCGTCATCTACCGTAAAGATTACAAATACCCACAAATGATGTCACAAGTAGCCATTGATTGTCGGCAGGCAGCCCGATGGACGGCGGCGTGTACTGGCCAGGCGCCGAGCCCGAGTTCGACTCCCAGGACATGTACCACGACAACGGACACTATATTTCACGAAGCTATGGTAAGCACTGACTTTGTCGTTTTATGAGCTCCGTGACGCAATGAGAAAAAGCCTCAAAAACGCATTAAGCCTTATCCGTTAAAAATGCTGTTTGTTTTAGACATTTTTCTCTATAGTTATTATTATTATTAATCCGTTTATTGCGGCTCGAAGCTTGTGCCAGTATCAGTTTTTTTGGTTTATAACCAATGCATGACTTCCGTGTTAAATGTAAATAAAACTTATCAAAAAATAAAAAAATTAAACATGAGATGAAATGAACATGAACAAAGATGGCCATTGGCCGATGAATCTTCTCTATAGTTAAACATGTTTCTAAACAGACATTTGACAGAACAAGCATTTGACCAAAACAAGACATTGACAAGCGTTTGCGCTACCAAGAAAGGAGCGTTCTTCCACCTGTGCGGCCGACAACGCACTTGTGACTCCTTTGGTGTTGCAGGTGTCTAAGGGCGACGGTAATCGCTTTCCTTCAGGCGATCCGTTTGCTCGTTTGCCCGCTATGGGTGAAGACAGACGAGCTTAATTTGAGTCGCGTAATTTCGGTCGCGCCATACATCATGTCACGTGATCAAGTCACACTAGGTATGGCGCGGCCGAAATTATGCGACTCAAATTACACTCGTTTGGCTTCACCCTACGACTTAAAAAATAAACGCATTTGCCTCAATAAAGTCTTATCTCAGCATAGTTAATGCAATTCTGCCTCAACACAATACAATTTTAGAATTGTATAATAGTATAGATGAATATGGGACTACATTACATGATTGTTGTCTGATTGATGCTTGTTGTTACCTACTGATTTGTTTTTTGCAATTTCTTTGTGTAATCTTTATTTATATTTAGTGGTGCACAATAAAGAGTATTATTATTATTATTGTTGTCATCTATACCACAATTTATTAAGGTGTTTGTTGCAGGTTACGACGATGTCCAGATGACCAACGAAACATACGAAGGCTTCCACCAGAACATCCATCACAACTACTTACAAAACAACACAGGTGAGCCAACCGTCTGGATTAGACAGCTGTTTGATTGTTGTTTGAAAACAAGCGTTTGTTTCTGTTTATGCATGTGGTTTACTGAAACGCGTGCGTAAAATGCGTATACAGGGTATCCCACGGCTATGCGCCTATGCCACATGGAGGGGAAGTACATAAATATTTTTGACAGATTATTTTGCTCAATGAAGACAACTTTTAATTTTTAAAATTAAGTAATAATGCATTGATAGTTAAAAAAAAAATTAAATATTTGTATGAAAATTTTCAGCGAGACCTATTATAATAATTTGAATGTTACAAATTTCGGTGTGCCTTTATTTTAACATATTATGTTACTTGAGGAGAATTGTTCTTTGCCATTTACTCTTTTGATTGGCATCCTAAAACTACAGGATGTTTTTCTTTCCACTTTCGGTCGGTTCGATTCCCAGGTGAGACAAGCAATTTTTTTTAATCTGTGAATGTAGTATTACTTAATTTAAAAAATAAAAGGATGTCTCAATTGAGCAAAATAGTCTATCTAAAATATTTAACCTCTTTACCTAGCTGACAGCAGATAGTATGGCATTGTATAGCGGCAAATGACGTCGTGGCGTCTGGGGCACTGTTTTCGTCGACGTGATTTGCCGTCTTTGGCGCTCAAAAGGTTAAGGTACTTCCCCTCCATGTGGCATAGCATCCTGACACCCTGTATGATGCGGCGTCCTATTAGAACTCCGAAACATTGTTTCCAATCTGTAATTCGCCCAATTTTCATTTTCTCCAAAAGTATGTTTGTCCTGAAACCCTAATATTTTCTGGGTTTTATAAACTTCGTTTAAAAGAAACTATTGATACAAAGATATCAAAGCTCAAAGAAACATTGAAATGAGTTACCTGGAGAATCGAACCCGGTACCTCTGGATTGCCGGTCCAGTGCATTAACCACTTCGCTACCCGAACTCCAACCAACCTTTCGAATTTTTCCTTATGCTTTGTGTGTCGATCTTTGCATTGTTTATTTGAAAGGTTTTTACACCTTAGCGACTTCGTTTTAAAGAACCCATTAGGTTAGGCTAGGTTTGTTTTAGAATTATTCTGAAATGAGAACAGTTTTGAAAAAAAATGGCATGTATTTGTCGCGTCATCAATGTGATAAAAACAGCTAAGCGTCTTGGAATAGAAAATCTTGGATGTTTTTAGGTAAATAATAATCTCATGTTTACGAACGACATTGCATGTTTACGAAATTGCATGCTGTGACACAGACAAAACTATTTTAGCCAAAAACGACACAAGGCAAATTTGCCTTTATATAAACACTATGAGAGATTTCCGTCTGTAGTCGCCAGTTTCTCAGATAAAAGTCGCCGTTCACAGACGTAGTGCTGTATCACGACGGGGGTTGCGTCCCTCGACGTCCTGTCTGTGAACGTGTTAAATTCAAGAATGCATGAATAGTGTACATTTTAACGATATACTATTTTGAAAAGACTACATACTTCACCTACTCTTTTATTGCTTATTTTTGCTCAATCCTCTAACCAAAGGTTGTCTGGAAGAGATCGCTCTTTAGCGATAAGACCGCCTATTGTTTTTAAATTAAGGTTTCAATTGTAACATTTTTCTTCTTGGTGTGCAATAAAGAATTGTTGTATTGTATAATTTGTATACTTCTCCACCAAACCTTTTGTTCACGCAATTTGGCGAGCGTAGTTAGTCGCACCGATACTACCGATATCCGTCGCGATGTACACAAATTACCAGTTAAATACAGTGCAAGCTAATTTCTCAACCGACTTAAAAAAAACACCGAACTTTATTTTGTGTTCTACTCTGTGCTATTAGTTAGTGATCATTAATTTATCCAGGAGTGGAGTGCGAGCTCCAACTGCCCCGCTACCCGCGCCCCGCGGCGCCGTCCTTCGTGCGCGTGGTCAAGCGCCGCACCACAGCAAACAAGAAAGAGCGCAGGCGCACTCAGAGCATCAACACGGCCTTCACTGACCTTCGGGAGTGCATCCCCAACGTGCCGCCTGACACCAAGCTATCTAAGGTAAGCTGTTTATACTCCTACCTTCCTGGTACCATACTTTCGACTACGATAAAATCTTGAAGTTAGAACGAAGAGAGAGCAAAGGATTAACGTACTAAACTGTCCAAGGTGACCAGCTCACATTGCTAGTCTCCTGGTGTACTGGAGCAGCCATATTATCTTGTAAGAGACTTCACCAGACACCAAACTGTCCAAGGTGAGCTCCTTACACCCCTAGCCTCCTGGTACCTATACTGGCGCCCTGCGGCAGTGTCTTTCGTGCGCGACGTCAAGCGACGCGCCACGGTCAACAAGAAGGAGCGACGTCGCGCTCAGAGCATTAAACACGGCCTTTACTGACCTTCGGGAGTGCATCCCCAACGTGCCGCCTGACACCAAGCTATCTAAGGCAAGCTATTTATACTCCTACCTTCCTGGTACTAGATAGTTTCGACTACGACGAAATCTTGGGGTTAGAACTTAGAACTAAGAGAGAGCAAAGGACAAAACTGTCCAAGGTGACCAGCTCACACTGCTAGCCTCCTGGTGTACTAGGAGCAGCCATATTATCTTGTACAAGACTTCACCAGACACCAAACTATCCAAGGTGAGCTCTTTACATTCCTTGCCTCCTGGTACCCGTATCTGGACCCGTACCACCGAACTGGTGAAGGTGAGGTTCTCACACTCTCATAGTCTTCCAGTCAGAGCAGTCGCAATGTCATCAACGAGACTCCGTCAAACACCAAGCGATCTAAGGCGAGTTTTATTAATTCCTAGTCTCCAAGTACTCTCGGAGCAGCCCCGTGAGACACCAATCTGTCCATGGCGCACTCCTCATATTCTAAGGTTCCTGATATTCCCTGAGCTGCCACGAACTCTTCTACGAGACCATCTGTCGAAGTATCCACCTACTTCTCTGGCACATGCTAGTCTAGTAAGACTAGCATGTATCAGATACCACTATAGTGAGAAGGACTCTTTGCACTACTCTCCTGTTATTTAAACATGGGTTCCGATTAACATTCTACCATTAGCATGTATATTTTACATTGTAGGTAATTGTGTCTCAAAACGTGATGATATCCCAATTTTTTTTAATTTTTGCTGCCGTCTGCCAATTGTAGTCGTAAATATAATCGAAGAATAAGATAAACTAGGTTATCTTTAGAAGCAATAATTCAAAATAATAATAATAAAAGTACTTACCAACATTATGATTCAAGTGTGCCACATTGGTCACAGGAAGCTATTTTACTGTCCGAGCCGAAAGGCGAGGGTTGTATAAATTTTAGTTATAAGTTTTAATAACGTGAGTACAAATCGCGATAGTTATTGATTACCAATAAATACTCGTAATTTAGGTAGTTTAGCAATGTTTGCTTAAATTTTATCTATTTTCGGAGAATTTCATTCCCCGCATATTCCGGCATTGGTATCCTGTCTCAACTTCGAAATATTGTTCGCTAATATTTATTTGTCCGAAAGTATTTTTCCCTCAAACCCTTAATATTTTCAGAAATTTATTTAAAAATCGTTTTAAAGAACCCATTAGGTTAGGTTTGTTTTATAATTCTGAAAAATTAACAGTTTCGGAAAAAATGCCATTCGGCCAAATTAAAATTTGGCGAAACGTCACAGATGGGATACAAAATTAGTGTTATAGATAGGTAACCTCCGGCATTGCATATTAGTTTGTGATTGTGACCTCTGTGGCAGACGGCAGCGCGGTCGGCGGGCGTGAACGCTGCGTTCTCGCTGCTGCGCGCGCGCATCCCGCGCGTCGCGCCCGACACTAAGCTTTCCAAGGTCGGTGATACTCCTGACAGACATCGGAATGTTGGGGCAATCTTATTTATACCTGATTTTGGGGTTGAGCACAAATCACGAGAGGTTCGATAGGAGGGGAATCACGAAAAAATCACGACTGGTCACGTTGGTGGAGGGAGAATGAAACCTCACGTGTATTTTTCCCGGTTTCGAACAAAGAACCTCGCCAAATATCACCAAGGGGGATGGGGGGGTCAAAAAGTTGCCGAAAAAACCTCACGTGATTTGTTCACAACCCCTTTGCCCCGCTGATTCCCATGTCTGCCTCTGACCTAATCGAAAAACGCGTCACACTAAGTACTTAGCCTAAACTTATGAGGGATCGTCCTAACGGAAATGCCACAACTTTGCGCGACAGCGGCAGCGGTGCGCGGTACGTGTCTCGCGCACTCGTATGGCCGCAGCGCTCGGATCTCTCGCTCAACCGCTCGCCGCGCCACTGGTCACGCAAAGTTGTGACATCTCTGTTAGATGTTGTACTGTACCTCATTTCTGCGCTGCCAAATTATATTACACTTTAATGGAATTTTAACAAACATCATGTTGAGCGCTATTTCGCCAACCCGGTCGCGTGAATTTGCGCCTCATTTGTATGCACCGCCATAGATATAAGGCGTAAACTTAACTTAACCGAAATGATGAAATAAATAAATAAATAAAAATAAATAAATAAATATTAAGGGATAATCTTACCACAAATCGACCTAGTTTTAGTCCCAAAACTAAACAAAGCTTGTACTATGGGTACTAGACGACGATATAGGTAGAGTACCTACCTATATCGTCGTCTAGTTTAACAACAAAGCCGTTTAAAATACAACTAAACTAATAGCAAAGGCCGAATTCGATGGTCACCAAATGTCTGGTCAGGTCAAACAAAAGAAAAGGTAACGGTACCGACCTTACATACTTACAAATTGTTTCCTAATTGGTTTGTCATAAAAGAAGGCGTGAATACTTAAAACTGTGTCTGCAGACGATTTTGTTGAGAAAGTGTGAACCCGTAGCGTTGGGCGATAGTACCTATACATAATATATAAATACATATATAGATAAAATCCATGACCCAAGCACAAATATTCGAGTTCATCACACAAATATTTGCCCTGGCTGGGATTCGAACCCAGGACCGCCGGCTCAGTAGGCAGGTGTCTGCAAACTGCGCCAACCGCGTCGTCAAATGTAATGTATGCTTCTCGAATAGCAAACTTTGCGTTTTAATGACCATATATCTGAGTTATAGCTTATTTCGCGATATCTATCGAAGGATCAAGGAGATAAGTGAAACTTGATATTCTTTTAGAATCAGAATATTATTTATTGCCTTAAAAAACTTATCCTAAGAATTACATTGCTAGTAACTAAAAAAAAACGATACAAGACAGAATAAAGTGAGGCCTCAGTCTCAGCATGTGCTAGGCCAGTAAAGCCCAGCGCTGGATTTCGGACTAAGCCCGGAGATTAAGTCGGTTGCTGACATGTTGACAGTTCAAAAAAAAATGAAATTAAATGTATAATAGTGATGCAAACAACTAGAATAATTACAAAAAAAAAAGTACTACTAAAATAATGTAAATTCTCAAATACATGTAATTTTAGAAAATACACAATAACTAGGAGGCGCCTGCAACTCGTCCTTTACTTTTTTATTTACCGATAAAAAGTATCTTTGTATGTCCAGCTATCCCTGTACCAAAATTGGTTAAAATGTTTCCAGCCGTTTCGGCGTGATGCGAGGACAAAGGAAATTATGAAAACAGATGGCACCAGGTTAGCATTGATAAGTACGGACGTTAGGGTAGCAAATAGTCGACACCGAGATAGTCGGTGGTGTACTGAATCTTTAATGTTTTTTTTTCTTTAAGACATGACGTGAACTGGTTAGCGTGGGGCTGGTTAGCTCTCACTACCGGTAGTCGGACTTTGTGTGGGAGTATAACCCGCTAATGGGTTTATCTCCGCGCCACAGGGGGAATCTTTAATGAGAGAATTACAGGCTTTTTATACTGGCTTCTTGGCGTCACGTAACCTTTTAGGTTCGTGACATTTACAGTGATATTATAAAGTTAATACAAACAATAGGTTAACATTTCTAATCTGATATTATATGTAATTAATTCAATATAATATTGTTCTTTTAAATGTCATGTTACGTTGTTGCTCTGTCACCACAGCATGAGGCCGCGCGCCCATACAAAACAAAATATGACTATCCTGCATCATGCTAATAAGATTTTACCTAAAATCATGACCCCTCTCCATAGAAATATGATTTTCTATACAAATCTATAATTTTATAATAGTATAGATGTATGCAAATCGGCGTGGGTGTTGGAATGAAAGTGTATGTTGGTGTGGTGTGTCGCGTGTGTGCGAGGGAGTGCTATGGTATGTCGTGATGTGTGAATGCTTTAATTATTTAGCTGAACATTTATACTTTGCAAATAGGTTATAGGTTGCAAGTGTACTTAAACTATCAGTAAACTTATCACTACATCACTACATAGTATAAAACAAAGTCGCTTTCTCTGTCCCTATGTCCCTTTGTATGCTTAAATCTTTAAAACTACGCAACTGATTTTGATGCGGTTTTTTTTAATAAATAGAGTGATTCAAGAGGAAGGTTTATATGTATAGTACATGCAGAATTTATCAGTATTGCACCCGTGCGAAGCCGGGGCGGGTGGCTATTAGCATAGAGTAAGGAATTATTAGTAACTAAATAAACGGAGCGTAGCGAACAGCGACCAAGGTACCTACAGTTGTAATAAATACATAATATGGTTTCAGTAAAACGACATGTAGTCACATGATACGTTCGTATTAATTATTTTATTGAAATTATAACACAATAATTGGAAATTATGCATTGTGTTTGTACAAGTGTATAAAACCAATATGCACGGCATTTATTTAGCACCAATGAATTTTATACCACTTGTAAATAAGGTATAGACATGGTTTTCGCTTGGCTTGTTTGAACATGCCATTTGTATTGACAGAGGCTTGCATTACACATTGAATGCGTAGGTAATTAGGTATGGTGTTTCATTTACGGCTACGATTCCGCTAAAGAACTTTTCTTTCATTTATTTTCTGTTTTCTTTTTTTTCCTCTTTTTCTTTTCTAGAATTTGAATTTTGACCCGTGCCAATAAGGTCGAAATTGTTATCTGTCATATATGGCTTAGTATGCAGTAAACGGTTAATAATAATAATCACTTTTTAAATAATTGATACATAATTAAAAAGTGATTATTACTATTAATTAATTAACATACTTTTTAAGGTTCCGTACCCAAAGTGTCAAAAACGGGACCCTATTATCCGCTGTCCGTCCGGCCGTCTGTCCGTCTGTCACCAGGCTGTATCTCGTGAACATCACGGTTCATGTTAACCAGCTAGACAGTTGACATTTTCACAGATGATTACTATTGCCGCTATAACAACAAATACTAAAAACAGAATAAAATAAATAATTAAGTGGGGCTCCCATACGAGAAACGTGATCGGTTGCGTTAACTTTGCACCTCATTTGTATGCCTCGCACCTCAGGTGCAAATATCGGTTCAAGTCTGGTATTGTGGCAAATAACCTAAATTAATAACAAACATGCAATGAAATATTGATGTTATGTTCCTTATAAAAGGCTGCGAAGTATGACGTTTCCGATGCAGCTTGACGAGAGGTCGTTAATGGAATTTCATACAAAATTGGAGGCCCAGGTCGGCAACATGCTCTTTTTTAATTTCTATTCCACTTAAGTTTGTGACATGGCATCATGTCGATCAGCCATTAAAAAAAAAACAAAGCAACATTTGCTTTTTGGTTAACTATGACATGCTGCCAGCAGGCTGCCACCATGCTTATTATAAAAAAAACAATTAGCGATTTGGTATCTTTTGATCAACTTAAGAAATAACACATAATTAACTAATTCTATTAATGTATATGTATGTAATATAAATTGAAAATATTTCATCTAAATATTAGCGATAAAATTGTCTACTCAAACCATAAAAAACGCGTAAGAATTTTTTTAATCATTTCGGAGGGAAACTTGAAATATTCGCTCTGTAATAGTTTTATGAGTTTTGTTGTGCGTTGTTAATTTTAGTATTCATAATTCAATATGAGTTCCGACGAAAATATCGACAAAGAGTGTATACTATTGAAACACCCCCGACACAGGTACCTGGTCATCATGAGAACCTCATTCAATGAGTGATATAGAAAATGCTACTAAAACTGAACATAACTAAAGCCATGACCACTAATGTATGAGGATTGTCAAGAGGGCGCTATTTATAAGATTTATATGGCAACAGTTTTGCAACTGTCAATATAGTTCGAGAACATAATATTAGCAACTGAATATTTTTTCCAAGACATGTTTACTTTTATTATTTTGTACATCTATTATCAAAATAAGAAATTTTACGATTCAGAGATTTCTATAACCAGTCAATTGCTTCGAATTTTGAGTTGGACTCTATTTATATAATAAAACTTTCGGGCGGAACAACTCGGGAAAACTGTAAAGGAATTTCATACAAAATTGAAGGCCTAGGCCGGGAAGTAATTTTTTAAACCATGGCGTCTATATTCATAACAGGCTAAACAGCTGAACTATTTTTTTGAGTGGTGTATTTTTTATTTTATTGCAAAATTATATTTGAGAAAAGCACTATACATGCCTTAGCCGTGAAAAGGGCTCGCCGGCTTCGTATCACTATCGTCTATACCTACTCACCCGGCAAGCCCTTATTTCCAGGCGTCTGCAGTAATGTACTATTACTGGGAGTTGATTAATTTGCTAGCGTCACACCATATTATAACCGTGTTGTTTTGCTGCAGATCAAAACCCTGCGGCTGGCTACATCTTACATCTCCTACCTCCTGAAGGTCCTGGAAACGGACGGGGAGCCCGCGGGAGGGTTCCGGGCGGAGCTGCACCACGCGCCGCCGAGGAGGCGGGCGGAGACACAGGTATAAATAATAAGCCTTTTCTCAAACATGCAATGAAATATCGTCGTAACGTGCGTTAGAACAGGCTTCGAAGTGTCAAGTTTCGGGCGGAACAATTCGAGAGAACTGTAAAGGAATCTCATACAAAATTGAAGGCCTAAGCCGGGAAGTAATTTGTTTTTAATTTTAATGTAAACATGGCGTCTGTGTGTATGAACAGCTGATATATATTTTTTTTCTAGTAGCTACCCATTCAGCCATCGGACCAACAATATCCGTGTTAATGCCTAGTACACACGAACTGAAAATACCGTCTATACGTAAGTCACCAGAGACCATAGACAATATTAAAAATCCTCTGCCTTTATTTTACTTAGTATAGAAACTAAGATTCTTATTATCAGGTTGTGTATAATGGCCCTAATATTCGCACACTACACACGTGGACTTATTAAAGAAAAAAAATATAGAGGGATTGGAGGGAAAATTAAAAATACTTTTTTTAAACATGGCGTCTGTGTTCATGAGCTGGCTGAACAGCTGAATTATGTTTTTTTGAGTGGTGTATTTTTTTATTTCATTGCATATGTTTGAGAAAAGCACTATACATGCCTTAGCCGTGAAAAGGGCTTGCCGGCTTCGTATCACTAGACGGCCTCCCTTACGGTCGGCCGTCTATACCTACTCAGCCGGCAAGCCCTTATTTCCCGGCGTCTGCAGTAATGTACTATTATTCTGAATAAGAAACAATGTGTAGTTAACAATTAGTTTTTTTCTTTAAAGAATGTCTCTCTTCTCAGAGTGCCTGTTGGCATAGGCCTCCTCCAACTCCTTCCACTGTCCTCTATCAAGTGCTACCCTAGTCCCCTGAGGTCCTAGAGTTGACCATTGGGTCACTCGTTTGCTCCATTTCTATACTTACTAAAAATTTCACTCCTCAACTTAGCGAGCGAAGCGTCTCCATTTCAACTCGGCCTTTTCATGCCCATATTTCAGCCATTTTGAAAAACTTCGACTTTTTTTTCTTCATTGTAAACATTTAACTTCGAATCGGTTGTGAAATGCGGCCAGTAGGCGAGGACAGCCAGAAATCCGGACAAACGGACACCCGGACATCCAAACAACCGGACATACGAATGAATATTTGACCAAGCTGAAACAGAGAAACTACGCTCGCTTCGCTCGCTCGGTCAATTAGATGCCTCTCAATGTTCAACTCTTCAACCCCTTCTTACGTCGGGGGCTAGGCAACTTTCATTTTTTTTAACCAGGCCTTTTTCCGATATAATCAAATAAAAGAAAAAAAAACATTTTAACTCATTTTTATATTTCCGAAAATATTTCTATTTATAATGTTATTAAAAGTATCGTGAGACATCTTTAATAATTATAAAAAATTGGGCAAGTGCGAGCCCGACTCGCACATGAAGGGTTCCGTCCCTATAGGTATATATATGTCGAAGATCAAAAATCAGGACTTCAAATCCAGACTGATTTGAGTGTATTCGGCGGCGAAGGTTGGCAACACCGTGCACGTGCAGCTTACCAGTTACCGGTCTACCTGCATAAAAAGGGCAGCTGGCCACTGGGTGGGGACATTCTTGGCTTGAACGCTGAACGGCACGGACGTGCTGCCAACTCCGATCCGACTTCACTGCGTTCTGATTAGTAACATTTAGATTGTCGTTATGCTATCGTGTTAATTAAAAGTGGTTAATTATAGTGTATTGTTATAATATTACCTTACGTTGATTATACGAGTTTAAATCAGAAGCTTGACTATTATTTTGGACTCTGATAATGGAAAACGACCTGTCACCTGACGGTCAACGCCCGCCCGTCCCGTCATATATATAATCTATAACAAGTTTGTTGTATGGGAGCCCCCCTTAAATATTTATTTTATTTCATTTTTAGTATTTGTTGCTATAGCGGCAATAGAAATACATCATCTGTGAAAATTTCAACTGTCTAGCTATTACCGTTCTTGAGATACAGCCTGGTGACAGACGGACGGACGGACGGACGGACAGCGAAGTCTCAGTAATAGGGTCCCGTTTTTACCCTTTGGGTACGGAACCCTAAAAACGGTTTAAACTCACGTAAAAATTGTCAGGAACGGCCCGACATGTTTCGAACTCATTTGGAGCTCTTCATCAGGGGTAGCTATCCGTGCTGCTACGCGACTCGCGACCCACTGCACTTTTAATCGGTCTTCTTGCCGCCCTCTGCACCTCTATTTATGATTAAAAAATCGATTTGAAAAGTTCCTCATTCTAATAGAGCGTAGGAGATAAGAAATTGGTCACAGCGCTGACAGTCGGGACTACTTCTATGACGGATTTAGTATGGCATGTCTCTAGATAGAAGATTGACATGGGCCAAACACATAAAAACCAAAAGAAATGAAGCGAACTTGAGTTTTCAGAATCTGTCCTGGCTAGTAGGCCGCAGATCTCCCCTATCAATGCACAATAAACTTCTAGTGTACAAGGTCATGATAAAGCCTAAATGGACCTATGGTATTGAACTGTGGGGTTCACCCAGTAACTCCAACGTGGAAATTCTGCAGAGATTCCAAAACATAGCCCTTCGGACCATATCCCAAGCCTCTTGGTTGACAAGAAACAGTGAAATACACGAACACCTGGGAATGCAAACTGTTAAAGAAACACTAAGCGCCGCAAGCATAAAATACGGAAACCGACTTAAAAATCACACAAACGACCTAGCGCAAAAGCTCCTGGATACTACAGGGAATATATAAACCGACTAAAGAGGTGGCAAATATTGGAATTGGGCCATCGAAATTAACTATTGGGATGATATTCGCTGGAATATCAGCCATTTAACTTTCATCCAAACCATGATCATATCAGATTATGGCGTCATAGCCGATTACTGATAAAGGAAAGAAGAAAAAAAGAAAAAAAAAATTTAGTATGGAATTTGTACCACTGTTGTTTTTGTAGTTTGCGACTGACATTTTTTCCATAAGGCGACATCATTTGAGTGCTGATTCTTAGACGACGCAGCTTTCACCTTTATTTTTAATATTTTAAAAATAAAAAAACCGGCCAAGAGCATGTCGGGCCACGCTCAGTGTAGGGTTCCGTAGTTGCTCATCCTTCACAATAGACTTAAGTTATGAGAAAGATTTCAAGCTCTATAAAAAGGTCGTAAACGCCAAAGTAACTGTAGTTACTTATTACCTTCTGGAAGTCAACTTACGTCCTTTTAAGAAAATTATGAAATTTTGCGATAACTTAAAAACGGCTCCACCGATTTTGTTCAATATAGTTTTCATTGAAAGTACTTATAAGGCCTCATTTTCATGAATTTTTCCATAATTTTTTAACCCGTGGTTGAAAAGTTAGAGGGTGAGGGCCCTATTTTTTTTATTTTCGGAGCGAATATTTACAAAACTGCTGACTTTATCATTATCATATAATTTTTTATTTTACCTTTTTGTCGGCGTGATAAATACAAATATATTCATACCAAATTTCAGCTTTCTTAGTAAATATGATCACGGAGCTAAGCCGCGGACGGACAGACGGACAGACGGACATGGCGAAACTATAAGGGTTCCTAGTTGACTGCGGAACCCTAAAAATAATGTTGGGTTCTGTAATAATAAAGTAATGAAATTTGTTTAAACTTAACACTATTTAAAAAAAAAAATGTTAAACCAGAAATGCGTAACATGGCGGAAGAGACCGGATCGAACCCGGTAGCTCTGGATTGCCGGTCTAGCGCGTAAACCTTTCCGCCACCCTAACGACCAAGCAACCTTTCGAATTTTTCCTTATCCTTTGTGTATCGTTGCATTGTTTATTTGAAAGGCTTTACCTTAGCTTCTTGTGCTTTGAACTCTGTATAAATTAATATAAAAATAATGGTGTGTGTACCCACGTTAAAGAAAATGAGGCATTACATGTTTCATAAATTTATAATTTGAAATGTAGTTAATTGAAATTCACTTTCACTCGAGTGTTTAAGTAATTGCGGTAATTTCACGGCGAGCCCGCTACACCGCGGCCATCTGGCGCGCTATTGAATTAGAATAGATCAGATTAGGGGCGTCTGGTTTCAGTTCCGCAGATTCCATTCGACGGGGGCGTTTGCGTTACGTCCAAAGCGCAATATACATCTATACTATTATACAAATTATAGGTTTGTATTGGAGAGGGATCATGATTTCAGGAAAAACTTAATAGCATGATGCAGGATCGTCATTTGTTTTGTATGGGCGCGCGTCCTGGCGCCGCGCCATCTGTTTTTATAATTGCCTTTGTCCTCGCATCACGCCGAAACGGGTGGACAAATTTTAACCAATTTCGGTACAGGGATACCTGGACATCCAAAGATGGTTATAGGATATTTTATCCGTTTACGGTAAAGAACAAAATACGCGGGCACCTCCTAGTCTACTAGTTATATACGTAGTATAATTTATACTCATACTCATTTATTCATAATGCACAAATAAATACAGATTTACAATGTAGTTTAGTGGTTATTTTATACGTAGAGGTTGTAAAAGTAGAAGCATGCTTCTACTTCTGAGTCTGCAGACCCAAGCTCATATGGTTGGAAGGCGTGGACAGAATACCACAATCTTAGGGTGGAGAAGTAAAGCCACGAATTTCCTGCCTCGCACGACTGTATTATGAAATTAATTGTCGGTATTTCCGAACCGATATGACCTTCGAACCTTCAAGAAAAGAGCGTACTCCCACCTGAAAGGCCGGCAACGCACTTGTGACTCTGGTGTCTACGGGCGACGGTGGTCGCTTTCCATCAGGCGATGACATAAATAAATGTGTCTGTCTGTTACATCATAGCTCCCAAACGGATGGACCGATTTGAGGGTAGTTTTTTTTATCGCAAGACTAGATTCGAGTCGAGTCGTGATGGTTCTTAGCTATGTTTAACGGAAATAGGACCAGTATTTTCCCAAATATTTAGCTTCAATTGGTACAAGTGACGGGATCTCAGCCAATATTGAAGCTAAACATTCCAAATTCTGCAGTTATGTTCAGATTCAGTAGCATTTTCTATTGGATGAGGGTCTCATGATGACCAGCTACTTTATATTTTTCATTCATTAATCAATTCATATCGCGTTTGTGTATGAGTAAACGTTTTAGTCGAGACGAGTACGTCCCGAGCCGACTAATTTAAAATCAGTAGTGATCGAGAGTGCGCACTCGAGAGTTTCTCTCGGGAACCGCTTTATCTTGCACATGCGTGTGCGCAGCGTGGAGTGCGCGGGCGCCGCGCCGGCGCTACCGATGGCCTGTGCCGAAACTCAGTAATCCTAAAGAGAAAAATATACATAGAAATTTACATATATTTATGCATGCTGCACATTTATGCACGACGCGTATAGGTATGTTATGTTTTATTTTTTCATCCAAAACCAAAATTCCCTTGTTCTATTCGAGTAAAGGGTCGTTTGATTCGTCTTGTGAAAAAGGCAATAAAAACTAGTCTCAAAAATAGATTTTATTATAAACAATAGTAGTGTAGACTGATGTTGAATTGTACAACATACTATAATATTTGTACTATGTATTATCTATTCTGTGGTTATATGAAGAAAAGTAGCTCAATATGTTATGAAACAAAGAACAAGAACTCAAATAAAAAAAAATATTTTTTGAAATATGTGACTTCAAAAGTACGCAAATATGTTTTTTGCATCCAAAAGAAATATTGCACTTGTTTTCATAATCCTCATAATCATAAATTAACAAAACAATTTTAATTGGGTATGGGTACGGGTATGCCAATCTAATGTTTACACACATCAGGCTGGTAGCCATAAAAGATCGCATGCTTATGCTTATCACACGTTTTTTTAAAGGTCATCTTTGAACGTCACTGTTTTGAAGGCTTTCAATGAATAAAAACGCTTTACATAGTTGTGTATACACGTAACGAATGCTAAACCAACTCATTTATCAAGAGAATAAGTCTTTGCAATTGCCTCATGAACAAACAACTTCAGTTAATTAACAATTAAGTGTATTGTTTTTTAAATCCAGTGAGATGGCATGTCTTTTTACCTACTCGTAATGTTAGTATGTAAACAAAGAAATATAGAGGTAATGCAACACTATAGATAATTAGTGGACGGTGTTCACGACATAGTATGTAAAATAAGTACGGCATTTGATAATCAGAAGGATTCCTTTGGCAGGATGAACATTTTGAGAGAGAGAGACATCTTTTTGTGAAATGGTGGATTAAAAACCAAACTTCTGTTTAAACATAATATTTATGCTTAAAGTCACATTGTTAACTAGGTAACTGTTTTAAGCGCAACGACCTAATGTGGAAACTTATAATATACCTAGTTTTACAGTAAATTAGTTGAAAACTGTAATTTACTCGGCAGCAACCTAATAAACATATAACTAACATAATATTTTACACACCAAACAATATTCATTAAAACAATAGTAAAATCACTCCAAAAATAACAACGGCGAATTTCCCAAGAGATCTCGGCGGCGGCCATATTTTTTCACCCAACTTTTTTCGAGACAACGGCAGTATCTATTCAGCCAACACGTGGTTACAATTTGTTAGATAAACCGTTTGTGAAAAAAGTTTTTTTTCATAGACAACCGATTTGGTTACACGTTACACGTTTTTTCTCAATAGCTTGTTTATGGTGCGTTTAATCGTTTTAAAATTGAAGGCACGTGGACGGATCTACTGAAGAATGTTGAACAGTCATTTGATTTGTTTGTTTAGTAATTTCAGAGGCAAATAGACAGGGAAAATTAGGTGTTTAGGGAATACGGCACCTGGGTAAGCATACCTATAACTTGCATTGCTTGCTTGATATAAAAACTAGATAAGAAACGGTTTTAAATTTTAGTTCTACCTACTCGTTTTTTTTTAACTATAAGAATAACATCCGAAATCATTTCCCACTTTTTGGAAAATAAATTACTTCTTTTTAATTTAAACGTATACAGGAAAGTTAAACTATTGTACAGAAGATAGCATTTTCCGTTGTTATATTTATTATTATTAAAACTAGGTACCTAATAACTTCACGAATTGTGATTAGAGAAAAGTTTTTTCAACAGGATTCAGTATTTATTTCGCAAGAAGAACGAAGGATTGAGCCATTCAATTGTTGATGACAAATTCTTGACAAATCGCTACTGACGTTTAATAATGCAATTATATGACGTATGCACATTATTGCCATATGAAAGCTGTTTGTAGCGCTACTATCCCTGGGCAGGACCGACGCTTCGCACCTTTAGAATTATAGTGACCTAATTCAAAATTGTCGACACTTCAAATTTTAAGTATACCTATATTTAAAATTAAAGAGACCTAATTCTAAAACTTCAAGTTTTTGAATTAGGTCACTATAATTCTAAAGGTGCGACTTGTTAAGCTGTAGTCCTATACCAATGACTTTTTAATTAATATGAACATGGCTGTAATGTAATATGTAGGCAATCAATGGAGTAGGTATGTTGTGTACCTAATTGTAACATAATACGTTAACACTTGTTCGATGACGTACAGTCACATTCGATGAACGTGGTTTGAAGGTTATTTACCGCCATTGAAAAACTGAAATATACAAATATTATTGGCAGTAAATCCTTGCGGATTCACTCTGTTTGTCTGTTACTTATAATAATAAATAATAAATACATACATATCAGACAAAATCAGATAAATCGATCTAACTAGTCCCAAATTAAGCTCACAAGGCTTGTTGTATGGGTACTAAATGACGATATACATACTTATATAGTAACATATATACTAAAATACAAAGAACAACCATGACCCAAGCCCAAATATTCGTGTTCATAACACAAATATTTGCCCTGGCCGGGATTCGAACCCGGGACCGCTGGATCAGTAGACAGGTGTCTGCAAACTGCGCCAACCGCGTCGTCAAACACACTTATCATCGCCATACTCATGGTATAAGAAAATAAGGTATGATACTCCGGCTAGTGAGACTTTCTACGTCTCAGATTAGTTGCCGCTTTATGGTACCAAAATTATTATAAGGAATAAAATGTTTGGCGCCAGTCGTACAAAAATCATAATTATGCATTACAAATTGTCATGTGTACTGACTACATTTTATTTTGTCGTAATGATTGATTCAAATTGAATATATAAGATTCATACAGGTACAGTACGACCCAAAAGAGTAGAAATTAAAAATTGCCAATACTGTAGTGTCGTCCCTTTTTTCTTATATTGATTAGGAAGGGACGACACTACAGTATTGCCACTTCACTTTGTCATACTGTAAGAAGGGAATCGGCGAGTATTGTGATACACCACTGGCATCAACACAGAAAACGGATCGACAGAACAACCAATCATAGCGTGATGACGTCAAAAATCTCGCCTGTCATTGCGGAATGGCATACCTTAATATTTTCTTATACCGTGCGTATCCTGACCGATTTCAGCCACGGCGACTGGACACTAGCTGACGTTATTTGACTTAATGAGGTCTCATGAGCTCTCAGGTGGCTGATATAGCTAATTTTTTTTCCACACTGGCTGCAAGTCAGCGCCCCACCGACAAAATTATAATTGACAATATTTCATTATTCTAACAGATGAAAATTAATATAGAGATGGAGAAAGCTTTGCGTCGTGTACACGCTAAAAAAATATTTTAATTCATTTTTCTTTATGTAAACAAATAGGTATATAAAAAGACATAAAATAACCTAAATCTACGACAACTATGCCTTGATAGAGTTGTCGTCTTCGACCTATACGCGAAAATAAGCTGTCAACAATACTAACCAAAACGTCATTCGTTTTTTTTTTATTAGACACCAGACTAAAGTACCCTTCCATTGTGTCATAGTTTTGAAGTGACTACATTTTAGAATGAAATAATTAATAACTGAATATTAAAATATGTAATTAGTAATCTCCGCAAAAATATAAGGATAGTTATTACATCCTCTCTCTAAGCGGAATAGAGCATTTGTCAAAAAGTTTGTACATAATTAAGACGTCAATTAATGTTCAATTATATATTTCTATTTTGTTACCAATTTTCTTTGTGATTTCCGATTATATGCATATATTAACTAAAAAAGTATAAGCATAACAAAACCTTAATTATCGATCATAGCCATAACGTTTATATAAAAATACTAAAATAATTGGTAACAACATAGAGTCGAATGCGTTGGTTTGGCCACGTAATGCGAAGGGATGATGACCACATGACCAAAACAGTATTAAACATTGCCGAAGGGAAGAGAGGCCGAGAACGCCCGCCTACGACTTGGACCAGCACAATCCGAAAAGACATGGAGACGATGGGCGTCAGCTCGGATTTATCGCAAAACAGAGAAGAGTGGCGCAAAATGATAAGGAGAGCCGACCCCAAATGAAATGGGACCAGGCTAGGATGATGATGATGATGATGAATTGGTAACAACATAGGAAAATTATATTGAGCTTTATATTCGAGTCTTAATTTTGTACAAACTTTTTGAGAAATGCTCAATACCTACGGAAAAGTTACAAAATTGTCGTCTTAAAAATATGAAATGTTTTCACCGCTGGTGGATGGCGGAATATGCGGGCTGTGAACGTAAAAAAATCATATTTTTGCCATAAAAAAAAACCGCATTTTTTTTTTTAGTTGGCGTGTTATGACCCAAATACAGTTGGGTAAATAAAGAGCGGACGTAGTTTTTAGGGTTCCGTACCCAAAGGGTAAAAAACGGGACCCTATTACTAAGACTCCGCTGTCTGTCTGTCTGTCACCAGGCTGTATCTCATAAACCGTGATAGCTAGTTGAAATTTTCACAGATGATGTATTTCTGTTGCCGCTATAACAACAAATACTAAAAACAGAATAAAAATATTTAAGTGGGGCTCCCATACAACAAACGTGATCGGTTGCGTTAACTTTGCACCTCATTTGTAATGCAGCGCCAAACTTACCCCGCCAGTTAAGATCGCTTGAAGCACTTGGCTGGTTTCTTTGTTGTCACTACATACTTACATAGTATAAAACAAAGTCGCTTCCTTTCTGTCTGTCCCTATGTATGCTTATTAGATCTTTATAATACGGTGAATAGAGACTAAAGTACTATGTGTGACCTTACAAACGGTCCGGTAGTTTTGAATTTTTGATATGTTGTCTAGGATGGTTAGTCAGTGCTTAAAATGCAAAATGCACAATTCCCCCCACTCCGCGCCCGCCGCTATATTGAAAAAACCGGCACTTTCTTCATATTTTTGCTCATATCTTCCTTTAGGAGCTCTTTAGCTAGAAGAAAGCTTCAACAATGTTATAGAGAGTTAAATTTACTACATTCTCCGTTTTATATTTTTTTTCTAGGACAGATAGTTACGGAGATATCCACATTTAAAAAAACGTAAAAAATCGCAATTTCCTACCGAAAAACAAACTTCTGGATTATATCTTCGTTTAGGAGCATTTTAGCTACAAAAAAGCTTGGGCAATGTTGTAGAAAATTAAATTTACTGTAATTTACACTTCAAATTTTGTTTCAAGGACGGTTAGTTAGGGAGATATGCACATTCAAAAAACAGAAAAAGTCGAATTTTCCGAAAATTTCTCAAAATTCTTGGTTTAGAACGCTGTCATTCAGTTACGGACTAGTCTAGGACAAATTCAAACATGTAGGAAATATAATTGCTTATAAAACTCATGTCCATTTTTACATACATTTTCGGAAAATGTGACTTTATTTTTTACATATCTCCGTAATTATCTGTCCTAGAAACAAAATTTGAAATGTAAATTAAAGTAAATTTAATTCTCTACAAAATTGCCCAAGCACTGTTCTAGCTAAAATGCTCCTAAACGAAGATATAATCCAGAAGTTTGTTTTTGAGTTGGAAATTGCAATTTCTTAAGTTTTTTTAAATGTGCATATCTCCGTAACTATCTGTCCTAGAAACAAAATATAAAATAGAAAATGTAGTAGATTTAACTTTCTATAACATTGTCGAAGCTTTTTTCTAGCTAAAATGCTCCTAAAGGAAGATATGAGCAAAAATATGAAGAGAGTGCCGGTTTTTTCAATATGGCGGCGGGCGCGGAGGGGGAGGAATTGTGCATTTTGCATTTTAAACACTGACTAACCATCCTAGACAACATATCAAAAATTCAAAAGTACCGGACCGTTTGTAAGGTCAAAATCCTTTATTCACTGAATTATTAAGCCCACGCAACGGATTTTGATGAGGTTTTTTTAATAGATATAGTGATTAAAGAGGAAGGTTTATATTATGTATGATACATGCATAATTTATCAGCATTGCACCCGTGCGAAGCCGGGGCGGGTCGCTAGTTTTGTAATGAATTAATGACCCAGATACACAGCCCGGTAAATAAAGAGCGGACGTAGTTTTTATAATAAACAGTCGCGTGCGCGGGCGCAGGTAGTTTACGGCGTCGTAAATCTATTACTGGAACGTTCTGAAACAGATGAAAAACAGAACGTGCTAGGGCGCCGAGGGTTCAGTGCCAGATTTATGGGACATCATCACTACATAGTATAAAACAAAGTCGCTTCCTGCTGTCTGTCCCTATGTATGCTTAGATCTTTCAATCTACGCAACGGAGAGTGATTCAAGAGGAAGATTTATATGTATAATACACACACTTTCCATTTAGTATCAGCATTGCACCTGTGCGAAGCCGGGGCGGGTCGATATTTCAAATAAAATTAAATCAAAGTAGTTTTTTCGTATCTCCAATTTCGCCATGTCTGTCCGTCTGTGGCTAAGCTTAAATACTATTAATATCGTAATAAATATCTAAATATTAAGTGGTATTTTGCTGATATCCCTCTTAGTTACAAACATATATAACCTAACGTTTATATTCCATCTCCACTCTTATTTTCTTCCTCTCTTTGTTACAAAGATATAATCTTACGTTTCTTTTCCAGAGCACAGTAGAGAAGAGAGGCAACGGCCGCACTGGTTGGCCGCAGCACGTCTGGGCCTTGGAGTTGAAGACAGAACAGAATCTCAAGACCTAGAAGAAACCGCAGTCTTAGAATAAATAAGCCTAGAACCATGGCATAAGAGAATAAGGTATGGCACTTAAAATGAAAAAAATGTTTGCCGCCAGTCGAACAAAACATAATAAGTAATTATGCATTAATGCATTACGATTGTCATGTTCTTTGACTAAGTTTTATTTTGTCGTAATCATTGATTTAAAACAGTCACTATTTTATGAGATTCATACAGGTAACAAGGGAATCGAGGAGTATTATATTATTATAATACACCACTGGCAACACAGAAACGGATTGACAGGACCGACCAACCAATCATAGCGTGAAGACGTCAATAGTCTGTCATACCGGAGTGCCATACCTTATTTTTAGGGTTCCGTACCCAAAGGGTAAAAACGGGACCCTATTACTGAGACTTCGCTGTCCGTCCTTCCGTCCGTCTGTCACCAGGCTGTATCTCAAGAACGGTGATAGCTAGACAGTTGAAATTTTCACAGATGATGTATTTCTATTGCCGCTATAACAACAAATACTAAAAATAAAATAAAATAAATATTTAAGGGGGGCTCCCATACAACAAACTTGTTCTATGGTACGGAACCCTTCATGCGCGAGTCGGACTCGCACTTGCCCAATTTTTTTTACCATGCCTGGGACGAGAGTCTTCATGCCACAGATTTGCGAAAGATCCCGCTTTTGGTTGTATGTGTGCGTGTCTACGAACCAATCATAGAGACGTGTTGCTTGTGACATTGACGTTGTGACAGATGCGCACACGGACGAAACTTAGCCCGTGACTGATCAAAACTGGCTTCACTATCAAGCGCTGACTAGGTCTCTAGTCTCTAGGGAGTAATTAGATCTTTTCCCCGAAATCGTTACTTCCGGATAGCAAAGTTTCCATTCGCATTTTTCCCCACTCGAACTTCTACCCGCCACTTTTTTTTCTCATTTGCTCGCTTCCTCATTCTCTAATATGGCCAAACGACATTTATCACAATATTTCTAATTCTTAAACGATATTTTTTCTATAGCAAAAGTTTCCCAATCGCTTCTTTTTGCAATAGTTTTGTTTCTTACGCGATATTTTTCCTAAACTCAAAGATTCCATGACATTTTTTGACGTGACAACGTCTTAAATTAGGTTGCGCTCGGAGTCACTCATGAAAAAGTGTAACGCCCGCTCACGTCTGTTACGATGAGTCACCGAACGAGAGAGAGGCCCGCCGGACCGGCGAATGCCTTGCGTCTCTCTCCCACTCAAATATGATCGGTCCGCCGCGCGTCGTCACGTAAAATCTTCGCCCGTAAAACCGACTTTACAGGCAACCAGTTTTTTTTTTAACAATTTTTAAAAAGGAGGGGTTCTCAATTCAGTTGTATTTTTCTTTTTTTTTTATCATTTTTAATGTTTGTTACCTCAGAACTCCGTCATTTATGAGTCGATTTGGAAAATTATTTTTAGGTTCATGAATGGACATCTCAAGGTTGGTCCCATAAAATTTTGGTGAAGATCTGACGAGATCCATGAGGAATTGAAGGAATTCCTGAAATTTTATAGGCACTTAAAATATTTTTAATATATTTTCTAAAACTATTTAAGTATTTGCATATGAAAGAAAGAAATAAGTTTATTGAGCATAATATAGACATAAACATGATTAATGCGTAATACTTATACCTATGTAGATTAAATTAATGCTAAAAAGGTCGTCACTCAGCTTAATGTCATGACGTAAGAAATACCCACTTCATGACGCTGATTTTCAGTGACGCCTGTTGGTAGTCATCATCTTCTAATGCTGAGCTGATGATGGAAGGTACAACTCCTTAACGGTTAGGAGTTAGGAGATAATTCAAACGAGTTGCATGCCGTCAAGATCTCCCCGATCACCCCGCCATAAGTATTGTATATGAATCAATAAAAATAAAAATAAAAAAAATTACAAAAAAAAGAACCGACTTCAATAAAACTAAAAAAACCGGCCAAGTGCGAGTCGGACTCGCGCACCGAGGGTTCCGTACAAACACTTTCCATCCCTAAGTGGTTAAGTTAAGTTTGCACCTGGTATGTATAGCGCCCCATATAAATTAGGTGCAAAGTTAGGTATTAAAAAAAACTACTTACTAGATCTCGTTCAAAATAATTTTCGTTGGTAGTTTTTATAGTAATGTACATCATATGATTTTTTATATTTTTCATTTTCTTATTTTAGAACTTAGAGGGACGGGAGGGGGGGGACTAACTTTTTTCCACTTTGGAAGCGTCTGTCACGCAAACTATTCGGTTTAGAAAAAAAATATTTTAGAAACCTCGATATCATTTTTGAAGACCTATCCATAGATACCCCACAAGTATGTGTTTGATGAAAAAAAAAATTTTGAGTTTCAGTTCTAAGTATGGGGAGCCCCCAATTTTTTTTTTTTTTTGCATCAAAATCTTAATGCGGTTCACAGAATACATACACCTACCAAGTTTCAACAGTATAGCTCTTATAGTTTCGGAAAAAAATGGCTGTGACATACGGACGGACAGACGGACAGACATGACGAATCTATAAGGGTTCCGCTTTTTGCCATTTGGCAACGGAACCCTAAAAAGCCAAAAAAAACCCGTTCAAGTACAGATTACATTTGACTCACCCTCTGAAGTCGGTCCCAAACCACTCAATTATTATTAGTTTGGCACCGACCGAGTTTAGGAAAAATATCGCGAAAGAAACAAAACTATTGCAAAAAGAAGCGATTGGGAAACTTTTGCTATAGAAAAAATATCGTTTGAGAATTAAAAATATTGTGATAAATGTCGTTTGGCCATATTTGAGAATGAGGAAGCGAGCAAATGAGAAAAAAAAGTGGCGGGTAGAAGTTCGAGTGGGGAAAAATGCGAATGGAAAGTTTGCTATCCGGAATTAACGATTTCGGGGAAAAGATCTAATTACTCTCTCTAGGCGTATTTATTCTAAGTGCAGAGTAGATTAAGGAAGACGATCCCTTTGATAGCCATAATTTATTGAAAATCATAAAGTAATTTGCTGTATAGATACAAAGATATATATAAGAGAATATTTTTCATATTTTTTTTTTCAAAGATCAACACGCAAAGAAAAATTAAATTGCGCTCATACGTGGACTCGAACCCGGTGTCTTTGGATTACCGGTCCAACGTCTAACCTTTTGACCAGAGACGCACGTACGCTTTCAATTTTCCCATCCGTTTTGATTTCTGTACCTATTTTATTTTTGAAAGGTATTCAAGTTAGCACCTACTCTGTATTAAGTTAAAATTTTCATCTATATCACTAACCAAAGTTTGTCTGGAAGAGATCGCTTTTTAGCGATAAAACCGCCTGTTGGTTACCGTTATTTATAAATTGTATTTGTCTTGTTTCCTTTTGTAAACTTTTATTGGTGTGCAATAAAGTATTGTTGTATTGTATTGTATTGTTAGCGTGCTGATCTTTGTATCTAAATATATAGCAATAAAAAAACGCACTCGCACGGTAAATCTACTATAATTATAATAATTAGTAAAACAACAGAGTCAACATCCTAAATGATTTATATGATACTCTTAAATGTGCCAAAGATTAAATAAAATATACAAATTTAAAGTTTATTGTTGTTGTCTTTTTTATTCACAAACTGACCAGCGGTTGACCTCAGTACAGTCTACTGTTGTGTCATCCCCGTTTTCTTAGATTGATTAGAAAGGGAAGACACTACAGTATTGCCACTTTTTAATTTCTACTCTTTTTGGTCAGACTGTAACCCCTGATGGTATCTAAGTGACTACGGGGTCGAGGATTAAGCTCGCTGGTTCAGCAATAGCCTATTCACTCTTATATTGAAGAGACCCTAAATACGATTTTCTGGAAATACACACGATGGGAGCCAGTTCCATTCCTTTGCGGTTCGCATTAGAAATGATGAAGCAAATCGCTTCGTGCGAATAAGTGGTAAACTGACAACATAAGGGTGAAATCGCTCCCCTCGCCTGGTTGTCCGATGGTGAATCGGGGATGGCGGAATTAAATCGTGCAATAGGCTAGTTGACTCATATCGTATTGTATTAAACTAATGTTTATGTAGAAAAGGAAGCCTAAATATATATTTTTCAATCCATAAAAGTGAAAGATGGCTGAAAAAAATTAATTTAAAAATATGGTTTTTGATCTGTGTTTTGAAACGCTTAATACGCGGTCCGCCATTTTCGCTTATGATAGTGACGTCATCGTACCCGTAAAGAAAACTGAAGGTCTACTCCGACGACTTCCATAATAGTGCCGTCCTTGTCGATCTCCTGTATATTAGAAGTATATTGGAGTGAGCGGGATGGCACAATACGACGGTTGAATTTCGAATATTTACGCGGAATTCTACGTCACGCCACAGATTAGCAAAAGGCAAAATGACGGACGGCGTTTTTGACTGTTCATGAAATTTCCTATATTCAATTAATAAAATGTAGCTTTCTAGCTTTCACAAAAATACAAGACATTTTTTTTAGAGCTAGTAAGATCATTATTAACCATATCAAATATACTTCAAAAATGGGTAAGATCATTATTAACCATATCAAATAAATTTCAAAAATGGGTCTAATAGCCTATTCCTGCGCTCACTCTCCAAAATATATCCGATAGAAAACTGAAAAGCTGGCGACTTTGCGGCGATGTTCGAGGCTCTGGAAGCCCCCAGCCAGCAAATCATCGCTAATGAGTCTTAGGGCTCTTGTTTATTTAATGTATCTAAATTTTAACCATCATGGCTACCTGTCCCACTGAAGAGGAGTGGAAAATATACCAATTGTATCAATGGCTTAATATAAAAAAATAGTGTGTAAGTACCCACATAAAAAAAATAATGACACATTACATGTTTCATACATTTATAAATAACAGCACCCTGTATCGCTTGCTCGTTTACTGCTGTAAAGCAGTGCGGTGAGATTTGAATATTGACATATTCACATAGACGTCGCTAAGGTGCAAGTAAGAATGCAAATCGACACAGAAAGTACCTCATAATCATATATTTAAGAGCTAAGCTCTTGTCGGTGGAGTAATTTCCAGCTTATTCTACATTCCGCATTCTCTTTTACATCTTTATACGATGAAACATTTATTTTTCCTTTACTTGCTCCATATATGTCCTTTAGCTCATCAGCTTTAGGTCATCTCTTGCGTCACGATAATTACATGAAGACTATTGTAGAAGGAAAAATAGAAGGGAAAAGGAAGAGGGGAAGACCGAGAAGGACATATATGGAGAAAGTACCTATAAGGAAAAAATCGAAAGGCTATCTAACGTTAGGGTGGTGGGGAGGTTAACACGCTGGACCGGTAATCCAGAGGTACCGGGTTCGATTCCCGGTCCCTTCGGTGAGGTTACGCATTTCAATTTTCATTTTTGCTTTGATCTTTGTACAGTCGAGTTCATTTACATCTACACACTTACGAGAACAAAAATATCTGAACATGACTTTATGCTCCTGACAATAGGGTCGTGTTCAGATATTTTATGTATCAATGGTTTAATGTAATCTCCCATTTGAGAAAGAAGAAGCATGTTGTCCGCCATGAAAATGGTTCTACTTGTAGATATAGATAAACACGTTAGACACAATAAAAAATTAAGAAAACAGTCAAAACATGCTACTTAAAACTAGTACAGGTATAAAACAATTACAGCACATTTAAGACACCATGTGTCGTGGCAGAGAAAAGGCGCTGAGTCAGCATAATGAAGCAGCAACCCACTTCGCTGGTATTCAGGACCTTACAAAATGTAATGATTATGAACTTTATTCTGCAAGTAGGCCACAAGGGCACTTTTTAACCGACTTCAAAAAAGGAGGAGGTTCTCAATTCCAACTTTTTTTTTTTTTTTTTGTATGTATGTTACTCGATATCTCCGAGAACCGTGAACCGATTTTCAATTTTTTTTTTTTAATCGAAAGGGTATAGCTCCCAGTTGGTACCGTTGGCACTAAGTCGGGATCTGATGATGGAATCTTGGAGAAATCGAGGGAACTCTTCAAATGTTATAGGGACATGTACGGCGCTTTCGGTAATTTATTGATAAAGTCAAAAATTTACATTCAGTAAATAGGAAACTGAAGGAAACTGATGATGAACACCACAGATGGCCACTAGAACTTTTATATGAATCACTAAAAAGCAAAAAATAAAAAACTTTTTAACAAAAAAAAGAACCGTACCTATTCAGTAAAACTAAAAAGCCAAAAATAACCCGTTCAAGTACAGATTACATTTGACTCACCCTTCGAAATCGGTGCCAAACCTCGCGTAAACTATAATATATAAATATAAGAACTGATTGGTTTGGGATCGAGTGTCTACAAATCGAGCCAAACGCGTCGTCACAATTGATATGCTTTCTTATTAGAACTGTGTCCCTTAAACTAGTCAGGTACAATCTAACACGAATTACGAAGTCAGTTACTTGGTTTCTGGTTCAGGCCATGCATTTATGACTGTTCAGCTCTACTGTATAATATGCCTTTGACATTAGAGATTTTTTTTAATAATTTCTGAGAGAAGAAAAGGCTAATTTTAAATCATGATCAAGTAACTTGTCTTAAAAATACATTGGCTTAAAAGTTATTTATAGAAATAAAATATAGAAAATATACAAATATGGGTGACGATGGCAATCCCCCATTGCCATCGTCACCCATATTTGTATATTGGAAAAACAAAAAAGGTGTGGCGGAGAAGGAGGTTAGTTGTAAAATCTTGCTTAGTAAAAAATTCCTGCACCGTCTTCATAATCGAAGGCTTTGATATGTCTTCTGGTGCCTCTCACCCTCATGGAGACAGCTCGTACGACTGATATTTGTACATTAACTTAGGCCTAAAAAACATTGAAGAAGGGAGTGCTTGTGTACTGTGTGACTACCGTGGAAGTGTGGTGGAAACCACATGGCCCGGCGGCGGAAGCGTGCTCCGACGGATATAGCTGTGTTTACAGGATCTCTACAAGTGCCTGGTAAAGGTAAGAAACTATTTTATTGTCGAATGTAGCAAAACATCCTCTCTACAATATTTTATAACAAGTTCACGGACATTTTGAAAATTGCATCGGCAACTTAACAGTTGCCGTTGTCTAAGGAAATGTCACGGAGGCTCAAACATGGCTCAAATAATTAGTATACTTAGGTATGCGATAATCCGTTTTAATAGTGTTATATGTGACAGTCGCGGAAATTTAGTATATTATTCGATATACTAGATTCTTGTGATATTTTATTTTGCAAGCTGTGCTCCGCGGTGTTACCCGCTCATCCCACGAGAACACTAAATTAATTCGGGATGAAAAGTATCCTATGTCCTTCCCCGGGACTGACACTATCTATATACCAAATTTCATCTAAATCGGTTCAGCGGTTTAAGCGTGAAGAGGTAACAGACAGACAGACACACTTTCGCATTTATAATATTAGTATGGATATATGTTTACTAAAGCAGTAAAGTCTGCTAGCGTAAACCAAAATGTTTACAATGAAGCGAAAAATTTAAATTGGAAACGCAGGTTCGAACCCTGTTTGAATTCGATTGTTCAAGTTTTCGCTTCATTGTTAACACCTAGATATTTTTGTCAATTTATTAGTAATTTTTAAAGTAACTATTTCGATTATTGGATGCATGTGATTTTTTAGTTAATTACGTACATGGCTAGAAAATTAAATAAACTTTTTTCATTCTGCGCGACCAAAGCTGCAGGCGAAAGCTAAATGTACTTAAGAGGCCTTATTCCTTTTAAAATGCTGATCGTTTTAGACATTTTTCTTTATGATCAAACATGTTTCTTAACATATTATCGTTACTACCTAGAACAGGGCTTATGGAATTTAATGGTATATTTTTGAAACCTACAGTTTAAATTTTGTCATTAATAATTTTTGTTTCAAAAACTACCTACTCGAAATTAACAAAATACACGCAGATTTTTTTTTTTTTACTTATTTTCGGCTGCACGCAATGAAAGCATGAAATAGGTATGTTACTACCCAGAACTCGAGGAAAAGTATTATTCACCAAAAAGTTGGTTGAAATTATCAATATATTTAAAAACTAGTGCCTACGCCACATCTTGGGATTTAGGTAGCCGACCCTGATTGAGAATTCATTCTCAAAAAATGGGACAAGGCTAGGAGGATGATGATGAAAAAAAATATTTTAAAAGGAATAAGGCCTCTTAAGTAGGTATATATAAAGTATATATTATATGTATAAAGCGTGGTTAGGTTAATCAAATTGGACTTCCCTCGCAGAAGTATCTGCAGACCTGTGTTTATCAGACGTGGGGCCATGTGGCGCGTGCCGGGTACTGCGACCATCCTTCAACACATTATTTAGGGACTAAATCGCGTTCAAAAAGTGTTTATTTAATTACCTCGACGTTACGAACGTGATGTAATTAAATAAGGGTACTATTTAAACAGGCTTCTTTTTAATAGCATTATTCGCCTCAGAAAATATAAGTTACCTTCTAAATTACTAAGTCAGCCACAACCAACGCGCGTCTGAATAATAATATCTAAGCCACTAGTTATCTTCTTTGTAAGCCACTGTAATTGTAACTTAGCATGGTGATTATTTTTTAGCATCTAAATTTGAGGCATGCATTCAAATAGCAAACTTCTAAAATATTATTATATGACACCAAAATAGTAACTCTATTAGCTTCTAATTTTATAACTTAGTATGTTTAAAATGTAAGTCATCCTACATTAATCGATCGTAAAATTTACCTAAAATTGTCATCAAATAGTATATTAAAGCCACTATTATTACATTTTAGGTTAGGGTCGCAGTTCAACCTAACACTCCTCCTCGCTTCGCTCGTCGTCGTACCTAACCTAAGCCAAGTCGGACCTGCCTTAGAACTAGATTCATGGGTTACGTACCGTTATGAAATATGTAATGTTAAAACTTGTTTTTTTTTAGGGTCGCAGTTGAACCTAACACTCCTCCTCGCTTCGCTCGTCGTCGTACCTAACCGAAGCCATGTCGGACCTGACTTAGAACTAGATTAGAGAGAACGCAGATGAACCTATTGCAATATGAACGAACGAATGGCAATAAACAAACACGGGCGGGTCGGTCGGTACAAGAATCGAATGGCGCTCTCTGATTGGTGCAAATGGCCGTGGCTGTCATGGCGCGCACTCGCGCCAAATCGTTCCTACAGTGGCTATTTTCATGATAAAAGAATATGAAGTATTATTTTAGATGTTAAGTTATAATATATTATGATGCTGTCTATTGAAGCTCGAATATATAATTTTTGAGGAGCTTGTATTGAAGCTGTAAAACGAAAAATGATGATGAGTTGCAAATTCCGTGGAGTTAGTAAATTAGATGGCAATGTATAAATCAGAAGGACAAGTAATAATTATTGTTGATTATGACTTGATGCTTTCTTTAACATTTTTAGATGGCGTTGTAAAGAAGATGAATTAGTTTATTAGAGGCTATCTCATATTCCCGATGCTTAGTTATTAAATGAGAAGTTCGACCAAGTGGCCAAAAAATAATATTGCGGCCGGATTTATTATTTCTCATTAAATAAACACTCGTTCATGGTCTCGAAGGTACAATACTATACAATACAAAATGCTGTATTGCACACCAAAATAAGTTTACAAATTAAACACAGAAACAATAATTTTAATAACGTAGACAACAGGCGGTCTTATCGCTAAAGAGTGATTTCTTCCAGACAACCTTTGGGTAGTGGAGTTGATCAGTATAAGCCACATAATGAGTTGGTATTCAAACTCACGTTTAAAACATTGAGGTAACAAATCTCGAAATCCCGTTTTGTTATAATAATGTGTGAAAATCGGGTAATTCAAAATCGATACAGTCAGCGTCAGGACAGTACAATATATGGACAAAGTACACACGAACATGTATGAAGATTAAGTACTTTTAGTAGTCATTGATGCGTATTAAAATACTTAAACGGGTTTACTCACGTCGTACAAGTCGAATAATGCTCGACATGTCTCGAATCGGTCCGCGATTCTTGATCAGGAGAGACGATCAGTCACGGCGGCGGCCAACCGAACACTGTCGGAGACTCATTGTAGTTTTCCATGTAAAATAGTCATTGATGCGATTGGAAAAGGCTCTATTATTTAATTTGTATAGCTGACATAATAGATATATCTTTTATCTACAAATGCGTTTAGATTTTATGTTTCGATGGGTCCTCTCTTTTACAGTAGGTTAAATGCGAAACTGGATATATATACGCTTAGCTACGCGAAATGTACGAAAACACTCCAGGAAGCACTACAAAATATGTCATACGAAGATACAGACAAGTTACTGATTGTTTTAAGTAGATTTTTACGTATTCGTTCAGATTTAATATTATTGTATCCGATTTAAGCCAGAAAATGAAATGAAAATGTACATAATTTTAATACATTTAAACACGTCGGTGCCCCAAAATGGGCGACGTAGACGGGGCCGGCCCAAACGGAGATGGCGGGATGACATTGACGCATTCCTCAGCAACTGGTCGGAGGCAGCGTCAGACAGGGACCGTGGAAATCAAAGGGGCCTTTGCCCAGCAGTGGGACAGTCATGTAGGCTAGATAAAAAAAAACAACAAAAAGAAACGGGGAAGCCTAGTTCAGGCGCGCGTCATATTTTGTCAAGTAGAATGTCTTAGTTTCAGTAATAATAACTATATATATTATTATTCAATAAATATCTTATATCCTTTCTTATACTTTATTGATACTATAAGCCCAACAGGGTATTCTACGACCCACGCCATATTGCGGTTTTTTGTGGTACTAATTTATTTTACTGTCAATGACTTATTTTTGGTAACTGACGCTGAAAGTCGGAGAATGTCACTGATGTAAACAATGTGGAAACAGGACTAAATATTCCGCAAATTTCAAGTATTTCTTGCATAATAAAGCCAACAATATCCACAGGGATGAAAGTCAAGTTTTTTTTTCAATAGGATTCAGTATTTATTTCAGAAGAAGAATGACGGATTGAGCAGCATTCCGATAAACTATTAGTATTACTTGTTATGGACGGTTTTGGCCTGGAAGCTGCACTTTGTGATGGAAGCAAGCCGTTTTGCACGGTGATAATATAGACCAAAATAAACGATTTCACTCGAGGCGAAATTAGTTTCACCCCTTAGGAACAGAGATGGCGCCACTTATTCAAAAAAAGTTTAAAAAATTCTAAATCCTGAACGGATACTCCGATTTTGACGTAAGAGGTGCCAATCGGCAGATAATTACCCAATTTAACATGAAAAAAATTAAAATCACGTAGAAAATAATTTTGGATACCTAAGAAATAATATATTTGAAAAAAATATTTAAAATTTGTGATTTTTGGAATTTTACTCGTAAAAATGTATGTACATGGTACTTTTTTTATTTATTCATATTAATACACAACTAATATTACATTTACGAAAAAAAAAACCGCATATCATTAGCTCGTATAATTCCAAAGTTATTGAAGAATACAGACATGGCGCCGCTGGGTCAAAAAATCTTACAAAAAATCTAAAACCTCAACGGATATTCCGATTTTGATAATTAAGGTGGTAATCGACAGATAATTACTTAAATTTGTTTAAAAAAATAAAATAAAAATTCAAATAGGCAAAAAGTAATAATATTTCCAAAAAAAAACATACATTTTGAAAAAACATATTTTTTTTTGGGGCTTTTATGTAATTTCATATAATTAAAATTATGAATATGGCTTTATTTTACTTATGTATATTATAACACTATTAGGTAATTGATCGTTTAATAAAAAACCGCATATCGAGAACTTGTACAGTTCCAACGGTATTGAAGATTTTACGATAGGGTGCCGGTGCGATGTTGCCGCCGCACGTGCAACTTATGTACATGTATATAAAAAAGTATTCTCCCGTTTCGAAGGTACTGATTACCCTGAAAATATAACCACAATTGAAAGTACAAATAATAATCATCCCAAGTAGCACACAACACACTTATATCCCTTGTACAGCTTAAATTAGAGTTTTAACGGGTGAATAGGCTCTTATACAACCAGTTTGCTAATATCACAAGTATATTCTGCCTATTTTCACTAAACTGTGCATTGTAACGTGCATGTTAGGCCGTTGCATCGGCTGCAACAACGCATTTTTCCATAGCTCGATTTGCACCCATACTAACTGTTCTATTGTGGATCGCACCTGCAACCTGCTTCCAACGCCATTCCATTCCCAAAAAGAAAGGACTTGGGACAGGATATATCCAAATTAAGACGTTTATTTCACAGTTGGCTCGCTTGAAACGCTACACGCAGAACATGTTGTTCAATGGCAGCTGAAGTAGTCGGCGAAAGGCTTGTCGCCAGCTCTGTGAAAGCATCGAAGCATTCAAATTGCAGTCGTCAGTGCAACGGTCTACTAGTAGCAGTTTACAAAACAGTTATTACTTTAAGTAATGAAATGATGACTGCACTTCAAGGCTTTCACAGAGTATGACAAGACGTCTAATTTTAATACAATAATTTTAATAGAAAAGAGACCTGTTTTAAAACTTGCATGTTATACCCTGAAATAACTACTGCTTTTGCAAGTAGTTACATTGTTATCTATAGAAATTCTCTCTCGATACGTAATGGCTCATGTGAAACGATTACTTAGGGCCATTTTTGTTTCTTTTTTTAGGGTGTGTTTAAATAATTAATGTCATTCATTATTATAACAAAACGGGATTTAACCGAGTTCAAAAATGTTTATTTACCGCAATTAAGTCCCGTTTTATTATTTTAATATAATGTGTGAAAATCGTGTAAGATTCAATCACTATATTAATGTCATTAATTGGTTCTCAATTAATCGTAACGTTGTTGGTCCCAGATTCACATGCAGGCTATGCGATGCTCCAACAGAGCATATATTATTACTGTTAATGCGATTCGAAAAGATCTATTTAAACTAAAAAACACTAAACTAAACAAGCTTGTGAGATACCTTCCATCTATTTCAGCTGCCATTGAATACCGTTTCATGCAAACCAAATGTGGGTTCACGTTTTAATTTGGAAATATCGAGTCCCAAGTCCTTCTTTTTGGGAATGAAACGGCATCAAAGGTAGGTGGGGTCCACAATAGTTGAAGGTTAGTTCAATTTGGAAACTCCTTGAACATTATGGATACAAATTGGGCTGTGGCATAATGCGTTGTTGTTTTTTTTATGATGCGACGGCCTAACTTGCACGTTACAATGCAAAGCCTGCAAAGACTAAAGTGAAAATAAAACGTAAAGTAAGTAAAATATTGATTCAGAAATGCTATTCAGCATCTAATATACTTGTGATATTAGCAAACAGGTTGTATAGGAGCCTATTCACCCGTTAAAACTCTAATTTAAGCTGTACAAGGTATATAAGTGTGTTGTGGGCTACTTGGGATGATTATTATTTGTACTTTCAATTGTGGTTATATTTTCAGGGTAATCAGTACCTTCGAAACGGGAGAATACTTTTCTATACATATACATAAGTTGCACGTGCGGCGGCAACATCGCACCGGCACCCTATAGTAAAATCTTCAATACCGTTGGAACTGTACAAGTTCTCGATATGCGGTTTTTTATTAAACGATCAATTTCCTAATTGTGTTATAATATACATAAGTAAAATAAAGCCATATTCATAATTTTTTTTTATATGAAATTACATAAAAGCCCCAAAAAAAAAATATTTTTTCAAAATGTATGTTTTTTTTGGAAATATTATTACTTTTTGCCTATTTGAATTTTTATTTTATTTTTTTAAACTAATTTAAGTAATTATCTGTCGATTACCACCTTAATTATCAAAATCGGAATAGCCGTTGAGGTTTTAGATTTTTTGTAAGATTTTTTGACCCAGCGGTGCCATGTCTGTATTCTTCAATAACTTTGGAATTATACGAGCTAATGATATGCGGTTTTTTTTCGTAAATGTAAAATTAGTTGTGTATTAATATAAATAAATAAAAAAAGTACCATGTACATACATTTTTACGAGTAAAATTCCAAAAATCACAAATTTTAAATATTTTTTTCAGAAAATATTATTTCTTAGGTATCCAAAATTATTTTCTACGTGATTTTAATTTATTTCATGTTAAATTGGGTAATTATCTACCGATTGGCACCTCTTACGTCAAAATCGGAGTATTCTTTCAGGATTTAGAATTGTTTAAACTTTTTTTGAATAAGTGGCGCCATCTCTGTTCCTAAGGGGTGAAACTAATTTTGCCTCGAGTGAAATCGTTTATTTTGGTCTAGATATTATCACCGTGCAAAACGGCTTGCTTCCATCACAGAGTGCAGCTTTTTTTCATAACAAATAGGACTATATGTTTTGAATTTGGTAAATAACAAATCGCTATTGACGTTTAATAATGAGAATATATGACGTACCTATGCGCATTATTGCTGTTTGTAGCGTCACTATCCCTGCGCCGGACACCTACAGCGTGGTCACCATACACCGCACAAAAATAGCTATTTAATTTGTTTTATACTATACTCCAGATTGAGATACTAACACCTTTGATGTGCCCAGTCGACTGGTATTTCGGAAACTCTGTTTTTTCTTTAGGGCTTGTGCACAAATCACGTGAGCTCTTTTCGGCGACTTTTTGACCCCCCTCCCCCTGGTGATATTTGGTGAGGTTCTTTGCTAACCCCCCTCCCCCTCACTACCTCACGTGTATTTTATTTTCCGCCAAAAGTTCGTAAAATAGACTCGCTATTTTGAAGTATTTAACAAGTGAAGACTTATTTTTAACAAAACTGAGAAAAAACTATCGATTTTTTCTTAGTTCGTTCACTGTGGAAAAATACACGTGAGGTCTCCTTATACCCCCCCCTCCCCCAACGTGATATATCGTGATTTTTTCGTGACCCCCCCTCCCCCTATTGAACCTCACGTGATTTGTGCACAAGCCCTTAAAACAACGTCTGAGACGTTTAAAACTAAAAAAATCTGACTCATAATGTACTTTTCTCAAACATGCAATGAAATATCGTCATAACGTGCGTTATAACTTCGAAGTATCACGTTTCGGGCGAAACAACTCGAGAGAACTGTAAAGGAATTTCATACAAAATTGAAGGCCTAGGCCGGGAAGTAATATTTTTTAAAGATGGCGTCTGTGTTCAACAGGCTAAATAGCTGAATTATATTTTTTTGACGGGTGTATTTTTTTATTTCATTGCATAATATGTTTGAGAAAAGCACTATACATGCCTTCGCCGTGAAAAGGGCTTGCCGGCTTCCCTACGGTCGGCCGTCTATACCTACTCACCCGGCAAAAGCCCTTCTTTCCCGGCGTCTACAGTAATGTACTATAACTAATACCCCTGTGAGCTGTAGACAACGCATTCAAATTGTCGAATTTTGTATTTTTTTACGTTTCCAACCCCAATATCTCCGACATTATGAAAAATAAATCTAAAAACCGAATAGGCAAAAAAATCTATATAATTATCGAATATTGTCTATTTTCTATTTTAAAGTATTTGTTTATTTTTGGATTTAATTTTAGGTATCTGTAGAGGTGTCAATATAACTATCAAGGGATATAAAAAAACCGGCCAAGTGCGAGTCTGACTCGCGCATTGAGGGTTCCGTACCAACTTTCACTTATCCCATCTTAATTAGCCTGGTTGAGTTAAGTTTGCACCTGAAATGAGGTGCAAACTTAACGCAACCGAGTTCTCCAAATATGATGTTTGAAGAGGACTATATTTTTTATGATTTTATTACAAACTACGTACGCGTGGAACTTGATAAAAGGAATTATTAAAAGCGCCTAAGCAAATGTAAGAGCAATTGTGCTTTTGGTCTAATAATTACATTTCCTACAGGGTCACCGCATCCTAACTGAGAAGGCGCTAGATTGAGAATCACCTAATTAGGGAAGTACATTGAGAAGGGCACGATTTTAACGGGAGAAGCCAAGGAACAAACCAAATAAAGTGTACTTATACCACGTATTCCAGTTATACCGAATAATTTACCATTAAATTTTAAACGTCTACAGTTTCCATTAAAAGTTTTTAGCATTTTCTATGACTAAGTGGGTGATTATCTCAGCGAAAAAAATTTGCGGCGGAATTGATAACTATGGTGTGAAACAATTGTTTTAAAAGTTTTAATTTTTTTCTGAAAAGAAGACACAAATTATTATCTTAAGCCAAATCTCAAAGTATTGTAAGTCATTTATGTTTAAGAATTTTTGTTTTTGCGGTAAAATTATAATTTTGGTGCAGCGTCCAGTATTCGTTGTTCCCCATAAATGTCTTTGATATAACCATATATCATCAATGTTTTAAACTAAAATTGCATTTATTTATAATCTTTAATAGTTTAAGTATCTTATAAGGATATATAAATAAAGATTAATACATAAATAGATACTCAAAATTGAGCACTAAAAGGTGTCCGGGTGAAATTGTCAATTTTGGTGGTAAATATTGAAAATGTGTTTACGGATGAACGAAATGCAACAAGACCAGCAAACGTGTGTTAACCTGTTTGTTTAGTTCCGCTTCGGCATGGAACGATGACACACATGTCATACCTTGCTGGATCTGTCCACTCAGCACGTAAGTATACACTGTGGCCGTTAATAACCCGAAAGATTTAAACCCCGTATTTTTGACGACAATACGAGTAAATAATGTTATATCAACATGGGCCTAATTATGGGTCTTAATTAAATTACTATTTCAGTACAAATTAAATCATATTAATTGCCCGCTTCTTTGTGAACAAGTCTTTAGTTGAAGAAGAGTGAGCGAGTATGACACTTTACGAATCGCTCCGAAATCATACGACGAACGGCGAATGCCGTGACTTGTGTTCTATGACAAGAAGTGTCAGGTTATCGCTGTCTCAATATTACAGGGTTTTATGTTTCACTTTTGACGAGTTCAAATTTGAACATTGGCATAATGACATGAATTATACTGCGATTTCTAATTCAAGACCAAAAAAACTACCACAAGGTTGCCACTACAATAAAATATTTTTACAATAGTAAATTTATTTTTATTTTTTAAACACGCTAAGATAATTTATTTATTGGTAACTTTAACTCTATGTTTTAACAAAATAACTAGAAGTATTTATTATTACATAATTACGAGAGGAGATAATAAAAACTTAAGCATCGCTGATTTTTGGTACAAAATCTGGTAGGGTACTTGTAACATTGTCCATTCGGTGCAAGCCAAGAATCAAACTCAGATGTCATTTAAATGTTGTCAATTTTGACAGTGACGTATCTGTCGTAGTTTTTTTGGTCTTGAATTAGAAATCCGAGAATAGGGTGTGTTAGACTGGAGATTTTTTAACTTTTGATTTGTTTTAAATAATTTATATCTTTTTAATTATGAGTTTTTGGACTATATGTTACATAAGTTTATATACTCTAATTAGGCTCTAGTATCGTTAGCTTAAATCTTTCGGGTTATTAACGGTCACGGTGTATAATTTTGGTGGGGTACAAATACGTTTTGACACAATTTTTGTGGTATATGTTTCTAGTGACTTAGCAATAATTGATTGTGTGTGAATTGTGTGTAAGACGTGCTAAAGGTTTCCTTTTCATCAATTTTGGTGGTTTTCGTGGTAATTTCAAAGTCACCAAAATTGCTTGATGCCATCAGAATTGTTAATTCTGTAATCTGTATATAATTACACATTTGTAATCGCATTTCCAACACTTTCGACTCGGTGAATTTATTTGAAGTCAAGTATAAACACAATACATCTAATATTACAAGCTGTCGGTGAGGGCAATCTTAGCTTAGATATGCCTATGCTGGTGGCGGATTGTATAGCTGCTATCCTTTCCTATATTACTATCTTTTTTCCTCTGGCACGTTTCCTACAATTTGGAAATGCGCCCATGTGATTCCTCTCCCTAAAACCCTTAATCCGTCGTACTTTTTGCAGTATCGTTCTATGTCCATTCTTCCCGTCTTATCCAAAATCATTCAATCAATGTGGACGAGTTTATACTAGGAAATTGTTGACATTTGCCATGTTATTATAATTATTTTGCAATAATAATGTAATATAATGTAATGTAATAATGAGATATATTGATGTTAAATTAAATTAAATGTAGACCTAAGGCTGAAATATTTAAAATTGTAATTATTGAATGGACTTGTAAAATTGTAATTGAATTAATTGACTTGTAAAATGACTATTTTATCAATAAATAAATCTAATCTAATCTAATCTAATCTAATCCTTTGTAAATCCACGTCCCTCATTACATCTAAATAGACTTAACTTGTTCAATTCTTTAGCACAACCACAGCTTGGGTTAAGATCACCGACGATATTAGTCTTAATATAGAATATAGAAAAGTGACTATATTGGTGCTCCTAGATTTTAGTAGTGTTTTTAACACTGTTGATTTTGATATCCTTCTCAGTTTACTTAGTACTTTAAATATATCTCCAACTTCACTGTCCTGGTTTCGTGATTACCTCTTTGGGGGGCAACAGCGGGTTCGAGTTGATGACCAATTTTCTAGCTGGTGTGAACTGTCTGCTGGTGTCCCTCAAGGGGGCATACTCTCTCCATTACTCTTTTCTGTCTTCATTAACGGAATCACCAACCAGAGTCACTCTCGTCCTCGTTCCATGTCTATGCAGACGATTTGCAACTTTATGCGGCGGCCAGCATTGATGATTTTGGCTCCTTTGTTTCGCAAATCAATTTAGACCTGGAATCAATCCGTACTTGGGCTTGATTCTTTGGTTTGATGAAGAATGCCAAGAATTCGCATTCGCAGGCTATTGTCGCCCCTTTTTTCCAAGCTTTCAGATCAAGTTAAGCCAGTTATTTTCTTTGATGGTACGCCTGTACTTTTCTACTGTAAAAAAATTGGCATTACCATAGATCAATCTTTGTCATGGGCACCTCATATTTCTGAGATCAGTAGGAAACTTTTCGCGTCCCTTCATTCATTGAGGTGTCTGCAGAATTTCCTTCCTCTTCATACGAAGACCATGCTTGTCCGCTCTCTTTTACTTTGGTCTCCGCAAGTTTGATCAATGGGCCTATGATGGTTGCTTTTATCACGCGATAAATAAGTGACAAAGCATCCGTCACGTTTTAACAAAATGCGAGTGTGAGTGACAGATGCTTTGACACTTATTTATCCCGTGATAAACGCAACCATCATAGGCCCCCACGTGTCTCAATACCGCGCTCAACTTAAATGGCTTCCGATCCGTCAGCGCAGAGACTTACATGTTCTTTGTCTTTTGTATAATGTCCCTTTCATTCCTTCTTCAGGACCTTACCTTGCAGGGAAGTTCTTTTACATGGCGGATGGTAGTGGCCATCGCCTGAGGTCAAGTGCGAATCTGGATCTATCTATCCCACTGGATAGATCTCATGTTTACGATGTATCTTTTGCTGTGCGCGCCGTGAAATTATGAAATAAATTGTCTCCCGCCCTAAGACAGACGTAGTCCGTAGCATCGTTCAAGGGGAAGTTCATGAAATTGTGGCTGTCGAATGAATGATTATTTGATTAGGTTGCTGTTTTTGTTATGTATAATTATGATTATATTTATGTTATATGTATTTATATAGATATTACGTAATATGTATTACATTGACTGTTTGCCTATCTCTCTCTCATTTGGTTTTTGCATTTTCATTTGTACTATTGTAAAGTTATCGTATTGTACATGTTGCTTGGTTTGTCTGCCATTTACTTGTGTTTAACACTCATTTACTCGAAGGTTAATTGGAAGAAATCCCTTAAAGGGATAAGTTCGCTTTTGTACATGCTTATTTTTTTGAAATATATGTAGTTTTTACGATGGCTAATTGCAAGAAAAATCAATCAAGAGAAGTCCTCGAAAAAAAAAAAATATTACTGTTGTTACAAACGAGTTAGTGATTGTATTTTCATAGATATTTTGGTATAATTATAATGATTAATTAAAAATATACTTTCTTTTTATTTCCAGCAGGCAATTTCATTGACAAATATTAATTTTTAGCACAAGTTACTAATTTTGGTGTTGATGTACAATTTTGGTGGCAGGCAAATTACTAAAATCATAATATCTTTCAAACTATTATGTATAACAAAGGGCCATTACTACAAAATATTGGTTATGACTTTATTCGTATTATTGATATATATATGACTCTAACATCAAAAATAAAAAAGCCACCATAATTAGGTAAATTTCGAGCTTGTTGAAATTCACCCAAGTATTAATTACCACAGAGGCAAACGTTAAAAGTAGCAGGAATACATTTGGGCACATCATGTTTTTCTCATGAACAGCTTGCTCACATGTCTCCAAATAAAAAAAATAACATGTTTTTACTAACCGAAATAAATCATTTAAGATAATTTATTGAACTATACTTCAATAAACTAAGTTGTAAAAACCAAGTTATAAAAAATTATAACTGTCCCAATTTCATTATTTGACAAAATTCTTTGGTAAATAGAACCTTAATTAAAACTTATTGAACCGGGTCTATCGCGATATATCGCTCTTGGCGGAGTACGCGTGGGACCACGGCACGTGAAACCGTGTTGAAACGTCAGGCAATGAAGGTAAATCAAAATATCGCGATAGACCCGGTTCAATAAGTTTTAATTATGTATTCAAACCACGAGAGTATAAAGTGAATAGAACCTTCTTCGTCAGTTGATTATGGACCGTCACCATCTCGAGCCATTTCTGAGCATAGCTAATTAATTGAATCGTATGGGACTTAGCCTCGGAAAACTTATTGAATCGAATGGGACTTATACACAGAACTAAACTGCTAACTAGATTTCATTTGAATACCTGAAAGTCTATTTTTTTTTATTGTCAATATCAATTAACGAGTTCTACGCGTACGAAGTCGCGGGCAAAAGCTAGTTTATAATATTAGTATTTACATTTCCTACAGGGTCACCGCACCCCAACTGAAATGTTCACTCACTTTTGAACCTTTTTAGGTATAATTTCCAGGATGAAAACTATCCTATGTCCTTCCTCGTATCTTAAACTATCTCTATGCCAAATTTCATCAAAATCGATTCAGCGGTTTAAGCGTGAAGAGGTAACAGACAGACAGACAAACTTTCGCATTTATAATACTAGCTGTGCCCCGCGGTGTTACCCGCTCATCCCACGGGAACACTAAATTTATTCGGGATGAAAAGTATCCTATGTCCTTTCCCGGGTCTCAAACTATCTCCATACCAAATTTCATCTAAGTCGGTTCAGCGGTTTAAGCGTGAAGAGGTAACAGACAGACAGACAGACAGACAGACAGACAGACATACACACTTTCGCATTTATAATATTAGTATGGATTAGTATTTACATTTCCTACAGGGTCACCGCACCCCAACAGAAATGTTCACTCACTTTTCAATCTTTTTAGGAATAATTTCCAGGATGAAAACTATCCTATGTCCTTCCTCGTATCTTAAACTATCTCTATGCCAAATTTCATCAAAATCGATTCAGCGGTTTAAGCGTGAAGAGGTAACAGACAGACAGACACACTTTCGCATTTATAATATTAAGTATGGATAGTATGGATGTATAGTTTACAGATTTTTATATGTATTTGTAGTAAGTAAATATGTGACGATATTACTTGCCAAATTTCATCGTCCTAGGTCATCGGAAAGTACCCTATCATTTTGATTCCCTTGAGAGTGTCGAAATGTACGTTTTTTTGCGACATAAACGGCCGTATCTTTTTTTCACGTTAACGTAGAAGTTTGATTTTTTCACAGCTTCAAGATGCCGTAGACTTAAGTATATGGTTTACATTTCAACTCGATACCTCCATGCGTTCTTGAGATAAAGGGTCTTGACAGACAGACAGACGGACTCAAGGACAACAAAGTGATCCTATAAGGGTTCCGATTTTCCCGATTAAGGTACGGAACCCTAATAAACGAATCATATAATAACTTTTGGTATAATTTCATCGTTTCACGTTGTATCAAATGTCCTTTATACTAATTGAAATTATACCCAATGAAATAATATTTTTGTTATTATACTCGTTATAGTTAACAACATGCAAATATAAAGCCATATGTGGCGATTGATAATAAAGCATACTTAGAACAAAAAAACCTATTCACACGCAAAATCAACAGAATTATTTGTTAGGTATTTGTTTATTAATCCACTTATTGTGTGTTTGTTGATTTATGTTATTCATTGTTGTATTTTATTAGTTTTTTGTTATTGTCATGGATTCATATAAAAAGCCGCTGAAGTGTCAGAAGTTATATACAACTCAACTGGCAACATGAGGTCTACTACAATTGCTTTGATTGCTGTAGTGGTAAGTACTATAAGGTTTTTCCTAATTATCAATATTTTAACCCACGACAAAAATAAAGGGGTGTTATAAGTTTAATATGTGTATCTGTGTCTGTCTGTGGCGTCATAGCTCCCAAACGGATGGACAAATTTGAGTGCGGTTTTTTGAATCGAAAGACTTTTCTGACGAGATGGATCTAAGCTATGTTTTGTGGAAATAGGACCAGTAGTTTCCAAGATATTTAGCTTTAATTGGAACAACTGACAAGATCTCAGCCAATATGGAAGCTAAGAATTCCAAATGTTGTAGTTATGTTCAGTTTTAGTAGCATTTTCTATATCACTCAATGAATGAGGGTCTCATGATGACTACTTGTGACGGGGGTGTTTTAAATATTTAATTGAGGTTATTTCTAACCTGGCTTCCAAGCACATAACATTTTGTAATTTTTTTGTAATATAACGATTTCATACGAGAAATCCATTTCATAAATTCCTCATAGTACTTAATTTAAAGATACCGACTAACTGATCATTTCCTCTTTTGAATTCGGTTAAGGGGCCTTATTCCTTTTGAATTTGTTTTTTTTTTTCATATTATGATAAATATATTGATAATTTCAACCAACTTTTTGAAGTGAATAATACTTTTCCCTGAGTTCTAGGTTACTACCTAATATTTTTGTTTCAAAAACTACTCGAAATTAACAAAATTCACGCGGAAACTTAGTTTATTCAACTTATTTTCGACTGCATGCAATGAAAGCAAGAAATAGCTATGTTACTATCTAAAATTCAAGGAAAAGTGTTATTCAATTCCAAAAGTTGCTTAATTATAAATATATTTTAAAAGGAATAAGGCCTCTTAAAGTTGTTTTGCATCACCTACTCAATTCAAACTTTTGTTAATCTGCTTCGCTACCTAAAGGTTGTCTGGATCAGATCGCTATTTAGCGAAAAGACCGCCTGTTGTTAACCTCCGTTTATTTTTTACCCCTGTATATTTGAGGTATGCAAAGTGGACTTGTATTGTAATGTATTGTATTTCTAAAAGGTCCTTTTGAATGTCATACTGCCTACTGAGCCGGCGGTCCCGGGTTCGAATCCCGGCCAGGGCAAATATTTGTGTGATGAACTCGAATATTTGTGCTTGGGTCATGGTTGTTCTATGTATTTAAGTATGTATATTTATCTAACTATATAAGTATGTATATCGTCGTCTAGAACCCATAACACAAGCCTTCTTGAGCTTAATTTGGGTCTAGATCGAGTTGTCTGAGGTTGTCCGATATTTATTATTTATTATAGCCTAGAAGAATGTCCCTGATTATTAATAATGTAATTGTGATCATGCTTTTAATATTGTTTTTCAGGCCTTTGTCACAGTTGGGGCATATCCAAGTGAGTACTATACATATCTAAATATCGACGGCACAAAGCGTAAACGCCGTAAACGCCAATTAATTCCCTTGGCGTTTACAGCGTTTACATTTTGACGTTGATATTAAAAAACTGCTTCACTCTAATATTATTCTGTTACATAAAAAGGGTGATAAGAGTGACATTTCTAATTACCGACCAATCAGCCTCGTGTCTCATATCTACAAGACGTTTATTAAAGTCATTGAGACTCGCATTGCTGGACAGCTTGACCAACACCAACCACCCAGTCAGGCTGGCTTTCGCCCTGGATTCTCCACTGCCGACCACCTCCACACAATAAATCAGATTGTCGAAAAATTTACAGAATTCAACTTGCCATTATATCTGGCATTTGTAGATTACACCAAGGCCTTCGACAGTATCACACATTCCGCCATAATAACCGCACTCAAAAATCAGGATATCGAACCGACTTACATCAATCTCATAAAAACCATATACAACAATAGTACAGCAGACGTTAAGCTTCAATACTCCGGCCAGTCGTTCCACATACAGCGAGGCGTTAAACAGGGTGACCCGCTGTCTCCGAAATTATTCACAAGTACACTTGAAGAAGTGTTTAGGAGCCTGGTGGTCTCCTGGGAGGCAAGGGGAATAGAAGTTGGCGACAGAAGGCTTTCAAACCTCCGCTTCGCCGACGACATCGTTCTCTTTGCTTCTTCTGCAGACGAACTTCAGCTAATGCTCAAAGATCTGAGCACCGCAAGCCTTCAAGTTGGACTACAAATGAATCGGTCGAAGACTCAAGTAATGACCAATAGCACGAAATGTAGGGTTGAGGTAGACGGGCAGACCATACAATACGTCGATGAGTACATTTACTTGGGCCAGATAGTCTCTTTCAGCAACAGGCAAGACAAAGAAGTCGACCGCCGCATCGAAAATTCCTGGAAGAGCTACTGGTCCATGAAAGAGTTCATGAAGGGAGACCTTCCACTGTCGCTGAAACGAAAACTCATCGATATGTGTATTCTGCCTGTCCTAACCTACGGTGCCCAAACATGGTCGCTTACTGAGGGGCAAAAGTCCAAATTGAAGGTTTGCCAACGGGCCATGGAGCGCAGCATTTTAGGCGTGAAAAGGACGGATCGCGTCCGGAACACCACGCTGCGCTCCAAAACACGCATAGCTGACGTCGGTAACAAAACAGCCAGGCTCAAGTGGGATTGGGCAGGCCACGTCTGCCGTATGCACCCGGATAAATGGGCCAGCATTACAACTAAGTGGGTGCCTCAAGATCGGCGACGCAGACGGGGCAGGCCGAGACGGAGATGGCGGGACGATTTGGACGCATTCCTTAGCAACTGGTCGGACGAGACATCAAACAGGGACCTGTGGAAATCTAAGGGAGAGGCCTTTGCTCAGCAATGGGACACACTAATAGGCTATTAAAAAAAATATATATAAAGTAGCTTTATTTGAAGATGCTTGACTTGAGCATCTGGACCGAAAGCGCCGCTTACGGAAGACTGGACCCAAACCTGCCTACACTTACACTTTTAACACCCAAGGGCTTTATTGCGCACAGTGTGACCGGACATTCAAATTTAATCCTAGACGCCTTCTTCATTTCTGAAAAAAAAACCACTTTATTTTATATAATTTTTAGTGTAAACATTGATTTGGAGAATCTTGTACATCTCCTCTAACATGTATATGTATCAATTACCTAGTTATAATATAATTGTATTAGTTATTAAGTATAATTTACGAAAAAATTACTTACTGTTGAGTTTCTTTCGGCTTTCTTCTCAACAACGGTCTCCTCTTGCGAACTCACTCACACTAGACTCACAATCTGACTTGTAAAAGTGCCCTTGTGGCCTACTTACTGAATAAATTATTTAATTTCAAGTTTGGCTTTGCAAGTCACATCCGCGCACATTAAACAGAGATTGTGACCCTAGTTCCACACTAGGTACTCGCGAAGGTGACTGAAGTTGGTCGAAGTTTTTTTTTTTTTCTAACGGCACAACATAGTGGCTCCACTTCGCCTGATGGTAAGCAAAAAGGGGAGCCCAAGTCGCAATGGCAACTGACGAGAAACCAACGGTGCCAAGTCAGTTGACACTGCCATGCTGGCCCGAGAGATGCTTCTTCACGCTTCGTTTGAAGGGTCCCAAGTTATAAGAAGGAGGAAACACATGAGCCAGCAAGGAGTTCCATACTTTAATAGTTCGGCAGATGAAGGAATTGGCAAACTTCTTGGTACGTGTGGGAATATTCTCCACGGCGGTGAGGCGATGACATCGCAAGCTGGCACGTGTGGTTCTATGACGGAAAGGGGAGGGTGGGATAAAGTATAGGTTTCCTCGCTATCATATTCGCCCAACTTCAGCCACCTTTGTGAGTAGTGTGGAACTAGGGTAAGAGTCGCCATAGTCAGATACGACGAGGGCTAAAGAGGAGGAGGGCGATAAAGATAAGAAAAAAACGCTTTACTTCTCCTTACAGAATCAAAGGTTTTCTTTACGTGAGTTTAAACCGTTTTTATAATTAAACTATGAATACAAAGATCAAAGCTTAAAGAAAAATTGAAAAAGGAGCTACCTGGTGGAAGGGACCGGGAATCGAACCCGGTACCTCTGGATTACCGGTCCAGCGCGTTAGCCACTTCGCTACCCTCGCTCCACGTAGACCTGATGAATCTTTTCTTATGCTTTGTGTGTCGATCTTTGCATTGTTTATTTGAAAGGTTTTTACACCTTAGCGACCTCTATGTGAATACGTTAATATTCACATCTTACCGCACCACTTTACAGTGGTGAACGAGCAAGCGAGAGAGGGCGCTGTGAGGGCGTTTTTATAATTATTAAAGATGTCTCACGATAGTTTTAATAATATTATCTCTCAAACAGTTCATTTACATAAAATAATGTACTCGTCGTAAACCATTGATATACTCGTATAGATCAGATCAGATACGCGTAACGCGCTGGACCGGCAATCCAGAGGTACCGGGTTTGCTTCTCGGTCTCTTCCACTAGGTTACACATTTTTTTTTTTTTGAGCTTTGATCTCTGTATTAATGGTTTAATATCAAAATTGTGGTGTGTACACACATAAAAAAATGAGACATTACAATGTTTCATAAATTTATACCGAATGTGACATTTATTCCTCATGAACCAAATTATTTAGGTCGAAAACGCGTTAAATAGATAAGTGCCTCAGTTCGATGGAAAGACACTTCTTATTCGTACGGGTTGAAAATTGTTCGGTAAATAGGTCCAGAGACCTATCGCGGTAGCAATGCATGAGAAAAACATGATTCCAACAATTCAAGACTTGTCACATAATAAAGAAACGGAGAAGCCGGAATTACACAACTTATGCAGTCTTTCATGGTTCTCAATGGTTCTTTATTCATCATTCGGGCTAAAGTGGAATTTTCAGGCAAGTTGTTTCTCTAAAACAATATTATTTGGCATAATCTAAGTACGGATGCCCCATTAGATATCGTCATCATCGTCAGATACCAAGTGATGTTTAAGCCAAATGCTTACTTACCTTCCATTAAAAGTAAGAATATTCTAAAAAGACAATAATTTGAAAAAAATCAAAAATCAAAATCAATCCAACCAAGACGCAGGTAATTATTATTGGCAGCTCGAAACTCATGCCGCGAATCGATTTTGCGAACTTACCTGTCATTATGTTTGACGGTACGCAGATCCCCTATTCACAGCAGGTAAAAAATCTTGGTGTGATCATGGACTGTACTCTGTCATGGGTTCCTCAGGTCGGCGAGGTTAGTAGAAAGATGTTTGCTGCGATAGGTGCTTTAAGGCGTCTTCGTAACTTTTTGCCACTACCTACTAAAATTGCTCTTGCTCAGTCTCTTCTACTCCCTATTCTTGACTATGCCGATGTGTGCTATTTAGATCTTTCTGAAGCTCAGCTTAACAAACTAGAGCGCCTTCAAAACCTTAGTATCCGGTTTATTTTTGGCTTGCGTAAGTATGACCACGTCTCCCATTTTCGTTCTCAGCTCAAATGGCTTCCCATTCGTCTTCGCCGTAACTCACACATTCTTGCCCTTCTCTATGGCGTGCTTTTTAACCCCGCTACCCCCTGCTATCTTAAAGAGCGCTTTAAATATCTGTCTTCGTTAAAGTGTTCTCAAAATTGTATTCTTGCTCCTGCTGTTTCATCTTCCAAATTTTACAATGACTCATTCACCTTCCAAGCGGTCCAGTTGTGGAATGCTCTGCCGTTGTATCTGAGGCGTGCAAAATCTCTTCCGATTTTCAAAAATCATCTCAAACAACATTATTTGTCGCTTTCTTAGGTCTAGTTGTCGATGTGGATAATTCATTAATGTATGTCGTCGCATGTATTTATGTATGTATTATGTATTTATGTATGTATATTTTAGTATCTATTTTTAATTAACATATATGTAATGTATATTTAGTTTTTTATGTTTTAGTTTGTCTGTAGATGTTTGTGTCAAATTAGTTGTTTTCAAAAATATTGCACTACCAATTTCATAATGATTTTTCGTATTTCTCACTACCCTAAGGTTGTCTGGAAGAGATCGCTTTTTAGCGATAAGACCGCCTGTTGTTACCTACTGTATTGTTTTTTGCAATTTCTTTGTGTAATCTTTATTTATATTTAGTGGTGCACAATAAAGAGTATTATTATTATTATTAATTTGGTTGTGGATTGTTCCAGCTTCACCCGTGGGACCACTACCACCACTCCTTGCACCGAAATCGATCTCCCGGAGCACACAGCAAAGCTCTGCTCAGCAGAGCACCAGCGGCTCGCAAGCCGTCAAAACAAACACGCTCCGCATCAACCCTGACGGCTCGTCCGTCGCCTCCAGCACCGACGACAGCAGCGCCCAGGCTGACGCTGCCAGATCCAACTCCAAGAAGACGCAGCAAACGACCAAGTACAGAGACGGTGGTTCCTCCACGAGCGCATCTGAATCCAACGATGCCTCCAAGAGCCATGCCGATTCCGCCAAGAAAGACCACAGACTTACCGAAATCGGTCCGAATGGCAGCTCCTTCCAAGAGGTAGACAAAGCCGCGAGCGCCTCGGCTAAGGATGCTAGTTCACACCTCAACAAGAACCAGTACACTTCTGTGGAATCCTGTGGCGCCTCCTCAAGTGGCAGCACTGAAAGTAAAGATGCCGCGTACAACGATCGCTCCTCGGCTAATAAAGACAAGTCCCAAACTTGGGTAGGGCGTGACGGTGGCTATCAAACTTCGCACGACAAGGGAAAGAGCGCGGAGGCCAATGGCGGCAGCTCCAGCTCAGATAAGAAACAGATCACGTGGGTGACTGCGGCAGGAAATTCGGGATCGGAATCCTCCGTGAAAGACCGCGCCGCCACAAGCCACGCCAAGTCCGCGTCCGAAGATAAAAGCTTCATCAACGTCAGGCCTGATGGAAGTTGGGTGGAAGCTAAGCATAAAGGTGAAAGCGCTGAAAGTAGCCGCGCCGACCAGTACAAGCACAGCGATCTCGCCACTTCAACGAACGTCGATGGCAGCTCGCAATCCTTGAGCTTCATTGGAGACCACCGTAAGACCAGCGACAACAAGTCTGCCAAAAAAGATGACGTTTTTACTGTAGCAAATGCGGATGGATCATTCTACACCATAAAAGACAAAGGAGATAGTGCATCGGCTAGAAGCTCTAGCTCGGATCTCCATAAGGGGGCCAAGACGACTGTGTACGCTGACGGTGGCTCCAGCAGTAGCAGCAGTGAGGACCAGAAGGCGGCTACGTCGCTAAGCAAGTCTGCAAATATTGACAAGTCTTGGGTAAGTGTAAATAAGCACGGAGGCTATGAGAGCGGTAAACAGAAAGGAGGTAGTGCTTCAAGCCAGACCGCCAGCTCGGGCTCTCATACACAACAGCAAACAAATGTAAGAGCCGATGGCGGCTCCGATTCCTCTAGCTCTTATGACAATAATGCTGCCACTCATAAAGGTACTTCAGCATGGAGAGACAACTCTAACACTAAAGTTCGCGAAGATGGCACTTCTGTGTATAGCCAGTCTCGTGGTAGCGGTGCGTCTGAGGAGACACGAAGCTCCGGGTCATCCGGGTCACGAAGCTCATCTGTGGACTGTGAAGGTAATTCAAGCAGTAGCAGCAACGACAGCCGACATGCGTCCAAACACGCGGGAGCATCTGAAGACTACAATGAAAAGACTGTAGTGATAGGAAAGGGTGGAAGTTCGATTGTCAAAACCTCAAAAGGAAACAGTGCTTCTTCCAAAGATGCAGGCTCAAATTCTTCCAGTAGTCAAAGTACCAGCACAAATTCTGACGGCAGTAGTCGCAGTGACAGTTCTTCAAGCAGTGGTGCCTGGAAAGAAGATGCTGCATCTAAAAATTACGATATCAAAGAACAAACCATCGATAAAAACGGAAGCTCAAAAACTACGAGCTCAAAAGGAAATGGTGCATCTACTAGTAATGCAGGTTCTAATTCATCCAGCAGCCAAAATACGAGCGTAGAGGCTAACGGCAGTAGTCATAGTGGCAGTTCCACAAATAGCGGCGCTTGGAAAGAAGATGCTGCATCTAAAAATTACGATATCAAAGAACAAACCATCGATAAAAACGGAAGCTCAAAAACTACGAGCTCAAAAGGAAATGGTGCATCTACTAGTAATGCAGGTTCTAATTCATCCAGTAGCCAAAATACGAGCGTAGAGGCTAACGGCAGTAGTCATAGTGGCAGTTCCACAAATAGCGGTGCTTGGAAAGAAGATGCTGCATCTAAAAATTACGATATCAAAGAACAAACCATCGATAAAAACGGAAGCTCAAAAACTACGAGCTCAAAAGGAAATAGTGCATCTACTAGTAATGCAGGTTCTAATTCATCCAGCAGCCAAAATACGAGCGTAGAGGCTAACGGCAGTAGTCATAGTGGCAGTTCCACAAATAGCGGCGCTTGGAAAGAAGATGCTGCATCTAAAAATTACGATATCAAAGAACAAACCATCGATAAAAACGGAAGCTCAAAAACTACGAGCTCAAAAGGAAATGGTGCATCTACTAGTAATGCAGGTTCTAATTCATCCAGTAGCCAAAATACGAGCGTAGAGGCTAACGGCAGTAGTCATAGTGGCAGTTCCACAAATAGCGGTGCTTGGAAAGAAGATGCTGCATCTAAAAATTACGATATCAAAGAACAAACCATCGATAAAAACGGAAGCTCAAAAACTACGAGCTCAAAAGGAAATGGTGCATCTACTAGTAATGCAGGTTCTAATTCATCCAGTAGCCAAAATACGAGCGTAGAGGCTAACGGCAGTAGTCATAGTGGCAGTTCCACAAATAGCGGTGCTTGGAAAGAAGATGCTGCATCTAAAAATTACGATATCAAAGAACAAACCATCGATAAAAACGGAAGCTCAAAAACTACGAGCTCAAAAGGAAATGGTGCATCTACTAGTAATGCAGGTTCTAATTCATCCAGTAGTCAAAATACGAGCGTAGAGGCTAACGGCAGTAGTCATAGTGGCAGTTCCACAAATAGCGGAGCTTGGAAAGAAGATGCTGCATCTAAAAATTACGATATCAAAGAACAAACCATCGATAAAAACGGAAGCTCAAAAACTACGAGCTCAAAAGGAAATGGTGCATCTACTAGTAATGCAGGTTCTAATTCATCCAGCAGCCAAAATACGAGCGTAGAGGCTAACGGCAGTAGTCATAGTGGCAGTTCCACAAATAGCGGCGCTTGGAAAGAAGATGCTGCATCTAAAAATTACGATATCAAAGAACAAACCATCGATAAAAACGGAAGCTCAAAAACTACGAGCTCAAAAGGAAATGGTGCATCTACTAGTAATGCAGGTTCTAATTCATCCAGTAGCCAAAATACGAGCGTAGAGGCTAACGGCAGTAGTCATAGTGGCAGTTCCACAAATAGCGGAGCTTGGAAAGAAGATGCTGCATCTAAAAATTACGATATCAAAGAACAAACCATCGATAAAAACGGAAGCTCAAAAACTACGAGCTCAAAAGGAAATGGTGCATCTACTAGTAATGCAGGTTCTAATTCATCCAGCAGCCAAAATACGAGCGTAGAGGCTAACGGCAGTAGTCATAGTGGCAGTTCCACAAATAGCGGTGCTTGGAAAGAAGATGCTGCATCTAAAAATTACGATATCAAAGAACAAACCATCGATAAAAACGGAAGCTCAAAAACTAAGAGCTCAAAAGGAAATGGTGCATCTACTAGTAATGCAGGTTCAAATTCATCCAGCAGCCAAAATACGAGCGTAGAGGCTAACGGCAGTAGTCATAGTGGCAGTTCCACAAATGGCGGTGCTTGGAAAGAAGATGCTGCATCTAAAAATTACGATATCAAAGAACAAACCATCGATAAAAACGGAAGCTCAAAAACTACGAGCTCAAAAGGAAATGGTGCATCTACTAGTAATGCAGGTTCTAATTCATCCAGCAGCCAAAATACGAGCGTAGAGGCTAATGGCAGTAGTCATAGTGGCAGTTCCACAAATAGAGGCGCTTGGAAAGAAGATGCTGCATCTAAAAATTACGATATCAAAGAACAAACCATCGATAAAAACGGAAGCTCAAAAACTACGAGCTCAAAAGGAAATAGTGCATCTACTAGTAATGCAGGTTCTAATTCATCCAGCAGCCAAAATACGAGCGTAGAGGCTAACGGCAGTAGTCATAGTGGCAGTTCCACAAATAGCGGCGCTTGGAAAGAAGATGCTGCATCTAAAAATTACGATATCAAAGAACAAACCATCGATAAAAACGGAAGCTCAAAAACTACGAGCTCAAAAGGAAATGGTGCATCTACTAGTAATGCAGGTTCTAATTCATCCAGTAGCCAAAATACGAGCGTAGAGGCTAACGGCAGTAGTCATAGTGGCAGTTCCACAAATAGCGGTGCTTGGAAAGAAGATGCTGCATCTAAAAATTACGATATCAAAGAACAAACCATCGATAAAAACGGAAGCTCAAAAACTACGAGCTCAAAAGGAAATGGTGCATCTACTAGTAATGCAGGTTCTAATTCATCCAGTAGCCAAAATACGAGCGTAGAGGCTAACGGCAGTAGTCATAGTGGCAGTTCCACAAATAGCGGTGCTTGGAAAGAAGATGCTGCATCTAAAAATTACGATATCAAAGAACAAACCATCGATAAAAACGGAAGCTCAAAAACTACGAGCTCAAAAGGAAATGGTGCATCTACTAGTAATGCAGGTTCTAATTCATCCAGCAGCCAAAATACGAGCGTAGAGGCTAACGGCAGTAGTCATAGTGGCAGTTCCACAAATAGCGGCGCTTGGAAAGAAGATGCTGCATCTAAAAATTACGATATCAAAGAACAAACCATCGATAAAAACGGAAGCTCAAAAACTACGAGCTCAAAAGGAAATGGTGCATCTACTAGTAATGCAGGTTCTAATTCATCCAGTAGCCAAAATACGAGCGTAGAGGCTAACGGCAGTAGTCATAGTGGCAGTTCCACAAATAGCGGTGCTTGGAAAGAAGATGCTGCATCTAAAAATTACGATATCAAAGAACAAACCATCGATAAAAACGGAAGCTCAAAAACTACGAGCTCAAAAGGAAATGGTGCATCTACTAGTAATGCAGGTTCTAATTCATCCAGCAGCCAAAATACGAGCGTAGAGGCTAACGGCAGTAGTCATAGTGGCAGTTCCACAAATAGAGGCGCTTGGAAAGAAGATGCTGCATCTAAAAATTACGATATCAAAGAACAAACCATCGATAAAAACGGAAGCTCAAAAACTACGAGCTCAAAAGGAAATGGTGCATCTACTAGTAATGCAGGTTCTAATTCATCCAGCAGCCAAAATACGAGCGTAGAGGCTAACGGCAGTAGTCATAGTGGCAGTTCCACAAATAGAGGCGCTTGGAAAGAAGATGCTGCATCTAAAAATTACGATATCAAAGAACAAACCATCGATAAAAACGGAAGCTCAAAAACTACGAGCTCAAAAGGAAATGGTGCATCTACTAGTAATGCAGGTTCTAATTCATCCAGCAGCCAAAATACGAGCGTAGAGGCTAACGGCAGTAGTCATAGTGGCAGTTCCACAAATAGCGGCGCTTGGAAAGAAGATGCTGCATCTAAAAATTACGATATCAAAGAACAAACCATCGATAAAAACGGAAGCTCAAAAACTACGAGCTCAAAAGGAAATGGTGCATCTACTAGTAATGCAGGTTCTAATTCATCCAGTAGCCAAAATACGAGCGTAGAGGCTAACGGCAGTAGTCATAGTGGCAGTTCCACAAATAGCGGCGCTTGGAAAGAAGATGCTGCATCTAAAAATTACGATATCAAAGAACAAACCATCGATAAAAACGGAAGCTCAAAAACTACGAGCTCAAAAGGAAATAGTGCATCTACTAGTAATGCAGGTTCTAATTCATCCAGCAGCCAAAATACGAGCGTAGAGGCTAACGGCAGTAGTCATAGTGGCAGTTCCACAAATAGCGGCGCTTGGAAAGGAGATGCTGCATCTAAAAATCACGAAATCAAAGAACAAACCATCGATAAAAACGGAAGCTCAGTAACTACGAGCTCAAAAGGAAACAGCGCCTCAAGCAGCAACGCTGGCTCAAATAAGTTTAGCAATCAATACACCAACACAGACGCCTGTGGTGGCTCTAGTAGTGGCAGTAGTTCGGGCAACAGCGCTAATGCCTCAAGCAGAGGATCACAAAACTACAATGACAAATATCAAAATATCGGTGCAAATGGAGACTCAATTACCTCAAGCAGGCAAGGCGGCAGTGCTTACGAAAAATCTGCCAGTTCCAATGCCCAAAAGAGTCAAAGCACATACGTAAGTCCTGATGGTCGTTCTGGCAGCAAAATCTCTAGTAGCAACAGCGCTGCGGCTCACGACGCGTCGTCGTCGAACGACAAGAGACAGACGACCAAGATTAACGCTGACGGAACCACTAGTTACTCTGCCTTTTCTTCGTCTAATGCTCAATCATCTTCTGCGTCATCCAGCTCTTCGAGCACAGAAGAAATAGTTGAGTGCTAATTTTCATAGTTCTGTTAAATTACTCCTGCTTTGGCTATATTGTAAAAAGGAAATGTTCAACAGTTCAAATAAAATTTCAGACGTAGCTAGCTTACTTGTATCATTAAAGTGTTTAGATTTAAAAATAATACATTCGAAATTCGACACAGTTTTTAATTGTTTTTATTGATGCCGGGGGCCTATGATGGTTGCGTTTATCACGTGGTAAATAAGTGACAAAGCATCTGTCACTCACACTCACATTTTGACAAAACGTGACGGATGCTGTCACTTATTTATCGCCTGATAAACGCAACCATCATGCCCGCTGAAATGTATAAGTTTTTCTTTTGTGCAATATAATAAAAATGTTTTCTGGATTTCTGTGTTTTATTCTCTTTTAACTGCTTAGCTTACTTATCTTCAATCGTTTTACTTTATTTGCAATGAGGTATTATTTTTATTATTTGGAAATAAAGCCAAATTCTTATTTACTTAATTTTTGATACAAAACTATTGCTTACCATTTGCTAATGAATCTGAGTTTCTTTCGGTCAAGTTTTCAAAAGCATGTTTTGTCACAATCTATTTATATACGATAGTTGCCATTTTAGGGTTCCGTACCTCATCGCAATTGCAGTCAGCAAAAACGGAACCCTTATAGGATCACTTTATTGTCCATTTGTCTGAATGTCAAGGTTTTTTTTCTCAGGAGCGCGAATATCTCAAGCCAAAATTAATATCAAATACTCAGGTCTTCCCTAGATGACGTGAAAAAAAAAACTCCTAAGTCAATACTAATGTAACCACGGAATTTTATTTCGATTGCTAAACATTCAACGTGGACTTTTCAAAAGTGAAAGTTGCTCAGTGTTGACCTTCCCCAGTACCCCGTTCAATCCTACTCCATGACCCAAAAATCAGCCTGTATATGAATTCCCAGTAAAATTGTTATAATTTTTAGAAACTTCCGAAAATATTCCCAATTGTTTGGGAAATTCCTGCAACTTGTCCATCCGTAAATTCAACGCAATCAAAAGATACGAGCACAACTGTAAATACCCTATAAGTTTTGATTCCCTTGCCAGCGTCAACAAATACAGTATAAACGCTAGTAAGTATTGATTTCATAACTGAGGTGTTCCTGGGGAAAAGGTTGACAGACTGACAACAAAGTCATCCTAAATGGGTTCTGTTTTACCGACTAAGCCCCAATAAGTGAGCTATAATAGGCTATTTATTTAGAGGTCACACAGATTTATTTATTTTATCTACACCCATCTTGTTAAATACCTATAACAAGTCCAGATATTATAGTTAAGGACCTATGTTACTTGGCAGCGACCAAAATCAGAGATGTCATTTCATAATCTTAACAGTATTGTAGCCACCGCCGCCGCGCGTGTCACCTCATCTGTTCCTCTGCCACTGAGTGTTTCATATTTTCATAAAAGGAAATCTATGATAATGATTATGAATATGTGTGTAGATAAAGTAGTGTATGCAACTGTACATAATTACGTCTTCAAACACTCGTGTGATCCTATTATGAAACTTGCCTACGGCTCGCTTCATAAAAGCACACTCGTATTTTAAGACCTCTCATTATGTAGCACTTGCATAAACTACTTTATTTATTCCTATTTGTACACATCTGGGGACAAGGCAGTGCCCCCGCCAAGACAAGCCAAGCGAAGCGCAACCCCTTCAACTAGAGATGGCAGTTTATATGCGAGAAATTTAGACGCTAGAAATCTTTTAAATTGATATAGGGATTCTTGTTATAAATAATTAAAAACACAGGCCAAGAGCATGTCGGGCCACGCTCAGTGTAGGGTTCCGTAGTTGCTCATCCTTCATAATAGGCGGGCGTAAAACGGCGGCTCTATAAAAAGGTCGTAAACGCCAAAGCAACTGTAATTACTTACTTATTACCTTCTGGACGTCAACTTACGTCCTTTTAAAAATGTGCATAATGTCATATTCGCATTATTAAACGTCAGTCAAGGATCAAAATTCAAAATAAATACCTACTTAAACCTATAGATAAAACTTGACTTTCATCACTGTGGATAGTTTTGGCTTTATTATGCAAAAATTACTAGATATTTTGGTATATTTAGTCCTGTTTCCTCTTTGTTTACATCAGTGACATTCGCCGACATTCAACGTCAGTTATAGTACGGCTCTTCCCAGGTAAATTTTTCGCTTCGAGCCCTAATATTTCAAACAATGGCCATTGTCTCTATAATCGCAAAGCCGCTAGCTACCTCGTTAGCACGTGCCACTACAACGTTCATATGAAAAACAAACGGTATCGTCATAGTATTAAGGTTCAAATCAAAATAATATGAATGCTGTATTTCGTCGGGGCGGTCTATTGTCCTACACTACCAAAACGCAATATATAGAATATCAGTGACATTAAATTTGAACCTTAATATTATGACGATACCGTTTGTTTTTCATATGAATGTTGTAGTGGCACGTGCTGACGAGGTAGCTAGTGGCTTTGCGATAATAGAGACAATGGCCATTGTTTGAAAGATTAGGGCTCGAAGCGAAAAATTCACCTGGGAAGAGCCGTACTATACCAAAAATTTTGTCGTTGCCGGTAAAATAATTTAGTACCACTGAAAATCCGCAATGAAAATGCAGAAATTTGTGATTTCCTACGTTTTCAACCCCCATCTCCGCCATTTTGAAATATATCGAAAATATCTCGATAGAAAAAATACAAAAGAATAATAATGCAACCGAAATGAGAACCTTTTTCGGTATAAAACACTGGTAATAACAATGGCGACGAAGTTGGCTACGTGTGTTTTGGCTGGTGTTTGCTCAGTTTGTCCATAATTTATTAATTATACGAGCAAATTAATTGCGAATCCCCATTGTGGCGGTGGGTATAAAACGGCGGGTTCTGGCCGGAGATATCAGAGCAGCGTCATGAGGGTCCTCCTGGCAGTCCTCGCTTTATCGGTAAGTCTTTTAACTATTATAAAATGTATTTATTCCAAATAAATATAAATGTAATTCATATTAAAATACATAAACGGGTACATAAATTTCGAATCGAGCGAGTCATCATCAGGAGAGCCGATCAGTCACGGCGGCGAACCGGACAGCGGCTCTCCTGATGATGAATCGCGTACCTATTCGAAACATGTCAAGCGTTATTCGACTACGACGTGAGTAAACCCGTTTATGTATTTTAATATGTCTGGGACTCGCGGTACTTTTCAAGGTAAAATGTAATTAATTGTTTCAAATAATAATGAAAAAATGACTTACTGTTGAGTTTCTTTCGGCTTTCTTCTTAACAGCAGTCTCTTGGGAGATGACGGTAGATTCACAATCTGACTTGTAAAAGTGCCCTTGTGGCTCTTGTGGCTCTGTACTTGCTGAATAAATTATTTCATTTCATTTACGAACATATTTGCGTAAAGGTTATGTTATCACGAATAAAACACATTATTTTTGCAAAAAACCGCTAATTAGTGAGCTCATGACAGAGCTTGTCGCGAATTGTGATGGAAGCCAAAAATAAGATTATATTCGCCTATTTATTATTAAAATAAGATTATATACGCCTATTTATTATTAAAATAAGATTATATTCGCCTATTTATTATTAAAATTTCGTAACACAACGGAACGAATAGAGCAGATGAACCGCTCACGAGCCTTACCTTAAGATTCAGATTTAAGTAACAGATTTTTTTTGTAATGACTGGACAAATAAATTTGTGTAGATTTGAGAAGTAGATTTTTTTTGTAATGATTGGACATATAAATTTATATGTCCGATCTATCTATCTATCTATCTATGTCCAATACATAAACGTCAAATTAAAACATAAACATAAACGCTAAATCTGAATCTAAAAACGAAACGTTAATAAAAACAAAAAAGATTTTAAAGCCGAGCGTCTGTCCTGATGCAAAGGTGCCCCGTTGAGTTGCGATATAGTCAGACCACAGCTCTTCCAAGCAAATGAACTACTATTTTTTTTTTGTATTTTGTGACGCCCAGAGTAATTATTTTCTATTGTAAATTATTCACGTTGACACCTAGAGACCTTATACATCTCTGTGGAATTAAATTAATTTATTGTATTTTATTGCATGTTGTGACTCCTAGAGACATTATACATCTCTGGGTATATTTCATATTTTAAATTACCTAACATTGATTTGTAGTATCTATACATATAAGTATCTCCTTTACGTGTACGCATGTAATAATTAGTTACAACACTAATGTGATGTAATTGTTTTAAATATTATTTACGAAAAAAATGACTTACTGTTGAGTTTCTTTCGGCTTTCTTCTCAACAGGGGGTCTCCTCTTGGGAAATACCGGTAGATTCACAATCTGACTTGTAAAAGTGTACTTACCGAATAAATTATTTCATTTCAACTGTCCATACAAACTGATTCAATTTGGACGGCAATAAACTATCCTCAAGTAGGTAATTTCTATTGAATAAATGTAATATTTTCTCTCATTTCAGGCCTTAGTCGCCGTACAGGCATGTAAGTATAATGTTCTCCAATAAGGTATCCTATAACAAATCGGAAACATTGTTCCCCATCTGTAACGTTTCGCCAAAAATCATTTGTCCGAATTCAATTTTCTGAAACCAGTGCTTTATAAACATCGTTAAAGAACCCATTAGGTTCGGTTAGGTTTGTTTTATAATTATTCTGAAATATAAACAGTTTCGGAATAAAATTGCTTTCGGACAACTGACAATTTGGCGAAACGTTACAAAAATTCGAACTTACGATACTACCTATCGTTAAGAGGCCTTATTCCTTTTAAAATGCTGATCGTTTTAGACATTTTTCTCTATGATCAAACACGTTTCTTAACATAATATTATTTAAGTTACTACCTAGAAAAGGGCTATTGGGATTTATTGGTATATATTTGAAACCTACAGTTTGATTTTTCATTGATAATTTTTGTTTAAAAAACTACTCGAAATTGACAAAATTCACGCGGAAAATTAATTTTTTCAACTTATTTTCGACTGCACGTAACCAAAGCATGAAATATCTATGTTACTACCTAGAACTCGGTGAAAAGTGTAATTCACTTCAAAAAGTTGGTAGAAATTATCAACATATTTGCCATAATATGAAAAAATTTTTTTTTTAAAGGAATAAGGCCTCTTAATATATTCATATTTTGACAAAGTTTAACCCTTAATTTGGCAGTGTAGGTATCCCAGGAGGAACACATTCTTAGACCATCTTTTTCCATTTTTTTCGAATCAGAATTTTTTGCTCTATATCTACCTTAACGAGGCTTGAACTAGCGACCTCCGTAATTTTTTTACAAGCTTTTATTTAACTTGCATCGTATGTACGAGTATGTGTAAGTATGTTTGTTCGGGTGGAATCTTGCAACTCAATTTAGAAGCAGATATCGTCAACCGATTGAGCTCAAATTTTGCATACTTACATAACTTTGATGACAATACAACAATATGGTACCATGGGGCTGATCTGATGATGGAGACGGAAGGTGGCCATAGGAACTCTATAATAGAAAAAGCAATCCTACCGAGTTTGGGCTCTTTAGAATCGTCTCAGTGAGCATTCGATGGATATCCAAAGAAAAGTACAGTCGGCTATAAAAGCTTGTCACTAAAATGTACTTTTTGATAGAAACTTATTGTCAAATTAAAGGATAAGGCTGTTTGTAACCTTACCTTAACTTACTGCTAATTCTCCATACAAATCATTTACGCTGTCGCTATAGCGAGAGCTAGAGTACGGTCACGTTACCTCATGGTAAGGGTGCGTCTCCACTGATGCGGAGCGGAGTCGACCAATCACCTGAGTTGAACTTTTTTTTTTTTTTTTTTTTTCGCTTCATTTGTAAACATTCACCTGAGTTGAAATCTGTATCTCAGCTGCGCTTCACTTTTGTGATTGGTCGCTTCCCCACGTCTCCGCTCCGCTCTAATTCAGTGGAAACGCACCCTCAGAGACCAGTGGAGTGGAGAAAATGGACCAATCAGACCAAAATAAGTGCATTTAAATCTTTTTATCACACTTTGCTCGTTAACAAGGGCTTACAATGCTAGAAAAGCGGGCGGTAAGTCGTTAATTACGCCCTAGGGTGGTAAGTAATTTTTATCACACTTTAAGTGATTACATGCTAGAAAACCGGGCGGTAAATCGTATATACCGCCCTAGGACGGTAATTCGTATATTACGCCCTAGGGCGGTAAGTTATTTTGGTATTGACTACTACTACCTACTTCTGTTTTATTTCCTCCAAAGTGTGATGAAAAACGTCGTACGTGACTGGTGGTAAAGGAATTCCTAACTCGTGTCATTAAAGCCCTCGCCTTCGGCTTCTGACTTCTAATAGACACTCGTTTGTAATTCCTCGTTTACCACCCTTGTTACGTAATGACCGTAATGTACTATAATTACAAGTTCGTTTTTGTCAGACCGCAAACAAGTCGTGAAAGTACCGGCAGACGGCAAAATGATACAGTCTGATACGGGATTTGTCAGTGTCGGTATTCCCCAGGGATCTGCATTGGGAAATACTCTGTTTCTTTTATTCATTAATGACCTACCATCAAGCATTACTGCTGGTTTGTCGGTATTATTTGCGGATGACACGACCGTGTTGGTTTCTGCGAAGACATACGAGCAGCTCAGTGTAAGAGTTGCTGAGGCTTGTGAGCAGTTGCAGATCTGGTTCTCAGCAAATGGGCTTTTGCTGAATGTTAGCAAATCAAATACGATGCTCTTTTCTGGTCGAAAGGTTCAAGTGCCTACGTGCATGGCCACCTGTCCAATGCCATTGTCCGATGAGAGTAAGTTCCTTGGTTTCACGCTTGACTCAAACCTGAACTGGAAGTACCATGTCGACAATCTTTGTGGTAGGTTGAGTGGTGCTGTCTTTGCGCTTCGAAAATTAGCACCACTAATCTCGGGAGACGCGTTAAAACAAGTATACTTTGCTCATTTCCACTCCCTCATGTCATATGGAACACTTATTTGGGGTAACTCCACTGATGCAAAAAGGGTTCTAATAATGCAAAAACGAGCTATTCGCACTCTTGTCGGAGCTACACCTAGGCACCCCTGTAAAAAACTTTTTATATCGCAACGCATAATGATGCACTACTCACAATATCTTTTCGACTTACTTCTATTTGTAAGAACTAATATCTCCCAGTTTGCGCGCGTCCATGTTGAAGGTAAACACCTCCGCACTACCGGGCGACTCAGAACCGTGCCTCGTCGCATGGCGCTTTCAGGCAAAAACCCACGGGTCATTGGCCCAACTTACTATGAGCATTTACCTGAAAACCTACGAAATATTTCGGCGTCGACTGAGAGACATTTTGTTGGAAAACCCTCTGTACTCCGTGAGTGAGTACATGGAACTAAACTTCTAATTATTATTTGTATATTTGTTATTGACATTTGAGTTGGTACCTATTTTATTTTATTTTGTATTGCGACGATGATTTTATTTTGTATTATTAGGAGATGTCATCTGATTATTATTTTCTGTGTATTTAGATTGTTTGCTTTGTTTTAGTTTAATGACATCACTGACGATCCTTATTGGGAGATCATATTGATTATTATTATTATGGTTATCATTTCTTGTGCTTGACATTGTTATAGTTAGTTTTATTATTATATTTTTATTTTGACGATCATGATGTGAATACTTATATTTTTGAATATTTAATGCAAATGTATACAGTTATTTTCACATGAAATAAATGAATCTGAAATCTGAATCTGTTCAGGAACCTCTACTGGCTCATGGGAAGAAACTCAGCCCTCTCTGTTGATAACAAACTGCTGATATACAACTCTGTCCTAAAACCAGTTTGGACATATGGCATTCCGCTTTGGAGTACTGCTAGCAAAACCAACATATTATGCTTGCAACGTGTACAAAATAGTATTCTGCGCAGCGTCGCTAATGCTCCATGGTTCTCCAAAAATGATGAGATACACGAACATCTTGAAGTCCCAACAGTTCAAGCTGAAATAGAAAAATACAAAAAGAAATATGTGGAACGCCTGTCACTTCATCCCAATCCACTGACAACACAACTTTTCGAACCTTCTCTTACTGTGAAGAGGCTGAAAAGGAAGGACTTCTTATAAAAGGATAGTAGAGGCGCTGGCCTCTACGCCTACATGCCATTAAACCACTCCACAAATCAGCTTATAGTCTTCCGACTGACTGCCGATTATCCAAGAAACATGCAATGAAATATCGTCATAACGTGCGTTATAACAGGCTTCGAAGTGTCAAGTTTCGGGCGGAACAATTCGAGAGAACTGTAAAGGAATTTCATACAAAATTTAAGGCCTAGGCCGGGAAGTAATTTGTTTTTAATTTGAATGTAAACATGGCGTCGGTGTTTATGAACAGCTGATATATATTTTTTTCTAGTGGCTAATACCCATTCAGCCATCGGACCAACAATATCCGCGTTAATGCATAGTACACACGAACTGATATTAAGAATACAAATCTGTATGATTCAATGTGTTGATGAATAAATTTAAAATACTGTCTATACGTAAGTCACCAGAGACCATAGACAATATTTAAAATCCTCTGCCGTTATTTTATTTATTATAGAAATTAAGATTCTTATTCTCAGGTTGTGTATAATGGCCCTAATATTCGAACACTACACACGTGGACGACTTATTAAAGAAAAAAATATGGAGGGATCGGAGGGAAAAATAAAAATACTTTTTTTTTTAACATGGCGTCTGTGTTCATGAACTGGCTGAACAGCTGAATTATGTTTTTTTGAGTGGTGTATTTTTTTGAGAAAAGCACTATACATGCCTTAGCCGTGAAAAGGACTTGCCGGCTTCGTATCACTAGACGGCCTCCCTTACGGTCGGCCGTCTATACCTACTCAGCCGGCAAGCCCTTATTTCCCGGCTTCTGCAGTAATGTACTGCCATGCAATGAAATGCCGTCATAACAGGCTTCGAAGTATCACGTTTCGAGCGGAACAACTAGAGAGAACTGTAAAGAAATTGCATACAAAATTTAAGGCCTAGGCCGGGAAGTATTTTTTTTAAACATGGCGTCTGTGTTCATGAACTGGCTAAGCAGCTGAATTATAATTTTTGTGTGCTGTATTTTTTATTCCATTGCATATGTTTGAGAAAAGCACTATACATACCTTAGCCGTGCCGTGAAAAGGGATTGCCGGCTTCGTATCACTATCCGTCTATACCTACTCACCCGGCAAGCCCTTCCTTTCCAGCGTCTGCAGTAATGTACTATTTCTATTCTAGACCCAACTACAGTCGCCAGGTCCAAGTCCTCGAGCGCCGAATCCAATAGCGGCAGCTCCAGCTCTGAAAGTGCCAGCGCGACGTCCGACGATGGCTGCGGCAACACGGTGACCGCAAGGTAAACTAGATACATATTACTAACTAACTATTTTGGCTCAGTGACCCAAACAGGATTTTAGCCTCCGAAACGAGAGTACGCCACTTGTCCCGATCCTGCGCAGTTTCTCGTTTCGGCTTGAAGCTAACGCAGATCCACCTCCACCACGTCTCCCCAGCGGTTATAGATACATTACGATAACCTAAATTCAAAATTTAAAACACCCCCGAGACAAGCTGGTCATCAAGAGACCCTCATTCAATGAGTGATAGAATAATATAGAAATTCATATGAAAATATATCTCTCTTCTTTGATCCTTGTGGCAATATTGTAACTATAACCCTCGATACAAGTCAAGTTGACGCTATTCAAGGCCTACTGTTAGACATTTTACACGTGCAGTCTGTTGCTCAAGTGGGTTTAAGGGAACCTACGATGCAAAAAGAGTTCTGAGGTTGTTTTTAGCCTTAGCAGCGGCTGCCGAAGCGCTGTAATGTGGTAATTGTGGTATTCCCTTGATTTGTCTAATTTTTTTGTCTAATTTCAGTTTGTTTAACAACTTTTACCATAATGAACATTTTATCTAAAAAGTCAATATGTATAATATCATTTTTAGGGTTCCGTACCCAAAGGGTAAAAACGGGACCCTATTACTGAGACTTCGCTGTCCGTCCGTCCGTCCGTCCGTCCATCCGTCCGTCCGTCCGTCCGTCCGTCCGTCCGTCCGTCCGTCCGTCCGTCTGTCACCAGGCTGTATCTCAAGAACGGTGATAGCTAGACACTTGAAATTTTCACAGATGATGTATTTCTATTGCCGCTATAACAACAAATACTAAAAATTAAATAAAATAAATATTTAAGGGGGGCTCCCATACAACAAACTTGTTATACCTATATATACATATATATAGGTACGGAACCCTTCATGCGCGAGTCGGACTCGCACTTGCCCAATTTTTCATAATTGTTACTTTGTCGAAATTCGTTTTGCCTAAATGATCATTTTCATAACTCTTGTTTTGTCGAATATTATTTTATCTCAAACTCACTTTGTCCCTTCTTATTTTGAAAATTGTAGGTTAGGTTAAAGACCGAATACTGTAGGTTAGGTTAGGTTTACTTTATGACCACGGATAGCGGAGCGAGCGAAGCGAGCGGAGCGTCAGAATGCTTGCTAAATAATAAAATTAGGCAAAAAAATTGTTAGGCAAAATATGTTTATACGTATTAAAAATTAGGTCAAATAAAATTAGACGAAATACGATTATGTGAAATGAGTATTATACGAAACGATTTTCACTCAAATAATAATTAGGCAAAACGAGTAATTATGCTAAATAATATTAGTCTAACTGAAATTAGGCAAAAAGTTGTTTTAGGCAAAACAAGGTACAACCCTGTAATGTGTCAGGTATGATAGCGGAGGTGCATGATGACTTTTTACCATTAGGTGGAAGAGGATAGCGTCTCCGCTAAAGCGAATGCAAGGCAGCAGCAACAGCCTGTAGTCTCAGGGTGTGGGCCGAGAGACTAAGATTGCACTCTCACGGAGTAGAGAACCCCCTTAGCACACAGGCTACATAAGACCTTATACAATCCTTATACGACTTATTCCAGCTATGTAAGGGTCGTATAAGTTCTTATTCAGTGTGCTACTTGGTTACTGGGTCGAAGTTGCTATTTATTGGTAGGAGCTACTTGTATCCCATTGTTCCTGCTACTGTGATGGGAACGTAAAATAATCTAAGTAATAAAATAAATTCCATGTTTTAATTAAGCTCAGTTTGTTAATAATATGCTATGGTGATGGGAACGTAAAATAATCTAAGTAATAAAATAAATTCCATGTTTTAATTAAGCTCAATTTGTTAATAATATTGAGGTGTGTGACTATATTGTAACTTAGGCTTAATAGTGAGTATTAAACGGACTCCCAACCTAACAATACAGTGTTCTCATTTATCTACACCCGCGCTATACCTCATGGCGACCCTGCCTGCTATGGATCAATCTGGTCTGAAATAAAAGCTTAGATTGTTAAAATATATTTTTTTCATGTTTTCAGTTCAATCTCAAACGCGGCTTCTGCTGAAGGCGCCCAGTCAGCTGCAAAACTTACTTCGTTTCTACAAACAGGCCACAATGGTGATTCCAGCCTCAGCGCAAGCGACGCTAATAGCGCAAGCAGTTCAAGCAATCAGTCAGCAGATAAAAGTGCTAGCATTGTAGAGAAAAAACCCGATGGCAGTTTAACGACCCAGCAATCAGCCTCTAAAGGAGCTTCTGAGACCAAAAATGATTCGGCCAGAGACCAGACTCAAGTGATAACTAATTCAGCTGACGGCGGTAAGACGGCCAGCGCCACCGACGCCAATAGCGCCGCGTCTTCCACTAATCAGTCAGCAGATAAAAGTGCTAGCATTGTAGAGAAAAAACCCGATGGCAGTTTAACGACCCAGCAATCAGCCTCTAAAGGAGCTTCTGAGACCAAAAATGATTCGGCCAGAGACCAGACTCAAGTGATAACTAATTCAGCTGACGGCGGTAAGACGGCCAGCGCCACCGACGCCAATAGCGCCGCGTCTTCCACTAATCAGTCAGCAGATAAAAGTGCTAGCATTGTAGAGAAAAAACCCGATGGCAGTTTAACGACCCAGCAATCAGCCTCTAAAGGAGCTTCTGAGACCAAAAATGATTCGGCCAGAGACCAGACTCAAGTGATAACTAATTCAGCTGACGGCGGTAAGACGGCCAGCGCCACCGACGCCAATAGCGCCGCGTCTTCCACTAATCAGTCAGCAGATAAAAGTGCTAGCATTGTAGAGAAAAAACCCGATGGCAGCTTAACGACCCAGCAATCAGCCTCTAAAGGAGCTTCTGAGACCAAAAATGATTCGGCCAGAGACCAGACTCAAGTGATAACTAATTCAGCTGACGGCGGTAAGACGGCCAGCGCCTCCGACGCCAATAGCGCCGCGTCTTCCACTAATCAGTCAGCAGATAAAAGTGCTAGCATTGTAGAGAAAAAACCCGATGGCAGTTTAACGACCCAGCAATCAGCCTCTAAAGGAGCTTCTGAGACCAAAAATGATTCGGCCAGAGACCAGACTCAAGTGATAACTAATTCAGCTGACGGCGGTAAGACGGCCAGCGCCACCGACGCCAATAGCGCCGCGTCTTCCACTAATCAGTCAGCAGATAAAAGTGCTAGCATTGTAGAGAAAAAACCCGATGGCAGTTTAACGACCCAGCAATCAGCCTCTAAAGGAGCTTCTGAGACCAAAAATGATTCGGCCAGAGACCAGACTCAAGTGATAACTAATTCAGCTGACGGCGGTAAGACGGCCAGCGCCACCGACGCCAATAGCGCCGCGTCTTCCACTAATCAGTCAGCAGATAAAAGTGCTAGCATTGTAGAGAAAAAACCCGATGGCAGTTTAACGACCCAGCAATCAGCCTCTAAAGGAGCTTCTGAGACCAAAAAAATAATAGGTTTGTAAAATAATAGAACAACATGGGTTTTAATGAAAAACAGACTATGGATGCTTGAAATTTATTAACACACACAGACAATCGTTACTGTCATTATATTGAAATGTTATTAAAACTAAACTATAGAAACATTAAATCGGTATCCAGAATTGTTTATTTGTTGTTTGTCGTTGTTTTTATTAATTTAATAAAGGTTTAACAGCTGGTTACGGTCTCTTCTTCGCTTGAGCTGCTACTTCCACTGGACGAAGCGTTACTGCTACTCGAAGAGCTAACTGAGCTATATCCATTTGCGCCTTTCTGCACGGCACTAGCAGATTCATTTGATGACGCAGCAGCTGATTGTTTTGCGCTCTTAGCGTCAGTGGAGACGGAAGTTTTGGAGCCATTAGGGTTTATCCTCACATCGTTCGTCTTCAAAGAAGCCGAATTCGAGTTTTTAGTAGAAGCATTTGACTGCGCTGATTGCTGGACTGACGTACTGCCATTCGCGCCGTTTTGTACATCGCTGGCACTGCTGTCTGCGGACTGAGAATTAGAAGAGCTAGCGCTCTTGCCGTCAGAGGTGCTTAAGGTTTCAGAGCCATCAGGTCCTTCGGTTTTCACATGAGTCTGCTTTTCGGCCGAGCTATTTTTGGTCTCAGAAGCGTCTTTACAGGCTGATTCCTGGGTCCTTGAACTGCCATCGGCTTTTTGCTCTACAATGCTAGCACTTTTATCTGCTGACTGATTAGTGGAAGACGCGGCGCTATTGGCGTCTGTGGCGCTGGCCGTCTTACCGCCGTCAGCTGAATTAGTTATCACTTGAGTCTGGTCTCTGGCCGAATCATTTTTGGTCTCAGAAGCTCCTTTAGAGGCTGATTGCTGGGTCGTTAAACTGCCATCGGGTTTTTTCTCTACAATGCTAGCACTTTTATCTGCTGACTGATTAGTGGAAGACGCGGCGCTATTGGCGTCGGTGGCGCTGGCCGTCTTACCGCCGTCAGCTGAATTAGTTATCACTTGAGTCTGGTCTCTGGCCGAATCATTTTTGGTCTCAGAAGCTCCTTTAGAGGCTGATTGCTGGGTCGTTAAACTGCCATCGGGTTTTTTCTCTACAATGCTAGCACTTTTATCTGCTGACTGATTAGTGGAAGACGCGGCGCTATTGGCGTCGGTGGCGCTGGCCGTCTTACCGCCGTCAGCTGAATTAGTTATCACTTGAGTCTGGTCTCTGGCCGAATCATTTTTGGTCTCAGAAGCTCCTTTAGAGGCTGATTGCTGGGTCGTTAAACTGCCATCGGATTTTTTCTCTACAATGCTAGCACTTTTATCTGCTGACTGATTAGTGGAAGACGCGGCGCTATTGGCGTCGGTGGCGCTGGCCGTCTTACCGCCGTCAGCTGAATTAGTTATCACTTGAGTCTGGTCTCTGGCCGAATCATTTTTGGTCTCAGAAGCTCCTTTAGAGGCTGATTGCTGGGTCGTTAAACTGCCATCGGGTTTTTTCTCTACAATGCTAGCACTTTTATCTGCTGACTGATTAGTGGAAGACAGGCAGAACTCACGGAGTTTGCAATTGCCTGCAGCTCATTCTTCCATTTCAGGCATGAGTCAATATGGACACCGAGAAATTTTACCGTTTTCATTTTCTCAATTATTAGGTTATTAGAGAAAATATGCAACACGTCTTTATTACTTGAGGTTGTTTTAAATAGCAAGGCATTGGTTTTAGCACAGTTAAGTTTCAAAGAGTTAACCGAAAACCAGGTGTGAAATGCCTCCATGGCATTATTGACTCTGATATTTAACTCTACCATGTTTTCCGCTGAAATAATTGCGTTTGTATCATCTGCACGATTAAAGTACGATATTTAGTTTCGATTGGAAACAATTTAGTTCGGTGAATACAGAGTATACAGACTAAAGTAGGTACTGGGGTGACCTTACAAACGGTCCGGTAGTGTAATAGTAGTGCTATATGTTGTCTAGGATCGTTAGTGAGTGTTTAAAATGCAGATTTTTGCTTAAATATCTTCGTCTAGGAGCATTTTAGCTAGAAAAAAGCTGAGACAATGTTGTAGGGAATTAAATTTACTATAATTTACATTTGAAAATTAGTTTCAACGACAGATAAATAGTTAAGGAGATATGCACATTCAAATAATTTAAGATATCGCAATTATATATTCTACCGTTATCTAGGCATGTGAAACTTGATTAGGTAACTAAAACCAGTGGTTATAAGTAATTACAGTAATTTTGGCGTTAAAACCACGGGCTTAAAACCGCTGTTTGAAGCCCGTCTATTGTGAAGGACGACTACCGAACCCTACACTGAGCGTGGCCCGACATGCTCTTGGCCGGGTTTTACATCTTCTATTTGACACAATTAAGTTCATGTTATATTTTTTTTATCAAACGCTTTTGAAGTATTTGACGATAATAAATCATTACCGTAAACTGGGGTTACATTGATCAATTTTAAAGTTTAAACTTCTCTAACTTCTATAATTAAGTGGTAAACAAAAAATAAAAAAAATGGGAACATCAACTTTTTTTAGTCTATCGCTGCTAAAAATCGTGAAAAGGTGACATAAGAATGTATGGAGAAAAAAAATTAAACGTGATTAAACTTAAAGTGACATTGGGGTTATTTGATACCCTATGTTTTTTAAGGGTACCTAATCGAATGTAAACCCTTACAAAAGTATTTTATCTCAAGGAAAGAAAAAAGTCGGTTCGCAGTTTCAAAAGTTACAACTGTTTATGTTGTTTTGGGGTTACTTTGATCAAAAATAAAAATTATCATCTTCGAAAAATCAACTTTATTTGAGGTTTGCCTCGACATTTATAACAAAACGTTCGTATATAATTATGTATCACCTTCAAATAAGTACCTCGACATAATCACACAATAATCAACTACCTATGTGTAAGTTCTTGCTTAATAGTTAACACTTTGGCGACCAAGGATTTCGTAGCGCTACGCGTGTAGCGGATAACATGGAGAAATTCGTATTAGCGAAAACTCGCTACGAGCACAGTGCCCACGGAGCGGGTTCCCGGTGTTCAAAGTGTTAAAATAAGAAATACTGCTCGTTCTAGGACACTATCAGAATAGTTTTCGTAGTTTCGTGACCCCAACCGCTTTTCGTAGTTTCTAAAAAGAAATAAATTAATTTAGCAATAATACTCTTTTGTATTAACGAAAATCATGAAAAATACGCTGAGAGCAAAAAGATGCCCACTCATGGGGTTTCTTTGATGATTGATAAATAGGTATAATATCTTCAACATAGATATATATGACTAGGTTTTTGATAAATTTTCGTTAGAACAAAACAGCACAAACAAAACAAGCACTAGTAAGCTCCTAGACTGACTGACGGTTGTGATGTTTTGCACTGGGTACAAGAAATAATGTTTATGTAAGTATATTGTATTGCATATTTGTGTATGTTTATTTATTTTGTTCATTATATTATTGATATGTAATAAGTTCCTCTCCTAGTATAATGTTGATAGTTAACCCTGCACAATAAAATGTTTCTGTTTAGCCCAATGGTTGACTGGTAGAGAATGCCTTATGGCATTAAGTCCTCCATTTGTACACTTTTTGTTTTGTGCAATAAAGTTTAAACTAGGTCGATGCAGAGTCAGCCACCGGCTAAGCTTGCACCATAGACTGGAGCGGAGTTTTTTTTTTTTTTTTTTTCGAAATTTTCTCTTCGTCACGACCTAGCGAAATTTAATTTGTGCATTTTAAAACAAAAATTTCTAAAATCGGTTGAGAACTCGCTGAGATCTGCGCATTGTTACGAAGTCCATTCGAGTCGATCCATGGGAGCTTCGCTCGCTTCGCTCGCTCCGCTCCAATAAATAAATAAGGCCGCGTGAGGTAGATGTTGCACGGCAGTGTATATGCAAGTGAGTGCCGCTGTCATCCCGCGCGCCCCGCGTCGCACCTCTCTCGTACACCAACAACGGCTGGGCGTAAACAGCAATGTTACCCCATGCAGGTGGTCAAAGGCACCCCACCAAATGATAAATGATAAATAATAAATGATAAATGATAAATGATAAATAAATGGTAAATCTATACCTACTAGCATTTTGCAACGGTCTGATTATTGAATTGAAATTAAATAAAATTAAGATATACATTATAGCGGAAATAAAAAATGGCGGACGGCGTTTTTGTGTGTTCATGAAATTTTCATTTGAAAATAATAAATACCCGCTTTTCTGCTCATTTAAAATACAAATTCTTTGAAAAAAGCAAACACAGACGTGGCTATTACAAGTCGAATTTAAGAAGCAGTGTAAAATTTGTATGCATATACATATATGCATTTCGAACATACTGAAGTCATTTCGAATTATCCGTCTGACCAAACCAGAACGTTCAAACATAGCCTAACAAGACCCTTTCGACGGCTCCGACGCGGTCCAACAGTGTCAGGCCACCCACCGATAATGCAAAAAAATTGCAAGGAGGTCTCATATGCGCCGGGGGCTGCGCCCCGAAGTGAATGACATACAGTTTGACTTTGAAGTTTCTATATAGACGTTTCAGTTTGTTATTATTATATTATTATTGTTATTGTACTCTAGGTAAATTTTTATTAGTGTCTTCAAATATACATATCTGTCGCTGACCCGCATGCAGTGCTGTGTGGTGTGCCAAAAACAGTTTTCATCAACAAGAGGCCTCCACATACACCAAGCTCGTGTGCACCAGGTTCGTGTCTTATCAGCACCCTCTGACCCCATTTCCCAAAACCTTAGCCCCTCTCATACTCATTCTCAAAACCACAGCTCCTCACAATTCGTATCAAACCATGTCATTCCGCTTCATACTCTTCTCGGCCAATTAAAACATTCCACACCGCTATTAAAGCGCATACCCCGCGGCGCCAGGGCTACTACAGCCGAGGCCTTAGCCGATACTGTAACTAAATGCGTCCGGAACAATAACACATCATCCTGGTATGATCTTTTGACTTTCACTTACAAAATTTTTCATGTCTCTGTAAATAATACACATAATATTTCGCTAACACAAAGAATAAAAAACAACACGTTGACTCCGACAATCCCAATCACCACCCCCCTTACACCGCACTCAAAAAAAATTGATCTGTATAGAAAAGTAGAAGAAAAAATTCAGGATGGGGACCTTAAAGGCGCTACGCGGCTTTTATTTTCTAATGATACCGTAGCTCCCAATACACCGGAGACCATCACCGCACTACAGAGCAAACACCCCCCAGGCCCTTCCACCCCTATTTTCGCCGACCCTCCTTCTGACCCGACTACTTGTCTCCGCGCTACAGAACGAGACATAGTAGCAGCCCTCAATTCCTTTCCAAAAGGATCGGCGTCAGGTCTAGACGGCATCTCCCCACAGCACCTTATAGACCTCACCAGCCATGGTACAGGGGTAGCTGGTGAGCACCTCATTACCAGTTTAACGAAGCTCGTAAATCTTATGTTGTTGGGAGATGTTTGTCAGGACGTGACACCGGTGCTCTATGGGGCTAATTTAATCGCCCTCACCAAGAAAGATGGCGGCGTGCGCCCAATCGCTGTGGGATCGACTTTACGCCGTTTAGCAGCCAAAGTGTGTGTCCGACTCACTCGCGCCAAATTACAGGGCCTTTTCGAGCCCGTGCAGGTCGGATTCGGAACTCGCGGAGGTTGCGAGGCGGCAGTCCACGCCGTGCGCACGTTTGTGCAGAACGACTTGTGTGAGGTACTTTTAAAATTAGATGTCAAAAATGCTTTCAACTCGGTCAACAGGGACACCTTGCTAAACGAAATAAAAATGCATATTCCGGAAATATATAATTTTCTTCTTCAATGCTATCATTGCCCATCTAAATTATTATACAAAAGCAATGAAATCCTTTCGGCTGTAGGATGTCAGCAAGGTGATCCCCTCGGTCCCGCAATATTTAGTTTAGCAATAAATTCGGCAATTCGCAGCTTAAATTCTAAATTAAATGTGTGGTATCTCGACGACGGCACCCTAGGTGGAGACTTTCAGACTGTCCTGGCAGACCTATCAGAAATTAAAAACAAATTTGGCTCAATCGGTCTAGAAATTAATTTTAACAAGTGCGAATTGTTTATATCAAATAAAGTGAGCGCTTCCTTGGCCTCACAAATCTGTCAAAATTTCAATAACATTGCCCCAAACATCAAAATTGTGTCGAAAGACAGTCTGTATCTTCTCGGATCACCAATTTTTGACGATGCCATACCTTCCCTTCTTAACAATTCAGTTTCAAAATTTAGTGAACATTCGGACCGCCTAACCAAAATTAGTAGTCATTCGGCTTTATTCATTCTAAAATTCTGTTTGCTTGTTCCTAAATTTACATACCTGCTCCGCTGTTGTCCCATTTGGAAATTCCCCAACCTAGTTAAATCAATTGATACTCTTTTAAAATCCCAAATCGAGGCAATAGTAAATATCAGAATAAGCGAGCAGGCATGGACCCAAGCCACCTTACCGATAAGATATGGCGGTCTGGGAATCCGTAAAATTTCGAGTGTTGCATTGCCAGCGTTCCTGTCTTCAATACACAGCACCACTGATCTCGCAGGTAAAATCCTTCAAGCCCCTACGGGTACAAACTGCGAGATCTCGTGTTTGATTGAAGCCTCGAACGCTTGGCTAGCTGGACCGAGTCCAAATTTACCGGCTAAACCCAAAATTCAAAGGGCCTGGGATACCATATCTTGTATACACACCCTGGCGGCCCTAACTAACAACAGTTCGGGCAGGGATCGTTCGAGGCTCCTAGCAGTCTCCAGACCAGAGTCTGGACAGTGGCTTCACGCTTACCCCTCTCCGAACACAGGCACCTTCATCGACCCTAGCACACTTCGAATAGCCATTGGTCTCAGAATAGGCGCAGATATTTGTGCGGAGCACTGCTGCACCTCTTGTGGAGCCTCTGTCGACCGCCTGGGACACCATGGCCTCGTCTGTTCTTCGGGCGCCGGCCGCCGCTCTCGTCACGCCGCACTCAACGACATCCTGAGAAGGGCACTTGTCAGCGCCAACGTCCCCGCGGTCCTGGAACCCCATATCATCCGGGACGATGGAAAGCGCCCTGACGGGATGTCGTTGATCCCGTGGAGAATGGGCCGCGCGTTGGTTTGGGATGCCACTTGCGCTGATACGCTGGCGGCGTCCTACCTTTCGGCGACCAGCAAAAGAGCTGGTGCGGCGGCGGACGCCCGTGAGCACTCGAAGGTGGCCAAATATAGTTGTCTCGGCGCCCAGTACGAGTTTGTGGCTTTTGGCGTCGAGACACTCGGCTCGTGGGGTCAGGGGGCACGCCGCCTGGTCAAATGTATCAGCAAGCGCTTGCGGGAAGCGACAGGCGATCCACGCGCGGGCAGCTTTCTCGCGCAAAGGTTAGCCATTGCTATCCAGCGCGGGAATGCTGCCTGCGTTTTGGGTACCCTACCACGGGGTCCCGATCTTTTTTAATGTTATTTAGTTATAGTTCCTATTTTAATGTTTTTATATCTTTCATTAAAGATTATTTTATTCCCAAAAAAAAAAAAAAGATAAATGATAAATGATAAATGATAAATGATAATGCTTATTTGCAGAAATGGGTACAAATTAGATGGTATAACATAATATAGGTACATCTCCAAATTCGGCTTAATTAAGCATGCAAACAATAATTATAACTAAATTTTGTTTATATTCAAAATGTACAACAAAATAAAGTGTAATCCTTCCTAAAATTAAAATTACTTATTATAAGTTTTAACGTTTTCAAAACTCTTTTATAGAGTAAACACTTAGTTTACTTAGCCAAGCAAATAGTTTTTTTTGAACAATTGAATAAGAAGATCCTTTATGTCCCACCAAGTAAATAATTAGTAAAAAAATACCTAGTTTGAATTTATGAGACAAAGCTCAACACAATGGTATTGTTTATTGTTTATTAAATTACACACTCCAGCTCACAGTTATACACCAAAACGCTTACATGCTACACAAATACATATTATTATTAATTAGACTAAGGAAGTACATAATTTTACTTTATCACTATATACATATCATTAAAATTACTTAAGAACATACATACAGCTCTGCAAAAAGAGCTAGGTGAGTCGTGAAAGACGTCGACCTCAGGGCTTTGGATAGCCAGTCCATTCAAGAGCGACAGTGCCCGATTGGTGGGAGCGTTTTTAGCCTGACGCGTGCGCATCCCGCTGCTGGCGAAAACACCGCGGCGGCGCCGCAGCGTCAGCGCGCCGCCCTGACTTGCACCCGGGACGCACGTCCTCGGTGCCGGCGCGAGCAACCCTATTCGATCTAGAACCGTAACGTTATTGATTTTGTTTCGCAACAGGTCATAAATAATGCATGAGTAAAATCATTTTACGCCGCAGCTCCAAGGTGTCAAATCCTACCATACCCGCAACAAACATTGATGGTAAAAGTAAAGGATAATACCCGTATTTCCTCTTGTACAAGTAACTAAGGGACTTTCTTTGTATTTTCTCAACCATGAGAACGTACTTTGCCTCATGGGGATCCCAAATACAGGCTGCATATTCTAATCTGCAATATACCTAAACACACTTCTGGCAAGCTAATATTTACTGTGAACCTTCTACTTTTATACCCACTACGTTAGTTTAGCAGTTATTCGAACATGAAAAATAGCAAAAAAATATACTTACATTTTGACACGTGATCCTCACTGCCCACGACCATACTTGTTCACTGCGTCAGAGCATCTAAATGGCTGCAACTATCGATATTGCCATCCTTAAAAAATATATGTACAGATTCGTTCGGAAGTATGGATATTCGCGTTTAAAAATAAAATGAATCATGAATACAAAGATCAAAGCTTAAAGAAAAAATTAAAAAGTAGCTACCTGGTGGAAGGGACCGGGAATCGAACCCGGTACCTCTGGATTTGTGTGCTAAGGAGTAAAACCTTTCAAATAAACAATGCAAAGATCGAAACACAAAGCATAAGGAAAATATCGTCAGGTTACTTGGAGCTAGGGTAGCGAAGTAGTTAACGCGCTGGACCGGCAATCCAGAGGTACCGGGTTCGATCCCCGGTCTCTTCCACCAGGTAGATCCTTTTTCAATTTTTCTTTAAGCTTTGATCTTTGTATCTGTGGTGTATAGACACCTTTATTATAATAAAGTGTCCCCGCCACCTGCCCGCTGCCGCCATTGCTATGACAGACGTCAACGGGAGAGGGCAGGTCGTGATCCACATAAAAACCCATCTAAAGTCAAAGTCAAAGTGTTTTATTTGACTTTAAGTGTGTTATTGAATCTAATCCCGCCCTGAAACCCTGGACATCACAGTATCAATGGTTTAAATTGGAATGCGATGTAATCCTCACTGGTCTGAGTGGTTTACAACCATCGTATGAGCCCGCAGCGCCCGCGCACTAGTGGCACCTGAGTGGCACACGATAGACTGTCGAAAAATCACCCGTCACTTTCTTACTCAGGTATGTGAGTGTGATGGAACAGGGGGATACGACTAGAAGGTTCCGTGAACAGCCAGTACTTTCTCACCACTGTGGTATAAAAAAACATACCAAGTGCGAGTTGGACTCGCGCACCGATTGATCCGCACAAACACTGATCACATCTTAACTGGCCGGGTTAAGTTAAGTTTGCACCTGGTATGTATGGCGCACATAACACACTACGCGAACGCGGACGGACGGACGGACGGACAGACAGACAGACAGACAGTAATAAAAATTAAATCGAAAATATTAAGGTAATATAACTAATTTACCTCCCTGAATAAAAATAAAAATGTTGTGATTTTTACCTTTTCAGCAATACACCCATATTTTTATATGGAACTATACAAAAATGACATGAATTTCTTTACACGAAAACGATACCAGACAAGCCCTAGTAGACTTAACTGATCACCAATAAAGAAAGAAAAAGAGGGATACTTGGTCCTATTAACTCCGCTCTCCCGCCACGCAGGGGACGAATCTGACTTCCCTCCACATCTGAAAATAATTACCGGGGAACACTCTATCTGTGGTAGAAATTTCATGCTTGTAACCCGATGCGCACAATTATGTTAGAAAACAGCGGATCAACAACTCTATTAAACATGATAAACATGAGTATTAGGGTCATTATTATGTAATCAAGTAGTCAAGTGGGGTATGTTAATGTTTTAAATATATTGATTAAAAAATAGTTACAAAAATGTATCGTATTATTTTTTCCCTACTCTGTATCAAAATTACACACTTCTTTCAAGAACCACATATTGCTTAGAAATTGTAGGCTATCTTATTTCTAAACAACACTGTTTCATATTTACACCAAATCGATGGATAAAAATGAGACACATATTTGTATTGAAATACTAACATTAAGTATGACTCACAGTTAAATTAATAGTAGTGTGCGAAAGAAAGTCTAAGATAGAACATTTCTATAAGTCCATAACATTACAAAGATGTTTCAGTAAATTAATGTTAAAGTCCGTCATATTTTGCCTTTCATTTCATTCGGTAATGTGAATTTGATGCACTTGTTTTTTTTTTTGCATTTAAAAGTAAGTTATTTGCAGTAAGCCAATCCACAATAGTAGACAGCGCGTTGTTAATAATAACGAGTAATTTTCTTGTGTTTTCACTTTGAAAAGGAGAGAAGAGAGTCTGCAAATAACACAATGTCGTGTTTATCTTGCGCAATGTTTGGTAGATCATTTATATACACTAGAAACAGAAAGGGGCCTAGAATTAAGCCCTGAGGTATACCCATAGCAATTTTTATCCTACCTATTGATGTAGTAAAATTGCCCTGTAGCAAATTTAAAGCGCAAATAAAACGTCACTTATTGAATAAAGCGTATTATACTGTTAATGACTTTCAAAACGACAGTGATGCCTTTAAGCCAGTAGTTTAGTGTTGTGTGTCAATAGTAAATTTTTAAATAAGCATTATTTTGGTGGGTAATTTTTAATGTAAGATGAGAGCTCAATTTGTTGTTCCTCACCGGGCAAATAGTATTAGTCAAGTATGCCCGGCAGCTTGAACATGTCATGTTTGCTTAAAGGTCTTTGCTTACGGTGGCGTCGTTGATCGGGTCGCAGCTTTCCCTATAATATGGTTGAGAGAGGCGATGGCTGAGATATGATTCATACTCGTGAACGGGTGCCGTTTGTGGGGTCCGGTCTGTTCATGCTAGCAAGGGCCAAATTAAATATGTAGCAACCGCATACTAGTAGTGTTAATGTATGTATGTATGTATGTAAACTCTTTATTGTACAAAAAATATATATGTATACATAGCAAGGACATTAAACGAATGATATGTACAAAGGCAAACTTATCCCTGTAAGGGATTTCTTCCAGTTAACCTTTGAGTAAATGAGAGAGAACAGTAAAGATCCAAGAAGATAGGCAAAACTAAAAATGCACAGAGACACTAAAGGCTAATTACGCAAAAGAAAAACAAAATCTTAAATATACCTACTTAAACTTACACATTATGATTATAATATAAAACAAACTCATCAATATATAATAATAATAAGTATTCAATTTTAACAATAAATACATCACTCGACGAAATTAGGGGTCTAGAAGCCATAACTTTTTTAACTTCTCCTTAAAATTATGCCACGGATTGCGATTGCCTGACGGGCACCAGTAATGAGTTCCACAATTTAACAGTGAACTGTAAAAGATTTACTATAAGAGCGTGACTTATTGGACGGGAAGGCGAGAGCGAGATTGGCGCTCGAACGCAAGCGGTGACCACTGCCAGCCGCCATATAGGAGAATCTTTCGGAGAGATACAGAGGTGAGGTAGGATTGAACAAAACATTGTAGAGCAGTGACAAGACATGCACATCCCTACGACGGCGAATCGGAAGCCAACCGAGTTGCTTCCATTGCCAAATTAAGTAAACGTGAGAAACTTCATCCTGTACTCGATTGAAGTTATTCAATGTTGATTTTAACTTTTTTAACTCTTAGAGACTGTATACATCTCTAAGAAACAGCTTAGTGTAGTATGACACTCAGAGACTTTATACATCTTAGAGGAAATCAAATAATTTTAAAATATTTTATTGCATGTTGTGACGCCTAGAGACCATATACATCTCTAAGAAATTTAGGTTTAAAAATTATTTTCTATTGTAAATTATTCACGTTGACGCCTAGCGACCTTATACATCTCTGTGGAATTAAATTAATTAAGTAATTATATTTTATTGTATGTTGTGACACCTAGAGACTTTATACATCTCTGGGTATATTTAATATTTTAAATTGATCGTTAAAATTGTATTTTAATGTTCCTACTTAACATTGATTTGGAGTATCTAAATATACATCTCCTTAACGTGTACCCGAGTAATTAGTTATAACACAAAATATGTATAATGTAATTGTTTTAAGTATTATTTACGAAAAAATTACTTACTGTTGAGTTTCTTTCGGCTTTCTTCTCAACAGCGGTTTCCTCTTGCGAAATGCCGCTAGATTCACAATCTGACTTGTAAAAGTGCCCTTGTGGCCTATTACTGAATAAATTATTTCATTTCATTTTTTTCATTTCAATTATTTCCTTTCCATTCATTATCAAAATTTTAACTTTTAATAATCTTATACGTACATTTTAATCTTTACTGTATATGAGTCGATGTTGCTCGAAATAAATGAATTTTATTTTATTTCATATTTTATTATAGCAACAATTGATCCAGTTGATTGCGTTCGACTACGCGTTGCGTTCTGCCAGGCGGGGCGCACTCCGCGATTAACGTTCCCCGCTACAAGTACATGCCGGTCGCCTCATATATGGGGGACTATTCAGTGGCTGCCACGCTCTGTCTTGGAAAGCACGCGCGCGCCGCGCGCGCGCACACGCTCTGCCGAATTACGTTGCAAGTGAACGTCCCGTATTTGTTTTTAATTTATTTTCCAAAAAAAGGTGTACATAACTGCATGCATAATTAACCCGCCAAACTGCTAAGACAGTTTGTTGGCGAGATCGCGCTCATCTACATTCTTTTTAGTTATATGCACCTAACACTATTTACCTTATTAACAGGTTAACCTTAAACTGTATTTTTATACTAGTGTTTAAATGAATAAAAAGATAGCTAAAAATATTGCATCGTAGCGGGATGCAGGAATTTGCTCGAATTCGGATATATACCACTATTAAATTTAACAGCCACCAATTTAAAGAGGGCAAAACAGTTTTTAGAACTTATAGTTAACCATTTGTAACTAATGTGTCATGTGCACCTATATTATTGTGCGTTATTAATTTACTATCGTCCTTTGTAAACAAAATCAGTATTTATTATTACTGCATCGCACCACCACGCCGTACTATCGCTATTTTTCTATTTGTTAGGTTGCATTATTCTTCTTTATACCTACGTATTATTATAGTGTTTAAAAATAAAACTACAAGATTTTGTATTGCAGTTGGTTCGCAGCAACGCCAGTAAAATGTAGCCTGGTGGTGGATTAAATTTGTGTACCTAAATATTGAAATTTATTGACTTTTGACATTTTGATATTGATTTAATTTTATTTCTAGATTTGAATTTAATGTTATAATTATTGTGAATTGTTGTTACTAATATAGTTTTTTAAGTTGATTGTAACTAACCATATATGGGTTTATACCTGAAATAAATTTTTCAATTTCAATTTCAATTATTTTATAGTTAAATAAATAATGAAATAATATATATAATGTATCAATAATATAATTTGCTCTCTATATTGAATGCAAGAAATAAATGGACAATACATTATTATTTTATTTAATCATTGATAACCCTCCCTAGCGTCGATGTGGCCAGTGAGCCAATTCATTTTCACCGTTATTACACAGCCTCAACGTTCCGTTTGGCTTGCGCTGGAGACGAAGACTTTAGAAGGGCCATAAATCATATTTTTTTGGCAAAAAAAAGCGGCTTTTGTAAAGATCAAAGTAGTGTGCCTTCTGTACCTAATTGTACTATTATCTATTCTGTGGTTCTGCCTGAAAGATATAATGTGACATATATGTAGTCAAGTTCGCCGTTCCTTACTCTGTAGGGTTTCAACTTACGTAATAAATTATTATGATCAGCGCAACCAAATGCCTTTGTCAGGTCGCAAAAATTCCCAATAGCATCTTGAGCCTTTTCCCAGGCATCAAAGATGTGTTCAACCAGCACTACCCCTGCATCAGTAGGTACTGTGTCCTGTGTAGTGGATAGACCTTTAGTTAATCCAAATTGACTACTATTAAAATGAGACATAAGTTGTTTAAGAATGAATTTCTCAAAAACTTTACTTAATGCGGGTAGTAGTCTAAAATTTGTGGGGTCTAATTTAGTTCCCGATTTGAATAAAGGTATGATCTTGCTGTGCTTCATCAAATCAGGAAATACTCCATTATCAAAACATTTGTTGAAAATATCACTACTTCAAATTCAACGACCTGAAAGTTTTAATAACTTAGGTACGTTAACCATCATACAAGTTTGTGCCTACACCGGGCAACCGTGATTGTGTTAAGAGCCCACCCATGCAAAATAGACGATAGGTTAGACTAGAGGATCCGAACAACAAAAAAATCACTGTTATTCGCTCAAATGAAGATTTTGCGAAACTCAAGGCTGTACTCAAATCAAACAAAAATAGTTCGAACACAGCCTAGTGGTAACTTTGGCTTTGTGTAACTGGTTAATGCTTAATTATTCATATTTTAAAATTCGATGACAAACTTCAAGCAGTTCAATCTAACATAGAATACACTAGGTATGTTAGCTCAGACATATGGTGCGATAATATAAAGCAAAACAGATCAGACTTCACTGTAATCCATTTAAACATACGGTCGTTACGAAAACATTATAATGAATTTATAACGAGCAGCCAGACCAGGACCACACCACACGGACGAGGGCCTGACGTCACAGCGCGCGTCACCGCAGCGGGGCCGGGCGGAGCAGGGTGACGCGTCGTTTACCGTTAGCCGGCCGCCTATATAAGCCGACGCGCGCCCAGTACCAGGGACGGTGTCTTGCAATCCCTCGTGGCAGGCAGGTCGTTGAGACGGCATTCACTGTGAGGGTTGTAAGATAGCGTTCGCTCGTAGCTCGGAGTGTGTACCACGCTTCTTGAGATACCGTAGGTCCTCCCGTACTATTGTAAGTGGTGTTTGGTCTCTATCCCGAAGTCTGGGCTAAGTCTTGTGTCACCTTAGCGCGGAGTGTGTACCACGCTTCTTGGCTCGCTAGTGCAGGGACTTAAGGCTATGCTCTGGACGGGTTGCTGGGCGCAGTGTGTGTACCACGCATTTGGCTCGACCAGCTAACCCGGGGGGGGGGTCACTCCTAAGCGGTGTGTGTACCACGCATCTGCTGCCTAGGGTGGTGGCTCTCGCCAGACGGATACCGGCCAAAATCTCCCTTACCCGCGTATTAACATTCTGTCGTTTACTAACCAGACCCTGCCGCGTAATTGGGACACCGGGTCCCCTAGGATAACGTAGGGATACCGTAGGCATTAACGTAGGGAACGTAGGATCTAGATTTAAGAGTTTAGTTAAATAAACAGGCATAAAGCCTCCGTTATTTAGTATTTAAAATCCCAGGTTTCATTTAACCCAATCCCTTGCCTCCCGATTTGAGCTAGTTACGGAAACCCTCATGATCCCGTCTGGATCGAGGGATATGGACTAGTGCCTAAGCCCGTTACGTCATAGCGTACCTGGCGAGTTTAAGCACTACGTCACAAATTGTTAACACTCCTGGAGGATTGTCAAGATAACTGTGATATAATTATATTGTCAGAAATAAACATCAAATCAAGAGAACTCCCATTGTACCTACTAGAGGGATATAACTCCTACGCCTACACAAGGGAAGAGATGAGAGGTGGCGGATTGCTTATATTTGTGAAGAAAATGCATAACTTTACGGCGATCAATATTAATAACTCTGAGTGTGAGATAATGCACGGACAGCTGACGCGCGGTCAAGGTCGCGCGGATACTCACATTGTGGCCGTATATAGGCCGCCAGACACCAATAGGCATATTTTCACAAGTGATTTGAAACAACTATTGAAGAACATACCACCACAATGTGATGTTATTGTGTTGGGAGATATGAACATCGATCTCAAGGATCCCAAGTTGGACAGTGCTGCATTGCGGTATGTCAATTCTATGTGTGAGATGGGTCTTCAGTGTACAATCACGGATTACACCCGTGAAGAAATATATAACGGTGAGCTGGTGAGCTCTTGTTTAGACCACATATGGACTCGGGTATCTGCACCTATTGTTTCGTCCTTTTTGCTCACGTGTAAAATCTCAGATCATTACTTAGTCGGAGTGAGATATGACAATAATATCAGTAATGAAGAAAGTCAGTGTTATAATAAGTGTAAAAATATGCGTCTGTGTAATAGTAGTGTTGAGAAAAAACTGGATGAGTACGCGTGGCATGAACTGTTGGTATGTGACTGTCCTTTGTTGCTTTATGAGAGAATAAAGTGTATTTTTGGCAGTATTTATGACAGTTCCGTAATTGAACATAAAAAGTCCAAAAGACGGGTTCCTAAGCCCTGGATAAATACTAAACTCAAGTTAATGATTGCGTACAGAGATAAACTATTTCGTAAGTGGAAATGTAAACCGCATGACATGAACATGCGTCTGGAATATAATAAGTACAGAAATATGGTGAACAAATCCATAAATAATGCCAAGAATATAAATCTAGGCGAGAGGAGATTCTACAGTGTAAAAGGGACATGAAAAAGGTATGGAGTAAGGTTAATAGTTGGACGGGAAGGATAGGGGTAAGTTTGGATGATGTAATAATGAAATATTTAGGAAGAGAGGACTCCTTAATTAACATTTGTAATTCATTTTCGACTACTTTTACGCGGGAAATATTGGACATAAAACACAACTGTAACCACAGGTTTTTAAACAGAGATGATTATGTAGATAAAACACAATTATCAATGCGCTTCAAGAAGGCCACCGATTTCGATATTATTAAAATAATAAACAGCCTGAGTACGGATAAGTCACCTGGGGGCCTATGATGGTTGCGTTTATCGCGTGATAAATAAGTGACAAAGCATATGTCACTCACACTCGCATTATGTCAAAGCGTGACGGATGCTTTATCACTTTATTTATCGCGTGATAAACGCAACCATCATAGGGCCCCTGGTCTCGATAGAATACGTGTGCGTGACATAAAATTTGTTAAGTTAAAATTAAGCCCCATTATTGCTCTGTTTATTAACTTGTGTGTACAGAAAAGTGTATATCCACTCGAATTGAAAAGTGCTATAATAAGACCAATATACAAACAAGGCTCTCATTTCGATTACGCAAATTATCGACCAATAGCAATATTGTCGGTAATTAATAAGATTGTTGAAAAATTTATAGTTGAACAAATAAGTGTTTTTTTAGAGAAAAATAATGCATTAAATGATGTACAACATGGGTTCCGGCGGGGCCGTAGCACGACGACTGCACTTGCGCGGTTTACAGATGACGTATGCGGCAGTCTTAACGACAGGCAGCAGGTGGTGGTGGTCTTCATAGATTTCAAAAAAGCTTTTGATACGCTGGACAACCACCAGCTGCTGTGTGCCATGGACGAGTGTGGTGTCAGCGGGCCGGTCAACAAGTGGCTGCGTGCCTATTTGCGCCGGTAGGTGCGCGCAGGTGACCTGCGGGGCTCCGTGTACGGACCCGTGGGATACATCATGCATGTAAATAGTATGAGTAATGTAGTTAAACACTGTAGGACTTATATGTACGCAGACGACACCTGTCTAGTTTATTCTAGCAAAGACATAAATAATATAGAATGCTGTATTCAGGAGGACCTTAACAATATCATTATGTGGGCACATGATAATGGTATCATAATTAATATCGTGAAAACCAAATGTATGCACATTTACTCGCCCTACAATAATTAGTGTATAACAACAGCACCAAAGATTGTAGGCCACAACTATGACTGTCTACATAGCGGTATCCAGTCCTCCTGTCACTGTGAAGAACTTGAGGTGGTGGAAAGATACAAGTACCTGGGACTAATGATAGACTCTCGCTTCACGTGGAGTGCCCATGTGGAATTAGTGTGTGAAAAGCTCCGCGCGGTGCTTGTAAAGTTTCACCACATTAAGTTTTTCGCAAATAGAGCGCTCTTATATACAGTTTACTATGCACTCACTGATTCGATACTCTCTTATGGACTGAGCACGTACGGCAGAACGTTTAAAACCTTTCTTGATAAAATTAAACACCTGCAGATTAGGTTTATGAAAGCTCTCGTAGATGGAAGAACAAAGCAACTTTGTAGGGATGATTATAGCAAGTTATTCCTTAAGTGTAATATACTGCCGGTCGATGAGAGGGTATCGTTTCAGATAGCATTGGAACAGTTTGACACGTGTGAGTTTAAAGTCCCTGTGACTAACCCACGTTTGCGTAGAAAGGTGGCTAAGGAAATATTAATTTTACCTAGAATGATCAATTATTATGGAAAGAGATCCAGACCTTATCTTGTCCCTAAGATATACAACAATATACCACTAGCTATCAGAAAAAGTACGAGCAAAAATGTATTTAAATCAAAACTAAAAAAACATATGTTGAAGCAATATAAAAACAAAATTAATTTAAATGTAAATTTAAGCTAACAAAATTAAAATAATTAGATATAAAATGCTTGCTGTAACTACATTTGTAAGCATAGGCTGTATGTGTGTGTGTATACTTACATATATAAATATATGTTGTGTTTACAAATGTAGTTAATTACTTATAATTACCTATAGGTATAGAATACTTACCTAAGTAGTTTGTAAGCTGAAAACAGTAATGTAAAGAAAGGGAGCTTATTTCTGCCAACAAACTGTTTTACAGTTTGGCAGAAGTTGTGTAATGTGTAGGAGTACTGTTACTACGAATAAATGTTTTTATTATTATTTATTATTATTATTAATACGTCAGGCTAATGATCCTAGATCTCAACATCCATAGTGATTAAAAATCTGTCCCTTGAAAATAAGAAACCCTTCCGTTTTTAACAATGTTTTTTAGCATAATAGATGCACAATTATAAGTTTTCAAAAACTGTAAAACTATTTTCTATATAAAATGCACACGTTTATGACACAATTCAAAAAACATGATTTCCGCGCTTCCGAGCACGCACTTCCATCTCCCTCACGCTTACGCTCAGTGAGAGAGAGAGCTAGTAGACAACGCGTTGGCGCCCTCTTAAGATCGGTAGTCGCATTATATTTATAACCGACTTTGTTTCAAGTTATATTTAATGAGCTGATGATGGAAAATACAACTCCTTATCAGATAGGAGTTAAGTGATTCTTCATTCCAGATATATATGTACCTACATATATCCGTGTTGGTGTCGTGCATTGATTTATCTGGAGACATTAGATTTTGACGACGCGGTTGGCGCAGTATTTAAGCAACTGCCTACTGAGCCGACGTTCCCGGGTTCGAATCCCAGCAGGGTAAATATTTGTGTGATGAACACGAATATTTGTGCCTGGGTCATGGATGTTCTATGTATTTAAGTATTTATTTATCTATATAAGTATGTATATCGTCGCCTTGTACCCAAAACTCTTGAGCTTAATTTGGGACTAGGTTGATTTGTGTGAGGTTGTCTGATATTTATTTATTAGCCCGCCTTAATCATTTTGGCCTGGCTTTCTATGTTTAACAAATTTTGGAAAGCCGTTCTCCGAGACTTAAAGAATGTACTAGCTATATCATAGGCTGCTGCCGAGGTTTTCCGGGGGACTAGTGGAGTTATTGAAAAAATTTGTCTAGAGATTTGTAAAGGGTCGGCAACACGGCCAAAACGCATGTGAATCCCCTGGAGTTGCGAGCGTCCATAGGCTGCGGTAACTGGTTATCAGGCTGTACGCTTGTTTGTGGCAAATGAAAACGCATGTGAATCCCCTGGAGTTGCAAGCGTCCATAGGCTGCGGTAACTGGTTATCAGGCTGTACGCTTGTTTGTGGCAAATGAAAACGCATGTGAATCCCCTGGAGTTGCGAGCGTCCATAGGCTGCGGTAACTGGTTATCAGGCTGTACGCTTGTTTGTGGCAAATGAAAACGCATGTGAATCCCCTGGAGTTGCGAGCGTCCATAGGCTGCGGTAACTGGTTATCAGGCTGTACGCTTGTTTGTGGCAAATGAAAACGCATATGAATCCCATGGAGTTGCGAGCGTCCATAGGCTGCGGTAACTGGTTATCAGGCTGTACGCTTGTTTGTGGCAAATGAAAACGCATGTGAATCCCCTGGAGTTGCGAGCGTCCATAGGCTGCGGTAACTAACTGGTTATCAGGCTGTACGCTTGTTTGTGGCAAATGAAAACGCATGTGAATCCCCTGGAGTTGCGAGCGTCCATAGGCTGCGGTAACTGGTTATCAGGCTGTACGCTTGTTTGTGGCAAATGAAAACGCATGTGAATCCCCTGGAGTTGCGAGCGTCCATAGGCTGCGGTAACTGGTTATCAGGCTGTACGCTTGTTTGTGGCAAATGAAAACGCATGTGAATCCCCTGGAGTTGCGAGCGTCCATAGGCTGCGGTAACTGGTTATCAGGCTGTACGCTTGTTTGTGGCAAATGAAAACGCATGTGAATCCCCTGGAGTTGCGAGCGTCCATAGGCTGCGGTAACTGGTTATCAGGCTGTACGCTTGTTTGTGGCAAATGAAAACGCATGTGAATCCCCTGGAGTTGCGAGCGTCCATAGGCTGCGATAACTGGTTATCATCAGGCTGTACGCTTGTTTGTGGCAAATGAAGACGGGAAATCTATTTATTTTCTCTATTTCGCTTCAATTTTATCACTATCAGACTAGCCGACATGTTCTCAAACGAGATGCATTTAAAGATGGTATCCAATAATTAAAAAACAAATATTAAAAATATCGCTTTTGAAAATGAAAATTAAAAACGATCCGTTTATGTACTGACTAGCTGTGCCCCGCGGTGTTACCCGCTCATCCCACGGGAACACTAAATTTATTCGGGATGAAAAGTATCCTATGTCCTTTCCCGGGTCTCAAACTATCTCCATACCAAATTTCATCTAAGTCGGTTCAGCGGTTTAAGCGTGTAGAGGTAACAGACAGACAGACACACTTTCGCATTTATAATATTAAGTATGGATTACGTGTCACCTTTTTGGAAGTCGGTGTCAAACCTCACGGAACTTTATCCAAGAGAAATACTCGTATTCAATAACCAAATTGTAATGATAGAAAACTTGGGTCTTAGGCTTCATGCGTGATTGAATTATATCTGTGTTAATAGTAATAAATAAATAGTTTAGCACGGACTTCAAACAACGATTAAAATGAAATTCGTACCGTACATAAAATTCAATATATATTTATCCAAGACAACAATGCTCCACGATAGTTACCGAAACAGATTATTTTTGGATCCTCTGTTTATTTCTGAAGACTATTCTGAATATAATCGAAAGGAACTGACCTGGTGAAAGAATATGTCAAATAAGAACAGCATTATTAATTCGTTCGTTTATTAAGATAAAATGCACACATAGCTTCTAGTTAAAAATTATCGGTTCTCACAAATTCGAACGATTGTACAGACCACTATCCACTAACGCGTGGCTTAACCTGCGGTAGTTTCCTCTTCAGAAGAGCTAGAAGATGAGGAAGATGAAGATGACGAGGAAGATGATGAGCTGAAGCTACTACTACTGCTCTTTTCTGAGCTGGTACTGCTGCTGCTCTCTTCTACACTGCTGCTACTGGAGCTATCCTGTTCTTCCTCTGAAAAACTGCGCTGAGAAGCCGAGCGTCCTGTATTGCTGGAGCTGATTGACTTGCTTTCAGATTCCCTGGTGCTTGAAGATTTCTGTGAAGCCGAAGCCATTTTTTTAGTGATATGGCTATCGCCTTGCCCCGAGGAGATCGTCTCGGTCTCCTGGCTGCTAGCAGCATCTTGTTCCTGGTAGGAAGATGAGCGAGTTTCAGATTTATTAACGCTTCCGTCAGGTCCAACTTGTTCTTCGCTTGAAGATTTAGCTTGTGACTGCGCGGCGGCGGATTGTGTTTGCTGTGAAGAGCTATGAAAACTGTTTCCATCTCCATCTACTTTAGAGTACTCTGCTTTGGACTGCTTTTTTTGACTAGCGGCTTTTTGCATCTTGCTTGAGCTCTTGGTAACTTGCATACCGTTCGAGTCAATATCTGTTCCTTCTGCTCCTGATTCGCCTGAGTTATCTGAATCACATGGCTCTCCTGGTTTGCCTGGTTGCCCTGGATGTCCCAGAAAGAAAGATAGTTAAAAAAACATTTACCTTATAAAAAATAAAAAAAGTCGTAAAACAAAATACTAAGATAATTTTTCATTTTCAAAAAAAAAAACAGTAGAAAAATAATCCAAACATCGTTGTGTCAGGGGACCGGTAAGTAAATCAAAAAACCGGCCAAGAGCATGTCAGGCCACGCTCAGTGTAGGGTTCCGTAGTTGCCTATCCTCCACAATAGACGGGCTTAAAACAGCGGTTTTAGGTTTAAATTACGAGAAAGATTTCAAGCTCTATAAATAAAGGTTCCTAGTTGACTACGGAACCCTAAAAATGAAATGTACTGAAAATCGAAAACTTTACGTGTAGGGAAGGTAAACTAAAAATAAGTTTTTCCAAAATTGTATTCTACCAGTTACCTATGCCTATGTCTATGTCAAAATTTTACTAAATTGTTGGTTACAAACTAAGTCAGCATGAGACTTTCAGTTAGTGAGTGATATAGAATATGCTAATAAAACTTAACATTTAACCAACATTAGGAATTCTTGACTGAGATCCATTCACAACTAGCTGGTCATCATGAGACATCATGGATATGGAGAAAGCAAATAAAACTTAACATTTAATCAAAATTTGAAATTCTTGGCTTCAATATTGGTTGAGATCCATTAACAGCTAGCTGGTCATCATGAGACCTTCATTTAGTGAGTAACATAGAAATTGTAATTAAAACTTAGCATTTAACCAAAGCCTGTAATTAATTTTTTATGATTTTGTTTATTTAATAAAACAGACACCTATGATAAAAAAATATGAAATTCTTGACTTCAATATTTTTGAGATCCATTCACAACTAGCTGGTCATCATGATACCCTGATTTAGTGAGTGATATAGAAAATGCTAATAAAACTTAAAATTTAGCCAATATTTGGAATTATTGGCTTCAATATTGGCTGAGATCTTGTCACTTGTTCCAGTTAAAGCTCAATATCTTGGAAACTACTGGACCTATTTCTACCAAACATAGCTAAGAACTATCTCGACGGAAAAGTCTTTCGATTAAAAAAAAGCGCACTTAAATTGGTCTATCCGTTTGGGCTACAATACTTTTTCTACGACTCGACATTTCATAAATAAAATGCAAATAAACAACAAAGAAAATAATTACATGTTCCCGCTCGGAATGAACAAATTAAAAAAAAAATTGTCTCTGATTAAACTTTTTTTTAATGACGGCCTTCTGTCAAAAAAATATGATCTTATACATAAAGGTATACGTTCACTATACTAAATATCTGTCAAAAAAATATGAACTTATACATAAAGGTTTCCGTTCACTATACTAAACATCAACTTTTTTTTTAAGTTGGCAGCAATGCAATAAGTAATAAGTTAGTCGGTAGTGTTACTTAGTACAATAAGTTTTTTTAATTGCAAATTGTGTGAATGCAGCTGTTTATCTTGTAATCTGTGGTACTATTTATATGTGATGCTTTTTTGGCGACGTTATAACATCGTTTAGCAGTCTTTTTTTGGGCAGTAGAGTATAGACTTTCACAGACTTTCATAATTTATGTCTTTATATTAGAGTTAATAACTATATAATTGACAGAAAATAGTACTGGAGTAGAAAAATGCTATTATTGTTTTGGCTGATAGTATGTAGTTGTACCATCTAAACGACAGTTAATGCCTAGTGAATATGTGGTTCACAGCTAATAATTTGTTGTATGCACACGCATACAACAAATTATTAGCTGTGTATCGGACAGATAAATTAGATCCACAGGAAGACTCAGAACAGTTCGCTGGCGCTTGCATGTATTAACCCGCGCGTCATCGGTCCCACGCACGTTCGCAAATAAAAACCGGTCAAGTGCGAGTCGGACTCGCGCACCGAGGGTTCCGTACAATCACTTTCCATCCTTAAGTGGTTAAGTTTGCACCTGGTATGTATAGCGCTCCATACAAATGGGGTGCAAAGTTAACGCAACCAATCCCTTTGTTGTATGGGAGCCCCCTTAAATATTTATTTTATTTTATTTTTAGTATTTGTTGTTATAGCGGTAATAGAAATACATCATCTGTGAAAATTTTAACTGTCTAGCTATCACCGTTCTTGAGATACAGCCTGGTGACAGACGGACGGACGGACGGACGGACAGCGAAGTCTCAGTAATAGGGTCCCTTTTTTACCCTTTGGGTACGGAACCCTAAAAAACTAGCTAGCGTTTCGGCGTGGCTGCGCACGCCGTGGATTCAGATAACTAGTAGGTAAACAAATGGGTGGTAGTCGATCATTATCTTCCTACCCATCCATTTTATGAGACAATTCCGTCGGGTAGTGCTACATTTGGCGGACATCTCCAGTACAACCCGGTTACAATATCTGTGGACCTGGCGTCGATGACGTCACGTGTAATCGTATTTCACAATTTGCTGCATTAATCCCCGACGAAAAAAAGAGCGGTGTTATAAGTTTAAAATGTGTATCTGTGTGTCTGTCTGTGGCATTGTAGCTCCCAAACGGATGGACCAATTGTTCCAATTGACCCTTGTCCGTCGGGATGGTTCTTAGCTATGTTTATGTTCTTGGGGGGGAAGGAACCCTTATAGTTTCGCCACGTGCTCAGAGCCATAGTGGTAGAATAAAATTTTGGAAAAACTTATTTTTACTACCCTACACGTAAAGTCCCCCCCCGCACAATAGAGGAAAAAACAACTATGATTTTCAGTAAGTACATTTAATTTTTTTATTTACTTAGCGGTCCCCCGACACAACGAAGCTTGAATTCTTTTTCTACTGTTCATTGTAAAGACATATTTCGTAGATTTTATTGATGATTTTTCTTCTTATAGGTTGTCAGGTCGGGGGAACCTTTATTTCATTGCACAATGAAAGTTCTTAGTCAAGTACCGCGTTTAGGTCACGAGGCTTGCCGAGTTGCCTAAGAAAGGCGAGATTTTAAGACCTAATTGTGTAACTATGGCATACAATACTTTTATACGAGCAAAACGCAGAAAATCAATTTATACTTCGATCTTCATTCCCCACTGAATTTTTATTTTTGATATAATCTTTCTACTCCTACTAAAAATGACATAAAAAATATATGATCGCGAGATTTTTTTGACAAGTAGGGAACAATAGCGTGTCTTATTAAATCAAATATGCTGATGTTCTTTTTTGAAATTCATTTGATATAAGTAGAGAGATATCTTATGAAGTTATGAATATTAAACTTCTGTAGCGGGTAACATTTGGGTACAGGATTATAAATTGCGTTGTTGTGATTTCGTCTGTGAAATTATAATTGACAAATTAAAGTACGCGAGTATAAAAAAACTATTATGGTGATTGAAAGAATGTCCAAATACCACCATAGTTATTTAATAAAATAAACTTGTTAAGGCAAGAAGCAGAATTAAGAAAAACACTATTAAGAGGCCTTATTCCTTTTAAAATTGTTTTTTTTTATATTACGACAAATATATTGATAATTTCAACCAAATTTTTGAAGGGAATAATACTTTTTCTCGAGTTCTAGGTAGTAACGTAGATATTTCATGCTTTCTTTGCGTGCAGTTCAAAATAAGTTGAAAAAACTGATTTTCCGCATGAATTTTGTCAATTTCGAGTAGTTGAAACAAAAATTATCAATGAAAAATTCAAACTGTAGGTTTCGAATATATACCAATAAATCCCAATAGCCCTGTTCTAGGTAGTAACATCAATAATATTTAAAGAAACATGTTTTATCATAGAGAAACGTCTAAAACAATAAGCATTTTAAAAGGAATAAGGCCTCTTAAAATCAAAGCTTATAGGAATTTCCTTCTCAATGACAGGCTGTCAGCGGATTGAAAGTATTCATTCCACCGTAGTAATACAATCGGACACCAGTGTAGAAGGAAATACCTCTTCATTGCTTATTCTGTTGATAAGGTACCCTAAGTTGTTTTGTTAAAATTGAGCGTGTCTCGCCAATAAACGTTACGGATTGGCGAGAAATTACTTAAATTTGTATTTTATTTCAGCCTTTCATACAAATACTTATACTTTTGTATATTATGTATGTTTTTGTTGGTAAATAATTTAAGAAACAAATATATATATCGATAATTTCAACCAACTTTTTGAAGTTAATAATACTTTTCCCTGAGTTCTATTCTAAATACTAACATAGCTATTTCACGATTTCATTGCATGCAGTCGAAAACAAGTTGATAAAACCAGTTTTTTGTGAATTTTGTCAATTTCGAGTAGTTTTTTAAATAAAACATCAATAAAAACCTCAAATTGTAGGTTTGAAATATATACCAATAAATCGTAATACCTTATAGCCCTGTTGTAAGTAATAATATATGTTTTATTATAATGGCGCAACATAGTGGCTCCACTTCGCCTAATGGTAAGCAAAAAGCATGTTTGATCATAGAAAAGAATGTCTAAAGCAATTTTATTTTGAACAGATGGACCCTTAAGGTAAATAAGAAATATTGCGAAACACCTGTTTCATTTGTGTTCTGTATGTCAAGCTATATTAAAACTGATACATACGTATCGCGGGTTTTTGTTTCATGTGTTTTAAAGCAAACCATAAGTAAGTAACCAATTACCTGGATGCACTGGTTGAGCTGGTTGTCCTGGACCACCTGGCTGTCCTGAGCCACCTGGTTGATCTGGTTGGTCTGGTTGACCTGGCTGTCCTGGTTTGCCTGGCTTGCCTGGCTGGCCTGGTTGATCTGGTTGGTCTGGTTGACCTGGTTTGCCTGGCTTGCCTGGCTGGCCTGGTTGACCTGGTTGATCTGGTTGGGTTGGTTGATCTGGTTGACCTGGCTGTCCTGGTTTGCCTGGCTGGCCTGGTTGATCTGGTTGGTCTGGTTGACCTGGCTGTCCTGGTTTGCCTGGCTTGCCTGGCTGGCCTGGTTGATCTGGTTGGTCTGGTTGACCTGGCTGTCCTGGTTTGCCTGGCTTGCCTGGCTGGCCTGGTTGATCTGGTTGGTCTGGTTGACCTGGCTGTCCTGGCTGTCCTGGCTGGCCTGGTTGATCTGGTTGGTCTGGTTGGTCTGGTTGACCTGGTTGGTCTGGCTGTCCTGGTTTGCCTGGCTTGCCTGGCTGGCCTGGTTGACCTGGCTTGCCTGGTTGTCCTGGTTGTCCTGGCTTTCCTGGTTGTCCTGGTTTTCCTGGCTTGCCTGGCTGGCCTGGTTGACCTGGCTTGCCTGGTTGTCCTGGTTGTCCTGGCTGTCCTGGCTTTCCTGGTTGTCCTGGACCACCTGGCTGGCCTGGTTGATCTGGCTTGCCTGGTTGTCCTGGTTGTCCTGGCTGGTCTGGTTGTCCTGGTTGTCCTGGCTGGTCTGGTTGATCTGGTTGACCTGGCTTGCCTGGCTGTCCTGGTTTGCCTGGCTTGCCTGGCTGGCCTGGTTGACCTGGCTTGCCTGGTTGTCCTGGTTGTCCTGGCTGTCCTGGCTTTCCTGGTTGTCCTGGACCACCTGGCTGGCCTGGTTGATCTGGCTTGCCTGGTTGTCCTGGTTGTCCTGGCTGGTCTGGTTGATCTGGTTGACCTGGCTTGCCTGGCTGTCCTGGTTTGCCTGGCTTGCCTGGCTGGCCTGGTTGACCTGGCTTGCCTGGTTGTCCTGGCTGTCCTGGCTTTCCTGGTTGTCCTGGACCACCTGGCTGGCCTGGTTGATCTGGCTGGCCTGGTTGATCTGGTTGGTCTGGTTGGTCTGGTTGACCTGGTTGGTCTGGTTGATCTGGTTGACCTGGCTGTCCTGGTTTGCCTGGCTTGCCTAGCTGGCCTGGTTGACCTGGCTTGCCTGGTTGTCCTGGTTGTCCTGGCTGTCCTGGTTGTCCTGGCTGTCCTGGCTGTCCTGGCTGGCCTGGTTGATCTGGTTGGTCTGGTTGGTCTGGTTGACCTGGCTGGTCTGGTTGATCTGGTTGACCTGGCTTGCCTGGCTGTCCTGGTTTGCCTGGCTTGCCTGGCTGGCCTGGTTGACCTAGCTTGCCTGGTTGTCCTGGCTGTCCTGGCTTTCCTGGTTGTCCTGGACCACCTGGCTGGCCTGGTTGATCTGGCTGGCCTGGTTGATCTGGTTGGTCTGGTTGACCTGGTTGGTCTGGTTGATCTGGTTGACCTGGCTGTCCTGGTTTGCCTGGCTTGCCTGGTTGTCCTGGCTGTCCTGGCTTTCCTGGTTGTCCTGGTTTTCCTGGCTTGCCTGGCTGGCCTGGTTGACCTGGCTGTCCTGGTTGTCCTGGCTGTCCTGGCTGTCCTGGCTGGCCTGGTTGATCTGGTTGGTCTGGTTGGTCTGGTTGACCTGGTTGGTCTGGTTGACCTGGCTGTCCTGGTTTGCCTGGCTTGCCTGGTTGTCCTGGCTGTCCTGGCTTTCCTGGTTGTCCTGGTTTTCCTGGCTTGCCTGGCTGGCCTGGTTGATCTGGTTGATCTGGTTGACCTGGCTGTCCTGGTTTGCCTGGCTTGCCTGGCTGGCCTGGTTGACCTGGCTTGCCTGGTTGTCCTGGTTGTCCTGGCTGTCCTGGCTTTCCTGGTTGTCCTGGACCACCTGGCTGGCCTGGTTGATCTGGCTTGCCTGGTTGTCCTGGTTGTCCTGGCTGGTCAGGTTGATCTGGTTGACCTGGTTGTCCTGGCTTGCCTGGTTGTCCTGGTTGTCCTGGCTGGTCAGGTTGATCTGGTTGACCTGGTTGTCCTGGCTGTCCTGGTTGTCCTGGCTGTCCTGGCTGGCCTGGTTGATCTGGTTGGTCTGGTTGACCTGGTTGGTCTGGTTGATCTGGTTGACCTGGCTGTCCTGGTTTGCCTGGCTTGCCTGGCTGGCCTGGTTGACCTGGCTTGCCTGGTTGTCCTGGTTGTCCTGGTTTGCCTGGCTGGCCTGGTTGACCTGGCTTGCCTGGTTGTCCTGGTTGTCCTGGCTGTCCTGGTTGTCCTGGCTGTCCTGGCTGTCCTGGCTGGCCTGGTTGATCTGGTTGGTCTGGTTGACCTGGTTGGTCTGGTTGATCTGGTTGACCTGGCTGTCCTGGTTTGCCTGGCTTGCCTGGCTGGCCTGGTTGACCTGGCTTGCCTGGTTGTCCTGGTTGTCCTGGCTGTCCTGGCTTTCCTGGTTGTCCTGGTTTTCCTGGTTTTCCTGGCTTGCCTGGCTGGCCTGGTTGACCTGGCTTGCCTGGTTGTCCTGGTTGTCCTGGCTGTCCTGGCTTTCCTGGTTGTCCTGGACCACCTGGCTGGCCTGGTTGATCTGGCTTGCCTGGTTGTCCTGGTTGTCCTGGTTGATCTGGCTGGCCTGGTTGATCTGGTTGGTCTGGTTGGTCTGGTTGACCTGGTTGGTCTGGTTGATCTGGTTGACCTGGCTGGCCTGGTTGACCTGGCTTGCCTGGTTGTCCTGGTTGTCCTGGCTGTCCTGGCTTTCCTGGTTGTCCTGGTTTTCCTGGCTTGCCTGGCTGGCCTGGTTGACCTGGCTTGCCTGGCTGTCCTGGCTTTCCTGGTTGTCCTGGACCACCTGGCTGGCCTGGTTGATCTGGCTTGCCTGGTTGTCCTGGTTGTCCTGGCTGGTCTGGTTGTCCTGGTTGTCCTGGCTGGTCTGGTTGATCTGGTTGACCTGGCTTGCCTGGTTGTCCTGGTTGTCCTGGCTGTCCTGGCTTTCCTGGTTGTCCTGGACCACCTGGCTGGCCTGGTTGATCTGGCTTGCCTGGTTGTCCTGGTTGTCCTGGTTGATCTGGCTGGCCTGGTTGATCTGGTTGGTCTGGTTGGTCTGGTTGACCTGGTTGGTCTGGTTGATCTGGTTGACCTGGCTGTCCTGGTTTGCCTGGCTTGCCTGGCTGGCCTGGTTGACCTGGCTTGCCTGGTTGTCCTGGTTGTCCTGGCTGTCCTGGCTTTCCTGGTTGTCCTGGTTTTCCTGGCTTGCCTGGCTGGCCTGGTTGACCTGGCTTGCCTGGTTGTCCTGGTTGTCCTGGCTGTCCTGGCTTTCCTGGTTGTCCTGGCTTTCCTGGTTGTCCTGGACCACCTGGCTGGCCTGGTTGATCTGGCTTGCCTGGTTGTCCTGGTTGTCCTGGCTGGTCTGGTTGTCCTGGTTGTCCTGGCTGGTCTGGTTGATCTGGTTGACCTGGCTTGCCTGGTTGTCCTGGTTGTCCTGGCTGTCCTGGCTTTCCTGGTTGTCCTGGACCACCTGGCTGGCCTGGTTGATCTGGCTTGCCTGGTTGTCCTGGTTGTCCTGGTTGATCTGGCTGGCCTGGTTGATCTGGTTGGTCTGGTTGGTCTGGTTGACCTGGTTGGTCTGGTTGATCTGGTTGACCTGGCTGTCCTGGTTTGCCTGGCTTGCCTGGCTGGCCTGGTTGACCTGGCTTGCCTGGTTGTCCTGGTTGTCCTGGCTGTCCTGGCTTTCCTGGTTGTCCTGGTTTTCCTGGCTTGCCTGGCTGGCCTGGTTGACCTGGCTTGCCTGGTTGTCCTGGTTGTCCTGGCTGTCCTGGCTTTCCTGGTTGTCCTGGACCACCTGGCTGGCCTGGTTGATCTGGCTTGCCTGGTTGACCTGGCTTGCCTGGCTGTCCTGGTTTGCCTGGCTTGCCTGGTTGTCCTGGCTGTCCTGGCTGGCCTGGTTGATCTGGTTGGTCTGGTTGGTCTGGTTGACCTGGTTGGTCTGGTTGATCTGGTTGACCTGGCTGTCCTGGTTTGCCTGGCTTGCCTGGCTGGCCTGGTTGACCTGGCTTGCCTGGTTGTCCTGGTTGTCCTGGCTGTCCTGGCTTTCCTGGTTGTCCTGGTTTTCCTGGCTTGCCTGGCTGGCCTGGTTGACCTGGCTTGCCTGGTTGTCCTGGTTGTCCTGGCTGTCCTGGCTTTCCTGGTTGTCCTGGACCACCTGGCTGGCCTGGTTGATCTGGCTTGCCTGGTTGTCCTGGTTGTCCTGGCTGGTCTGGTTGATCTGGTTGACCTGGCTTGCCTGGCTGTCCTGGTTTGCCTGGCTTGCCTGGTTGTCCTGGCTGTCCTGGCTGGCCTGGTTGATCTGGTTGGTCTGGTTGGTCTGGTTGACCTGGTTGGTCTGGTTGATCTGGTTGACCTGGCTGTCCTGGTTTGCCTGGCTTGCCTGGCTGGCCTGGTTGACCTGGCTTGCCTGGTTGTCCTGGTTGTCCTGGCTGTCCTGGCTTTCCTGGTTGTCCTGGTTTTCCTGGTTTTCCTGGCTTGCCTGGCTGGCCTGGTTGACCTGGCTTGCCTGGTTGTCCTGGTTGTCCTGGCTGTCCTGGCTTTCCTGGTTGTCCTGGACCACCTGGCTGGCCTGGTTGATCTGGCTTGCCTGGTTGTCCTGGTTGTCCTGGCTGGTCTGGTTGATCTGGTTGACCTGGCTTGCCTGGCTGTCCTGGTTTGCCTGGCTTGCCTGGTTGTCCTGGTTGTCCTGGCTGTCCTGGCTTTCCTGGTTGTCCTGGACCACCTGGCTGGCCTGGTTGATCTGGCTTGCCTGGTTGTCCTGGCTGGTCTGGTTGATCTGGTTGACCTGGTTGGTCTGGTTGATCTGGTTGACCTGGCTGTCCTGGTTTGCCTGGCTTGCCTGGCTGGCCTGGTTGACCTGGCTTGCCTGGTTGTCCTGGTTGTCCTGGTTTGCCTGGCTTGCCTGGCTGGCCTGGTTGACCTGGCTTGCCTGGTTGTCCTGGTTGTCCTGGCTGTCCTGGTTGGCCTGGCTGTCCTGGCTTTCCTGGTTGTCCTGGACCACCTGGCTGGCCTGGTTGATCTGGCTTGCCTGGTTGTCCTGGTTGTCCTGGCTTTCCTGGTTGTCCTGGTTTTCCTGGCTTGCCTGGCTGGCCTGGTTGACCTGGCTTGCCTGGTTGTCCTGGTTGTTCTGGCTGTCCTGGCTTTCCTGGTTGTCCTGGACCACCTGGCTGGCCTGGTTGATCTGGCTTGCCTGGTTGTCCTGGTTGTCCTGGCTGGTCTGGTTGATCTGGTTGACCTGGCTTGCCTGGCTGTCCTGGTTTTCCTGGCTTGCCTGGCTGGCCTGGTTGACCTGGCTTGCCTGGTTGTCCTGGTTGTTCTGGCTGTCCTGGCTTTCCTGGTTGTCCTGGACCACCTGGCTGGCCTGGTTGATCTGGCTTGCCTGGTTGTCCTGGTTGTCCTGGCTGGTCTGGTTGATCTGGTTGACCTGGCTTGCCTGGCTGTCCTGGTTTGCCTGGCTTGCCTGGTTGTCCTGGTTGTCCTGGCTTTCCTGGTTGTCCTGGCTGGCCTGGCTTGCCTGGTTGTCCTGGTTGTCCTGGCTGTCCTGGCTTTTCTGGTTGTCCTGGTTTTCCTGGCTTGCCTGGCTGGCCTGGTTGACCTGGTTGTCCTGGCTGTCCTGGCTTTCCTGGTTGTCCTGGACCACCTGGCTGGCCTGGTTGATCTGGCATGCCTGGTTGTCCTGGTTGTCCTGGCTGGTCTGGTTGATCTGGTTGACCTGGCTTGCCTGGCTGTCCTGGTTTGCCTGGCTTGCCTGGCTTTCCTGGTTGTCCTGGTTTTCCTGGCTTGCCTGGCTGGCCTGGTTGACCTGGCTTGCCTGGTTGTCCTGGTTGTTCTGGCTGTCCTGGCTTTCCTGGTTGTCCTGGACCACCTGGCTGGCCTGGTTGATCTGGCTTGCCTGGTTGTCCTGGTTGTCCTGGCTGGTCTGGTTGATCTGGTTGACCTGGCTTGCCTGGCTGTCCTGGTTTGCCTGGCTTGCCTGGTTGTCCTGGTTGTCCTGGCTTTCCTGGTTGTCCTGGACCACCTGGCTGGCCTGGCTGGCCTGGTTGTCCTGGCTTGCCTGGTTGTCCTGGTTGTCCTGGACCACCTGGCTGGCCTGGTTTGCCTGGCTTGCCTGGCTGGCATGGTTGATCTGTTTGATCTGGTTGACCTGGCTGTCCTGGTTTGCCTGGCTGGCCTGGTTGACCTGGCCCTCCTGGGTGTCCTGGGACTCCTGGCCCTCCTGGGACGCCTGGCACTCCTGGGTGTCCTGGGACGCCTGGCACTCCTGGGTGTCCTGGGACTCCTGGGACTCCTGGGACGCCTGGCACTCCTGGGTGTCCTGGGACTCCTGGGACTCCTGGGACGCCTGGGACTCCTGGGTGTCCTGGGACGCCTGGCACTCCTGGGTGTCCTGGGACTCCTGGGACTCCTGGGACGCCTGGGACTCCTGGGTGTCCTGGGACTCCTGGGACGCCTGGGACTCCTGGGACGCCTGGGACTCCTGGGTGTCCTGGGACTCCTGGGACGCCTGGGACTCCTGGCACTCCTGGGACTCCTGGGACGCCTGGGACTCCTGGGTGTCCTGGGACTCCTGTGACGCCTGGGAATCCTGGCACTCCTGGGACTCCTGGGACGCCTGGGACTCCTGGGACGCCTGGGACTCCTGGGACGCCGGGTTGTCCCGGGTGTTCTGGTTTGCCAGGATGGCCTGGACCTCCTGGGATGCCTGGGATTCCTGGGATGCCTGGGATGGCTCGACCTCCAGGTTTTCCTGGGTGTCCTGGTTTGCTTGGAACTCCCGGGACGCCTGGGACGCCTGGGACGCCTGGGACACCTGGGACACCTGGGACACCTGGGACGCCTGGGACACCTGGTTTGCCTGGACTTCCTGGTTTGCCTGGGTATCCTGGTTTGCCTCCCTCGCAATCATCGTCACCATTGCCGCCCTTCTTCTTTCTACGTCTAGTTTCTTCGTCATCGCTTTCTTTAGAGGAATCATACTTGGATTTTCTCATCTTCCGCCTACGGTACTCTTCCTCGGTTTCAAATTCGGACCGCTCCTAGATAGACAAGACAAAATAATCAATAAAAGTTCTTTAACGCAACGTATAAATAAAAAACGGTTCTGAATCGTCTGTACCATTTGTAGAAAGCACTTTTCTCTGAAACCATTCGGCGAAGTGAAATATTTCGACGAAAAAGAATTCGGTGAAAAGGCAAAATACCACATATAACATATAAAAAAAAGACTACCAGTTCTGCGTTACGAATTGAGAGCAAGCACACGATTTGTTAAAATTACCAAAAACACGATAGGTGTGAACGTAATATAAAGAGTTCCCTCGATACCCTGAGTTCCATCATCAGGCCTGTTTGTGGCCGCTAGATGGCACTTTTTAATACAAGTGCACTTCTGCATCGCGGTATCGTTTGTTCGACGTAAAATATACTAAAGGTTTCTATGCAATATAACTTGTAACAAGCAAATAGTGTTTTACTTCACTGGGTTTAGCCCATAGGCTGCATAATCACTTATACACCATTTATACAGCTTAAGGGGCTCCCTACAGAAATCAGCCAATTTGATGATTTTTACATCGTATCTAGTTTGTGGATTATAGAGTTATAATGTACTATTTAATGTATATTGTAGTATGGTCTATGCTTAACACTTTGTAGTGACCCGAATTTTGATTTAACGACTGTGTATTTTATAAAAAAATATTCGGTGAAGGACCAAAAATACACGAATCTCGTTTCTACTTTTATCCCCGGTGTATATGTAGAAATTTATCTTACATTTTATTGTTCTAAACCATATTCCACAAAATTTGTTGTGAAGCTTTTTCTATTTTTCTCAATACTTTTCGAGAAAAACGCAAAAAACCGTTTCCACAACTTTTTCCCCGAAAAAATCGTAAACTTTGACGGCCTGTATCTCAAAGTCAGTGACATGTGAAAGGTACTTGATACGGTATTTTGTTGTGGAAAAACTATGTTATTATGATTAGCTATTTATAATATGGGAAAATCTATCGCAACAGATCGAAGGTCATTGAGAGCGGGGAGCCCCTTAAATTAGTATTATAATTAAATAATGGCTGAATAAGCTCTTAGCCTGTTCTGTTTGCTATCTGTAGTCGGAGGATAATTAGATCAACTATACCCCGCGTGGCGAACGATGACCCCTATGACACCTGTCATCTTAGTACATGTTTCCGATTATAGGTTATAAAATGTACTGAGATGACAGGTGTCTTAGGGATCATCGTTCGCCGCGCGGGGTATAGAAAAGAGTACAAAAAACTATCTACGACTGATTGGGGGAATATATATAAAATTTCTAGTTACATTACAATAAATATTATGTACAATACAATACAAGTAGGCACTCTTTATTGCACACCTCATAAAATATACAGGACAAATACAATGCAAGACATTACAATTAGAGGTAAACAACAGGCGGTCTTATCGCTAAAGAGCGATCTCTACCAGACAACCTTTGGGTAGTGGAGAACTTGAAAAAATAAGATTTTGTTATTAGGCGGTGCAAAAATCGGAAAATAATAAAATATACATAAAAACAAATAAATACATAAATATAATAAACAATAAATACATAAATACATACATACATTCAGCCAACAGATAATAGGACCATTTGAATAAAATACGAATTATGAAAGGGATAGATAGTGTCCTTCAGTTGAGTTGTATGTACGTACGTAACCCTTATTATTATTATTATTATGAGGCTATTGTGTCCCACTGCTGGGTAAAGGCCTCCCCCTCTTTTTCCATCTGTCGCGGTTTTGAGCTGTATCTAGCCAGTCCTTCGAAAATGAGTCCAAGTCATCCCGCCATCGCCTACGATGCCGCGTCTCCGTCTCGAGTTATGGGGCTTCCACTCTGTGACCAGCCCAGTCCCACTTCAGCCTGGCCGCCTTCCAAGCTACATCAACATCCTGGTTTGTGAGCCCAGCGTGGTGCTCCGGATTCGATCCATATTAGTATAAATAAACAAATAAAAAGTACCTCGCTGGAGCTGTTCCTCTGTTCTTCCTTCGACGTCTTCTTGGAAGAGATGGATTGCTCTGACTTGTTTTCTTCGGTTTGCTTGCTACTATTTTCTTTTCGACGCGTTTCTTCATCGCTGAAACAGCAGAATATGTCATAAGTAAGTTAATAAATATCGGACAACCTCAGACAAATCAATCTAGACCCACAGTAAGTTCTACAGTTGAATTTTTAATTAGCCAAAGTGATTTGACAGATGTCGTAATTTAGATTTTCGTTATTCAGAAATGATTTCTTAAAACAATGAATGAGCAAACACGTAATGGCTGATATTAGATTGACTTTTATTGATAAAAAGTGATGTTGAAACCAAATTAAACTTAATCAAATTGCGCTCGTAAAAAATTGCGTCAGTTTACTCCGGCTAATAAAAATCCGACTTTAGTAGGCTTGTGTTATGGACACTAGACGACGATAAACATACTTCATACATAGTAAAAAACAAAGTCGCTTCCTGCCGTCTCTGTCCCTAGGTACCTATGCTTAAATCTTTAAAATTGCGCGACGGATTTTGATGCGGTTTTTTTATAGAGTGATTCAAGAGGAAGGTTTGTATTATATGTATAATACATGCATAATATAGCAGAGATTATAAATAAAATATAGAATCGATAAAAAGATTCTATACAAATATATAGCAGAGATTGATAATTTTAGAGGTTTCTAATTGCACCCGTGCGAAGCCGGGGCGGGTCGCTAGTAATAAATAAAAATAAATAAAACTCGGATAACCTCACACAATCAATCTAGTCCCACAGTAAGCTCTAGTAGGCTTGTATTATGGACTCTAGATAAATACATACATACTTACTTAAATACAAATAATATTTAATACCTAACCAGGCACAAATATTCGAGTTCATCACACAATAATTTGCCCTTGCCTGGATTCGCGGTCTCCGGCTTGGGTTTTTTCCTCAGCAAAACTAAACCAATCTTTACGAAATTTAAGGACCTGTATGGGAAGAAAATGTTCTGTGTCGATTTTTACGCTTATTATTTTGTGTATTTTGTGTTTTTGGTCAAATTTCCACCGCAAACGGACGCCTCGTACACAAATTCTGTAATAAATTGCGCAAAAATCAAAATGATCCGTCACAGACCATTTTCGAAGGTAATTTGCTAAAAATACGAGTATAATATATTTTTTATAAGCACAGATATTAGAAGACACAAATATTTGCCCCTCCAGGATTCAAACCCAGGACCGCCAGCACCGGCACTATTACTGCGCCACCCGCGACTTCAAAAGAAAATCACCTTGATGCTGAGCAGGCTCAGAGGGAGCTCCCACGGCATCCTGTGTGTCATTGCTGACAGGTTTGACTGTCCTATAACTTCTCCTCCCGCCCTAAGTCAGACTGATTCGGTACAGTCTATTCACGACGCAGTCCATGCGCCCGGTGCGCCCGCGTCACCCCAACCCAAACTACCCCTGTGGCGCGGAGATAATCCCATCAGCGGGTTATACTCCCACACAAATTCCGACTACTGGTAGTGAGGGCTAACCTGTCCTATACTGTCGTACTGGATCAGCCAGATAAAAGGGGTTTCATTGTTTAGATTTAAGTGAACAGTTATAAGTTTCAAACATATACTAACATAGAATACGATTTACTAACACTTTATGGATACAAAACGTCTAAATAAATTGTTTTATGTCATAAAGTCAAACGAGCAAAAGGATCGCCTGGTGGAAAACGATTGCCGTCGCCCATAGGCACCTGAAACACCAGAGGACTTCGCTCTTTTCTTGAAGTTTTGAAGGTCGTATCGGTCCGGAAATACCGCAAGCGACAATTCATTCCACCACGCAGTCATGCGATGCAGGACATTTTTAGCAAAACGCACAGTTTTGGACTGCCAACTATCTAAGTGGATAAAGTGACTCCTCTGGTGTTGCAGGTATATGGGCGACGGTAATCGCTTACCCTCAGGCGATCCGTTTGCTCGTTTGCCCCTATGACAAAAAAAAATCAAATTAAAATATGACTCTTACTTCTTTTCAGAACTGGAAGAAGATTGTTGCTGACTCTGTTGCGCTGAGGAGCTTTGTTTCTTCTCCGAACGCTCCGATCCGTTGCTGATGACTTCGCTCTGTATCTCCTGAGATTTGCTATTCTTGGACGCAGAGCTGGAGGAGCTGGTTTGCTCGTCATCTTCAGCTGGAAAGAAGAGGAACCAGATTAAAGAAATGTTCCATCACAGAAACGCGATCGAATAGAACTTTTATGTCGGTTAGGTGACTGTTTCCTCAAGAATATCATAGAAGGAAATATCGAGGGAAAGCGAGGGAGAGGAAGGCCAAGACGAAATTACTTTTAGCAAATAACAGAAAAGGCTAAAGCCATGTCTTACCAAGATGTGAAGGAGAAAACCCAAGAAAGAGACGGCTGGCGATTGCTAACCGACAAGAGCGCAACTCTTAAATTGAAGAAGAAGAAAAAGGGGTCGCAACCCGCGACACATTTAACAAATGGGTATTGGAGAAAATATTGCCGTCTCTTTGAGAATTGTTGTTAGCTTGTTAGATAAAATACTAAGGGACAATCTTACACAAATCAACCTAGTCCCAAACCAAGCAAAGCTTGTACTATGGGTACGACGATATACATAATATATAAATGCATATACAGCCCGTTACCGGCATGCGGGCATTTATTAAAACTGATAATAATATGATCCCTTAGTAATTGTTTGCATGTATTAGCTAATCATAATTATGTGAATTAACTGCACAATTAAATTTCTGAAACCCGCACAGTCAATGTAGTGGGTGTACAGCGTAATTGTCGTTACTCATTTCACGCTGTCATTTTAACACTCACTTGTCAATTTACTTTACTGTACATTACTGGCAATAAAAATTTTGTTAGAAAGTTAATAAAGTAACTAAAAACTACATGTCACCTTAAGGAAGAGCGGAACCACCCAACACATTTGCTTACCGGGTGGCTCCATCACCTTAGATCATATATTAGTGTGTTTTATGAAATAAAGAATTTTGATTTTTTTTGAATTTGAATTTTTGAATAAAGCCTGAATTTAAGTTAATTAATTAAATTAAGGTCATGGATACGTTAAAGATCTATGTTACTTTACTCTACTTTAAGAAAAGCCTACTTGGCGGTAACACACTGTATAGATTACATCCATGATCTAGGAACAAATAATCGAGTTCATCACACAAATATTTGCCCTGGCCGGAATTCGAACCCAGGACCTAACCGCGTCGTCAAAAGGACAACTAACTGCAGCTGTGTATTTGTGTACCTACCTAATCACACTACTAACATTACTAAAGTGAAAGTTTGTGTGTAGGTATGTTTGTTACTTCTTCACGCTAAAACGGCTGCAGGCTGGACCTTTTTTGATATAATTTGGTACCGAGGTAGCTGACAACCTCGATTAAAACATAGGATACTTTTTATCCCGAAAAAAAAATATTGGGTAAAAAAATACGGGTAACACCGCAAGGCACAGTTAGTTTTTCATAAACATTGGAATTATCATACAGATTAATTTAGTTTTACATAGGTATTTTAACAGATTAGATTAGGTTTGTTTTATAATAATAAGAATCCAAATATTTGATGGTTTCCTTACATAATGGATAATGGTAGTTGTGTTTATCAAGCACTCAGATATAGCAAGTGTAAGGGTTGGGTCATAGGAAAAAAAACTTTATTGTCCATAACACAATCAGATAAAAGCGCAAGCGCAGCGAGTGCCAAATTTTTCGGCGATGGGGTGGGTAGTAACACAATCAGATGAAAACGCGAGCGCAGCAAGCACGACATTTTTCGGTGCGGGGGTACGTAGACTACGTAGTAAAACAAATTGATTTTAACGCGAGTGCGAAATTTTTCGGCGCGGGGGTGCGTAGTAACATAATCAGATGAAAATGCGAGCGCGAAATTGTTCGGCGTGGGGGTGCGTAGTAACATAATCAGATGAAAATGCGAGCGCGAAATTTTTCGGCGCGGGGGTGCGTAGTAACATAATCAGATGAAAATGCGAGCGCGAAATTGTTCGGCGTGGGGGTGCGTAGTAACAAAATTTACCGATATAGAGTAAAAAGATCCGATCTGGCAACGCTAATGAAATGTATGGCTTATTGCCCTTGCACCTCTCGCCGTGCCGCCCCGACCTCGCTCGGCGCCCGCGCCCCGCGCGCGCCCTATGTTTTGGAGCATGTTCTTACTTACAGACGCGCCCCGAATATATTTGACGAACTTACTGTTTTCGACCAAGACGTAAATAGTTCTTGTTATTTTTCATGTTAATTTAAATTGTGGATTGACAAAAAAAGGTGAGAAGTAATAAATAAATAAATATTAAGGGACAATCATACACAAATCGACCTAGTCCCAAACTAAGCAAAGCTTGTACTATGGGTACTAGACGACGATATACATATACATTATATATAAATACATATAAAGATAACATCCATCCAAGTAATACTTGGTTGAATAGCGCCAATACCAAAACAAAATGCAATCGGCCAGGGGCGCCTACGCCGCCCCTGTCGGTTTGGCGCCCCGGGCTATAGCCCGGATGGCCCTAGGGTAAATACGTCCCTGCTGTTAGAGAATGCCCTATGGCATTAAGTCCGCCTTTTGTACGATAAGTTCTTTCTTTTGTGCAATAAAGATTAAATAAATAAATAAATAAATAATCGTCTATGAAATGAAACATTCTAAGAAACGTTTATCTATAAAAAAGGGTAAACCCACCGTAGGTAGCAATAATATTAATGAAACTATCGTGAGACATCTTTAATAATTATAAAAACGGTTTAAACTCATGTAAAAAAACATCAAAAACGGCCCTGCATGTTTCGAACTCATATGGAATTCTTCTTCAGGCACAGAGCTATCCGTCGCGCAGTGGGCCGCGAGTCGCGTAGCAGCACGGATAGCTGTACCTGATGAAGAGCTCCATATATATTACTTTTTATTTATTAATCCGCTACCCAAAGGTTGTCTGGAAGAGATCGCTTTTTAGCGATAAGATCGCCTCTTGTTTACCTCTATTATAATGATAAGTGTTATCTGTATTTGTATTTCTTTCATCTTGAGCTGTCCAATAAAGAGTATTCTATCTATCTATATGTACTACCATCGACACCTGTACACCAAGCACAACTCTCACAAGCGACTGTTTCTCGCGCGAGATAATTGCCTGTCTCTTTCTGTACAGTAATGTGGGACGGGCAGCGTGTAACCATGTCGCATGACGAGAATCGCGAAGCATAGTAAAGTTGCGCTAGGCGGGGGGAGTGCGACTTGTTTCCGTGGCGTTGGGTGGCTGTGCTCAGAGGACGCTTGAGATTCTGTGAGGCGGCATAGGCGTATTTATGGGGGTGGCCAGGTGGGCCGTGACCACCCCAGTATAATCTAGTGCCCACCCCAGGATTTTGGGTTACCGATGGAAATTCATGGCTTCATCTCAAAGGCCATAGCCCCCCCCCGGCCCTGTTTGAAAAAAAAATCTTAGCCCTTTACTGCATACGAAGCTATTTATGGTCGTTTCAATTTATGACTTTATATGACAGCGTGTCAAAGTTGAAAAAATATTAAGGTAAGTCATGCTGTAGAGGGTTAGATACGCCAATGGAGGCGATGGATGCTTGGTGCTCAACTGTTCCAATATAATTTGTGCTTTAATTGTAATTTAATTTGTAATCTGTTTCGAGATTGCATTGGTTTTAACTGTAATGTCATGTTAATCTTTTTATAAAATAAATAAATATGTTCGAAACATGTCGTGCTGTTTCTGTCAATTTTTACGTGAGTTTAAACCGTTTTTATAATGACCGCCGTAGGTAGGTACTTACATTCACCAGAGTCGGATGTCTTACGGGACTGCTTCTTGGACTGTTCAGAGGCACTCGCTGACTGTTGAGAGGCACTCGCTGACTGAGAGCTGTTCTTTTCTTCCTCGGAGACGCCTCCTGAATAAGTACAAAAAAAATAAAAACCACCGATTCAAGTCTTAAGTGGCAGTGCGGGGCACATTGCTCGTAGAACAGATGGCCGGGCAGAAAGGTTCTTGAGTGTCGACCGCGGACCGGAGGACGCAGCGTGTCAACAAGGTGGACCAACCAACTGGTTATGATCGCGGACAGGGAGGCCTTTGTCCAGCAGTGGATGTCTATCGGCTGATAATATGATGATGATGGCACAACATTTAAAATTTTTGACTACTATTTTATTATTTATTTATTGAAATTTACTCATTCTACAATGTAGTAACTCCAAAACTATGACGCAATGGAAAACTTTCTTTAGTCTGGTGTCTAATTAAAAAGAAATTGGGCAAGTGCGAGCCCGACTCGCGCATGAAGGGTTCCGTACCATAATCTATAACAAGTTTGTTGTATGGGATGGGAGCCCCCCTTAAATATTTAATTTATTTTATTTTTAGTATTTGTTGTTTATAGCGGCAATAGAAATACATCATCCGTGAAAATTTTCACTGTCTAGCTATCACCGTTCTTGAGATACAGCCTGGTGACAGACGGACGGACGGACGGACAGCGAAGTCTCAGTAATAGGGTCCCGTTTTTACCCTTTGGGTACGGAACCCTAAAAACGAATGGTGTTGAGCTTGACATTGTAGACAGCTTATTTTTTCGCGGATAGGTCGAAGACTACAACTATACAGGTATAGTTGTCGTAGATTTCGGTTATTTTATGTATTTTCTTATATTTCGTACAGACGGAAAAATAAAGAGAAATATTTTTTATTTTTCGCTTCATTCTAAGGATTTGATTTACGCTAACAGATGTTACTGCTTAATAAAAATAATTAGTTTCGGTGTAGCACATCGTTACTATCGATTCTCAACATAATTTGAGACGATGGTGCCGACTATAAAGTCTAAATCTTTACGGTAGATGGCGCTACGATGCCCTAAAGCATGCAAGAAGCGACTGGTTGATAGATTCAATGGCTCTTGCATCAGGCTCAGTGGTCCAATAGGTAGGACGCCTGTGTTGGCCCGGAAATGGAGACTTAGGTTAGAACCCTGCCTGAACCATTAAGAGGCCTTATTCCTTTTAAAATGCATTTTTTTCATATTATTTACAAATATATTGATAATTTCAGCCATAGTTACCTATTTCATGCACTCATTGCGTGCAGTCGAAAATAAGTTGAAAATACTAATTTTCCGCGTGGATTTTGTCAATTCCGAGTAGTTTTTGAATCAAAAAATTATCAATGAAAAATTCAAACTGTAGATTTTATATATACTATACCAATAAATCCTAATAGCCCTGTTCTAGGTAGTAACATCAACAATATGTTAAGAAACATATTCGATTATAGAGAAAAATTACTAAGACAATCGGCATTTTAAAACGAATAAGGCCTCTTAAATTCTCTTCAATCTTTTTTGGGGTTTACACGACGCAAAGCTCTCGAATTCTATTTTAATTTAGTAAAATAAATTTAATTAGTTAAACGAAACACAAGTAAAAATTAACAGTACACAACTTAACCTAAATAAAAGAAGAAGTATAAAATGTTGTCAAATTATGGGTGTGGATAAATTGGTGTTTGAAGTCGGTGACTTACCACTGGAAGTCGTCTCCTTAGCAGCTTTGTATGATGATGATGAAGCAGATGATGACTCGCTGGAAGCGCTAGAAGAGCTGCTGTCAGATTTGGACGATGATGAAGAACCTGGAATATTGGTTCAGGTTTAGAATTACCTTCCATCAGTGTTGCAATCAATCAATCAATCAATCAATCATTTATTTATTTGTAAGACATAGGTACAAAGGTGTTACATTAATAAATAATAGTATCACTATGCTTCGCCATAGGGCATACAAATTACAAATAGGTTTATATTATATCCCTTGAATTAGATAAAATAAAATAAAATTAAAGTAGGGCATGCATAAGTTATCAGAAGACATCATTTCAACAATTATTATTATTCAGGTAAGTCATTATTTATTACTTCACTAAAAACTATTTTTGTCATCAAAATATTCTTGAATTGAATAATACGCTTTCTGAACCAGGAAATCGTACAATGTCTTTTTAAATTGCCTTAAATCATCATTATCCAATACGTTTGCAGGCCAAACTATTGTAAATTTTGGGTGCCATACCAAATACACTTTTCGCTAACAATGCGGTTTTAGATGGTCGAGTATTTATTTTGCCTCTTTGACGAACACTATTAAAACTAGGGAATTGATTAAAGTTAACTCTTACATACAATGCGAAATGTATAAACATGCTAGGGTCAATATTATTAGCTTTATAAATAAGGGTTTACACGATTCCGGGGGTCTTATACCACATACGGCCCTTACACACTTTTTTTGCCCCCTGAATGCCATTTCTTTTTCGACAGAGTTCCCCCAAAACATAACACCGTTGCTGCAGGCACATTAACGTCCGCGCTCAGGTCAGCGCTAGTAAATATAACTAAAGAACCGGCCAAGAGCATGTCGGGCCACGCTCAGTGTAGGGTTCCGTAGTTGCGAGTTCACGATAAAACTCACTTAAAACAGCGGTTTTAAGCCCGAGGTTTAAATTACGAGAAAGATTTCAAGCTCTATAGAAAGGTAAACGCCAAAGTAACTGTGATTACTTGTTACCTTCTGGAAGTTATCGATTATACGCGCCAGATTGAGCGAAATGTTTTAATACAATAATAGTATGCCACTTAACTTAATATGTGTAAAGTTCGAAGTATAAGGACACCGCGCGGCACTTACGTAATTTTCAAGAATATTATGAATTTTTGCAATAACTCAAAAACGGCTTGACCGTCTTATTCAATTAGTTTTCATTGAAAGTGCTTATAAGGCCTTATTTTTATCAATTTTTCTATAAGCAAAGCCCCTGGGAGAAACTAGTTACTCATATGTCCAAAAACAGCTAAACAAGAATGATGTGATATATTAGACCTGCTAAATTAATAAAAAAAAAAGCGTTAAGCGTTTTTTTTTTAATATCGGACAGTAACCTCACACAAATGAATCCAGTCCCACAGTAAGCTCTAGTAGGCTTGTGTTATGGACACTAGACGACGATACACATGCTTATATAATATAAATAAATGCTTAAATACAAATAACATCCATGACCCAAATATTCGAGTTCATCACACAAATATTTGCCCTTGCCGGGATTCGAACCCAGGACCGCCGGCTCAGTAGGCAGTTGCTTAACCAAACCCTTAACCCTTAAGTAACCCTTTTCCGTCGGGGCTTAAAATACTCACCATCTCCACCCTGCGTGATCTCTTGCACTACCACTGTGCTGCTCATTGTCGCTTTCTTGTGTTCCTCGTGCGTCTGCTCAACCACAACCACCTCCTCATCGATGTTGCCATCGCCATCAACGGTCTCAAAGCTGGAGGAGCTACTGGAAGCACTAGATTCGTTGCTTTCAGATGAGCTTCTGCTCTTTTTAATTTCTGTGAAATCCGGTCTTGGTTCTGGAAAGTAGAATGCTCTTTAGCTGAAGATATAAATTAATGTTAACCAAGGGATGAAAAACGCCAATAGTTCGTGACAGAGAAAAAAAAGAGATGAAATACTCAGAGATACTTCAGAGAGTCAAATTTAATAGATGAAATACTTAGAGATACTTCAGAGAGTACAATTTAATAGATGAAACACTTATAGACACTTCAGAGTACAATTTCAGAGATGAAATATTTAGAGATAGTACTTCAGAGAGTACAATTTAATAGATGAAATACTTAGAGATACTTCAGAGAGTACAATTTAATAGATGAAATACTTATAGATACTTCAGAGAGTACAATTTCAGAGATGAAATATTTAGAGATACTTCAGAGAGTACAATTTAAGAGATGAAATACTCAGAGATACTTCAGAGAGATAATTCAACAAACGAAAATACTCAGAGATACTTCAGGGAGTACAATTTAAGAGATGAAATACTTAGAGATACTTCAGAGAGTACAATTAAAGAGATGAAATACTCAGAGATACTTCAGAGAGAACAATTCAAGGAATTAAATAGCCTACGTCCATCCTTGTGGCGTGAGTTTTATACATGATAAATATTAAATTCGGTTATGTAGTCTGCCGCGAATACTGACAGATAGAAAGAGAATTTCATTCTAATTTATTAATAATAGGTATCAATACGGATAGTGAGAGTAGATAGACAGAAAAAACTACTGATTATGTTTAGGTACATTGAAACGAAAAAAATACACCATTTTTACGGTAGATTGGCGCTACGTTGCAATGCTAAGGCATATATAAGAAATTTATCAACTTGTTAAAAGATTCGATGCTTTAAGCTAGTGGCTTTGATAGAACAATAAGTAATTCGCCCGACTGGCCCGGAAAGTCGTCAAATCCCAATATATATATATTTTTTTTTTTTTTTCAATATAAACGATTGTTTTACGCTATGCAGACGTAACAGCTTCAATAAAAAGAACGAGAAAGTAAATTATTCTCTATGTGTATAAGTTATTATAACCAAAATAAAATTAAAATACTTACGCGGTAGGCCGCTGACGGCCACCAGTGCCTGAAATAGAAAAAAAAGTATTAACCAATAAACTAAATAAAAAATTCAAAACACCCCCGACACAAGTAGCTGGTCATCATGAGACCTCATTCAGTGAGTGAGACAGAAAATGCTACAAGAACTGAACATACTCACAAAATTTGGAATTCTTAGCTTCAATATTAGCCAAGATCCTGTCACTTGTATGTCTCTCTTACACCGTTTAACTACGTTGCTTAAATATAGTAAAAAAGTAATTTAATACATTTTGACTGGAATCACGCATTAATTTAAGGGTGTGTAATGATGGATATAACGTGCCATATAATTTCAGTAGATATAACATTTGATATAATGTTTCATATGATATAACAACAATAAGCATAATTTCAATTACCTAATACATATTAAAGACATTTGATAAAACGTTTATATTCGCAACACAACCTAACACTGCTCCTCGCTTCGCTCATTGTCGTACCTAACCATGACTTTATGACAATTTTACTTTTTTTATTTGAGCAGTTTGATTGTGTATTGAGCGTTTAAACGTATTATACTACCAAATTAACATTATACCATATGAAATTATAAAAAATGTTATTATATTATAAGTTTATTATATCCCTTGACCAATATTACATCATAAGTTGTTATAGCGACCGTAGAATCAAACCACGCCAACTCTCCCAAGCAAATGACTGTCAAACCATACAACGTGACTCACTTTGTATAATTTGACAGTACATTTGCTTGGAAGAGATAGCGTGGTTTGACTGTAACGCACTCATGATTTAATGATCACATTACAACCCCTTAAAAATATCTGCGGACCTACGGATAATAGGTACCGTCATTCATGACGACACAACCACAATTCTGGTGTGCTCCTCCGAAGTTAGTACCATGCCGTCCCTCTCGATATCGTGTCAAATCATATTACAATAAATAATAAAGAAAAAGTACCCTTGCCAGTTTACAGGTGACCTTACTCGCTAGTGACTGCGTAAATTTGTATGGAGAATTGTAGTTCCACAAAGTAAGCGCTAGGGGTGCTGTACTATTGAAATGAAATGAAATAATTTATGAAATGAAATGAAATGAAATTATTTATTCAGTAAGTAGGCCACAGGGGCACTTTTACAAGTCAGATTGTGAATCTACCGGCATTTCGCAAGAGGAGACCGCTGTTGAGAAAAAAGCCGAAAGAAACTCAACAGTAAGTCATTTTTTCGTAAATAATACTTAAAACAATTACAATGATTACATTTGTGTTATAACTAATTACACTGGTACACGTAAAGGAGATGTATAGATACTCCAAATCAATGTTAAGTAGGAACATTAAAATAAAATTTTAACGTTAAATTCATAATATTAAATATACCCAGAGATGTATAAAGTCTCTGGGTGTCACAGCATGCAATAAAATAATAATTACTTAATTAATTTAATTCCACAGAGATGTATAAGGTCTCTAGGCGTCAACATGAATAATTTACAATAGAAAATAATTATTAAATCTATCGATAATCGATATTCTCCATACAAATCGTCTACGCAGTCGCTAGCGAGAACGACGTAACCTCACGGTTAGGGTACGGGAAGGCTATGGTGCCGTGCTAAGCTAAAATGCGACCTTTTTATATGGCGCTAGCAAAAGGTCGCCTTTAACCTTAGCACGGCAGTACAGTTGCCGAGAAACTTCTTGACCCAAAATGGCGGATCTGCGCATGCATATTTGTACGTAAATCGGCTACTGCGCAGTCAAGGTTAGGCTCAAGAAGTTTCTCGGCAACTGTATGAGTTTGAATTTTCGGCATAGTCCATCAGGTCCGCACATAGAGTCAAATCACGTGAACTCTTCCAAGCAAATGAACTGTCAAACCGTACAAAGTGAGTCAAGTCAGTTTGTAAGATTTGACAGTTCATTTGCTTGGAAGAGTTATAGCCTACAGTCAAACTTCGCTAACTCCTCCAAGTAAATGAACTGTCAAACCGTACAAAGAGTTTGTAAGATTTGACAGTTCGTTTGCTTGGAAGAGTTATCGTCGTTTGACTGTAGGCCCGACGAGTTATAAGTTGTTTAATAAGATCTATAATAAGACTAGAAACTCACCACAACGCTCAGAAGAGCTATAGACAACCGCATCTCGAAGCTTTGAAGTCAACTCGGCCGCCATGGCTTTATATACCCACGAGCAAGCTGAGCAAATATTGGAACGCCTGGAAATTAATGACGTATTTTTAATTAACAATTAATGAATTTATTGATTTTTCTGAACAATGTGCGTCGTTTTGGGGACAAAAGAAGACTTCGGGCCATTAAACTAGCGATTATCCTTTTAATTATTTGAATCATGCCTATGATGGTTGCGTTTATCACGTGATAAATAAGTGACAAAGCATCTGTCACTCACACTTAAAAGCGTGATAAAAAAAAACATCATAGGCTTACTTTGCGGAAATCCATAACATTGCTTTGCTAATCCGCCATAAAATAATGTGCCAGTCAATTCTGCCGTGCTAAGGTAAAAGGCGACCTTTTGCTATAGAGCTCTATACAAAAGCCCCTTAGCACGCACGGCAGAATTAGTGCTAACTTGTTATACTTATTTGCATTCATGTATTTAATAGTATCACCGCGTAAAGAAAAATAAATACGAAAACCACACCATGTTACCCAAATTCAATGAGTGATACAGAAATTACTTGAACATAAATACAAAATTTGGAATTCTGAGCTTCAATATTTGCCGAGATCTTGTCACTTGTTCCAATTAAAGCTGAATATCTTGGAACTGTGCTGAACGAGCTGCGCGCGCGCTGCCCGCTCTGGCCACGAGTCGCCAGGGACCGCGACGCGTGGAAGGCGCTATATCACACCAACTAAGACTAAAATAATAAGCAAAATAATTTAATTCTAATTTGTAATATAATAATCACATGCTAAATAAAATTAATAATATAAATAGTGAAATAATAATAATAATAATAATAAATATATATAGTGGAAATAAAATAGTGAAATGTAAGTGCAATATTAATAAATAATAATATTATTATTATTTCTAAAGAAAAATTATTAGATAACGTTTTGTATAAATATGTTATATACTGAGAAAATTGTAATTATATATTTATTTATTCTCCTAGCAGGGCAGGTAACCCAAGGAGTCTTAATACCGTCCCTCCTTCTTCACTGAAGGAGAGGCCATTTCATAAAATTACATTAAATTAAGCTTAATTAGTAAAATAATATGTTACTTAAAAATCCAAATACTTATTAAAATTTTACATTTAAATTGTTGTGTATAAAATGTAAATGTGGAATTAATTGTAAAGTAATGTATAAAATATAAATAAATGGCTATTCTAAAAAAAAAAAAAAACTTGGAACTACCGGTTCTATTTCCACCAAACATAGCTATTATTATTAACATTTATTTTTTTGATACAAATAAATGAAATAAAAAAGATTCAGAGGCGGTATCTTATCCAGGAGGCGAAGGCGGAGACGCGGGCGAAGCCGTCGGGGTGGTTGCGCTGGCAGCCGTCGTGGGGACCGAACGAGCTGATGCCTATCTGCGAAACAAACATACAATATAGTATTTAGCCCAACAAGGGTTTTACAACCCACGTCATAATGCGGAAATTTAGTGGTACTAATGTATCTAACTGGCAATGACAAGTGTTAGGTAACTGACGTTGAAAGTCGGTGAATGTCACTGATGTAAACCATGGTATGATAACGAATTGTCGCTTGCGGTATTTCCGGACTGATACAACCTTCAAACCTTCAAGAAAACAGCGTACTCCCACCTGTGCGGCCGGCAATGCACTCGTGACTTCTCTGGTGTTGCAGGTGTCTATGGCGATGGTAATCGCTTTCCATCAGGCGATCCGTTCCGTCCTTTGCCCCCTATGACATAAAAAAGTGAAGTTTATACTGACCAGCAGGTCATTGGCGACGAGAGGCCCCCCGGAGTCACCAACGCAGGTGCCGTGATCGGTGCTGGTCGCCACACAGAGGGTGGAGGCCTGGACGAAGGTGGACCCGTAGGTCTGCTGGCACTCGGCGTTGGAGATGACCCGCAGTTGCACGTGCGACAGGAACTGCCTTGGGCTGATGCCGGTCGCTGTGGAACAGTACATTACTGCGGACTCCGGGAAAGAAGGTATTGACGGCCGGATAGTGATACGAAGCCGGCAAGCCCTTTTCACTGCAAGGCACGTATAGTGCTTTTCACAAACATATGCAATGATTTTTTTTTTTATCTGCTGTTTAGCCTGTTCATGGACACAGATGCCATGCTTTAAAAAATACTCCCGGCTTACCTAGGCCTTAAATTTTGTATGAAATTCCTTTATAGTTCTTTTGAGTTGTTCCGCCTGAAACGTGGTACTTCGAAGCCTGTTAACACGAACGTTATGACGACATTTCAATGCATGTTTGAGAAAATCCATACTAGTACATACTAATATTATAAATGCGAAAGTGTGTCTGTCTGTCTGTCTGTCTGTTACCTCTTCACGCTTAAACCGCTGAACCGATTTAGATGAAATTTGGTATATAGATAGTTTCAGTCCCGGGGAAGGACATAAGATACTTTTCATCCCGAATAAATTTAGTGTTCCCGTGGGATGAGCGGGTAACACCGCGGGGCACAGCTAGTAACATAATATCACTCGCAGAGCTCAACACATTAATAATATAACATGTTCAGGAGCAAAAGCTCGTTACCCGTCTCGCCCTTTGCCAGGTTTCTACTATTACTCTCTCAATTAACATCATCATTGGTCTTTTACATCTACCTATAACAGATGAGTTAATCAGTGTCTAATAAAGTGCGGCACTTACGAAGATGGCTGGATAGCGCGATACGATACAGCAGCCACGAGCGCATAAGTAATTGGCAAAAAATAAATGGAAGAGCCATAAAAGGGGACATAAGAGCCTTAACAGGCACCTTAAAATCATGGGTGTAATAAGTTATCCATCCTGCTCGCATTGTGGCCAGGAGACAAGTAAGCATGTTATAGCAGTGTTGCATGTATACAGTAAGAAATAGCATCTTCAGAACAGATAAACTAGGAGAAAGAAGAGATGAAAGTTTAAAGATGTCCATTCTTTCTGAAGATTCGAGGAAGAAGCGCCGCCGGAACAGTAACCGTTGACTCCAACGGGGAATTGGGCTGAATGAAAGAAAGAAGAAAGAAAGAAATACATTTATTCGTGACATGACATAAGACATAATTATATAAAAGGTGTGACAGAAATAAGAAAATAAAATAAAACAATAAGTAGGTAACTATTTTTATGGCTGTGCCACGAAAAGGTCCCACCTCAGCAAGATGCTAGCTCGAAAGCCAGCGCTGATCTTCCGGTGGGACCATAGGTGGCGCTACGGAGAGCTGCGCGCACGAGCGCTAATCTCATTTAGGATGCGTGAACCTGAACGCACACAAGAATGAACGGAACCAAGTGATCGACAGCCCGCCTGTCTCCGGCCGGGCGTCCCTACACCAAATCATCAAGGGGGAAGAGCCGCACGCCGGTCTCTCAGGCGCTGCTTGTGGGAAAGAGAAGCAAGCCATGCTTCATCATGTGCCATACCATCACATAAATGGTCACGGTCTTCAGACATCCTCCCAGTGTTGGCTGTTAATCCTGAAGGATAACACGAGACTCTCGATGCTACTGGTGGATTGATGGATGCTTACAGTCGCTGGTGGTGCCGAAACCAGCAGTCCAGGCCCAGGTACCGACGAACTGGTCGGTGCCTGATGCCAACCCAATGTTGCGGATTGTGCCTGAAACACATAAATGCTTGCAACCATGATATCTATGCCACAGGGTTTTCAGTACACGAATGATTTGTCGCCTACTGTCGGCATCCTCCTCCTTCTCGCGTCATGTTCCTCATTACTGAGGGTCGTTTTCCGGATGCAGAAGTACTTTTTTTGCTAAGTTTCCGCCACCTGTGACAGTCCCTTGCATCATGGAGTGCATCGTGCAGTTTGGTGTTGAGCGATGAGCGCACCTGGTCTGACCATCCAGTTGGGATACGGCCTAGTGTAAAATCATTTGTGCACCTAAAACCCCGGGATATGATTACCAAAAAGCTTGGTTCGCAGATTTCAGAAATGATTTAACATTAAACAACTTCTTGTATGACATCAATTTATGCAGTTCCATTTAAATTCCTATTTTTCTAAGAAATTTAAGTAGGTACAATTCGATATTTTCTATGATATTGATAAAAATGTTTCACTCACCTGAGTAGATAATCCATCTCATGCGAATGATGGCAACGTCGTTGGCCAAGGTGTTCATGTTGAAGTCTTCATGCATCTCCACATCGGTGGTGGTGACCCTGGTGCCACCGTGGAAGAGCAGATTGGAGCCGAAGACGAGCTCAAACTGGCGGGCGGAGCCGTTATTGGAGCGCCAGCAATGAGCTGCAGTCACGGCGCGGTCGTGGGACAGGAGGGTGGAGCCACAGACGGAGGTGCGACCGTCGGTCATACTGATGACTACACCACCCTGTCGATAGGAATGGGCATATGCTCTCAGCACAAAGGGCCTCAGTAACGTTAATTTCATGAATGCAAAAGCGTTTTCTATTGCCTATACCATGGCGAGTGCTCTGAAGTGCTATTTTCTCCCACTCTCCCCTCTCCGATATAGAACCACAAGTGCCGGCTTGCAATGTCATCGCGTTATATATGAATGTGGAATATATTCCCACACGTATCAAGAAGTTTGGCAATTCCTTCATATGCCGAACTACTAAACAATGGAACTCTTTGCCGGCTCATGTGTTTCCTTCTTATAACATAGGACCCTTCAAACGAAGCATGAAGCATCTCTCGGGCTAGCATCGCATTGTCAACTGACATGACACCGTTGGTTTCTTGTCAATTGCTATTGCGACTTGGGCTTCTATTTTTGCTTACCATCGGGCGAAGTGGAGGCACTATGTTGTGCAAAAATGAAAAAAGTCTCCACTCTTGAACACGTCTATCCCATCGGTTGTTCCAATAACTGACTGTTGAGTTTCTTTCGCCTTAACAGTGGCCTCGTCTTGTGGAATACCATTAGAATAAAGTTCATTATTTAATTATGTCGGGTCTTCAGCTTTAATATGACCTGACCAGCCCACTGCCAATTTATTTTGTTAGCGCATTGTCAACTGACATGGCACCGTTTGTTTCTTTTCAGTTGCCATTGCGACTAGGGCTCCCCTTTTTGCTTACCATCAGGCGAAGTGGAGCCACAAAAAAAAACTGGCCAAGTGCGAGTCTGACTCGCGCACCGAGGGTGCCGTACAAACTTTCACTTATCCCATCTTAATTGGCCTGGTGGAGTTAAGTTTGCACCTGAAATGTATGGCGCCGCATATAAAAGAGGTGCAAACTTTACGCAACCGAGTTCTTCAAATATAATGTTAGAAAAGGACTATATTTTTTATGATTTTATTACAAATGTATAGTTTTCAGATTTTTATAAGTATTTGTAGTATGTGACGATATTACTTGCTAAATTTCATAGTTCTAGGTCATCGGGAAGTACCCTATTTTTGATTCCCTTGAGAGTGTCGAAATGTACGTTTCTTGCGACATAAACGGCCGTATTTTTTTTCACGTTAACGTACATTTCAACTCGATACCTCCACGCGTTCTCGAGATAATGGGTCTTGACAGACAGTGAGACAGACAGATGGACGGACAAGAAAGTAATCATATAAGGGTTCCGTTTTTTCCGATTGAGGTACGGAACCCTAAAAACAATGAATACTCACAAAGTAGCGGTACTCCCCGTTGCCTGCAGCGGAGCCCCCCAAGATCCTGGCGCTGGAACCCAGGGCCTCCTCTGCAGCCTTAATACGCGTAGCCGCCGGGACGCCGAACTTATTGTGGTAGTCCAGCTCTATGGGAGACACGAAGTCGGCCACCACGGGCCCCACCAGATCAACCAACGCCAAAGCAACCAGGATCATACTGCTGCTGAAATCCGAATGCCTGCCATATTAACAACTCATTGTACGATTCACATTGACCGGGCCGGGCCGGGTCGGCTGCCGCCGAGTCGCAACGGGCGCTCTGGCAGCCGGCAGCGGTCAACCACGTCCACTGACCAGGTCGGGCGGGTTCGGCTGCCGCCACGTTCCAGCGGACGCTGGAGCACCCGGCGGTAGCCGACTGCGTCCGTCCGTGCGATTAAATTCTAGTGTACGATTCCCACTGACTGGGCGGAGTCGGCGCGCGCTCAAGCGCATCTAAATAGTTGCCAAAGGAATGTAGAGCTTCTGTACAACAGTCAGATCCCATATTCGAATGTTATTGGCGCCGCTGCCGGCGATCGGGCGCTTGCGGACGCGGACGGAGGTGCTCGGCTGTCGTCGCGCGTAAGCGGCTCCATTCGTTCACCGCCGCGCGCCATCGGCTCCGTTCGCTCGTCCGTCGCCCTAGAATTTAATCGCTTTGATGATTACCTTAACAGTTAATTTGTTATGTAACTATAACTTTTTACATATCATCTAGAAATCGCGCGTGCCCGTAGCATTGAGACGCAGATGCGGTAATTGATGACAGCTCAAATCAGCTACTCTTTATGAAACGTCAAAAACGATCTATTAGTATGAAATTTCCATGAAGATACTGGCTTGTGACGTCATAATAATCAGTAGTCAAAACACATCTTAGTTTTAGGTTTTTGTCCAATTAAAAATAGTATAATGTCCTAAAGTTAGTAGTAGTTTATTAAGTTCCGTGTATATTTGAATGTGTTTAGTGGTTTAAATTATAGGTATAATTTATTTTCAGTGTAGTCAAATCCCGTCTAAAATAGTAATATTGCTTTGCTAATCCGCGATATAATCACGTGCCAGTTAATTTTTGCTAACCCGTTATGCCTATTTGCGTATTTTTTCATGCATACATGCATTTAATAGTAACGATAGGAAAAGTAAAATAAATACGCAAATAAATATAACAAACCACCACCAAAATGAATGAATGAATGAATTTTTGGTCGTCGGACTCCAGACCGTCGACATCTCCTGATGATGCCTCGTAGAGAGGCGAAACACGTGTCGAGTAAGTTTTGTTAATTTGGTCGTGGTTTGTTATATTTATTTGCGTATTTATTTTATTTTTCCTATCGTGCACAGTGGTCCCGCGTTCATACAACAGCGGACGAAAATAAACAAGTTGCAATAAAAATATGATAGATAGTGCTAAACGCTTTATTACGTTATGTTTGTTCTAAAATTAGAGTGAAACATTTGCACGCTTGCTTGCAGGCTGAGCACATTGGAAACAAACATCGAATTATAAGACCTTAAACACTGTGTTCTAGCAAATAAATGATTTGACTTTGACTTGACTTTGAACAGTCTTTCGGTAGTGATCCTTTCTTTTTTTGGGGCAATGACGTATTTGCATTTTTCAGCATTATTATCTTTGGTAGCATCTATCCATAGCTCAAATGTAACCATACGTGACAACGAATAATTGATTTCTTGGTCTAAAACAAAATAAACAAAACATGAAGTATTTTCACCGTAAAACTATAATGACGTAAAATGACTGTCACTAAAACCTTCGGAAGTGTTCGGTAAATTTGTCATAAGAATATTAAACTTTTTCCTTCAAAATGACATATAATCATCTGGGGGTTCGCGGGGTCTCTAAAGTAAAAGCTTCGATATATTTCCTAGATCGAAATTTTCATAGGTTATTCCGACGTGTTGCGTAAAACAATTATAACAATAAAACAAAACATAAAAATCAAACGTATTCTTTAAGAAAATACAAAACATACCTCCTTGAATCTCCATTATAAAACTTCAAGACACTTTTAAACAAAATAGTAGTGAAAATCATCCGTAAACAAATCAATGTTTTTACTGTTTTGAGATAATACGGTTCGAGTGCGTGCGGTATGACAACTTCCGATGAATATAAGTGGACATTTTTGTTCCGACGCATGTCAAATAATTTATGTTTTCTAAAACTACATATATTTAGCTATCTCATCTTGGTAAAAAAAATGTTTTATAGTTAAGCGATTTTTTTGAATATTATCTTCCACTAGGACTATTGTGTCGTGGTGGGAGGATGGCACTATTAAACGCATGTATGCATGAAAAAATGCGCAAATAATTATAACGGGATAGCACAAATTAACTGGCACGTTATTATATCGCGGATTAGCAAAGCAATATTACTATTTTAGTTAATAATTATGTATTTCCGCAAAGTAACGCCTTATTCATTTAATTTGTCAAATACCGTATTAGCAATATGTGCTCCTACGATTATACAACCTAGTACAAAATTTCATTTTAGAATTTACATCATGCAGTTGCCGGCTGCATGTTATCGATTTTATTGTTTCAACATTATTAAAGCCATAATAAAAATGTATTTATGCTATTTTCTTACATAACAGGTCAGAAGTAGTACGGAAAACTCTTTTAATATGAAAAAAACCGGCCAAGTGCGAGTCGGACCGCGCACCGAGGGTTCCGTACAATTCCCATCTCAACTGGCCAGGTTAAGTTTGCACCCGGTATTGTATGGCGCCGGATACAAATGAGGTGCAAAGTTAACGTAACGAGGTTTTCCTAATATGTATTTCAAAGAGGGCTATCTTATTTATGATTTAATTAAAAATGTATAGTTTTCAGGTTTTTCCACTTTTACTTGTAGTCTAGAAGGGTATTACTTGCCAAATTTCATAGTTCTAGGTTAACGGGAAATACCCTATAAATATTGATTCCGTTTGAGAGTGTCGAAATATACGTTTTTTGCTGCATAAACCGCCGTATCTTTTTTTTACGTTAATTTAGAAATTTGAGTTTTACACAGTTTCTAGGAACTGTAAACTTAAGTATATGGTTTTAATTTCAACTCGATACCTCCGTGCGTTCCCGAGATAAAGGGTCTTGACAGACGAGCAGACGGGCGAACAACAAAGTCTTATAAAGGTACCGGTTTTTCTTTTGAGGTACGGGACCCTAAAAACTATCAAATACTTGTCGGTCCTTCACGTCCTCACGGCCAATTGGGTTGCATTTTACGCAAACAACCAATAAACACAGTTCTCAAGCGGGCATCAATGCGTATAGGTATACGTAGTGTTAGCAACAGTATTACATCTAAAATCGCTGTTTTAGGGGCCCGCACTATCCTTGTATTAAATTATTTGAGTAATAAAATACATCATTATTTAAATACTTTGAAAAGACATCGTAGACAATAGGAAATTTATAGTATTTAAACTTTCAGACGTACTTAAAGGAAATGGAATTGGCAAAAATAAAACTAGGTATAAGTTTGGCAACTATTTTGCGCTGGTTTCGAATTTCAGACATCAGTTGCTCATAGACCTTATAAACAAATCCATCCATACTATACTAATATTATAAATGCGAAAGTATGTCTGTCTGTCTGTCTGTCTGTTACCTCTTCACGCTTAAACCGCTGAACCGACTTAGATGAAATTTGGTATGGAGATAGTTTGAGACCCGGGAAAGGACATAGGATACTTTTCATCCCGAATAAATTTAGTGTTCCCTTGGTACGAGCGGGTAACACCGCGGGGCACAGCTAGTAATGTATATATTCTTCTCAAACATGTAATGAAATGTCGTCTTAATCATAATGTGGGTTAAATAAGGTTTCACGTTTCATCTTCACGTTTTATCACGTTTCAGGCGGAATAACTCGAGGGAACTGTAAAGGAATTTCATACAAAATTGAAGGCCGAGCTAACCCGACATGTATGGCCCAGCTAAGCCCACAAGTATTTTTTTTAAACATGGCGTCTGTGTTCTTGAACAGGCTAAACAGCTGAATTATATTTTTTTTTTCTAGTGGTGTATTTTTTTAGGTTCCGTACCTACCTCAATCGGAAAAAACGGAACCCTTATAGGATCACTTTGTTTTCCGTCCGTCTGTCTGTCTGTCAAGAACCTTTATCTCGAAAACGCGTGGAGATATCGAGTTGAAATTAACACCATATACTCATATCTACGGTCCCTTGAAGCTGTGAAAAAATCAAACTTTTACGTTAACGTGAAACAAAGATACGGCCGCGACATAAACGCAAAAAACGTACATTTTGACACTCTTCAAGGGAAGGGTACTTCCCAATGACCTAGAACTATGAAATTTGGCAAGTAATATCGTCACATACTACAAATAGGTACTTATAGAAATCTGAAAACGATACATTTGTAATAAAATCATAAAAAATATAGTCCTTTTCAAACACCATATTTGGAGAACTCAGTTTCGTTAAGTTTGCACCTCCTTTGTATGCGGCGCCATACATTTCATAATTCATAATTCATAATCATTTATTTCCAAGAATAATATGGTACATTTGGTTAGTATAAAGTGTCTTAGTGCTACATATTCATTTATTTTCAAGCTTTGCTTAGTTTGGGACTAGGTCGATTTGTGTATGATTGTCCCTTAATATTTATTTATTTATAAAAAAAAAAATATATATATATATTTTATTTACCTGTTGACTTCCCCTTCTATTTTAAACTTATTTTGACAATGTAAACATTTTCTCTTATTATTAATCTTGCCTTATTTTTGACGATCATGATATTAATTCGTATAAGTTTGACATTAAGCAAATTTGTGATGTAATTTTTATCGTGTATTAAATAATCTAATCTAATCTAATCTATTCGGCCAGTATTGGCGCAGAAATGTTATTATAGTATTGCTAGTAAACATGTCAATTATATATTACTAGCTTTTGCCCGCGACTACGTCCGCGTGGAACTTGGAAGTATGTAAGCAACCTCGTACAACACGATAGATATCCACCTAACTAATACCTTAATTAAAAAAAGGGGGCGCCTAAGCAAATGTAAGAGCAATTGTGCTTTTGGTCTAATCATTATATTTTCTACAGGGTCATCAATGTCATCATGAATTACTTACTCACTTTTCAATCTTTTTAGGGATAATTTCCAGGATGAAAACTATCCTATATGTCCTTCCTCGGATCTTAAACTATCTCCATGCCAAATTTCATCAAAATTGATTCAGCGGTTTAAGCGTGAAGAGGTAACAGACAGACAGACAGACAGCGAGACAGACACACTTTCGCATTTATAATATTACTAGCTGTGCCCCGCGGTGTTACCCGCTCATCCCACGGGAACACTAAATTTATTCGGGATGAAAAGTATCCTATGTCCTTCCTCGGATCTTAAACTATCTCTATGCCAAATTTCATCAAAATCGATTCAGCGGCTTAAGCGTGAAGAGGTAACAGACAGACACACTTTCGCATTTATAATATTAGTATGGATTATATAATTATATATTATATAAATATATATATTTATTATATTATATTATATAAATTATATTTTATTATATGGATTATGGTCATTATGGATTAAATTAAATTAAAGGTAATATTCTAATAGGTACTGTACTTGTGAATTAATAGATTCCGAAAATTATGTCAATTACTATCAATTAAAGAACCGGTGCAATTAACTTAACTTGTACCTAAACTAGAGATTCCACAAAGATCCCACAGTCAAACCAGCTACTGGTTTTGTGGGACAATGTATCTAGATTTAAGAAAATTGTAAAGTTCCTAATAAATAAATAATAAAAAAAAATAAAAAAACCAGGCCAATTAAGATGGCATAAGCGAAAGTTTGTACGGAACCCTCGGTGCGCGAGTCAGACTCGCACTTGGCCGGTTTTTTTTTCGGGATAAGTGGCCCATGTGTTAATCCAGGGTGTCAGCTACCATAGGTACCGAATTTTATCAAAATAGGTCCAGCAGTCTGATCGTGAAGAAGTAACAAACATACACATAAACGCACTCACAAACTTTCGCCTCTGGGTCATTGTCAGTTCAAAAAACAAAATTCGTCCCTCCGGTGGTCTAAAGTTCGAATTTGTATGAATCTAGGTTATGTTGCTATTACATCGGATTGTAGAAGAGGAAACGTTCTTTCTTCTCACAGGCATTTTATCAGAAAATTAGGCCCTGGAATCCTTAATTTCGCAAATGTCCACCGGAAAGACTTGAACCTAAATCTGACAATGACCCCTCTATAATATTAAGTGTGATATTATTATTTCACAACATCATATAGGTAGTAAGTTGGGTTAAAAGTAGCCTACGTACAATTTTAATTACCTATACCAACTCCGTGTACCAGAAAAGTAGAAATCTGTCCAACCCTTTAAGGGATTGCACGATTTAATTCCACCATCTCCGTTTCAACATCGGACAACCAGGCCAGGGGCGCGATTTCACCCTTATGTTGTCAGTTTACCACTCATTCGCACGAAGCGATGTGCTTCATCATTTCTAATGCGAACCGCTAAGGAATGGAACTCGCTCCCATCGTGTGTATTTCCAAAAAAAAAATTTGGTATCTTCAAGGTAAGAGTGAATAGGCTATTACTGAACCGGCGAGCTACATCCTCGACCCCGTAGTCACTTTCCATCAGGTGATACTGAGGTCAAACACCGGTTAGTCTGTGAATAATAAAAAAAGGCATGAAGAAAGGATAAAGACACATAGGTACATTTAGGTACAACAATCATTCAAAAAATCCTAATAAATTAGTTGATTCAGTGACGTAACCTAACCTACTTTTCTGGTAGCAGATTGAGGTCGCAGTTCTACCTAACCGATTATTCTGGCATTTTGTAGAGCACCTGCATACTGAGCCGGCGGTCCCGGGTTCGAATCCCGGCTGGGGCAAATATTTGTGTGATGAACTCGAATATTTGTGTTTGGGTCATGGTTGGTCTATGTATTAAAGTATATATTTATCTATATAAGTATGTATATCGTCGTCTAGTGCCCATTACGGGATCCCCTTGGATCGCATAATGTTTTTTAGACTAATGCTGCTTCGCATAATTGATTTAGCATAATTTGTTTTGGCATAATAGTACTTTCGCATAGTAATATTTTGGCCTACTGTTTTTTTGGCATACTACGCTATTAGCATAATTTTAGTTGGACTAATTTGTATTGGCCGAATATACTTTACGCATACTATTGTTTGGGCTAATAATTATTTGGTATACCTATCTGTCATTATCCATAATGTCAGTTGTCTAAATGAATGAAACTCAGTTACGTGGTTAACATGCATTTATTATTATTGTATGTATATATTTCAAAACAAAATATTACGTTACGTAACGTTAGGTCACATTAGGTAGGTAACATTAGGTTAGGGTAGGTTAGCATCACCACTACGGCACGGGTTGGCAGCATCCCAGAGTTTTAGTGGGTAGGCTAGTCCTTCGCGGATTAGAGAGCCCCACATCACCAATGCGTAATATTTGACTCTACCCCCGAGGGTCTCATGTTACGTAGTGGTATGCAATTCAATGCATTTCTCCGGGTTAAAAAAAAAAAAAAAAAAAAAGGTTAGCATGATAACCCCCCCGACGGTGTCCACCTTGTCGTGGTGGGGGGGCTCAGTACCTGCGGTTGGCCGCGGGGAAGCCAAGAGACACCAGGGAGGGGGCCTACGGGCCAAGACGGGCGAGGGAGACCGAGAAGGAGACCGGCGGAGCATGACTCGGGTGGGCACTTCGGTGTTTGTGATGGACTTCACCTCCGTCGGTGGAGGAGACCGAGAAGGAGACCGGCGGGGCATGACTCGGGTGGGCACTTCGGTGTTTGCGCTGAATTGCGCCCCCGTCGGCGTTGAGGGACCCACGGGGTAGGGGCTTCTGTCCTCCCGTGGTGGGCCGAGGGGTAGGGGCGTTTGTCCTCCCTTGGCGTGGGGAGTGTGTCGTGGGGTAGGGGCGTTTGTCCTCCCATGGCCGGCTGAGGGGTAGGGGCGTTTGTTCTCCCTCAGCAAGGAGGGTGGGACCGAAGCACCGTGTGTCGGTGGCGGTCCCCGCTTCCTGGGGGCTTGGGGAAGTGTGTGAGGGTAAGGCATACTGCTATGCTACAGTGTGTCTTTCGGTGAGGGTTCGCCTTAGGGCGAAGTGCCGGTGGTGTCGTGGTAGCATGTTCGCGATCCCATGGCATCACCACTATGGCACAGGTTGGCAGCATCCCAGAGTTTTAGTGGGTAGGCTAGTCCCTCGAGGACTAGAGAGCCCCACATCACCAATGCGTAATATTTGACTCTACCCCCGAGGGTCTCATGTTACGTAGTGGTATGCAATTCAATGCATTTCTCCGGGTTAAAAAAAAAAAAAAAAAAAGGTTAGCATGATAACCAGGCGCGAAGCGCCTAAGCAACGCGGAATAGGGGGTCTGCGAAGCGGACCTCCGTCGACCTCGCTTTAGTTCCTAAATATATATACACACTATACTAACCTTCTCTAGTAGGGCAACTTTTAATATGATAATAGCGTTATGCATTTTGATATGATGCCAATTGATTATTATGCCTATTTATGCTTATGCTTTTTGTTATTAGTCTTCATGACGGTTATGCTTTCTGTATTTATGCTTTTTAATGTTATGCGTAACAAATTATGCGTAATGAGGCTTATGCACATCTCATTTTCGGCGAAAAGCAATTATGCGTAACCATATTAGTATTAATGATTTTATGCCTTCCAATAGTAAACCGCCCATTACACAAGCCTTCTTGAGCTTAATTTGGAACTAGGTCGATTTGTGTGAGGTTGTCTGATGTTTATTTATTTATCATGGGCTTACTTTCTTTTCCGACCCTTATTCATGACAAATTGTCGAAAAGTGTCTTCATAAAATTGGGAGGTCCCGTTCTCCCGTTATAGCTGTCCCGTACCCAAAGGGTAAAAACGGGACCCTATTACTGAGACTTCGCTGTCCGTCCGTCTGTCACCAGGCTGTATCTCAAGAACAGGGTGATAGCTAGGCAGTTTAAATTTTCACAGATGATGTATTTCTATTGCCGCTATAACAACAAATACTAAAAATAAAATAAAATAAATATTTAAGGAGGGCTCCCATACAACAAACGGGACTGGTTGCGTTTACTTTGCACCTCATTTGTATGGAGCGCTATACAAACCAGGTGCAAACTTAACTTAACCACTTAAGGATGGAGTGTTTGTACGGAACCCTCGGTGCGCGAGTCCGACTCGCACTTGACCGGTTTTTTTTTTATAAAAAGGGACGCAATAGGAGATTGTTTGACAAGGGACGAAAATAAGTCATTAAGACACGAAGGCAAGGTCCCTTCAGCCAACACTATTTCGAACTCTCAAATAATAATTGTGTGATGAACTTTAATGTTAGTTATCTTCATATGCATTTTTATATCTCTTATGTTTATTCATAAATGAGATGTATACATAACTAGATAGATTAAAATACTTACAATAAAACTAAACCTAAAATATAAACTAAACTAGCACCCAATAAAGTTAAACTAAATCTAAAAATGGCCCCTGCGGCATAGTGCCGAAGATGCTGGGCGGCATTTCCTCGCTGAATCGCCAAACTGATTCTTTGAGCGAGGAAACCGCCAGCTCTCCGGTCACCAGTAACATCAATAAGCCTCTTCGAGATATCTTTGAAGAGGCTTAAAGCGCTGGGGCCCCACGGACCCAGAGTCTCGACGCCAAAAGGTCAATTACTGGCAAATTGATAATTTAATAAAACATTTTGGAAAAACGACGCTGAAAAAAATTTATCACCTGTAGACTGTAGATTCTTATCTACAGCAAGGACTATCGAAAAAGAAAATGGTCTTTGAAGAATAGACAGCGTACTGTAGTTATATCAATAAAATTAGCTAAATATATCACGAAACAAAGAAAAAGATCCCGAAAAATAAATCTTTTTAGGGTTCCGTAGTCAACTAGTAACCCTTATAGTTTCGCCATGTCCGTCTGTCCGTCTGTCCGTCTGTCCTTCCGCGGCTTAGCTCCGTGATCATTATAGTACCTATACTAGAAAGCTGAAATTTGGTATTAGTATCCCTTACAGGGATGAGTTCGCCCTTGTACACATGTATTGTTTTTGAATTTTTGTCATATATAGTATGAGTATGTATCACGCCGACAAAACGGTACAGTAAAAACTAAAAAAAAATTTTTTTCGGGTACCTCTCGAACACCTAAAGTGGGGGGAATTTTTTTTTCGTTTCATCACTAGTCTGTGGAGTGTCGTTGAATAGGTCTTTTAAAAATAATAGGGGTCTCCAAACAATATTTTTTGATAAAGTCAGCAGTTTTCTAAATATTCGCTCCGAAAATAAAAAAAATAGCGTCCCCCCTCTAAGTTTTCAACCACGGGTCAAAAAATTATGGGAAAATTCATGAAAATGAGGCCTTATAAGTACTTTCAATGAAAACTATATTGAACAAAATCGGTTGAGCCGTTTTTGAGTCATCTCAAAATTTCATAATTATCTTAAAAGGACGTAAGTTGACTTCCAGAAGGTAATAAGGAACTACAGTTACTTTGGCGGTTACGACCTTCTTATAGAGCTTGAAATCTATCTCATAACTTAAGTCTATTGTGAAGGATGAGCATATACGGAACCCTACACTGAGCGTGGCCCGACATGCTCTTGGCCGGTTTTTGGAAATATGTGACTCCAAGGGCACGCAAATATTAATGATATAAGAAATTTTAAAAAGGCATGTATTTAACGCGGCGACAAATTAATCTGATTTAGGGATTTATAAAAAATTAAAGGGGGTAGCAAAAATAATAAGTTGGCGACTAATTGCGGAGACTAGTATGCAATTACATCAGCTCCCTCTCTAGGCTGTTTTAAAAAGAGACTGAAAAGTTGGCTTCTCGAGCACACATTTTATAGCTTCAATGAATTTTTAAATGTTAAATTATGAAATAGTATTACTTATTTACGGCATTGCTTTATACGAGTAAATGTTAATTAAATTTGTATATTAATTTATAAATGATTTCATGTATTGACGTGTAATATTGAAAATATTATAAATAAATGAATATGAATATGAATATGAATATAATATATATAATGCATAACAAGTTTGTTGTATGGGAGCCCCCCTTAAATATTTATTTTATTTTATTTTTAGTATTTGTTGTTATAGCGGCAATAGAAATACATCATCTGTGAAAATTTCAACTGTCTAGCTATCACCGTTGTTGAGATACAGCCTGGTGACAGACGGACGGACGGACGGACGGACGGACGGACGGACGGACGGACGGACAGCGAAGTCTCAGTAATAGGGTCCCGTTTTTACCCTTTGGGTACGGAACCCTAAAAAGTAGCAGCTAAGTAATCAATTTTCGGCTTTGTTTCAATATAAACTAGCATCGAGTTATTGTTTTGGCGACTGAATTAACTAATTAAGCGAAAACATGACAGCGGATAAAAAGTTGAAAATGGCCTACTCTAATTGTTCAATGGAGATTGCATATAAAATAAATCAAGGTCATAAAAAAAATACTTAGTGCGACACTTTAAGGCCGTTCCCTGAGCCAGAACCCCGAGCCCCTCCTCAGGCCACCCGTCCCTGTCACATCACAGTCACATTTCAAAAGAGTGACGGAGACAGAGCTTGCGGGTCGTAAGGCGATATCTTTTTTCGTAAGAATTTGTCGATGATTATTTATTTTAAAAATATTGGCTTCAATTATTGAAATTCGGAAGCTGTAAAATTACTATTTTAGTTATGATTGATTTTTCTCCTTTTTTTGTTTCATAGTGTCACGTAGAAAAAAAACAAGTAAAGTTGGAGTAAAAATTAGAATTGGAGGTTACTTTGGGAATTAATTGTATCGAGCGAAGTGTTATGAATCGTGTATCGAATGCTGTGTTATTAAAGATAATATAATCAAGAATGATATATATTTTTCCCTCGTTTACTAATATCAACGTTTCGTAGAAAAATAGGATAATTTTTGGGGTATTTTTGCAAATCTGGCTCAGGGAACGGCCTTGAGCTTTAATCAAAGTTGAAAATTGCATGTATAAATAATAATTTTGGTCTATAGTTTTATTTAGTGGCTCTGATTTTGGTCAATTTGTACGAAAGGGGACCCAATGTAATGTTGGTTTACGGGTGGAGTGGAGAAGGGGGGGGTGAAAAAAGTGACTTTTTTTTTGGACTTTTCGTCAAAAAAACACTTGACACCTATTTTTTATGATTCTATCGTATAGAATACGTTAAAATAAACGTGTTTTGCATGGACAACTTTTTTCTAAACTTAATAATTACCGAGATATGGACTCCTAAACCGACAATATTTTTTGGATATTGTGTCAGACTCTGCCTTAGCTCCGGCGCTGCGGGAATTGCAGCCCTTCCGCCCTTGCGTGGCAAAGCACGGTCGCCCGTACTCCGCTCCGCAGCTTCGGCTTGTTGGTCTCCTTCGGCGACCAGCCTCAACCGCTCCGCTCCGCACGGCTCCCGAGCTTTGTCACGGCGGGCGAGGGCTGCTCTCCCTCCGCGCCTCCGGCTTTTTATATACACTCTAGGGGTAGGGCAGACAAGACCACGTGGAATCGGGGTTGACAGCTTCGGTTCTGAGGCAAGTCTTATGATAATGCAATGCTTATTTTAGCGTAGCGTGTTTTAGCTAGATTCGGACTAAAATAAGCGTGTTTTGTATGGGCAAAGCATTTTTACCTAAAACGCACGAACGCGCTTATCGCCGTTTTCATTAAATTATGGTTTCTAAAACTAAAAAAATAACCCCCCATCACTTTTATATAGTACCCATTTTAATATTTAAGCTGCCAGCAAATCAAAGCCCAAAATGCTTTTTTAGATGGAGACCTGTAGTTGCCACTAATATAAAGTTTGTTATCCTTCTGCTAATATTAGTCGCCAAGTCATTATTTATAGTACCTCGCCTATGATTTCAGTAATCTTATTATTATTTCTGCTACCTTAAAGTAGCTGCCATTATTTGAATTTTAAAATATCCTTAGTTTAAAGCTCATTTAATATAAATGATTGCCAAAATATTTAATCGCTGACAAGTTATTATTTTAGTTGCAAATAGTTTGCTGCTCTTTAATTTTTCTGTCGCCGCGAAAATAATAAGCCTTTTAAAAATGTTTTCAGAATTCTCATAATTTTACAAAACAATAATTGTATCGCAACCATGAACTTAAAACGCACTTTTTCACGGTGAAAATGGCAATTTTTTTTAATTTCTCCATACAATTATTGGTAACCTATACCGGCCTGTGACGTCACTAGCCTGGACGCCTTTTGTATGGAGCGTTTTTAGCGCTACGTAGGAATGTTGAACTTTGACGGTCATTTCTGACTTTTAGAGCAGTTTAAGTGTAGTCAGTCCCATATAGACATTTGATCACAATAAAAAAAGAATCGATTGACATCCTCAAAAAAAAATAGTCAACATGTCTATTGTTCCCAGCCTGCGCTCAACGGCTTTTAGGCATTTTGCCATTTTTATAATAAAAGACTACCGGACGATCATAAATTATAGCCGACCGGGGGCCTATGATGGTTGCGTTTATCACGGTATAAATAAGTGATAAAGCGTTTGTCATGATTTGGTAATATGGTTGCACGGTAAACTGACATTCTGACGTGACATCACGAGATATATGATATATGCATAAATTTCCTACGATGGTCGTCCACTTTATAACAAAGCATCCAACTTTGACAGCCCGGTATACATAGGTTACCGTCGTGTTAACGCTATGATGGTTGGTTTATCACACGATAGATGAACGTCAAAGCATTTATCCATAAAAGCTAAGATGGTCGCACGTGACATAGATAAATCCAAGATTAATCATCAAATTTCCTACGATGGTTGTCCATTTTATGTCACATGTCAATGTCAAAGCGTGATAATCTGACTGAAAATTGATTTAGTTTGTCGTCGAGCTAATAAGGTAGTGACAAAGGAAGTTTAATATGAAATCTTCACTTTTTAAGAAAACCAAGTTTGAGTATTGATTATTTCAATGCATATAACATTAATTACTTGCTAAATTGTTATTATATTACTCATTTGTCACTAATTACTTGCAGAATGGTCCGCTGTGACTATCATCAAGTCGCAGTATAATTATGCAGAGAAGCTTAGAAGATGTAGAAGAAAAATACACCGTAACACCATAATGGACTTCTGCAACCCTTTCGGATTTCCTGACGATGAATTTCGTCACATTACATATGTACTTGGATCGCGTGAGAAGAAGATGGCACTTATGTAATGATCTCGAGATGGATCTACGTACTGTCTCTGTCTGCTTATATAGCGGCAGACACTTGAGAATAATAAATTGTCCCAGCAGTGCAAAGGGCCCCTTCGGGCCCGCAAGCAAATAGAGCAAAAAAAAAAAAGAGAATAATAAATATTTATTTCTGTTATTTTTTGTGTTATTATTTTATTTCTCAAAGACGTCGTCACATGAGCGACAAAGCAAATGTTGCTTTGCAGTGGACGACATATAGCTATATGTATAGCTAGCACGGTGTCGATATAAATAAAATAAATAAATAAATATTAAGGGACAATCATACACAAATCGACCTAGTCCCAAACTAAGCAAAGCTCTAGACGACGATATACATAATATATAAAATACATATATAGATAACATCCATGACCCAAGAACAAATATTTGCACAAATATTTGCCCCGGCCGGGATTCGAACCCGGGACCGCCGACTCAGTAGTCTCTTACGTCTTCCATCCATACATCGGCGTCTTGCCAGGCGTCACCGCGGAGGCTGGTGTACAACGCAATCTCATCGCCGCGCTACCCACTTTTGACTGTATGTAGATATTACAGATTTAGGAATCCCTTTGCTTGGCAGCCGACTCACATGACATATTACCAACACTCACTCAATGCTTGCCATTTGCTTAGGGTAAGGTTTGCACAGTAACTTTATTATTTTGCTCGTAAAGTATATCTCTTCTGGCGGATGAAAAAATAAAAAAAAGCATAAATATAAAGTGTTGTTTATTCAGACTAATCATTATGCAGGCATAAATGGGTGACTATCAATAACAATGTGTTCTTCGTGCGCCGGACAACACTCCTATAAAGAATGCGACGTTGAAGAAGTAATGTGTATTAACTGTAATGGCAATCACTTGGCCATATCAAGGGATTGTCCAGTAAAACAGAAAAAGATTGAAGAGAAAAAGAGCAAGTATTTAAAGCCGAACCATTCCTATGCCACTGTGGTGAGTGTCCCAGCTATCTCCGACCCAAAAATATTCCCAAATTTGAAACCAACTAAAACTATTGATGTAAACATAACTAAACATAATGCTGAGCAAATTTTAAATAATGAAATCATTATTAATGCTCTCGTTAAATCACTTATTATGCTTGGCAATGATAACAGTAACACTCCGATTACTAATAAAAGAATTAAGGATATACTTTTAGCTAATTTAATCACATAATGGATACACATTTAACAATATAACATACAGAGCTTACAGAGCAAAAAGGCCTTACTCAAAACATTCCTTTCTGAACAACATATTGATATTTGTCTGCTAAATGAAACCTGGCTTAAAACAACTAGTACAATTTACTAATTATAAAAACGGTATAAACTCACGTAAAAATTGTCAGTAACGGCCCGACATGTTTCGAACTCATTTGGGTCGCGAGTCGCGTAGCAGCACGGATAGCTACCCCTGATGAAGAGCTCCAAATGAGTTCGAAACATGTCGGGCCGTTCCTGACAATTTTTACGTGAGTTTATACCGTTTTTATAATTAGTAAAGATGTCTCACGATAGTTTTAATAACATTATAACTAGTACAATTCCTGATTTTACACCTTATAATTTGATACACAAAAATTCAGTCAATGAACATAATGGAGTAGGTATATTAACCTTTTGACCGCCACAGTCGGCTGTGGCCGTCAACAAAAAATCGTGCCCCTGACGCCACGTCGGCCACAGCCGTCCAAATTTCAGTGATCAAAAATTTTGTAATTCTAACCGCTACAAGTATTTTTCAATCCCTGTTGATTTTGGGGCACATCTTTTTTTTTTTACTCTGGCGTCAGTGGCACGGTAAATTGCTAGACCGCTTGGCGGTCAATAGGTTAATAAAACAAAACTTAAAATATAGTCTTGTAAATACAACTTTTTACGAATCTATTCAAAATATTTGCATATCAGTAGACACTGAAATGGGTAAATTGAATATTCTTTGCGTTTACTGTCCTCCTAATAGCAGCAGATTTGCTACTGACAAAATGAGAAAGGTTTTACTTGAAGTCCCTAAGCCATGCCTTATAATGGGAGATTTCAATGCTCATCATATCCTATTTGGATGTATGGCTAACAATAATAGAGGTAACAGTTTATATAATCTAATTGATAATTTTGACTTGTGTATTTTAAACGATGGTAAAGCCACAACTGTTCAGTATCCAAACAGAAATCCATCTGCCATAGATTTAGCTTTGGTCAGTCCCACATTAGCTCCTCTCTGTGAATGGCGTGTCCATGACGACCCGATGGGCAGTTATCATTATCCAACTGTTGTTGTTATAAATGTGAAGCCTTCTATATATGAAGTGCGTCCTGTGGAAGAAAAATACATTTATAATAAAGCAGACTGGTCCAAATATCAAGAACTATCTGAATCCTGGTTCTCACATTTAGATATACATGGTGCGGAACCTATTGATTTATATCTTATTTGTAAATATTTTGTATGATATTATTGATATTAGAGCAGAAACAATTCCCAAACAAACGCCAAAGCAAACTTTAAAAGTTATGAGAAAACCTGCACCTTGGTGGAACCAAACATGTGATGATGCTGTTAAAATGTCTAAGGAGGCTCTCAAAGAGTATAGGAAATCACCAAGTATTCCTAATTTTATACATTATAAAAAATTAGATGCTCAAAATAAAAGGATATTAAAAGAGGAAAATATTGATGCATGGCACAACCTATGTACTAGCTTTAACAGAATGACACCTATTTCTAGAATATGGAACTACATGAAAAGGTTCAGAAGGATAGGTTCTTCTCATAACAGATATTTGAATGATGACTGGATACCAAGCTTTTTAGACAACATAGCAGACTCATCACAGTTGAATGAACATAATTTGAATGATATTATGGATCAATCTGTGGAAAATGATAGTAACTCCTTTCTCAATAGACCATTTACATTGAATGAATTCCACATAGCTCTCAAAAGTAGGAAGGATACAACACCAGGGTTGGACAGCATACCATACATGTTAATCAAACAATTACATCCTAACGCACAAGAAATATTATTAAACATTTAAAATAAACTTTGGAATAATTTTGTCATACCAGACTCATGGAAAACTCAGTGTGTTATTCCCATCTTAAAGCCAAACAAAGTTGCAAATAATCCCTCAACATATAGACCTATCTCTCTCTCGTCATGTATAGGTAAACTGTTTGAGAACATGTTAAAGTTACGCCTAGACTATTTTGCTGAAACAAAGGACAAATTACCCGACATCCAATTTGGTTTTATAAAAGGCAGAAGTTGCTCTGAAAGCTTTGTATCTCTAATATCAGAACTTAAAATGGCAAAGCTAAGTCATTCTAATGCTATTTGTGTATTTTTAGATGTTAAAGGTGCCTTTGACAATGTTAATATTGAATGCCTAATAAATGTCCTGCATGAATTGGGCTTACCAAGAAATATTTTACACTGGATTTTTAAATTTCTATATAATAGAACCCTGTTTGTCAAATTGAACAATAAGCTACATGGACCTAGGCTTGTGAATAAAGGAACAATGCAAGGAGCAACACTGTCACCTCTGCTGTTGTATAATTTATACACATCTCAGATCCATAATTTTGTAGATACATCACAGGTCAAAATATTGCAATTTGCAGATGACTTGCTTTTATACAGCATAAACCAAAATTTAGATATAGCTGTTAACAGTACAAATACTGCATTAGCGCAATCGCATCATTATTATAACAACATTTTAAAACTATACATAAGTTCAGAAAAGAGTAAAGCTTTAATATTTAGTAAAGATTCATTTGTACACTCTAGAATAAAAGTTAGTTATAATAATGATGCAATTCCTGTTGCCAATCATCATAAATTTTTAGGTGTCATAATAGACGACAAACTAAAATTCGATAAGCATATTAACTATATATGTCAAAATGCCATGAAGGGCATAAATATCTTGAGGAGTTTAGCTGGAACTTTTTGGGGATCAGATCCAAAAACACTCTGTATGCTGTATAAAAGTATAGCCAGAAGTCATTTTGATTATAGCTCTTTAGCTTATATGTATGAATGTTAGTAACACATTATTAAGGAAATTGGATGTGATACAACATATGGGTCTGAGAATAATTAGTGGAGCCATGCGCACTACTCTGCCGTGCAGAACTTAAAGTACAGTAAGTGCTATGAGAGACGTATTGCACTTACTGTACTTTAAGTTCTGCACGGCAGCACTCCCATTGTTTTTATGGAAATTGAAAATTGCATACCTCAATTGTCCTTGCGGCTTGCTGTAAACAGTTGGCTGAGAGATTTTGCTTGAAGGAGTTGTCTTGTAACAATGTAACTGTCCTTAGTAATGTTTTATATCCAGCAGAAGTCTCACAGTTAGCTGGAACAGCCAACATCTCGGCGAATACTCTTATTTCTGGTACATTGCCTGAAATAACAACAATAATAACATACATAAAAAACCTGACCAGAGATATTTACATCAATAGCAAGTGGCCTATTTACAAATGCCCATATAACACATTACCTACTTAATTTTCTTGATATTAAATGTCATTTAGAAACTGTCTGAAATAAATATGACTTTCTAGAATTTTTAAACGAAAAAAAGGAATTTTACACTATATATACTGATGGCTCCAAGAGCGATCATGTCAAAGCAGCATTCTATGATCCACAACAGAAAATAACCAAATGTGTTACCAAACACTTGCAGTATTTTTACGGCAGAAGCATGGGCTATTTTAGCTGCTTTGACATTATGTAAATACCAATGTAAATAGTGTAAATATATTAGTAATAAGTGATTCTAAAAGTGTTTTATCTGCTTTATGTAATTGTAATCTAGTTTATAAACAGAATTATATATTGTATAGAATTAAGGATAAGCTACAAATGATTGGGAAATGTATAGAATTCTTATGGGTTCCCTCACACAGTGGCATAGCCGGAAACGAGATTGTGGATCAGGCAACACGACAAGATCACCACGAAGACCACACCCAATCTTTTAGAGTGCCTTTCACGGATTATTACCATGAATTTAAAAATCGATCAAAGAGTTTGTGGAAGGATTACTGGAACATTATTACCGAGAATAAGGGGAAATGGTATGCTGAATTACAGCCGGACTTACCAACAACTCCGTGGTACAATCGTTTTAGGTACACCGGCCGAAAGTTCATAACGATAATTAACCGCTTGCGGTTTGGTCATTGCCTGGTCCCAGCGCATCTGTACAGGATGAAAATCGTTGCGGAAGATACCTGTACATATTGCTTTAAAGAAAACGCAGACATAAATCATATCATTTTCCAGTGTCCAACGTTTGGAATTCAAAGGTTGAGTTGACACTTGTCAGTGAGATTAGTGACATTGCTAAAGAAAATTTAATAAGTGTTCCCCGCCGCGTTCAGGATATATTATCCAATGTAGTATTTTTCATTCCTGTATATAAATTTATACTCAATACTGTAGATTTTTTTTTATTATTTATGTTTCAATTAATTGTAAATAGTTTATTTGTTTGTTTATGTATTATTATGCTGTGTTGTTTTCATTATTTCCATTTATAACTATATCTGTGTGTATTGTATACTTGGAAAAGTATCAATATGTTATGTGATACTTGATAGTTGCTGTCAAATTATTAATTCGTTGTTTAAATTGTAATGTAAATGATCAACAATATTTTATGTTTTTGACTGAAGGACACTGATTCCATGGTCATGAAATAAATTAAAAAAAAAAGACAAGAGAATGTGTTTGACCCTCAAACTTGAGCCGTTTTTACAGGTTAACTCGTATATTTTTAAAACTCAGACACAAACAATCAAGCTGTCGTTATTTATTGTTTATCTACTTATCTTACCACGAAATTTATCGTGCCGTGCACCATCTTAAGCCAAAACTTAAATTTGACGATTTATCTTAAAATTGTGTCACTATTTAAATGACATAATGAATGCAACCGTCAAAACGTGACGTAAAGGTGTTAGAATTAGAAAATTTAGAAACGAACTCATCACATTTGTCGGAAATCAAGCGTTAGTATTAATTATTTTAACGTATATAACATTAATTACTTGCTAAATTGTGATTATACGTGAGTACGTGGATCGTTTTTTTTTTTTTTACTTGCAATTGGCGTTGCATGCCGAAAAGCATCGGCGGAAGCTAAATAGACGCATAATAAGGGACATGTCCAACCCGTTTGAGATGCCAGACGAAGAGTTTCATCACATATACAGAGTGCGCAAGGAGATGGCACCTTGAAGTCGATCTTCACCACGCTGACGGTTTGCCAGTTCACACCAAGGTAACCATACATATATTATGTTTTGTTGTTTAATAGAGTAGATATATCAAGTAATCAATATGAGTAGCTGTATAAGTATCTTAATATTTAGAACAAACTCAACCTGAATTATTTAAAAACTGGGCAAGTGCGAGTCCGACTCGCGCATGAAGGGTTCTGTACCGTAATCTATAACAAGTTTGTTGTATGGGAGGAGTATGGGGTTGTATATATTTATTTTATTTTATTTTTTGTATTTGTTGTTATAGCGGCAATAGAAATACATCATCTGTGAAAATTTCAACTGTCTAGCTATCACCGTTCTTGAGATACAGCCTGGTGACAGACGGACGGACAGCGAAGTCTCAGAAATAGGGTCCCGTTTTTACCCTTTGGGTATGGAACCCTAAAAAGATACATTAGTATAAATAACTTTTAACTGGTTTTAGTTTGTACCTAATACTTACAACTTTCTAAATACAACAAAAAAATGTTGTAATAAATTTTTTTCATTCTAATATTAATATTAGAACCCAATCATTCTAAAATAAAAGGCTGTAGACAGAATATGCTCAAAACAACTAATTTCTTTTATTGTATTGTAGGTGCTAACATCTTTACACTTATTGGCTGATGGCAATTATCAGCGTGGGTCCGGGCAGGATCATGGCCTTTCAATTGCCCAGTCGACTGTAAGCCATTACATAGGTCAATTTACAGAGGCAGTAAATAGAAGGTGAGATTGATGTAGCAATATTATTATTTTACATTTTTCTCTCATAAAATGACTGGAATAAAGTCCCTTGTAGTTGTAGGGATAAGTTCGCCTTTGTATGTGTGCAGGTTTTTTATTCATTTTTATTTACTTTTATGTACAATGAAATGTTTACATACATACAATACAATACAACAATTCTTTATTGCAGACCAACAAGAAAAATATTACATGAGAAATCATAAATTAAATAATGGTAGACAATATAGGCGGTCTTATCGCTAAAGAGCGATCTCTTCCAGACAACCTACATATACATACATACAAAAAGGAAGAATGAAAAGAATATCACAGCAACATTAGACTTATAATGAAAAATGACAGCATAGACTTATTAAAGGATTAGGCTACGGTAGAGATAAATAGTGATCTTTAAGTTTATATTTAAAAATTGCCAAAGTTTTAGCTTGTCTAAGATCCAGCGGAAGCGAGTTCCACAGTAAAATAGCTTGCACAGTAAAAGAATTAGAATAAAATTTTGACTTCGATGCCGGAACAGTGAGTATACAATTTTGAGCGGACCTTGCAGATGTCAGGTAACTAAAACGATCTTTAAGGTAGCGGGGAGTTGCAGGTTACATAGATACATACACAGCTTGATATTCATAAATTGGCGCCAAATCTATCAAATCTTTGACAGTGTTTTTTTTTTTTTCAGATCGCTGACGAAAACTGCCAGATAATAGCGGTACATGCCAGATACCCCGGATGAGTGCACGACTCCTTTATATTTCATTATAGCAATATAAAGGAGGAGATGAAACGGCTCTATGACGGAAGTACTCCCCAGTACTTCCTTCTGGGTAAGTAAAAATTGTGATTACACGTGCACAATAAGGAGTATTTTAACTCGCTTTTATTAGCTTGACTTTTAACTAAGTTTGTGTAAGAAAGTCAACAATACAAGCGTGGAAATAACCAAGCGTGGAATATGTTAACTAATAACCTATAGTAACATTGTTTTTCAATAAAGACATTTTAAAAACAAACAAACTGTAGGTTACCTTGCCTAGAAGTTTGTGTATGTTTTTAAAGCACAGTTTTTGTTTGTTTGTTTTAAATAATATTTAACTTGTTAAAATGTAATTTCCTATTTCAGGGCTACATTTTGGGCCACATATTGTTGGCCAAAGCACGACCGGTCTTCACTAGAATCCTTGAGTTCTCTGTACAAAAGGAATAAGGTTTCCAAGATTTGTAGCGTTGCTACATAAAACTTACGTTGCTTCTTGGCCACTATTAAGCCACACAATCCCGGGACACTGTAAACATCCCCAACACATTATTCAGATGTAATTTCAATTTCTTGCAAGTAACATAACCTGTAATTAGCAGCCGTCAGCTGTCAAAACTGACACCTGATACCCGATTGACACTCTCAACAACTATTAAGCAAATACAGGAAGTGTGTACATTCGCTCAAACGCTAGGAAGCCGATGCAGACCGGAATGATTAAAAAAAGGATTAACGTCAGTGTCTGGACTGGACTGGATAACGTTAACGGTATATATTTTTTTTCGATAGGGACTTTAGAGAAGGTTAATGTAAAAACGTGGATAGAAGATATTTTCTGATTTGTGTGTGTTCAGAAGAGGCTTAACCTCATAATTCCTTGTAACATTTTTGTGAAGAGGTTAGTCCGCTGTGATAGCCTTCGTGTTCTCTGCTGGAGCGTGAGACGGCGATTTCACCGCCCGCTTCGGACTTCAACCTCATGGCGTGCTGGTAAGCCAGCCGCCACTAGCCGCCGCCCGCAGGACTCCGAGTAAAGGAACCCGGCTCGGAGGCTGGCCTGTTCGCGGCTACGCCGCGCCAGGCTGGCGATTCCAAGGGCTTCACGGGGTTCCACGGCCAGTTGTCGGCCGCCTTCACCCTCAGGGCCACGCCAGGTTACCCCGTAGTCTGACCGTCGGCCCGGGGCCGGGGAGCGCCGCCCGCGCCGCCGCGCTGTCGCCGCTTCGTCCATTCCCGTAAGTGCGTGAACGCCTTTTTTATCTATTTGGCCAAGTAGAAATTAGAGTCAGTGGTTCACCGGAACACTTTCGCGTAAACATGTGCCTCGCATAACCTATAGCCCATCGTGGGTGACTGTCGCGTCGTACCAATTGTCGGTTTGCGCTGTATTGTCAGTTAATAAAGCGATGTGTAATTTATAACTTGATTTTCACAATTTATCTCCCCGCCAGACATACCAACAGGATATATAAGCATCACCAAGAGGACTCTTGTACTTCAAAGGTTCATACCTCTCCTCTGAATCTATCTAGGTATTTTTATTAACAAAGTAAGTGAAGTTATGTAGTGAACTGGTACACGTTAGAGTTGGGCTGTCGCCAGCGAGTCCGCGGGAGGCGTCCCGACTAACAAACCCAAAAACTTTTTTTTTCACTACATTAATAGCGCCCGAAGCTATTTAACAGTATATTATCCTGTTGGTGTCTATGGTGATAAGATTATGGTGTTAAAAATTTAATTTGGAAAAATAATTTATTCTTCGCACAAAAAATTGTAAGGAAAAATTTCATAATTTAATCTTTTGCACTATCATTGGCTAGATATTCTGTAACAGTTTGACATTGTTATTATACTTATTCGATTTAAAAACTGAAACATTTGTAATAAATTTGTAAATTCAAGTTTGAGTATTTAAGTTTCCGGCCAAGCGATAGAAATTAAATTTTTTATTATTTTGCTGCTTGTTCTATGAAAAGTAAGCATAGACACAGCCCATTATTTCCAACTGCACACTATTGATAAGTGGCAGTATTGGTAATTTAATTGTATAATTTTAGAACTATTTCTTTTTTTGTAAGGTAACAACCAACATAAACAATTAGAGAAGTTAGGTCAACAGTTATATCCTATAGATTCTTCTGCAAGTTGTGCTAACGGCTCCGTTGTTAAGGTAATTGGTAATATGCCACTACCAGTTAACTTCGGAAACAAATCTCTTAAAATTGCATTTACTGTAATACCATCTGTTGCGGATAGTTTCATATTAGGTATGGATTTCGTCCATGAATTTGGATTGTCAAATTTATTCAATTTAGAAAACATGAAGCTCTCATGTAACAGTAATATGACACAAACAGAACATCAGTTCTGTTTGTGTCATATTACTTTTAGACTTTTTTAGAACAATTTTTGTACACTGTCATTTGACAAAATTTGTCAATCTTAGTTTTTGACAAAAGCTAAAATTCGTGTACACCTGCATAACCCTTGGATCCAGGCCACGCAAACCGGACCAAAATTGGTTCATTATTTCCTGAGAAATAAGCTTTTTTAAGTTTTTTTTTCTAGGAACTTAAGAGGATTTCTCCTATTTCAACCAGCTGGTACATATTTGAATTTTCATGCAATGTGACGACACTTTCGCATAACCCAAACTAAGTCATGCCACCACATACAGGTGCGCTTGTATAGTTTAACTTTTAAGTCATTGGTACATGACAAGTACCACTCCAATTATAAATATAATTTGTAGGTAAACTTAGAGTAACTTAAGTCATAGGTTTAAGCCTAGCTAAGCTATTCGTATAAGTAGCCTATCTTAAGTGGTTATACAGCATGGTAATAAAACAATATAGTAGGGAAGCCCGACTATCATAGTCCGAGAGCCGACCAAAATTATTTTAGCACCGCCCGCGCGCGCGCATTAGCATGCGCGCGCGCGGGCGGTGCCCGCCACCGGGTCCGTCACCAGCGCCGCCGTGCACGCCTTTTTTTATCTATTTGGCCAAGTAGAAATTAGAGTCAGTGGTTCACCGGAACACTTTCGCGTAAACATGTGCCTCGCATAACCTAAACCCATCGTGGGCGACCGTCGCGTCATACCAATTGTCGGTTTGCGCTGTATTGTCAGTTAATAAAGCGATGTGTAATTTATAACTTGATTTTCACAATTTATCTCCCCGCCAGACAAACCAACAGGAATAACAGGATACTTAAGCATCACCAAGAGGACTCTCGTACGTCAAAGGTTCATACATCTCCTCTGAATCTATCTAGGTATTTTTATTAACAAAGTAAGTGAAGTAATGTAGTGAACTGGTACACGTTAGAGTTGGGCTGTCGCCAGCGAGTCCGCAGGAGGCGTCCCGACTCTAACCAACCAAAACTCTTTTTTTTTCTTTTTTTTTTCACTACAGATTCCCATTAAACTGACAGTTGCAAAAACCGCCTGAGCAAGTATTCTGTTCCAAGAACAACAGAATATATTATTAAAAACAATGCAATAATAGTGCACCTATGTAGTAAACTTTTTAGACATTTTGTAAAAGTTCTTGCTTAGGATATTAAATGAATAAAGGCTACCCCATTTAAAAGTAATTCATTGTGTTGTGTTTTTTTATAAAACTATTACATTTCAGCTCAATCTCATATATTGAGAAGTAGTTGACAAATGATTTGCAAGATTTAACCTGAATATACATGCACTTAAAATAAAAAGTTTGTTAAAACCACTTTCAATATGGCTTATTATTATTATTATGAAGCCGAGAATGGAATATGGCATATTTGAAAACTCCGCCAAAAAAGCCCGCTGTCACTTAGTTCACAGCTCTACTACCTTTTTTTTAATACTACTAGCGCCAAAGTAGTATTAAAAAAAAGGATTGGCTATTTTTTTGTACGTAGTTACCGTTCTTCTCCTTGCGAGTATTATATTCCTTGATTTTTACAAATCACAGTGACAGCCATGCGGTGTTGCCAGGTCACGTCACTTAAAAATTACGCAGCAAATAGTCAGTTTTTGGTAAAACAGGTTTTTTTATAATCTTGAAATGCTTATTAGTAGAGGATCCCGATATAGAACGACCTTCACCGAGATGTTTATTTGATGAAATGTATTTTATATTTAATTTAACCTATTGACCGCCAAGCGGTCTAGCAATTTACCGTGCCACTGACGCCAGAGTAAAAAAAAAAAGATGTGCCCCAAAATCAACAGGGATTTAAAAGATACTTGTAGCGGTTAGAATAACAAAGTTTTTGATCATTGAAATTTGGACGGCTGTGGCCGACGTGGCGTCAGGGGCACGATTTTTTGTTGACGGCCACAGCCGACTGTGGCGCTCAAAAGGTTAATATGTCAATAAATATATTGCATATGGGTTGCCTAACAAATTTTAGTCCAGGGTATGTTTTGTTAAAAATTAAATAAAATATAAATTTAAACATTTCACCGGTTTGATTATTAGATAAATTCAAAATAAAATAATCTTAATTTTATTTAATTTCAATTCAATAATCAGACCGTTGCAAAATGCTAGTAGGTATAGATTTACCTGTTTATACCTGGCTACCCGATAGTTGTGACGGGAAAAGAATAGGCAACCTAACGTTTGCATATTCTATGGGCTTCATACTTTCGATTGGTATAGAATTTATCTAATAATAACCAAACCGGTAAAATGTTTAATTTTTTTTTTAATTATTAATTAAACATACCCTGGACTAAAATTTGTTAGGCAACCCATATGCAATATATTTATTGAAATATTAAATTAAATATAAAATACATTTCATCAAATAAACATCTCGGTGTAGGTCGTTCTATATCGGGATCTTTTGGCTTGCAAAAACGGTCCCAATATTTGACTGACAACCATCCCCTCTACAAGAATTTGTCCTGCCAACAGTTTTAAATATTAGCCTATCTATACGAAGTCATCCCTCGTCTTAGAAGTTGTTGTGATTGGTTAAAGTTTTCATTGGCTAAAGTAAGTGTCAAAGTCCATGCGCGGCGCACGAAAATGGCTAGTTGTCAAACCTAATATATTTTAGGAAGTATATTACTGTACCTCTTATTAGTTTTTTTCATTCATTTAAAATAATGTCACTTTTGTGATTTACTACTAAATGTGTTAACAGCGTATTTTTTTTTATAATCACTATCAAATGCAACTTAAATGTCGCAAAATCTGAAATCAAAGTAAATTTTGATTTTATACTTTATAATTTATTTTCTTTTTTTTAAGACTTAACAAATTTAAATGAATGACGAGACAATAAAGCACACATACAAATTGGTACCACATTGCGTTTTAGTTGAATAAATCCGGCATTGGTTTGATAATAATCATCATCATTAAAATGAACGCTACAGATCCGCGAAGATACTGTGGGAACTACTGCTGTTCTCTGCGTTCTAGAGAATCTGCATTTGTCCACTAATTTTTGCTCACGGTTCTTCGGAAAACTAAAAGTAAATGAATAAAAAGAGATGTTAAATTATGAATATGTCTAGTTACTCATTAACATAAATAGTAAGTTCCGAAAAACATAACCAGCGGCATCAAACGGTAACACCGGCTGTGGCAATTTTGGCACTCAGGCTTGAGACGTTTTTTCGCTTATTTTAAAATTAAATCAAGTTTGTTCCAGAGCCGAACATTACACTCAAACTGATCTTATAGTATTATATTATCTGTGTCGATACCTTAGTTCACACTGGTACTAACTTTTCGGAAAAAGTGGTTGCAATTAGGACGTTGCTGCACAACATCATATGGTTTAAATTTCACTGACAAAAAAATTGTAATTAGTACGAGTGTGAACTAAGGTATCATTTTATACGTCGTTTATTTATCACTTATTTATCAACGATATTTATAACGATGTGCACCATCGTAGGCCACTCATATAACACGACTTAAATTTGTCAAGTTCTACCGATTTTTAAATGACATAATGAATGCAACCATCATAGGCCCCCGAACAGGTTGGTTTGTTTTAATTATCCGTAACTGGACGCAAACAAGTTTCATTTGCGTAGAAATTATTATATTTCTTCGCTTCGCTTCGTGAAACGAATATTAACAAAATTGATGGAGTCGTGAAAATTACATTTTTATATATCCTGTGACCACATTGTACCTGTATTAGGGTTCAGCAAAACTAGTAAACAGACTAAAATACATTTACTTATTTATTGAAAAAAACAGGTTACATAACATTACAGTGTAGACACCAATGCGTCATGAACCGAACAAGTTTATTTAGACGGCGAAACGGCGTAGCCCCGTTGTTCCGACATCTCGGGTGTTGGATTTGGTAGGTTGCCCCGGAACCGACGAAACACGACACCTTTTGGCCAGAAATCAGCACACGCGATGGTCTCCTGGAGCGGCCGCGGCACGCGCACTACAAACGAGCTGAAGTGCACGTAGTGGCGCGAATGCAACTGGAACACCCTCAGCGAATAGCCGGTTTTCTGGCGAACATACTGCGTCACTTCTTCAGCGGTGGAAGTGTGATGCAGGCGCGACACGTACAGCGCCTTGCTCGGTGTGGAGACCCGCAGACCACAACCAACCGGTTCTGCAGTACCACCACTGACTCTTGCGTGTCTTACGCTTTCTTGACACCATTGTGTAACCCTCCTTGTCGACACTGGTGCGAGGGGTTTCCTCTTTTGGAGGATCCCGAACTTCACGCGCTTTTGAGGGCGCGGCTTTCCGGCGGGCTGGAACAGGCTCACCAGCAGAACCGACGTCAGCAAAACGACGACGTGGTTTCGATGGAGCGTTGACGGGAGGCCCCGCGAGGAGGGGGCAGGGGGGCCGCGGATCGGCATGCACAGTGACATCGCTATGTGCAGTGTCAGCTACACGCGAATGGACCGAGTTGGCATTTGACGTCCGGTCATTATTCTTGAAATTTGACGCCGTCGGTGACCGCGTTTCTAGGTCACCGTCGCGCAAACGGATACATATAAAAAAATATTAATTACGTCAGCTATTTGCAAAGCCAGTGAAACATTTTAGTGCGTAAAACGTAATTTCAAGCGTGTCTTATTAAGCCACATTTTGCTATGACGTTCTTTAATCCAGTTCAAACTATTATACACCTTGTATATTAAAGAATAACTACTATAATGGATTATAAAGAGCAGTGTCTTAAGTCCTTGTAGATCGTCGTTCGCATGTTTACTGTCTACCAGCTACTTTACACAGTTTGAACAACTGATGGTATCTGCGTCTTTTGAAAAGTAAATTATCAAATTAATTAATGTTCCGTTTTGTTATTAACTGGGCTAATGTAGAATTTTAATGCGAAACCTCATTTTTATTTTACTCCACAGTCGCAGATAACTGAATACTTACTGTAGATTAGCAGAAACACTAAACGTAAAAAAGATTCTATAAAACATTTTGAATAGCGCCATGTCTCTCGCGGTCCTCACACTTAGGTACTGTAAAGCAATGGGGACTGAGGATTGTGCGTGTAAACGCCGATCCTAGGGTAATCGTAATCGTAATTTATGGCGTGTTGCTAGGCTGTACGCAGCGCACTGCCCCAGCGCCTAGCGTGTGTGAGCTGGCGTGCACGGGCACTCGAACCAGCGGACGTGTACCTAGCTTGACAACGTCGTTTTTAGGTCAGTCTGTTTGCTATAGGTCATGTAGCATGATTCTAGGTCGTGTGGTAGACAATGTATTTATCGCGGCGGTCGTCCCCGCCGGCGGAGGCGACGGTGTGCACGTAGAGTGTTCCTATTTTTCCTTTTCCTACGTCGTTCTTGTCGTCTGATGTCCCTATTAAAGTAGTAGTCGGCGTCATGGTTGACGCTAGGCTCGGGTTCTGACTCACTACCCGATGACGAATCGTCGGGGTACCATTATTATCCTAGGGTAATAATGGCTGATGCGCTTAAGCATTTTTTATACTCGCGTACCTGCCAATTATAATTTCCCAGACAAAATCACAATAATGCACTTTTTATTCCTGTACCAAAATTCTATACTCTATGGTACCCGCAAGTTATGTAAACTTTAATATTCATAAGACATCTCTACTCAACTCTAATAATTTCAAAAAGAGAACATCAGCATATTTGATTTAAAAAAAACACGCTACTGTTCACTGATTGGTTGAAATTACTTGTCAAAAAATTTAACCAATCAAGGGCACCCGCCATGACCATCGCGATCATATTTTTTAATAGGTCAGTTTTAGTTGAACGAAAAAGGTTGCATAAATAAAAAAACATAGTGGGAAATGACGATTAAAGTAAAAAATGATTTTCTGTGTTTTGCTCGTATATAAAAAGTATTGTATGCAATAGTTACACAATTAGGTCTTCATTGTGCAACGATTGCATAAAATACTATTAAAGAACATATGACGCAGAGGGCCCTCCAGTAGCGTAGAATTATGGAATCAAAGATTTGGTGTGATTGACGTAACGATCTAGCAGCTCAGTTGGGAGAGCACTACGCTGGAAACGTAGGGTCGCAGGTTCGATTCCTGCTTACATTGTAGTAGATCAAATTACATTTTTCTTTCATAATTTACCTTTGTGACAATATTTATAAAATTAACTGATGTCCACATATTAGATAGATCATGAAGTACCCAGAATGTTGGCCTTCGCGTGGCGTCAAAGAAATCCTCGAACAAGCCGGAGCAGGATTGACTCTCGCTTTAACATAGGCAACCCGATGGGAATCGGGTTCTAAGGAGGTCTCCTTGCTGCGCCCACATGGCTTAGACCAGCCAAGATGTCAGCACTAGTTAGTAGCCTGTATAAGTCTCCCACTGCTGGGCAAAGTGGAATGAGCTCCCTGCCGAGGTTTACCCCGGGGGCTACAGTATGCGGTTCTTCAAGAGGGGAGTAAATAGGTTCTTAAAGGGTCGGCAACGCGCGTGTGATGCTCCTGGCGTCGCAAGCGGCCACAGGCGGCGGTAACTGCTTAAGGGGCTCCCTACAGAAATCAGCCAATTTGATGATTTTTACATCGTATCTATTTAGTTTGTGGATTATAGAGTTATAATGTCCTATTTAATATATATTGTAGTATGGTCTATGCTTAACACTTTGTAGTGACCCGAATTTTGATTTAACGACTGTGTATTTTATAAAAAAATATTCGGTGAAGGACCAAAAATACACTAATCTCGCTTCTTTTTATCCCCGGTGTATATGTAGAAAATATCTTACATTTTATTGTTCTAAACCATATTCCACAAAATTTGTTGTGAAGCTTTTTCTATTTTTCTCAATACTTTTCGAGAAAAACGCAAAAAACCGTTTCCACAACTTTTTCCCCGACTAAATCGTAAACTTTGACGGCGAAGTCAGTGACATATGAAAGGTACTTGATACGGTATTTTGTTGTGGAAAAACTATGTTATTATGATTAGCTATTTATAATATGGGAAAATCTATCGCAACAGATCGAAGGTCATTGAGAGCGGGGAGCCCCTTAACATCAGGCGGGGCGCATGCTTCTTTGCCCCCGTCGTAGTATAACAAAAGTTATTCCCTATTTGATGCCTATTCCAACCGGTTGCTGAAGAATGCGCCTAAGTCATCCCTCCATCTCCACCTGGACAGGCACCATCTAGGTCACCTATCTTGAGGCTTCCACTTGGAGGCTATGTTGGGTCGTCTCACTTGAACGTGTCAGTTTTATTGACTACGTCAGCCACACGTTAGCTATGCGGTACCCCGTCACAGAATACTTAATAGTAGGTATTACATACAGAATGGACACGCACACCCCCGCACCGAATTGAGCTACCTCACCCCGCAATGGCACGGAGTTGGCCAGGAGTTGGCTACGTAGAAAATTTCGAAAGGGTTGTTTGTGTACCTACTGTGTAAAGCCTGACCAGAAATATATGAGGATGCGCCATATTGCGGAATTTCACTGGAACAAATTTCTTACACTGGCAATGATTTTATGATGGTTTGTCGTCAATGTCATTCGTGGTGATTTCTTTAAAAGACAAATATTTAAAATTATCCAAAGAAAATGCCGAAAACCATCCAAGTCGTGAACGTAAGATAATAAATAAAGTGTACATGTGTTTACTACGCAGTAAAACAGTCAGGAAAAGAGTGCATTCCATTAAATAATATTACGAGGTTAACATAGTGGAACTGACAGGTTTTTAAAACTAATATCATTATAGTTGGTTGCGATTGGTTGCAAAATTGTTGCCGACATCTTATAAATAGCGCCCTCTTGACAATCCTCATATATGTATGTATTTCTGGTCAGGCTTTAATGGTTATAGGTGGGCATTAACACGTGAAATAGTCGTAAAACCCGTTATATTGTCAAGATTTTATAAACATCGTTTTAAAGAACCCATATTAGGCTAGTTTTTTTTTATAATTCTTCTGAAAATTAACAGTTCTGGGAAAAGTGGCTTTCGGACCAATGAGAATTTGGCGAACACAAACAAAACAAAAATAAGGGTTTCAGATAGGTATATAGTAGCCATGCTTGTCTTGAAGTCCTTTTCATTTACAGCGCTCCAGGGTCCATTGGCAATCCTTCAATTTAGAATGTTGGCTCACAAACAGTGAGAGGCCATTTTTAAGCCGTAGGCAATAAGCATAAGCAGAAACAATAATAAGTATAGTAGGTACCTATAATACAGTCCAAGTGTTGGCTTAACTACCTACTGTTAACACCAACCTAGATAAATAAAAACAAGTCATTATTCTTCTATAAATACTGCAGTGCAACTTTTACCATAATAGGTATACTTAATAAATAACTAATACAAAGAGACATTAATAATATATCTACATTGAGAGTTAATGTCTATAACGCAATAAAATTGAAACATAACACAAATAATGACGTCATAGGTACATTATAATACTGTATTTTTAACGCTTATATTATTTTTTCTACTCCAGTACTTTTTTCTGTCATTTATATAGTTACTTACTCTAATATAAAGACATAAATAATTATGAAAGTCTGTAAAAGTCTATACTCTACTGCCCAAAAAAACACTGCTAAACGATGTTATAACGTCGCCAAAAAAGCATTACTTAGTATCACAGATTACAAAATAATCAGCTGCATTCACACAATTTGCAATAAAAAAAAACTTATTGTACCTACTAATGCATTGCTGCCAACTTAAAAAAATAGTTTTATCCTCTGTGCATGGATGTATAGTATAGTGAACGTATACCTTTAGGTATAAGTTCATATTTTTTTGACAGATGGACGTCAATAAAAAAAAAGTTTATCAGAGACAATTTTTTTTTTATTTTGTTGGTTCCGAGCGGGAACAGTATGTAATTATTTTCTTTGTTGTTTATTTGCATTTTATTTATTAAAATGTCGAGTCGTAGAAAAAGTATTAGTATGCAACGTTGTATAAGTAAAGTACCTAGGTCAAAAAACGCTCGTGGCATCTTTCTTACGATGTTCCCTACGCTCACATCGTAACCCACGCCACTCGCGTTTTTTGCCCCGTCTTATACAACTGTTCCATAAAATACTATCATCAATTTATCATTTATAAAGGACATCAGCATCTGCACTCCGACAATCGCTACAAGGACGCGTCGGAAGCCTTCTAGTTGCAGTGCCGTATTTACCCTTCATTTTGACAAGAAAGCCCGGGCCTAGGCGCCCCAGTCCTAGTAGTAGGACATGCACCATACCTACTTATGTTCACATTATAGGCCTTATCCCTTTTAAAATTGTTTTTTTTTTTCATATTATGACAAATATATTGATAATTTCAACCAACTTTTTGAAGTGAATACTTTTCCCCGAGTTCTAGGTAGTAACATAGCTATTTCATGCTTTCATTGTGTGCAGTCGAAAATATGTTGAAAAAACAAATTTTCCGCCTGAATTTTGTCAATTTCGCGTAGTTATTGAAACAAAAATTATCATTTTACATAGAAAACTATCTTGAGTCTCAGACATATAAAAAATACTTAAACGGGTTTACTCACGTCGTAGAAGTCAAATAACGCTCGACATGTTTCGAATCGGTACGCGATTCATCATCAGGAGAGACGATCAGTCGCGGCGCGGCGGCGGCTAACCGAATATTTATGTTCGGTTGGCCGCCGCCGCCGCGACGTGAGTAAACCCGTTTAAGTATTTTCAAAAATTATCAATAAAAAATTCAAACTGTGGGTTTCAAATATATACCAATAAATCCCAATAGCCCTGTTCTAGGTAGTAATATCAATAATATGATAAGAAACGTGTTTGATCATAGAGAAAAATGTCTAAAGCAATCAGCATTTTTGAACGGATAAGGAGCCCTAACACCTAAAATGCCGCGCTTCACAGCAATTTGGCAAACCCTCAGTTTGGACTTTTGACTTTCTGTGAGACCATGTTTGAGCACCGTAGGTTAGGGTGGGCAGAAATAGCTATGTTACTATCTAGAACTCAGGGAAAATTATTATTTAATTCAAAAAGTTGGTTGAAATTATCAAAATATTTGTCATGATATGAAAATTGGGCAAGTGCGAGTCCGACTCGCGCATGAAGGGTTCCGTACCATAATCTATAACAAGTTTGTTGTAAGGGAGCCCCCCCTAAATATTTATTTTATTTTATTTTTAGTATTTGTTGTTATAGCGGCAATAGAAATACATCATCTGTGAAAATTTCAACTGTCTAGCTATCACCGTTCTTGAGATACAGCCTGGTGACAGACGGACGGACGGACGGACAGCGAAGTCTCAGTAATAGGGTCCCGTTTTTACCCTTTGGGTACGGAACCCTAAAAAAGTAAATATTAAAAGGAATAAGGCCCTTTAAAAGAACGGATCGAGTCCGGAATACCCCGCTGCGCTCCAAAACGCATATTGCTGACGTTGGAGAAAAAACCGCCAGGTTAAAGTGGGACTGGGCACTCTGGGCAGGCCACATATGCCGCATGCACCCGTGATACCGGATGAGGTGCGGCGACGGCGGAGATGGCGGGACGACCCGGACACGGTCCTAAATTGGATCGAAATAGCACCGAACAGGGAGTTGTGGAAATCAAGGCGAGGGGCATTTGCCCAGCAAATACGGCTAAGAAAAAAAAATTGGGCAAGTGCGAGTCCGACTCGCGCATGAAGGGTTCCGTACCATAATCTGTATCAAGTTTGTTGTATGGGAGGCCCCCTTAAATATTTATTTTATTTTATTTTTAGTATTTGTAGCGGCAACAGAAATACATCCACCTGTGAACATTTCAACTGTCTAGCTATCACCGTTCTTAAGATACAGCCTGGTGACAGACGGACGGACGGACGGACGGACAGTGAAGTCTCAGTAATAGGGTCCCGTTTTTACCCTTTGGGTACGGAACCCTAAAAATCTTTTAAAATAAAAATAAAGCACAACTCAAAAGCATGTAGGCTATACTACAAGTTTACTAAGAACTCCTGCGTCATTTATGTGCTTCGCTGTATTTATTTATAGTACAAATTTTCTAAGCTAAGCTCATCCACTTACCTGCATTCACAATGGCATTGTGTCTAATACAATCCTATCTGCTTTTATTCTCGTAACCGCCAACCAGTTACTTACAAAAAAAGGTTTGAATTACATTGCGTGGATATTGAATTTTCAACCTTATTTCTTGTTAAATAGGTTTCAAATGGTTGATGATGAGAGATCATAATCCGTTTTCTAGGAGAGAACGTTCTTGTTGAGACGGGCGGTTAGTAAAATTCCAAAAAAGTTATGATTACCATTATTCTGTTGTCTAATGTCCAAGGAAATAAAGTCGATAATCTATGTTAACCTTCAAAGGTGGTTACAATCTGCTTTTACTACGAGCTCGTTATCTTAATTTGTGGTTTACCACTCAATGGTATTCAGTTCTTAAGTGGATTAGCTTAGCTTAGAAAATTTGTACTATACTATATCTTTCAACTAAGTTTACTCTTGTTTTATAGAAAAACGTTTCATCGATTTTTCTTTTCATAGAAATGTATTTTCATCGAAAGAGTTTTTTGTCTGACACCATAAAATATTTTGGAATGTTATAACACAAACCTAACCTATACCTACGTTGACATTTTCAAGACTTTCGAGGAAAGATCTGTCTATGAAATGAAAATTCTATGAACTAAATCATTGGGTGAAGTGTTTACCTATAAAAGAAGTGGACACCCTTTCAACTTTGGCAGCTTTTATGACACATTCACACACGCAGATTCGGAAAACACTCATTAAAAAAAATAGCAACCATGAGGTGCATACTTAACGTAAACGGACGATAAGGAAATATGGGCAGAGGTAGTTACTTTGCTCTTAAGTTTTCTTTTTAGGGTTCCGTACCCAAAGGGTAAAAACGGGACCCTATTACTGAGACTTCGCTGTCCGTCCGTCCGTCCGTCCATCCGTCCGTCCGTCCGTCCGTCCGTCCGTCTGTCACCAGGCTGTATCTCAACAACGGTGATAGCTAGAGAGTTGAAATTTTCACAGATGATGTATTTCTATTGCCGCTATAACAACAAATACTAAAAATAAAATAAAATAAATATTTAAGGGGGGCTCCCATACAACAAACTTGTTATAGATTATATATATGTATAGGTACGGAACCCTTCATGCGCGAGTCGGGCTCGCACTTGCCCAATTTTTTTTATATCATATTAAGTAACTTTATTATGTAGTTTTATTAAGTAGCAGTATTCAATTTATTAAATTGATATTTTATGACGCGGTTGGCGCAGTTTGCAGACACCTGCCTACTGAGCCGGCGGTCGGGTTCGAATCCCGGCCGGGACATATATTTGTGTGATGAACTCGAATATTTGTTCTTGGGTCATGGATGTTATCTATATATGTATTTATATATTATGTATATCGTCGTCTAGTACCCATAGTACAAGATTTGCTTAGTTTGGGACTAGGTCGATTTGTGTAGGTATGATTGTCCCATAATATTTATTAGGTAACACTTTTCTAATAACCTAAAACTGTCTATAAAACTAAAATGAATAATTAGTAAAACTAATTACAAAACTAAAAGGGTCCTGAACTGTTCCGGAAGGTACCTGGCTCAAAGGTCTCTAGAATACTAGCGGTGTTGCTGCTGTATCGCCAGGGAGACCCTTTGAGCCATGTACTCGCCGGAGCGTGGGTCCACGCCTCGGTCTCTAGGCCTTCGCGCCAGCGCGACAAACTCCTTAGCCTCGGCGCACCATGGCCCACCAGTCTCTACGGCAACCGGGACGAACTCATACACCGGTTCAGGTTGCTGTACTTCACGTGCTCTAGTTTAGCGGCGGTTTCGGTAGCCCCACCGGCACTTGTTGTATCAGTCAGTTGAGAGGGAGCAAAGGTGCTGACGAAGGTTGCGTCTCATATAAGGCTGCGACTTTTCACCCATGGAATCAACCTCCGTGGATCCACCTCACATTGTTATTGCAAAGAGGTCGGTTTACCCGACGTCCGAAGCAAGTACTATCTGACTCGGAGAATGAGATCTCGGAAACCATCCAAGCGATGATCGACGCGAACTTTTCGAACGGCGCCTCAGCGTAGTCCCCGCTGGTAGGGTACTACTACGGCTACTTAGTTCGTGTTTTTTATATGTCATGTCATAGCCCGATTCTCTTTCCCCTCTCCTCCCGGCCTAAGTCACACTTATTCGGTTCCGTTCATTCACGACGCAGTCCATGCGCCCAGTACGCCCGCGTCACCCTCCCCCAAAACTACTCCTGTGGCGCGGAGATAATCCCATTAGCGGGTTATACTCCCACACAAAGTCCGACTATACTTACTGGGAGTGAGGGCTAACCAGCCCTGATACAGTTCAAGTTATGTCTTAAAAAAAAATACGCATGGAACCAGTGTGAGCCTCTCCGGTCTTTTGCCGTCGGTATGTAAATTAAAAGTAAAAAAACGAATGTTTTTCTGAAAATATAATGACATACACATTTAATGAAGTTTTATGAAAACTTCGTACCTATTTGTATTTTAATACATAAATTAACTCCCCACGTACACCGCACACGTATTATCGACGTGAAATTGTTGATTATTCCTTTGAATAATGCACGTAGATAGGCGAATGGTTTCAAGTTGTATCGTGTGATCGAAATATTTTAATTATGACAAATGCAATGCATCCGACACGCTATCGACGGACCTGAAAAAGCGCAGAAACTGTAGCTCTGTATGTTTCAAAATGACTGAAATGAAATATGTATGTATTTTTTCACGTTTACAGCCATAAAAAAAAACAAATAGGTACTTATCCCGTCGGCGACGGGTAGTGCGAAACTAGCGCCACTTTCGATTTTTTTTTATACCTTCATAATCTGTTATTTTTTAGAAATAGCTGTAGTCTAGGAGCTAGCAAAACACCTTTAATATTTATTAAATCACTATATACAATTTTTTCACTGTGTAGTTCACCTTACAAAACTTGCTTACAGCCTTCACGTCAAAAGCGGCCGCAATAGTTTTGGGCAAGTTTTTAGAGACAACTAAAGAACAAGAAATTGTGTATAATGATTTAATAAACATTAAAGGTGTTTTTCCAGCTCCTCAAATGTTGCAATTACTGAAAATTGATCTGGTTTGGAAGATATAATAAAAATTCGTAAGAGGCGCTAGTTTCGCATTACCCGTCGCCTTAAGTTGCATCTGGTATGTACCACATATACTGATAGATCCAGATGAGGTCATCACGGCTACCATCAAAAGATGGTACCCCGATGACGTCATCTCAGACACAGAATCAGAGGGCGACCCTAATGTCAGTCACGACGCGGACTACTACCTTGAGAGGGACGAGAGAAGACGACAGCGACATGACAGGCACACAATACAGAGACGGCGCCTCCGCCAGCGGGGGCGCCCACCGCGATAGCACACCCTTTGCCTCCCACAAAATGTAAAGCCCAGCTAGATCAAAATTTACAAACTGACAGGACAAGAGACCAGTTGCTTCAGCTAGGTACTCATCCGCTGTTCCGAGCGCCCGCGCGCGACAGCTTCACACACGTGGTGCCGAGGTCTATGCTGCGGCTAGCCTACCGCCACAACACAGCGACTTACGATAACAGCCTAAGGGCTAATCGAACCAGCAACAAAAAAAAAAAACCTATTGCGCCGAATACAAATGAGGTGCAAAGTGAAAGCAACCGGGTTCTCCAAATTCACATCGGGTATGTTTGCGGAAGCGCGTACGGCGTGCTTCCACGCGACCAATGCGCCTGAGGGTCCGGGCCAGCCCCAACACTGTCCCCCTAGTGCCCGTCTAGTACCCGTCACTCTCCCACATTACTGCATAGAAAGAGACGGGTAATTATCTCGCGCGAGAAATAGTCGCGTATGACAGTTACGATTGACAATACGGTAACTATTTGATGATGCGATGGACCGACCGGATCAAATCGGACTTACAACATGAACGCCTGTGCGTATCAGCAGAGCAATCCAAATCTGTGGTGTACTTATGTTTGTGTCAGGCGCTAAGTAGTCCAAAAATGATTATACGTGAAACTTTTTGATCTGTAACGCTGCAGTTGATTTTAAGCTAAATGTAGGTAGCAATTAGGTAGCAAATTTTGGTTAGTAAATAACATGAAAATTGTGCGTCCTTCGCAAAATATGAACTTTGTCCAAACATCCTGACGTCAGAATGACGGGTAAAAAAAAAAAGTGATATCTTTTATTATACTGAGGTAGCAATTGTTTGGGAAATGGTAGCAAATACTAGCAAATAGGTAGCAATTTATACGTAAGCAATCAATGCTGAATTCAACAGTCAACCAATCATTGTGACGCTCACCGGTCTTAGCAGCGAGCGACGAGGCAGATAGGTACGTGAGTCCCGCTCACTCGACCGCTCGCCACGCCGCTGGCGCAGGCTTGCCAGACCCCGCGTGATATCATTGCAAACAACTCATCAAAGCCTTCACAGTATTTGCTTAAGTGTAGGTACACCGGTGTGTGTTTTAGCCAAATGCCTGCTTATTTTCAGCCTTAACCTACTGTAACGCAAACGATTTACATAATTCATATTATTCATATTCATGTGTCATCCCCGCAGCTTTTTGCGCCGTCTTTCGAGCTATATTTTGGCTAACTGGGAACTTTTTTTTTTTTTGCGATAATTTTTACATTAGGTACATCGAAGTAGTCTTCATGGCACTGTCGTCTTTTCTGCCGATAAATTACGAAAAGTATGTAGGTACCGAGAAAATCTGTTCCAACGTAACCGGGTAAAAGTATCATATACCTACTTTGGGAGGCCCTATTACTTTTAAAATTTATTTTTTTCATATCATGACATTAATATTGATAATTTCAGCCAACTTTTGAAGTGAATAATACTTTTCCCCGGGTTCTAGGTAGTAACATAGCTATTTCATGCTTTCATTGCGTGCAGTCGAAAATAAGTTGAAATTATCAATGAAAATTTCCAACGGTAGGTTTCTAATATATGTATACTAATAAATCCCAATAGCCCTGTTCTAGGTAGTAAAAAGTAGTAAAAAAAAATATGTTTGATCATAGAGAAAAATGTTTAAAACAATCAGCATTTTAAAAGGAATAAGGCCTCTTAACTACCCTAGCAGCTGCCAACCAGGTATCCCAACACACTCGTATCGAACATTGTTAAAATCTGTCCAGTCGTTTTTAACTGATGCAGATGAGGCCGCAAAGATATTCCTGGGCGCCGCAACTACATGACCGTGACTCACCGTTATAAAACCGGCTATATACTGGAATTAATTAATTAATATACTGGATTGGGTAAGTCAAACCGGTGGCTCACACTATTTATTAATTCTCCATTTATTCCTCCAATTTTAATTTTACAATTTTAATCTGTTTATACAATTTTACCGAATTTCTACACATGCGGAGATATAGAGACGTTTTGGAGCCGAGAGAAAGTCTTGATGAAGAAGGAGTAGAAAAGTTCAAATACCTAGGATGCCTGATAAATGATAACACCAATAGGGAACAGTCAGTCAGTCAGTAATTTATTTGCTCAAACATTGTATATACAGTTGGTCTTAAATCTACTTATAGAACTACATGTTTCGTCACAGAGACATGCAAATTTTTCAATATGTTATGTGTGTCACATGCATAATTTATTTATGAATTAGTAATAATATCATTTAAATATTCTGGAATCGAATAATACGCCTTAGATGCTAGACTTAAATAATGAAATGAGTTTTTAAATTAAATAATGCTTTCCAGCTTTAAAATTGATGTGGGTAATTTATTAAATATTTTTGGTGCCATTCCGATAATACTTTTTGATAAAAAAACAGTCTTTGATGGTCTACTTAAAATTAATTTTTGATTGATGTCGTAAACTATTAAATGATGCAAATTGGTTTAAGTTACATTTGACGTAAATCGATATCTCATATAGGTAATAGAGGCAAGGTAATGTCAGTATTTTTAAATCTATGAAGTGCGGTTTGCAAGAATCAGTAGGTTTTATACCACATGCTGATCTAAAGCATTTTTTTAAACTTTTGAACACGTATTCGCGGTCTGTAGCGTTCCCCCAAAATATTATACCGTATCTTAAGGTGGACGTAACATGCGCATGGTAGGCAGTCAGAACTGCTGAATGGTCAACTCTTTTCCTTAAATTATATAATGCATAACTAATTTGGTTGAGTCTTTTACAATTTGATTCGCCCATGTCAAATTACAATCAATCCTAAAAATTTTGTACAGTCAGTTTCATTATTTTTTTTGTCTTGGTACGTAATGGTAAGGTTTGATACATTTTTGGCACGTAATTTAAAGTTCATTATGAAGGTCTTATCAATATTTACATGCAGGTTATTTCTGTTGAACAGGAAATTGAATTTCGCATTCAGAATGCTCTATGGTGTGCGGCGGCTCTGCATAAGGTCTTGGTGTCCAAGCTGATGCGTCGGAAGACTAATAAGATTAGAGTCTATAAAACAGTCATAAGACCTATCTTAATGTAGGTACGGATGTGAGGCATGGATACTCACCCTAAAAGAGGAAAATAAGCTTCTTGTCGCAGAGAGAAAGATATTCCGCAAGATCCTGGGACCGACACGGAGGGAAGATGGTAGCTGGAGGATCCGTAAGAACCAAGAATTGCAAGACCTAGTGTCTGTGCCAAATATTATTGGGGAGATAAAAGCAGCAAGACTCCGGTGGCTCGGGCATCTAGAGAGAATGCCGGACGATAGGGCGGTAAAAAGGACGTATGTTGGACAGCCTGTAGGTCGTCGACCGGTCGGTCGACCGAGGTACCCGATGGAAGGACGAAGTTATGAACGACTGTTTAGGACCTACGCGCTCTACAAGCAGGAAACTGGGAGGAGATTGCTCAAGACAGAGCGCGCTGGCGTCATTTCGTATCGGAGGCCAAGATCCACTTCGGGTCGCTGCGCCAGCGGAGTAAGTATACAATTTTAATTTGACAATTTTATTCCTTTATTTCATTGTATTACATTTTAAATTAATTATTTATAAATTGTTCGTGTTTGTAATCTGACATTTTATTTTAATTGGAATTTTTGATGGAATTTTATTGGAAATTTGTTTTAATGTATTAACGTATTTATTATTTTTAAACTAACATAGTTATAAGTATTTTTTCTAAAAATGAATGTATGGATCATAGTTATCTGCAAATAAAGAATTATTATTATATGCAATTTCAAACGTTCGGGTTTAGTTGCCTGCTTTATTGTGACAATAAAATCGTGTCGTAGGTACTTACAACAACTTCCAAAGGAACTATTCAACACAAAAACAGTATACTAGTGCCATCTACACAACTGAAGTAGAACTACGTCTATGGAATAACGTGATAGCGCTTTTAAAAGTACCTTAAACAACTTTGTAAACGTCACTGTCATCTGAGTACTGTCAACTCTGTCAAGTGCCAAACTGTCAGTGTCACAGGACGGCGATTCGCCGTTCGTTCGCGGAAAAAAAAGATAAATATTTATTTTCGCGGCTGAATTCGGTTCGACATGGCTTCAACGGCTCCAGAAACTCCGGCCAAGTCATCATGTGTGTTCTGTAACATCGTGAACAAGCTAGAAAACACAGAAATATTGTACGAAGACGAAGACGTCTGTGTTTTTCGTGACATCAAACCTGCAAGTCGGTTCCATATTTTGACCATCCCAAAGAGACACATAGAAGACGTTAAATCCTTAACTTCGGCTGATAAAGAGTTGGGTAAGACGATTAAGAGCGTGTCAAATAAAAAAAAAACAAAGCTGCATTCAATTTTATTTAAAACCGGCCAAGTGCGAGTCCGACTCGCAAACGATGGGTTCCGTACGATCAAATAAATAATAAACCCGTTTTTATTTTAGTATTTGTTGTTATAGTAGCCATAGTAATATTATGCTCTATGAAAATTACTATATAGAAAAAAAAACCAATAATAATTAGATTTTGTATTAGGACCCCCTATATTATTATCCAGGTTAAACCCTAAAAATATATACATATGTTAGCATCATGCTCATTGTTAAAAAATAATAATATCACTAGTTTGTATTTCTGGCATTACAAATTAGGATAGATATTTAAACCTAAAGTTGATAAAATCCTATTGCTATTGCACTCATACCTCAAACATAGCTGGCTATATCTACAACTGAGTAACAAACCTGCCGCCAATTTTTATTTTGTTGCTGATTTCTTTTTTTTCTCAGATTTCAATAAATTTTGTTGAGTTGGTAAAGTTGCTTCGTATGCAGGGATCGATACCAATACCGTTATTTTGCTCCATACAAAATAACACAAAATAACGTTATTATATTCCGGTTTTTCGCTCATTATCACACATGTTTATATTATAGTGGGGTAATTTCAAGGATATATATCTATAACGAAATTCTATATAATAACATTCGAAAACAAACGCGAAATTAGAGCGTTTTCATGAATACCGGTATCGATCCCTGGTGTGATGAACTCGAATATTTGTGTTTGGGTCATGGATATTATCTATACATGTATTTATATATTATGTATATCGTTGTATAGTACCCATAGTACAAGCTTTGCTTAGTTTCTAACTACTAGCGACAGGTCTAGGTCGATTTGTGTAAGATTGTCCCTTAATATTTATTATTTACTATTATTATTCCAGTTGAGAAGCTCCTCTCCATATCCAATGAGCTGTTGACCAGGAATGGTCTGACGGAGGCAGTGGCGAGGTTCGGGTTCCACTGGCCCCCGTTCCGGAGCGTCAAACATTTGCATCTGCACACCATTGCACCTGAAGAGGAGATGGGATTCTTCGGGCGGTTGATATTCCGGAAAGATTCTTATTGGTTTGTTTCGGTAAGAAATAAAATTGTAAAGATTAGTTACTTACCTGTTAGAGAATTTTAAGCTCCTGTCCCTTCTTCTGTCTCAAAATTTTAAATAATTCGTTTACTTTTAAAGCTGTCTGTTTGTGGAACTGCTTGCCTGTGAGCTTAAGACTCGCTAAATCTCTTGTTTCTTTCAAAGCTCACCTGAAAGAGCATTATCTATCCCTTTCATAATTCGTAGTATATTCAACTGGTCCTATTATTATTTTTTGGCTGAATGTATGTATTTATATATTTTTCGTGTATACATATATTATTCATTTAATTCTGATTTCGCACCGCCTATTAACAAAATGATTTTTCAGTTTCTCCACTACCCAACGATCGCCTGTTGTTTACCTCTTTTGAATGTTACGTGTAATCTGAATTTGTTTGTATTTATTTCCCGTTGAGGTGTGCAATAATAATCTATTCTATATACATATTAAAAAATTTCAAATGTTGTAAATATTGTAACAGTATAGAAATCGAAATTCCCTTAAACCATTAATACAAAGATCAAAGCTTATAGAAAAATTGAAAAAGCAGCCTGGCGGAAGAGACCGAAATCGTTAACCACTTCGCTACCCTAGCTCCAGGTAGACCTGACGAATTTTTCCTTATGCTTTGTGTGTATCTTTGCATTGTTTATTTGAAAGTTTTTTACACCTTAGCGACCTCTATTTGAATACGTTAATATTCACATCTTACCGCACCACTTTACAGCTCCTTTTTCAACTTTTCTTTAAACTTTGATCTTTGTATTAATGGTTTTAATAAAAAATTTGGTGTAGGTACCCACATTAAAAAATTAGACATTACATGTTTCACAAATTTATGAAATTCTCTTGTTTCAGCCGGAGTATGTGCTGTCAAGACTATGATATACAGAACATTTGGATTCCAACTTCAGCAACAGTGCAACATACAATATATCCATCCTTGCTTCTCTTATTCTTTGGGTATCATATGAAAACTATCTTATATCAAACTAGCGACCCGCCCCAGCTTCGCACCGGTACAATGCTATATTATTCATGTACTATACATATAAACCTTCCTCTTGAATCACTGTATCTATTTAAAAAAAACGCATCAAAATCCGTTGCGTAGTTTTAAAGATCTAAGCATAGGTACATAGGGACAGACAGAAGGAAGCGACTTTGTTTTATACTATGTAGTGATACACTACAAAGATCAGAAACAATCAAAAATTTGCCACCTTACCAGACTTGAACTTATACAGGGTGAAATAATATTGACCGTGTCGCGAACGCTTCTTTATAGGGGAAGTTATGTAACTACAGTGGTAAAGTAAATAAATTATGAGCATTAGAAGCGTTGCGATGGATCGAGATAAAGATGTTTGAATCTTACCCTTATCTCCTTTTCTATGCCTTCGGGTCCCACACCTATCGCCCTCGATACGGCCAATCGCACCCTTGTCGTCGCAGGATAGGTCACGCCTGCGGGGTTCCAGCACACCACCTGTGGTTTAAGTGATCTCTGACATCACCGTTATCACCGAGCATCTCGGGGGATCTACGGGGTCTACTATGGGGATACTAGATCGACTATGAGAGATATAAGTTGGGAAACCAACAACACAGTTAGAGAGTAACTGTCTAGGTCATATGAGAATCGGTCAGTAACGTCGTGGATACTCTGTACTGTCACATTGTCCGTAAATCAGTGGTCTCCCTGAGACCGTCAGTAAAGCAGTGGTCTCCCTGAGACCGTCAGTAAAGCAGTGGTCTCCCTGAGACCGTCAGTAAAGCAGTGGTCTCTCCCTGAGACCGTCAGTAAAGCAGTGGTCTCCCTGAGACCGTCAGTAAAGCAGTGGTCTCCCTGAGACCGTCAGTAAAGCAGTGGTCTCCCTGAGACCGTCAGTAAAGCAGTGGTCTCCCTGAGACCGTCAGTAAAGCAGTGGTCTCCCTGAGACCGTCCAAGTTCAAGGTATTAACGCCGTGAAGGGCTGCCAATGTGCTCTCACCTCATCTCGTCTGTCGTAGAGGGTCATTAGTATCAGATATTGAAGCAAGTGGCAGGATGTACGGATTAAGTCATGAATTGGTTACATGGACATGATATAGGAAGAATAGAGTAGATTATATAAAGAGGAGAATACTCAGCTTTCGGGAAACCAGCTCGTGGTCTCCTGCTTCGTAGGATGAGCCTCGCCTCGTTCTCCTCACAATCACAATTAACTATTCCAACCGTCACAACGGAAATGCAACGACTACCGATCTCTAGATTCGTTTACCATAGACTAGATCTGGTTTACTTACCATAGATGTACTACTTCCTGGCAGGGTTGCCAGTGGTGAATATGATTCGTTTACCATAGACTAGATCTGGTTTACTTACCATAGATGCACTACTTCCCGGCAGGGTTGCCAGCGGTGAATATTGATGCTAAACGTCATCGCAGTGCTCGGCACTCGCGACAGACCGTTCAAATTTTGACAGTAGATTCCTTAGCACGAAATAAAAAATACGTGTTTTTTCTTTCAGCATCTTTTAGTACTAAAATATTGAGATAAAACAGCTGAAAGATATCCAATAAGACCATGCGTTCGTGGATACCGCGTTAGCGCGCTGTGCGGAAGGCGGCAATAACGCTTTTTGTATTGTATTGGTCCAGATAAGATAGGCGAGCGCGCCCCTCCCCCCGCACCGCTAACCCCGAGCGCCACTCAGTTAACGGTTATCCACACGTTCATCATCATCATCATCATATCAGCCTATAGACGTCCACTGCTGGACAAAGGCCTCCCCCAAAGTTCTCCACAACGATCGATCTTGCGCCGCCCTCCTCCAATTTCTACCCGCGATCTTAACCAGCTCGTCGGTCCACCTTGTTGGAGGCCTTCCAACGCTGCGTCTTCACACGTTACTAATTATTTATTCGGACAGCACATTTTATTATGAAAATTTTACCTATGTTTTTTTTCTCAGAAATGGCATCCTTTATCGATGATAATATGTCACCCTGTATATTTCTTGGTATGCCAGGCGAGTGCTCTCCCAATTGAGCCAAAGGCGGATGTTAAGAGGTTGACAAATTTTAGCACTGTGTTGTTACCGATCCTTGTGTGTAGTTTAAGTGTTTTATATCAAATTCCTACCTCTTCTGTATATTTTGTATTTGAATTTAGTTCTTGTTAATATTTATTAATTTAATTTATTAATCGTTGTATTAGTATTCTAATGACAAGCCATGCAATGACTATTTATGGAATATAGAGCCAGTTAGGGTTGCCAACTTTTTTACAAGAAATAAAGTATTTTTAGGTCTGAGAACGAAAAAAAACAGTATTTTAGAAAAATTTACCGTATTGTTTTTTTATTTGTTTTAAATACTTATTTTTAGTGCATAACTTCGTAAGTCTCAACACAATCTCTCGTCCCTTCGGGTCCCTCCGGGGTGAAAATCTCCCTTCCTGACAAGGCAAAACGTAAAACATGAGACAAGCCACGGGCGGTAACTCGTAATGCCCCGGATCACATGTGGCACACCTGACATCTGGGACATTCACAAATACAGCGCCCGAGGTATGTAAACAGACAAATGGCTATAGATTTTATCAGCTATAAATGTTCAAGTAGGTAAATGATAGGGATTGTGATCGTGATTCGATTTACGTAGTAGTCCTTGGTCTATGGATACTTGTCTATAATGCTGAAAACAGTATTTTATATACTTTATTTTCGTTCAACAGTAAACAGTATAATGTAATGAAAAACAGTATAATACTGTTTTTAACAGTATGGTTGGCAACCCTAGACCCAGTATATAGTACATTTGACTAGGATATTTGGTCATGTGACTATAGACCCTGTACTAAGGGTATTAGGTTGCGTTATGCATGAATAATTGTTAGACAGGGACCTAAAATGTAAACAAAATATGATTGTACGAGATGTAGCCGATCTGAAATCAACCAAGAACAGCACAAAGATCACGAAAATCTCTATAATACGCGTGCGACCTAGCCGAGTTCATTGGCGTATATATTTTAATGTAGATTGGCTCAGCGGCACTAATAACGAAAAAAAGAGACTAGCAGATATACTATCGACCAATCACTTTCACAACATAGTTAATTTCCCTACTAGAGTTACAGCGACCACTGCAACTAGTCTTGATCACATATATAGCAATTGCCCTGTCGGGTCTAGTAGTGCAGCACCGATTACTACAAACCTTAGCGACCACTTGGGGTTGCGTGGAGAGATCATGTGCAGGCCAATAACAAAGGCTCCGTGTGTCAGGCTAACTCGGAATTTTTCACAGACCAACAAATGTCACTTCATTGCTGCAATCGCTAGTGTAGACTGGGAGAATATATGTTCTAATAAAAATTTAGAGTCGTTAGTGAGATCTACTATCAACATTATTCGCAATAAATTTGAAATTTGCTTTCCACTAAAATACCAAAACAACCAGGCCCCAACATCATGGGTAACAGTAGAGATAAAAAATCAAAAAGCCCTGTTATTTGATCTTATAGAAATAGCCAACAGATTCCCCCAATTTGATCAAATTTCGAATGTGATAGAAAAAGTTGGTAAAAAATATGAACAGTTAATTTATAAACAAAAATCAGATCATTACTGTAACATAATTAAGAGCGGTAATAATACTAGTAAGGCGATGTGGAAAGTGGTAAATTTGGAGCGAGGGAAAAACAATTCACCCCGAGTGGATTATACCGACGTTATAGAGGCGTCCCAGAGTCCAGTCAGCACATCCAGATTAGATATAGTTAATGCCATGAATGCAAGATTCGTGGGCGCTGCCGCGAACAGCGGTGCTCCACCCGCCGATCTGCAGCGAGCCTGTGCCGCGCTGAAAGCAGCCCGTGCACCGACAGACAGCTCCATACTGTTCAGGCTCTTTACTACAGAAGAGGTACATACAATTATTACTACCAAAATAACACCAAAGACAACTAAGGATGTATACAATTTGTCCATGAGTCTGATCAATATGGCGGCATATCCCCTTGCCCCCATTCTGACTGATATATACAACAAATGTATAAGAAATGGGAGCTACCCTGACTCGTTAAAATTGAGCCGAGTATCACCAGTATTCAAAGGCAAAGGCAAGAGGTCAGATATGGACAACTATCGCCCAATCTCTATAATACCATCTATCGCTAAAATACTGGAAAATGGACTCTGCTCACGGCTCTGCTCATACCTCACATCAACATGTGCTCTGGCAGACCAGCAGTACGCATATCGCGCTGGAAGATCGACCACATCGCTGACTCGGGAGGTCGTGCGACAGATCATTGGTGCACGCGAAAAGAAGCAACAAGTCGCCGTGCTTTGCTGCGACTTATCGAAGGCGTTCGATGTGGCTAACCGTACTTTAATTGCAGCCAAGCTCGAGCATTACGGTATAGCCGGTCCGGCACTTGCATTACTGTACGATATGTTGAGCAACCGATCGCAGATAGTGTCAGGTGACGATGGTAAAGTTGAGTCGAACCCACTGACCACCGAGTTAGGAGTGGCACAAGGATCATCCATCTCTAATATAATATTTTCAATACTAATGAACGATTTGCCGGTTTTTGTTACTGTTGCCAATATTTTTATGTATGCCGATGATGTCGCCGGTGTAGTAATTGCTCCATCGGTTGAGGAACTGGAACATAAATTAAATATTCTGGCCGCTCAACTATCCGAGTGGCTTAGATTTAATGGACTAGCGCTTAATATAAATAAAACACATTTTGTGCATTTTTACCTGTCTGGTAGCCCTCCTAGGCCTCTTTCGGTCGTCATCGAAGGAACCACATTGTGTCAGACAGAGTCTACCTGTTTCTTGGGATTCCAGCTGGATCGGGGTGTTACGTGGGAATCGCACATTGATAAGTTGTGCGGAAAGCTAGGTAGTGCTTGCTACGCACTGCGACGCGTCAGTCGCTCCGTTTCACTTGACGCTGCACGGTCTTGCTATTTTGGCACTGTGCATACTCTACTACTCTATGGCGTCGAGCTCTGGGGGCGCGCGGCAGAATGGGAACGCGTCTTCAGAATGCAAAAAAAAGCCATTAGAGCGATGGTAGAGATACCGCAGGATGAATCCGTGAAATCTCATTTTAAGGAACTGGGAATTTTGACTCTCCCGTCTCTCGTAATCCTTCAGGTGGCATTGTATGTGTTTGAACACCGGTCTGAATATCGCACCCGTGGAGAGATTCATGGTCGAGCTACTCGCAATGCCCACAAGCTAGCGTCACTCCCTGGAAGACTCACTAAATATCGGAAGTTGCCGCACATCATGGGGCCGTTAGTATACAATAAGTTGCCAGAAACAATCTCTGCAGCAACTAGTTTAGCGACATTTAAATTAAAATTAAAGAAATGGCTTATCGAGCGAGCGTATTACAGCGTCGAGGAATTTCTGGACACTGAAAATTATATCGATAATAATTAAATAATGAATTTTGGTATATAAATTTGTGTAAATCAATATTATTTTAAATTGAGTATTAATTTTAATGTATTGTTTGACATTATTCCCGAAATAGTGATAGTAATAAGTAATTCTATTGAGACCGTATTTTATTGTAAATGTTATCGTAATTTGAATCTTGTAATTGTGTATAAAAAAATGACCTGTGATCTGCTTCACCAATAAAATGAGTTTGAGTTTGAGTTTGAGTTTATATAGGGGGGTGGCTGGGTGGGCTGTGCCCACCCCAGTATGGTCTAGTGCCCACCCCAGGATTTTGGGTTACCGATAGAAATTCATGGTTTCATCTCATAGGCCATGGCCAGGCCCACCCCCAGGCCCCCCCTGAAAAATAATGTTAGCTACGCCAATGGCCGAGTTGCCATTTAGACGGTCGATTTTAGCCACCCGTGTAAACCCCACCGCCCAGCACAACTACGCGACGTAGCATCGCCCGTCACTCTCTCACAGTACTGCGAAAAGAGATGGTAATATTTCTCGCGAGAAGACCCGCGTGTCACAGTTGTGCTGCAAGGCTAGCATATCTTGCATCGCCGTCGCATGTCACGCGACTGAACATCACCTGTCTTGCTCGCACGTTATTGAAAGGAAAGTGACAGGTAGTATTTCTCGCGTGATGCAGTTATACCGGGTGTCCCAAGACCAACGGGACATCAAGGGAAAGTGCTTACCTCTTTTTTTTTCTACAAATAAGGAGCTTTGATCATTTTTATGAACATGCCAGCTCCAGCAGGCCTAATAAACAACATCATTCATCTAAAAAAGTACCTTAAATAAGAATTACTTGCTTAATTTATTTGTCGTCTCGTCGGCAATAAATAAGTTTCTTGAAATTTGACTCAAACATTCTACGTTGTTCCTTTCTTTTGACATACTATGTTACTTAGGAAGAATTATTATTTTTGGTCCATTCTTTCGATTGGCATCATAAAAATTGGGGTGATTTTTTTCGGTTCGATTCCCAGACGAAGCAAGTAATTCTTAAAAAAACGTTAAATGCAGAATTACTTACTTTTAAAAATAACAGTCTTCTTTCACCAAAATATCCTATTCTACGAATTCTACGATATTTAAGGTACTTTCCCTTCATGTCCCATAGTCTTGGGACGCCCTGTATATGCTAGAGGTTCTGGTAATGTTCTGCTACCTAGAGCATCCTTATCCAAACTTATTTTTTATGCCCTGTATTATTAGTATTTATACGTATTGTTAAGGCTGTTATGTTTTATTGGGAATAAATGTACATTTGTGATTTATATTTTTTTCAATCATTATCTGAACCAGAAAACCAGACCCGGAAATTGACCTCTAGGATCTCTCAAAATTCGGATACTCGGTAATCCTACACACGTATCCGCCCTACTATCACGTCTAAACTTTCGACTTCTTAGTCACCTTTAGCTAGTAGGTATACAAAGGTGTGTTATCACTTATCAATATGAATTATCAATAAATACATTGTTAATAAATAGTAAGCAACCGACGGTCAGGCGTGAGTCGATCTCATCTCATACCGTGGGTCCGCAGTCCGCAGTCTTAATTAATTGAAGGTAATCTGAAAGCTACACAATATTTAAACCAGTACTGGCGACCGCAATGTAAAATAAAACAAATCTTAAGTTGAACGCACCTTCAATGTGTTTACAGAATATACGCAATTTTTTTTATGTTGCTGTGATAACGAAGAAGAAAGAATAAATCGTTTATTACATAACTACCTTAGGATTCCTTACGGAACCCTAAAAATGAACAGCTGTAATTAAAAAAAGTAGGTCCGCCTGATGATAGGATATGGTATCTTATCTGTGTATATATCTAAAATTCGGGTTGCCAGTACATATTTTCCGATATTACACGAAATACCGAGAAAGAGATGTACTTTATGTGATATTAATTGAATTTATGTGGGCTATATTTCTTTATTATAAATAAAATAACATACTCGAATATACGATCAAATTTTAAGGAATGATCAATTCTATTTAAAATGTTTCTGCAGTTACGGTTAATGAGACCATTAATAAAAATTCTGTATTTAATGAACTTTCTAAACGGCTCGTCGACACCACGGGCGAAAAAGCTCAAAGGGCTGGCTGCTTCCTCGTTCAGTGTCTTAGTATATAGTCAGACCTCGTTAACTTTTCCAAGCAAATGAACTGTCAGACGATACTAAGTGAGTCAGTTTGTTTAGTTTGACAGTTAATTTGCTTGGAAGAGTTAACGTGGTCTGACTCTCAATACAGCTAGATAAATGGTGCCAGCGTCTTTGTTACTAATACAATGCCACAGGGCCCATTTTTAGGGTTCCGTACCCAAAGGGTAAAAACGGGACCCTATTACTGATACTTCGCTGTCCGTCCGTTCGTCTGTCCGTCTGTCCGTCCGTTCGTCTGTCACCAGCCTGTATCTCAAGAACGACGCGTTTGGCTCGGTTGGTAGACACCTGCCTACAGAGTCGGCAGTCCCGGGTTCGAGTCCTGGCCGGGGCAAATATTTGTGCAAATATTTGTTCTTGAGTCATGGGTGTTATCTATATATGTACTTATATATTATGTATATCGTCGTCTAGTACCCATAGTACAAGCTTTGCTTAGTTTGGGACTAGGTCGATTTGTGTATGATTGTCCCTTAATATTTATTTATTTATATAAAACGGTGATAGCTAGCTAACAGTTGAAATTTTCACAGATGATGCATTTCTATTGCCGCTATAACAACAAATACTAAAAATAAAATAAAATAAATATTTATGGGGGGCTCCCATACAACAAACTTACAGATAATTGTACGGAACCCTTCGTGCGCGAGTCCCACTTGGTATATTTTTAATATTTACTTCAATAATACAAATGTATATTTAGACGTATTTTTAATGTGTACCTAATTATTATTATTTTTATTGTGTTATATTATGTGTTAAGTATATGTATACTTTTTATTTCGAGTTGTTTTTTTTTCTCTAATAAAATGTGTAATTTGTAAATTAATGATGTCATTTATGGATACTAAATATTAGTGAGATATTCAGATTTATGATACTGTTAACCCCAGGACCAAATGTCAAGTCATGACATTTATTCGTTATACGGTCTGTGATTTTCCTACCGTTTAGTTTAGTGAAATATCACAATAAAACCATAAAAATCTGTGACATTCGATGAAATAGTGGCCAAGTATCGCGATGGCGACTCCCGCGGATGTGCGCGCTGTGTTCGAAGCAAGATTAAAAGAGGGAATACCAAATCCCCCAGGTGAATTCCACTCTGCAGACCTAGAAAGGGTAAAGGACGACAAATACTTAAAAAGATTGTTGATGCACCATGATAACGACGTGAAAATGGCTGCAGATATGCTTTGGGACATCCTTATGTGGCGGAAAACGGCTAATGTGAATGAAATTAACGAGAATACTGTTAGAATGGATTATGTTAAACAAGGTGCATTCTTCCCTCGCGGTCGTGATGTAGAAGGGAATCTACTGCTTATTATCAAGTCTAAAATGCATGTGAAAGGAGAGAAGGACTTCGAAGAGCTGAAGAAAGTGATTATCTACTGGTTTGACCGGGTGGAACGGGAGGAGCAAGGCAAACCCATAACTTTGTTCTTTGATATGGATGGTTGCGGCCTCGGTAACATGGATATGGAACTCATCAAATATCTAATAACCCTCATGAAGCTCTACTACCCATATTTCCTCCATTACATTATCATCTACCAGATGCCGTGGGTTCTGTCTGCTGCGTTCAAGGTTGTGAAGTCTCTTCTTCCGGCCAAGGCTGTTGAACGCATGAAATTTGCATCAAAAGACACTTTGAAGGATGTTGTGACACCTGAACAAGCTTTGACATGCTGGGGCGGTAAGGATCCGTACACGTTTGAATTTGTTCCGGAAGGTAAAATCACAAATGACATGCAAACACCGAAAAAGGTTACATTCGCCGAGCAGGGTGACAACCAGCATTCTCCGGGAGAAATGCTGAGACTGAATCCGAATGATACAATTATTTTCAAGACTGAAAATGATGAGATATCAGGACAGTTTACGATAACGAACATGGATGAAAGTGCTATATCATTCAAAATTAGAACTACATCACCAGAGAAGTTCCGAGTGAGGCCCAGCTCAGGGACTCTAGCCACAGGTGGCTCGCAGACCGTGCAGATAGTTGTTCAGCCAGGATTCCAATTCCGGACTGTTACTAAAGACAGATTCCTTGTGATGTCCGTACAAATCCCTAAATTGGATGTAACACCGAAAGAACTTACTGACATCTGGCAGAAATCATCTGGAAGCAAAGTTGACGAATATAGACTGAAGTGCCACTTCCCAGAGAAAGATATGCCTAAAAACGGCAACACAGTTGATGGGAGAGTTCAGGATAAACCTGATTCGGTCACTAATGCTTTAAATAACCTGCAAATGAACTATGAAATGCTGCATAAGCAAGTAAAAATGTTGAAGATATACCAGTTGTTTACGTTGATTCTCACAGCCTGCGCAGTGTTGCTCGGCTACCTCGTCTACAAGACCTCCAACGAAGACAGGTACTGTGAGCGTATGTAGCCCATGGAAATGGTGGTATTTGATACCACTGTGGACGTCAACTTCCTGTTAAACGGATTCCTAATGTTTATACTGATTACTAATACTGTTATTTTCGTTGTATATTGCCAGTTGGTGCGAAAAGTGGAACGGTTGCATGCTACATAGGCTAGTTAAAGCTATTTTTAACATCATCTGTTAACCTTTTGAACACGCGGTTAGCGGTTTAAATTACGAAGTTTTTCAGCATTGAAATTTGGACGTCATTTGACGACGTTGGCGTCGGAGGCACAGTGTTCCGTCGACGTGATTTGCCGTCTTTGGCGCTCAAAAGGTTAAGAACATTAAATTTTTCAATAGATGCATGTTTTATAATGAGCTTCCATTTAAATATGCATAATAGAGAAAAGGGCGTAAAAAAGAAAATTAAGGTTTCTTTTCGGATTATTCTCAAAATCGTACGTACATTCAAACCTCATCCAAGAAAAAGTGTCCTGAAATACCCATTCCAGATTGTCGTTTTTGTATGAATATTTTTTAATTTTTTTCGACTGACACATTGGAAGATCATTTTTTCATATAACATATTGGGGCACTTTTTTTCTTGTACGAGGTTTGAATGTACAAACTATTGTGAATAAGATAAACCTATTTTATTTGCGAAAACGCCTGAATACCTTATTTGTTTATGATGAGCATTGCCATATACCCAGTTTATAGTGGCACACTTTGAATTTAGCATTGGTTTATTAATATAAAATAAGTAATTTATATAAATGATGTCAACTGTACAGATAAAGTTTTGGCTTAACCATGACGAATTTTATAAATGAAGGAAAGAAACATCCTTCCTATTACTTGCTTCATTCTATAGCGAGTTATATAATTCACGTTAGAATTGCCGTTACATAACGAGCTCCGTGGTTTTCGGTGCACGTATGATTTGATGCCTACTGTCAAAACTGGCGGTCCCGGGCTCGAATGCCGGCCGGGGCAAATATTTGTGTGATGAACTCGAATATTTGTGCTTGGGTCATGGTTGTTCTTATGTATTTAAGTATATTTATCTATATAAGTATGTATATCGTCGTCTAGTACCCATAACACAAGCCTACTTGAGCTTGATTTGGGACTAGATCGATTTGTGTGAGGTTGTTTGATATTTATTTATTTACTGTCTGCCTAGTTTTAAAGCATTCATACACCGGAAACCACGGGGAACGCAACATCTATTGAGTGAACCAAAAAAGTTTTTCTATTCATTTGTATTTGTAAATAAGTATAAAAAACTACATTCCAAATGAAGAATATCTGTGGGTCCGTTAAATCACATGACATTTTATTAATTTACGTGTTTAGAGATACATATCTTTAATAATTATAAATACGGTTTAAACACGCGCGGGACACGGATAGCGGCCCCTGATGAAGAGCTCCATATGAGTTCGAAACATGTCGGGCCGTTCCTTACAATTTTTACGTGAGTTTAAACCGTTTTTATAATTAATTAAACTTGTTTTTGTTTAATTTAAATCATGCGAGTAGTTTTGAAGTTATGAAATTGTAAATTTTGTAGCGCGGTGCCAGCATGTGCCGTCCATAGTATCTTCATTGAGCGAACCTGTCAGGTGACGTCATAGCCCAGCGCCTCACTAAATATTTCTAAAACTAAGTCGTTTCTAAAAAATGTTCTACATACTTATTTATTTAGTTTTTAGTGCAGTGTAAGCTAAAAATCAAATTTTTGTGATATTCATCGCTATAATGGTTGATATGGTTTACTAATGTTTCGCAAAAAAATATTTTACCGACCGTTATTTTTCAAATAATGTTCATTTGGCATAATTGTTATTCTACGGCCACCATTCACTTCTCTGTAAAGTTATAAAATAAACCTAACCTATCCTAATTTACAAGGATACACCAAAACATTTTTAAATATTTTTCCTGTTTCAGCTAAAGAACATTTCTGCCAAATGAGCTATGCGAAATATTACGTTCGGGTAAACAATTTTCTGCCAGACGTGGATAGCCTGGTTGATTCTTTTAAAGGCCTTTAGAAAGGAAGGTTGCCTTAGCTTGGTGGATGGTAATGCTGCCATTAATCAATACTAATTATGTTTAATAGCTCTATTCTATTCTAAATACTCTAGATTACTTCCAAACTATGAGAAACACTGTCTTTCTAGCTGCTGTCACTCAATCTATTCGAACCAAAGACTATGGTGTTGAATGAAGCGGTTTACACTCACGTGAAATTGTCAGGAACGGCCTGACATGTTGGTGACGAAGTTACCGCGCCACTGTACGGGTAGCAGTCCCCGATGAAGAGCTCCATACGAGTTCGAAACATGTCGGGCCGTTGCTGACAATTTGACGACGCGTTTGGTTCGGTTTGTAGACACCTGCCTACTGAGCCGGCGGTCCCGGGTCCGAATCCCGGCCGGGGCAAATATTTGTGTGATGAACTCGAATATTTGCACTTGGGTCATGTTTGTTCTATGTATTTAAGTATAATTAATCTATATAAGTACGTATATCGTCGTCTAGTACCCATAACACAAGCCTTGAGCTTAATTTGGGACTAGATCGATTTGTGTGAAGTTGTCCGATATTTATTATTTATTAATTTCACGTGAGTGTAAACTGCTTAATACAATAATTAAATATGTCTCACAAAAGTTTTTATAAGATTATAGTAAGGTGTTGGGTTGGAGTCGAAGAGAGATACTTTTTTTTATATGAATACATGTTGAGATATGTTCTATATCAAATCTTCTGGCTTATATCAAATTGTATACTAAAAAAGTCAGCTATTTTTGAATCTGAGTGTACAACAACCTGCGAAATGGGTGGTCCTGGACTCTAAATACTGGAAAAATTTGTTAATTCTTCTCATTAGTCCTTCATTTTTACCCCAGGGCCTTATACAGTTGCATAGAAGTTAAGGGCTTGAATTGAAGGCTAAAATCTAGGGCTAAAGTCAGGGTCGGATTGATATTATACACAACATATTATATGTAGGTATAGAATTTCTTTTGCACTATCATGTAGTTTTATATACGATTTGGAATAACATAGTAAGTTCGATTTAATTGATAAGATAATTTTCCATTGTCAAATTATTAGCCAATGTAGAAGATATAAATGTGTTATCTTTTCTATTTCACAAACATAAGTAATGAACTAATGACCGATTTCAGAAATGTAATATTATTTTGAATGAAATGTCGCCATAACGTGCGTTAAAACAGGCTTCGAAGTATCACGTTTCGGGCGGAACAACTCGAGAGAACTGTAAAGGAATTTCATACAAAATTGAAGGCCTAGGCCGGGAAGTATTTTTAGGGTTCCGTACTCAAAGGGTAAAAACGGGACCCTTTTACTGAGACTTCGCTGTCCGTCCGTCCGTCTGTCACCAGGCTGTATCTCAAGAACGGTGATAGCTAGACAGTTGAAATTTTCACAGATGGTGTATTTCTATTGCCGCTATAACAACAAATACTAAAAATAAAATAAAATAAATATTTAACGGGGCTCCCATACAACAAACTTGTTATAGATTATGGTACGGAACCCTTCATACCCTTCATTCAATTTTTTTTAAACATGGCGTTTGTGTTCATGGACAGGCCAAACAGCTGAATTATATTTTTTTGGGTGGTGTCTTTTTTTTATTTCATTGCATATGTTTGAGAAAAACTCTATACATGCCTTACGGTCCCTACGGTCGACCGTATATACCTACTCACCCGGTAAGCACTTCTGTCTCGGCGTTTGCAGTAATGTACTGTTTCTAATGTTTCTATAGATTATACACACAGAGTTGCAAGAGCACTTATCCACAAATAATATATTATATCTTCAATAATATTTGGATAATATAATAGTTTTAAAAATGATTTTTGCTACTCAACATTATTTTTGAAGTCGGTCAAACCAAACGCCAGATAACAATACCATTGTTTAAAAATATGCTTCAAAGATAATATTCGGAAAAAGGAAAAAATACTACTTCGAAAAGAGGATTTTCATGTAATTTTATCATACAGAGTAGGTAAATTTTTAGAGAAGTATTTAAAAATCGTTGTTTATCGTTTTTGTGACAATTCTCTGTTTTGCTGATGTACACACAAAGCTATTATTGTTAGTGGTTTAATTAATTAACGTGTTCCATACGCGAGATATAAATAAAGGCATCAATTCATCACAAGGTCATTACTAAGTATTAGTACCTAAATATTAACGCCTAACAACACGACAGGGTCAGTCACACAATTATGCTCGTAATGTCGTCACCAATCTTTGATTGAGACTTTGAGACCAGTTGCGTAAAGGTCAAATCGCACTAGCGCGTTAAAACAATTTGTAAATTGCATTTAAACTTTTTCATTTTATTTTGATAGAAAAATTTATTTTGTAATAATTCGATGACAAGATAAAACTTCAAGACAGAAACAATGTAGCACAACAGTTATATTTATTTTATGGTAAGTTATAAATTTAAGTTGTGATAGACAAGGAGATACAGTACATGAGCTGTCAGAATGCGATTCGCGTTTTATACCTGTCTCGCTCGCTCGTACGCGATCCAAATAAGAACCTCTCAGTTTTCACCCAAATCCGAATGGCAATTGGAGAGCTCAGGTACTGTATTTAGTTTCCTCTGTCGTAACTTTTTCGTAACCGATCACAAAATATATAACGGTTGTTTTTAACGGTACCTAATATCCCAATTTGAATATCTCTGGTCTACCCTCTCATCTTTTAACATTCAAAGTTGATTTATTTGGAGAGTAACTAGCACAAATATTTCCTTTCTTGTCTTTTTCCACTTTGTACAAAAGTGTGAGTCAGATGGATAACCATCTCATGCGACATGCGAAGTCGTGGCCAGTCATGCTATCAGGGTAGATTCAGCCAAATGACAGCAACAATTCAATGAAATATCTTCTATTGGTTGCGATAAAGTTACGATAGTGGAATTAAGGAAACATAGTGGTATAATCCTATTTGAAAAAATAAGGAAGTTAAATTATAATCACGTATTTATTATAGTTGAATGGATTAGTTACGGGTTATGTAATGTTATTGAAATGCCTATATTTTAAGGGTTATTACAGAGTTTAATATATTCATATCACAGACTAGGTGTTTTTTATTTAAATTCCCAGATTTTGTATGAACTTTGTGTTGGCATACATTTTTTAAATTTATTTCTACATAAAGCTTATATTTCAAAAGTTACTTTTTAGGGTTCCGTACCCAAAGGGTAAAAACGGGACCCTATTACTGAGACTTCGCCGTCCGTCCGTCCGTCTGTCACCAGGCTGTATCTCAACAACGGTGATAGCTAGACAGTTGAAATTTTCACAGATGATGTATTTCTATTGCCGCTATAACAACAAATACTAAAAATAAAATACAATAAATATTTAAGGGGGGCTCCCATACAACAAACTTGTTATAGATTATATATATGTATAGGTACGGAACCCTTCATGCGCGAGTCGGGCTCGCACTTGCCCAATTTTTTTTGCATTACCTACTTAACTTAAATTGCTAGTCAAAACTAGTCAAACAAGGCCGAGAACGAGGAGAAACGAGGAAAAAGTTTGTAAACAATTAAGACGTTAATTAAAGTGCAATATGATTTTCTGATTTCGTAACTAATTCTTTTTGTAATTTTGTATCAATGTTAAAGCTGTATTTGATAATTAAGGGTCCGTTATGCTTATACTTTTTAGGGTTCCGTCGTCAACTAGGAACCCTTATAGTTTCGCCATGTGAATCTTTTAAAATCACAGCTCAATCGGTTGAAGACATCTGATTCAAAATTAAGTTGCAAGATTCGACCCGAACTATATGATAGGGTTGCCATCCGTCCGGGTTTCCTCGGATTTGTCCTAGTTTGGAGGCCGTCCGGGGTTTTCAAAAGGTGTCCGGGGAAAAGGGACATTTTATGTGAATGAAAAATAAAGCTATTGTTTTTTTTAATAATATTTCTTTCGTACACGTCCGGGGAAAAATGCGATTTACGCCAAATATCCGGGTTTCTTTAAGTCTTTATCCGGGTTCGGCATCTCTAAAGATGACAGCCCTTAATATTTGACTTTTTAAAGTTATTTTATTTTATTTTTATTTTCTATGTGCGACTAGGTATTTATTTGCATACTAACATAGATTACTTAACATAGACCTTTGTGACTCTACGGAAGTCTGAAACACTTTGAATTGAATTAAATAGGTTTATTTCTTAACAAAGACGACGGAAGACACGACACTCCCCACCTTCCCCCCGAACTTGAACTGCGGCGCGGGGATGACGCACTTCGCCGTCAGGTGCTCCGCAAACTGCGCCACCAGCTCCTGCTCCGTCCAGTTACAGGACGTTATCACGAATATACCTGGAACAAACAATATTTGAGCGTTCCCAAAGAAAAACCCGATCCTCTGTTTCTTCCACACACCACAATTTTTATATTGTAACACGAACGTTACGTAGTGGAAACTAAAGTTCCTTTACTAATTTTGGGACACTTATTAAAAAAAAACGTCGTTCTGGTAGAAACAGAGGTGCAGGATTTGGAAAACGTCCATTAACGTCATCCTGGGCCGTAAGTGGGATTTTCTGAGGAAAGAAAAATGGCTTCCTGGCCAAGGAAAGACGCAAAACTTTAGACAGGTGGTAATTCGTTAAGCCCAGACCGCATATTAATTTTACAAACACCGCTATCTGATTCACGTATTCACCGCCGTAGTGCTCCGGGGTATGATTATGACTAGAGATTAGAGAGGCCACGGATAGTTGTTTGGCCGAATACCCGATATTCGGCCTGACCACCGGCCGAATATTCGGCCAGCGGAACTATACCAATAACATTTTGAGTTTAGCAGGTGCGCGTCGTGCAGGTGTTGACCTGTTTCGTAGTGAACGTTCGCGCGGACATATTTCTAGGCTCGAAACGAGTTTTGAACCATGTCATTACGGAGTAACTTCGTTCAATCGTACACGTGCAGATAGGAGTAGTAGATTCCATTTTTTACTCCAAAATCAAGTACCTAAGTTCAGTATCCGATATCAAGCCGGATAGTATGTTGCTATCCGGTTTACGGCCGGATATTAAAATAAGGGCCGGATGCGATACCGGATAATAATAAATAATAATAAATAATAAATGTTCTTTATTTCAGGTAATGAGACCCATATCAGCATGTTACAATACATAATACAGTAAAATAAATAAGGTGTAAAAATGAAATAAAATAAAAATAAAACTGAACATAAAAAGTAAAGTAAAACTGGACATTCACAAGTCATTCATTTTTTATTTTTTTCACGGTGCACGGTCAGCCAGCATTTCAAAATCTGGCAGTCCAGGCGTTCGGACAGGGTTCTGAGGATCTCATTCTCAGATGAGAGAATGCGGTTCCTGAAAGACGCTATGCGTGACCTCACTATGGCGAAGAAATCTGGAACACGGGCTTCTGCAAACATGCTTGATGCACTACAGTACCGAGGCAGTTTCATCAGAATGCGAAAAGCATCATTGTATTGCACCCTGATGGTACTCCTAGCACGTCTCGTGCAGTTGACCCAGAGCTGGCATGTTTTTTTTTTTTTTTATAACGGCACAACATAGTGGCTCCCCTTCGCCTGATGGTAAGCAAAAAGGGGAGCCCAAGTCGCAATGGCAACTGACGAGAAACCAACGGTGCCAAGTCAGTTGACACTGCCATGCTGGCCCGAGAGATGCTTCTTCACGCTTCGTTTGAAGGGTCCCAAGTTATAAGAAGGAGGAAACACATGAGCCGGCAAGGAGTGATGGTGGATGTGTAGAAGCATTGACAGTATGCCCTAAACAATGTCATCTTCACTGGGTCACTGCACCGTGCGAACCTTCGCGCGAGCATGTTGCATCTTACAGCAGTAGCCCGACGTTCACGCTCGATGTCGAGGTCATCGCGCAGCGTCTCAGTCAGAATATGTCCCAAGTACCTGAACCCTGAACTGCTCCACCCGTTCAATTGAAGCTCCATCCAGATAAACCGGCGGAACGTTCTCCGGACCTCTTCCCGCTCGAAAGACCATAAATTGCGTCTTTTTGACGTTATATTTAAGCCCATGGTCCAACGCGTAACGCTCGCAGATTTCCAGGAGCCTCCGGAGACCTTGAACTGAAGGGCTAAGAAGCACCATATCGTCTGCATAACTAAAATTATTCAGGCAGGTAGTACCAATATGGCAACCTACTCTTGTGCTTCTTAGCTCTTTCAATTAGGTCGTTTACGTACAAGCTGAAGAGGTCCGGAGAGGTCAGCCCTCCTTGACGAACTCCGCACTCTAGCCTGTACTCGCTAGAAGTCGAGTCCCCCCATCTCACTACGTTAGATTGGTTCTCGTACCAGTATCTCAGGAGATTAACGGTTTGTCTTGGTACGTTGGACCCATCGAGCTTTTCCCACAGTAAGTTATAATTTACCAGGTCAAAAGCCCGACTAAGGTCGAGGAAGCAAGCATAGACAGACGTTTGTCTTTGTACGTAATAATTAACGGTGGCCTTTAAACTATATATCGCGCTGTCTGTTGAGAGACCGGTACGAAAACCAAACTGTGCATCGTTCAAAGCAATATTTTGCTTCAACGACGGGTGTATTATTCGTTCTAATAATTTCCCTATAATTGTACCTAAAGATATCGGGCGATAGTTTTTGACAGACCCAAGATCACCCGTTTTATTTTTTGGTACTGGAACCACCACTGTTTGCATAAGCTTACAAGGTAGGTACTCGTGTTTGATACAGGCGTTAAAGAGGTCAGCCAAGACTAAAAATGTCATCCCCTGCGTATAGAATATGTTCTATACTCAAGGAGTCATATCCCGGCGATTTTCCGCGCTGGATCTGTTTGACTACCCTTTTAATGTCACTTTGGGTGAGTGCTGTCGGTGTTGTGTGGTCACTGCAGGCATTCACCGGCCGCTGGGCTTCACGCGCAGGGAGAGGCTCCACAAAGAAGTGATGTGAAAACAACTGGGCTATTTCTGCTGGATTAGACACATTCTCGACACTGTTAGGTACACTAGATTTATAATTCAACTTTCTAGTTGCGTTCCAAAATTTAACAAAATTTTTATCCGTTCGATGTGTAGCCAAAATATCAAGTTGGATTTTCTCCTCGTTGTTTTGACACCACCTCAGTTTATTTTTAAACTTTTTTCGACTCTCAATCATGTTATCATGCAAAATACCCGAGCTTGGCTTTCCAGATGACAACCACGAATTATAATGATAACGGGCTTGTTGGTGTAATTCTTTAACGTGGTAGTTCCAGCCCAGAATTTGCTTATTTTTCTTCCGTGCACCGCGATTTACACTTACAATTGCAGCCTGCTGTAAACTTAAAACAATGCCATCGTAAAACTGGTCGATTAAAAATAAATCATCCTTACATATATGTTTATCACAATTCATACAATGACTAGAAAGTTTCAGAACGCGTAAGTGATCCCCGCAACATTGGGCGTAGCAGTTTATTTGATCAATAGATCTATTACCCCATATTATATTACGATTGTTGCCCGCTGATTCACACACGACTGATCTATCAATCACTGCACTGATATCGCACGTTAACAGAATTGGGAGATGGTCCGACCAGTACACGCCGTTGTCCACCTTAACTGTCGTCACAGTTTTTCTTGCCGCATGTGTCAACATGCAGTGATCTAACCACCTTCTGGCGCCGTTAGCGTCACTAACAAAAGTAAACGTGTCACTTGGGAGCAGTTCCATGTCAGCGCATACAAATGAGTGTTCCGCGCAGAATTTTGACAACTCCTGTCCAAATCTGGTACCAGGGTGCACGTTGCAATCGCCCAATACGAATACTGATTCCAAATCGCTGTCCGCTGTAATCGCCTCAATATTAGCCAGGCAGTCTGTAAAGTCAGTCAAGTTTTCTTCCTTGTCGACTGGTAGGTATACGCTAAATACTAAGATTGAGCGGCCTTCAAGGTCAACTTTGATCGCGGCTAATCTATCCCCCATACAGTCTACAACGGATACATTTCTGAAAACTGATTTTTTCCAGAGCAGCGCCAAACCCCCATAAGGGCGGCCTTTTAAAATTCCTGTCGACGTATCTACAGAAGACTTGGCAAAACCAGCAAATTCAGGATAGTAACTGAATGATATATTAAGCTGTGACTGTCTCACCATCAGATTCCAACATGGCGGCGACCCGCTTCATGTACTCTAGCCTCAGTCTCTGGCTCTCGGGGTGCAGGCTGATGGCATCGTAGGTGCCTTTGTCGTGCGCCACCCCGAACAAGCCGAGTGAAGAGGCGTCATCTTGGGTTATGTCAAACACCTGGAAAAAGAAAGCCAACATGTTTTATATGTTGTTTTTTGGCTTCGATTGCAAATGACGTTAACCCATTCATTGCCGACGCCTCATATTTTTACTCATCACGCAGTGCCGCCTTCCAAGCGACGACGCGAATTCGCGTCAGCGGCATTAGGTTAACCCATTTCAAGTACGCGAATTCGCGTCCGCGGCATTACGTTGTCAAGGACGCGAATTCGCGTCCGCGGCATTACGTTGTCAAGGACGCAATTTCGCGTTTTCGGCATTACGATTACACATACATGGGACGCGAATTCGCGTCTTCGGCATCCGTGATAAGAATTATGAAAATTACAAATTCATGGAATCCAAAAACCAGCAACAGTATAATATTATACTTCATAAATAAAGTAACATTTTGGTATCAGCATTTAAGTACAGTTGTTTTCTAACAAAAAAAAAACAAATATCTCGAGGACGCGAATTCGCGTCCTCGGCAATGAATGGGTTCCCATTCATTGCCCACGCCTCATATTTTTACTCATCACGCAGTGCCGCCTTCCAAGCGACGACGCGAATTCGCGTCCGCGGCATTAGGTTAACCCATTTCAAGGACGCAAATTCGCGTCCGCGGCATTAGGTTGTAAAGGACGCGAATTTGCGTCCGCGGCATTACGTTGTCAAGGACGCAATTTCGCGTTTTCGGCATTACGATTATACATACATGGGACGCGAATTCGCGTCTTCGGCATCCGAGATAAGAACTATGAAAATTACAAATGCATGGAATCCAAAAACCAGCAACAGTATAATATTATCCTTCATAAATAAAGTAACATTTTGGTATCAGCATTTAAGTACACTCGTTTTCTAGCAAATAAAAAACAAATAACTCGAGACGCGATTTCGCGTCCTCGGCATTACGATTGCACATACATGGGACGCGAATTCGCGTCCTCGGCAATGAATGGGTTAAACATTTTCGAAAATATCACAATTTATTGCCGGCTCCACATGCTTGGCAAACAACGGCATACCTTACAGGACGCAGTTATATGTTAGAGTGAGCATGACGTAGTTCCGTCCCACTGTAATGGCTCAGTTTCATTGGTCGATATGTCGCTGCGGGGACTCCCCGCATGCGGTATAACAACTAGTGAAACTCACAAGTCGATATACCGCGTGCGGGACTCCCCGCAAACGGTATAACGACCAGTGAAACTCATAATGGCATACTCACTATGGCAATGTACCGCACCCCGCATGCGGGCCCTATGGCATGCGTTCTGGAAATCTCCCGCACCCCGCATTCGGGCCCTATCGACCAATGAAACTAAGCCATAACGTATAACTGCGTCCTGTTGGTTTGCCGTTGTTTGCCAAGCATGTGGTGCCGGCATTAGATTAAACATTCCATTTCAAAAGTTTCTCATTCTAAAAGAGCTTAGAAGACAAGTACAGCAGGGCCTCGATAATCCGTACCCACGCTAATACGAACACCTCTATAATCCGAACGACCCCTTCTCCACCCACGCAACCGCCGTTTCGCTCAGTTTCTGTCTTGCAGCTCGCAGTGCCACGAAGAACGTTTTAGGTGCTAAACGAAGTGTTTCATCGTCTGCTACGCGTCGATTCGCCATTTTGTTAAGTGTGGCGTCTCTAATTAGAGGATTCTTTCATCATGGCTTCGACGTCGAAGAAAAATTTCTTTGAAAATGTCTACATACTGTCATCCGAACGCTCCGTGCATCCGAACAGGGTATACATTTTGGGTGTTCGGATTACAGAGGCCCTGCTGTAATTGGTCACAGGCTCACACACTCAATCATACAGTCAGACAAATTGTAACATTGTTTTTTTTTAGGTTGTGACTGTCAATTTTTATCTTTCTATGGTTCCATACCCAAAGGTTGTGATGGGATAAGTATTTCTACGAAAACCTCGGTGCACGAGTGAGACTAGCATGTATTTTAGTGTAATATTTTCAAAACTATAATATGTGTGTATAATCAAATAAAAATAACATGTTTGGCTTTTGTTTTGTCAATTGAAGGACTAGCATGATCTCCGGTTAAGATTAATGGTACCTTAAATTCAATGATAGGGAATTCTCTCTTGGACACCTTCTCAGCGAGGGCAATGGCTTCTTCACAGTAGTCGACCCCGAGCAGCTTTGTAAAGCCTTCACGCGCCAGCTCGGATAATGTGTACCCATTACCGCAACCTGAAAGCAATATGTTCCTCATTGCTTTCAATAGAGTTCACTTTGGTGATGGGAGAGAAGAAAAGCAGATATCATTTCATGGACCTGAACCAGGTATACTGGGTAGTTTTACTGTACAAAAAAGATAATAGCAAAGCAGTAAAAATATTGAAAATATAATAAGGCAAAAGAAATCTGTATCTTCAGGTATTTGAGGTGACTAAATAAAGAAACTTAATGACTATTACTGTCCAATTTTCATGTCACAATTGTACATATGTCAGAAGCCAGTCGCTCCAGCGGGGATTTCTTTACTGTTACGTGTTTACCGAAAGTTTTCACGAGGGAAAAAATGCATCAATTGGTAATTAATGAGATAGGCAAAAGTTACATGTCTACCTAAGTCGATTACAGCCGTGTTTTTATCATTTACATTCCGGCATAACCAATCCACGACGCGGTACGCGCTGTCTTCGCCAAACCACACGTCTCCCGGATCGCCATTGTCCTCGAAATTGCTAAGTTCCTTGGTGTACGTCTGCTGCCAGTACGACTGAGTACCCAGCTCCGAAGGATTTAACTCAGCCTCGTCCATTTATAATAAAAAACGAAGCATATAAACAAAACAAAACAAGTGGATTATGAGCAATCATATGACACATGTATTCTTCTTTGCGAAACAAGACGTTTAAATACCAATCAGGCAGCGCTGTGATAAAATACAAATTCTGTGATTGGTCGTTGATAAAGGAAATACTATGGGCAAAAATACTGCTGAGAATTGTCAAGTTGACAGTTGCTCAGTTCCGTTCTACGTAAGACACTATAGTAGATGTGGACGATAACGACACATTAAACGACACATAGATTATTTATACGGACTGTCGTCAGTCTGAAAATTACACATCTTTGATTCTTTGTCCGTTCTTTAAATATTTATTCTGTTACACTTCTTGCCAAAGTGCCTCTAGGTATTAAGCTCATTTTTAGGCCCATTTCATCAAAAAAACTTGCACTTCTCGGCTACCCAAGAAAGCGAGACAATTGAAATCACAGATATCTTATTGAATTTATCGTTGTCTGTGATTGAAATCCTCCTAAGTCCTAATGATCGAAAATAGATTAAAATTACCACTTATAATGGAACGTGCAAACATTGACAGTTATATAATGTTGCAGCAAGTGAACATTTTAATTTAAGTAATTTTTGCTATAGGTCAAGATACGTAAATTTAATTTTTACCTTAAAATCCCACTTTATTTATTGTATAGTTATAAAGGTTTAAAAATGGATTTATTATTCTCATAAAGTAAATGAAATTACTTACGACACACGTAACAGTCACAAGTGGTAGTATTTTAAAGTTTATATAGCAGTAGCAGCAACACCGGTATACAACTGTCTAGTCTAGTGTCTTGAAAATGTAGGTTGATAGGATTTTTCGCTACTGCACACATTTCTTGTTTCGAATATTCACACACCACAAAACGATTTACGACTATTAAACGAGTTAATAAAATCATGTGACTGTGAAACAACAGTGTAGACGGCCTAATCTTGTTCGGACAGAGTAATTACCTGTTATTTCATACACATTAATAAATAAAATATTTTTCTCGATAATCAATATTATCGTGCGACGGAACATTAACATAAATACTCTTGTTTTTACACTATTGGTGTTTAATAATTAAGTGGACAATAAATCTGTGTTTTTATTGAATTTTACAAGGTGCTTCATTACCGTGTTATGTGAATATTACGCCAATATTACATTATACACAACTGTGATTTTTTTACGTAACTAAATAGATAGTTTGTAATGTGATACAACATCATCGTATTGGGGGCATAGAAAACTGTTTACAAGCGGTTTAGCTGGTGAGTAATCGTTTAATTCGTAATTGTGTAACTTTTACAATGTACTACTTAAATAATTCAGGTTACATGCTTTATATAGTGTAACACTTTAAAAAGTTTGAAAACTTTTTATCTTATGTTTTCGAAATATACATGGCATTATAAAATAATTTTAGGGAAATGTTTGGCGTTATAATGAATAATAAAATAAGCTTTTTATTATTGTGTTCATAAATTATCAACATAATAGTTATAATTCAGTAATAAAACTATTTGATTCAATTTATGCTTTTGCGTATTTTAAGGACATTTTACCATGTAAATGACTTCTCAACTAGCACTAGATTTATCATACTGAGAACCAGGTAACAATCCTACTCTTGAGTTGTGCAATAAAGAATATTAGATTCTATTTGATGTTTTCAAGCAAAAGTTCTGTAGATCACTGACCAGATCTGTTGCTTTGAATTTCAATAAGGCAATTTAGTTTTCATGAGACATATTTAATTATTATTAATTATGTGTTTTACATTAAACAAAGAATTTTGTTTTTTTTAGGGTTCCGTACCCAAAGGGTAAAATACGGGACCCTATTACAAACCTCTGCTTTCTGTCTGTCACCAGGCTGTATCCCATGATTGCCGCTATAACAACAATACAATACAATACAATAATTCTTTATTGCACACCAACAAGAAAAATGTTACAATTGAAACCATAATTTATAAATGGTAGACAATACGATACGGCGGTCTTATCGTTAAAGAGCGATCTCTTCCAGACAACCTTTGGGTAGAAGAATAAGTAAAAATAAACAATGAAAGAGTAGGTGGTGAGATAAAAAATTCAGCAACATAAATAACAAAGTATAAGTCATACACATACTTAAATAAATACATATAAAGATAAACATACATATATACAAATAATATACATATATATAACATATACTATTCGTGATAAAATAATAATAATTAAGGGATCCCATACAAAAATAGGGGTTTTACATGATATTTCGTTCGACGGGCATTTTATCATGTATGAACCGTAGTAGGTAGACAGTTAAAATTTACCGCTATCAACAACGCTAACAACAAATAATACAAAATGAAATATGAGTAAAAATTTAATGGCCCACACAAAGAACGTGTTTTTTACTCCATATTGGTACGAGACCCTTCGTGCGCGAGTCCGACTCGCACTTGACCGGTTTTTTACACTACTGCTCCACTTGGTGTCCGGACAGACAGCCTAATAGTGTTGAACAAGTGACCTCTGCAACCGTCTGAAACTACTAATGACCAGTCATTGACTCCTGATAATGTTTATAATTATAAATTAATTTAATCAATGCTCTGATAACGTAACCTTGTTCGACCCGTACAAACCGTGATGGCAAATAAACAAAAACACAAAATTCATTTATAAAAAAATTTGTGAGACATATTTAATTAATTATTGTATAAAGCGGTTTACACTCACGTGAATTCAGGGATCGGATACCGTTATTTTGTTCAATTTCGGTGTTTCGCTTATTGTTACACATTTTTATATCGTTGTGGGCTAATTTCAAACGAAATTCTATTTAATAACATTCTAAAAAAATGCGAAATTAGAAAGATATTTAAATTTTAATGATTACCGGTTGAACGGGCTGTTTGCCCGTGGGATGAATGTTGTTTGTAGTAAAGTAAAAGATGTAAGTTGTTGAGTGGTTTTATTAACACTAAAAATACGTGTATGTACGTTTATGTATGTTTATATATATAGATATTATTTGTGAATGTGTATGACCTATCTGTCTTATTAATATTTTGTTTGTCGTTTATTTATTATTTCTCAAATTACTTAAAGTTCTTATCTCACCACCTACTATTTTCTGTTTAATTTTGTTTTCTCCACCACCCAAAGGTTGTCTGGAAGAGATCGCTCTTTAGCGATAAGACCGCCTATTGTCTACCATTATTTAATTTATGATTTCTCATGTAATATTTTTCTTGTTGGTGTGCAATAAAGAATTGTTGTATTGTATTGTATTGTAATATTTAAACCATTGTGTAGTTTCTCGGCGTTTATGTCTTTGATCTTCTGTCCAACATGCTTTTGGGGGTATGCTGGTGCTACCTGGATAAGAAAGACACAGGATAGAGGACTGTGGAGGGCTTTAGGGGAGGCCTTTGCGGATTCGCAAGACAATCGCCAAACAGGCTCATAAATTTACAATACATAAGGAATGTCAATAGCACTGTAATACATACATACATATAAATGTAAATTACACAAACCATCCATACTAATATTATAAATGCGAAAGTGTGTCTGTCTGTCTGTTATCTCTTCACGCTTAAACCGCTGAACCGACTTAGATGAAATTTGGTATGGATATAGTTTGAGACCCGGGAAAGGACATAGGATACTTTTCATTCCGAATAAATTTAGTGTTCCCGTGGTAACTCCGCGGGGCACAGCTAGTATTATATAAGATTGTTAAATAAAGGCTAATAATAATAATAATATTTAAACAGTGCAAATTATAGGTATGTAAGCAATGTGAGGTCGGTTTCGCTATGTAATCACAAATATTGATAGGTATATACAACTTGCTTGTACACCGGTATAAATCCCTAGGTGAAATTGTCAGGAACGGCCCGACAGGGTTCGAACAAAGTTGCCGCGACGGTGTACGGGTAACAGTCCCTGATGAAGAGCTCCATACAAGTTCGAAACATGTCCTTATTTTTCTCAAACATGCAATGAAATATCATCATAACTTAGTTTATAATAGGCTTCGATATTATCATATTTCGGGCGGAACAACTCAAAATAACTGTTATGGAATTTCATACAAAATTAAAGGCCTAAGCTGGGAAGTATTTTTTTTTAAACATTGCGTCTGTATTTATGAACAAGCTAAACAGCTGAATTACTTATTTTTTGAGTGGTTTATTTTTTTATTTCATTGCATATGTTTGAGAAAAACACTATACATGCCTTAGCCGTGAAAAGGGCTTGCCGGCTTCGTATCACTATCCGTCTATACCTACTCACCCGGCGAGCTCTTCTTTCCTGGCGTCTGCAGTGATGTACTATTGTTGACATACGATTTTACGCTTCTCTGGTTTCCTAGCTAGTCTATAGAATCTTGTCCATGGCCTGTTTTTTTAACGGCCATCTAATGAGGCGTGACCACTGACAAGGTTTCAAACCATTTTTTTATTGCTAATTGTCCAAACAAGCTAAGCGTCTCCGTTTCAGCTTGACATATTCTTTCGTATGTTCGGACGACCGGCTTTCCGGCTGTCCTCGCCTAAAGGTCGCATTTCTCAGCCGATTTTTATGAGTCAGTTTATTCAAAATGGCGGTGATATGGGGGGTGTAAACGTATACAATAACAAATTCTTGCCATTTCGAAACAAACTAGCGAGGCCTACAGCTCACAGAGCCACTAGTTTGTTCTGCCAAGAGGGTCCACTCCGCGCCACGTGTCTCGAAATATACCTACAAATTTTTCGACTAGGGTCGCCTTTATTCGACTAGGGTCGGCACGTTCGAAGCGGAGCCAACTCATAGATTATATTTTAATAGGTAATATGTATATTTTAATGATTACTTATTATTTTTAACCAACTTCAAAAAGGAAAAATGACGATCAGTTTTCGTCTGTATTGAATCTTTTGTTACGTATGTTCACCGGGTCTCTCCGTGAAATGGAAACCGATTTTTTAAATCCTGAGATCCAGTAGACACTCCAAGGGAACCTAATCTTAAAGATCGGTTCAGGTTCGTCTTATTTAGAATAGAATAGAATAGATTTATTTTGCATTAAACATGCCCAATACATTCAGGTCTTATTTAACCATAACTGGTGTGCAAAAGTAATTACAAAAGTGCATAAGTATTGCAGAAACTATACAGATTAAATCGTCTTGTTTCAATTTATTTATATATTTATATTTTTAATTAATATCACTAACAGTAAAATATTATACAATAAAAATGCTATTTCATAATTCACTTCATGTCAAGAAATTCATTTACACTATAGAAACTTTGATTACTAATAAATTGATACAATTGTCTTTTAAATGTTCTAATATCCATAGATTTGAATTCAGTAGGCATTTTATTATATATAGTTATGCACATAATAAGACAACTTTTTTTGTGTTTCGCTAATCTAGAATAGTCATCAGGAACTAGTCTCTCCGGGTTTCGACAGGAGCGAGGATGATTATCACATGCCTTTTTAAATAGATAGGTATGTTGATGGACAAATTTGCACACTTCATAAATATATAATGCAGGAAGTGGTAGTAAACCAAGCTTTTTAAACAGTGGCCTGCAGGATTCGGTGGGCCTCATTCCATAAATAGCTCTAATGCAGTTTTTTTGTGCTACAAACGCTCGATGGCTGCTAGTGCTATTACCCCAGATTATTAAACCATATTTAGGACGTATTGAATATTTAATAAAGGTAGCGTGTAAAACAAGTGCAATTGTAAAATGTATTTTTTTATCAATTAATGTCTGATTCTGATTTACTGTGACGTAGTTTCCGTTTTGTTGGTGTGGGCAACCCTAGGAGCATGACACGTCATTCAAAATAACCAATCAGCTACTAGTAGGCTAATACTTTTGCAAAAGCGGCAAATAACAAAAGAGTGCGGCTTCTGTAGTATCTTAATTCTGTGGTTCTAGTAATGGTATTTGACATTTGGGCAAGTCAAATAATGGGGGTTACGCACCTAACATATAAACGTTATATCAAATGTCTTTTATACTAATTGAAATTATACCCTATGAAATTATACCTAATGTTGTTATATCCATTGAAATTATATGAAACGTTGTTATATCTATCATTACACACCCCAAATAATGACGTCACAGTAATCCCGCGAATTGTAAATATCTGATAAACTTTATCTTATCCATTAAGCCAATCGTACCGACTATTATTTGGTTTCGTGGCATTCAAAATCTAGGTCACAGCTAGGGCTATCACTAAATTCGCCTGACCCGGACAAAGACTTAAAAAACCCGAACATTTGGCGTAATCGCGTGCTGGAAAATAATTTTATTAAAAAAACAATCGCTTTATTTTTACTCACAAAAGTTTCCGGGTTTTCAGTGGACAAACTAGGACAAATCCGGAAAACCCGGACGGATAGCAGCCATAGGGCAGCGGAATGTTCAGTCCTTAAGGCTCATTATCCGAATGTTTACAATGAAGCGAAAAATTTAATGGCTCAGACAGGATTCGAACCTGCGTTTCCAACGGCTTTCCGGGCCAACACGGGCGTCCTACCAACTGGACCAACGAAACAGATGTCAAATGTGTAGCTCATTATCCGTTCAATAATGCTGGTTATTTAGACATTTTTCTCTGTGATCAAACATGTTTCTTAACATACTATCAATGTTACCTACTATTTACTTAGAACAGGACCATCACGATTTATTGGTATACATTTGACACAGTTTGAATTTTTCATTGATAAGTTTTGTTTCAAATGCTACTCGAAATTGACAAAATCCACGCAGAAAACTGTTTTTTATTCAACTTATTTTCGACTGCACGCAATGAAAGCATGAAATAGCTATGCTACTTTCCAAAACTCAGGGAAAAGTATTCACTTTAAGAAGTTGTTTGAAATTATCAATATGAAAAATGTTAATCAAAAGTCTTGTCCGTCGAGATAGTTCTTAGCCATGTTTGCTTAGATCGGGGTTTTTTTTTTAATTATGACTGGGATCTGAGATCGATAAATCACGCAAGGTTTTCTTCGGCTTCTTTTTGACCCCTCCCCCCTGGTGACATTTGGAGAGGTCCTTTACTACCCCTCAGTCCCCCTCACAACCTCACGTGTATCTTTTTTCGCCAGAATTTCGTAAAATAGACTCGCTATTTTGAAGTGTTTAACGGTACCGAGAAAAAGTATGTATTCATGTGGTAGATTTTATTCTTAGTTCGTTCCCTGTAGAACAATACTCGTGAGGTCTCCTTACCCCTCCCTCCCCCAACGTGATCTGTCGTGATTTTTTCGAGACCTATCGAACCTCGCGTGATTTGTGCACAAGCCCTTTAGGTTGATACAGGAAGTTTTTTTTACATTTATTTAAGTTATTATTACTTTACGCATGTTGGTTGTATGTTGTTGGACGGAAGCCGTTTAATAATCTACGGGCACGCTTGCTATTGTCTGTTTACCACGCGATGCATTAGACTGCGCCGATTTGTATCTGAAGGTTGCGCGGGCGCATCCCTACTACCTACCTACTTAAGGTATGTCAGTTGCGTAAGTTCACCCATGTTTATTCGCGCGGAATCAATAAAGCTTATTCATTATAGTCAACCGACTTTTTTTAATCTCCGCTGTCCGTCTGTCTGTCTGTCCGTCTGTCACCAGACTATATCTCATGAGCCGTAATAGTTAGGCAGTTGAAATTTCCACAGATGATGTATTTGCCGCTATATCATCCAATACTAAAAAACAGAATAAAATAAATATTTAAGGGGGCTCCCATACAACAAACGTGATCGGTTGCGTTAACTTCGCACCTCATTTGTATCCGGCGTCACACATACCAGGTGCAAACTTAACCCGGCCAGTTAAAATGGGATAGGTGTTTGTACGGAACCCTCGGTGCGCGAGTCCGACTCGCACTTCTCAGTCTGCTTACCACGCGATGCATTAGACTGCGCCGATTTGTATCTGAAGGTTACGCGGGCGCATCTCTGCTACCTACCTCCTAGTCTAGAGGTATGTCAGTTGCGTAAGTTCACTCATGGTTATTTGCGCGGAATCAAAGCTTGGGGGTTAATTAACTTTTTTTAGACTCCGCTGTCCGTCTGTCTGTTTGTCTGTGCGTCTGTCATCAGACTGTATCTCATGAACCGTAAAAGTTAGACAGTTAAAATTTTCACAGAAACCTCTCTCTTGCGATACGTGTCCTAAAGAATTTTCAAGAAAAAAAAAATTATATTCACATTTGCTAACGCACACCAGACAGAAATATTCATCCAGTTAGTTGAAAAGCAACGTTAAAACACACACACACACACACACACACACACACACACACAGATGATGTATTTCTGATAAAATAATATTTATCTCTTGCATACTCTGCTATTCTCGTATGGATTTACGTTAAACCTTGAATGCACATTGCACAAGCATATCTACCTACAGCTTATTTGAGCAAAGATGACCTTTGTTTGAATTGTATTGGAAACGCGGCAGTAGCCTTATACATTAGCAACGAATAGAACCATGTCCGCCACACCACGGTTGCCATGTGGAAAAATGAAATGTCCTGATAAAAATCCGGACATCACCCTGAAAGTCCTGACATTTCTGTTTACCTGCCATAAAAAATATATATCCTTTGTATGAGTAACTTTCGTAACACAACAGAAGCGATCGTAATTTTGTTATTATTAAGCCTTTAACTTAACTATAAGTACATGTTTTTTTTAAATGACTCTTTAATGAAAGTAAATGACCATACCTAGGATAACTCGGGGCAGGTTCTAGGGATAGGATATCGATAAAAAAGATGTCGATATAATTAAATTAATATATGTGCTCATTGAACATTCTCGATTACTATAAAGAGGTTCGATGTCATATCTGATATCGAGCCTCTTAAATTAAGGTCATTAATAAAAGTATGAGGATGTCATTTCAATCAAAATGACAATTTACGTATATTATGAAAATTATTTTAAAATAAACATGTAAATACACGTTTTAATATGTTTATTTGAATATGTGGAGAAATAAGTAATATTTATTTATGTCGATGACATTTAGAATATTTAGATGTTGACAGTAACATCAATATATTTTTTTGTCGATAAAATATTTTGCTACGTCACTTTTGTATAGGTGCCCCGAGTTATCCTAGGTATGTAAATGACATTTTAATGATTGTTTTTGTTGAGTATTTAATACACTCACATATATTTAGTACTAACTTATACCCTTCTTTTTTTATTTTTTTTACCCGTGACGACAAAATAGGGGTGTTATAGGTTAACATGCGTATCAGTGTGTCTGTCTGTGGCACTACAGCTCCCAAACGGATAGACCAATTTGAGAGCGGATTATTAATCGAAAGACTTGTCTGTCATGATGGGTTTAACTATGTTTAGTGGAAATAGGAACAGTAGTTTCCAAGATATACAGCTTTAATTGGAACAAGTCACAATTATTATTAATCGAAAGACTTAATTGTCTGTCGTGATGGGTTTTAGCTATGTTTAGTGGAAATAAGAGCAGTAGTTTCCAAGATATACAGCTTTAATTGGAACAAGTCACAATCAGCCAATTATTGAAGCTAAGAATTCCAAATTTTGTAGTTATGTTCAGTTTTAGTAGAATTTTTTATATCACTCATTGAATGAGGGTCTCATGATAAATAAAATATAAATAAATAAATATCGGACAATACAATAGAAAATGCTTTATTACACACCAAAAAAAGTTTACAAATTAAACACAGAAGCAATCATTTTAATAACGGTAGACAACAGGCGGTCTTATCGCTAAAGAGCGATCTCTTCCAGACAACCTTTGGGTACTGGACAACCTCACACAAATCGATCTAGTCCCAAATTAAGCTCAAGAAGGCTTGTGTTATGGGTACTAGACGACGATGTACATACTTATATATAGATAAATATATACTTAAATACAAAGAACAACCATGACCCAAGCACAAATATTCGAGTTCATCACACAAATATTTGCCCTGGCCGGGATTCGAACCCAGGACCGCCGGATCAGTAGGCGGGTCTATACAAACCGAGCCAAACGCGTCGTCTAGCTACTTCTATCAAGGGTTTTTAAAATTCTAATTTAGGTTGTTAGTTAAGATAATTTCTCAGCAATTACTATTCTAGTATCTTATCCGTTACGTACAACGGAAGTTGCTTCAAACGACAGGTGCTCAAAAAGATAAGCACACTGGCTCCATTATAGTTTGTAGTACACCTGCCTGCTGAGCCGGCGGTCCTGGGTTCGAATCCCGGCTGGGTCAAATATTTGAGTGATGTACTCGAATTGTTCTAGGGTCATGCATAGATGTTATATATACATATATGTATTTATATATTATGTATATCGTCGTCTAGTACCCATAGTACAAGTTTTGGTTAATTTGGGATTAGGTCGATTTGTGTAAGATTGTCCCTTAATATTTATTGAGAGCGTCATCATCATCATCATCATCATCGCAGCCGATAGGCTTTCGCTGCTGGACAATGGTCTCCCCGAAAGTTCTCCACAAGGATTGATCTTGCGCCTCACTCATCCAATTTCTACCCGAAATCCCAATCAGGGGGACTATGACGGTTGCGTTTATCACGTGATAAATAAGTGACAAAGCATCCGTCACGTTTTGACAAAATGCGAGTGTGAGTGACAGATGCTTTGTCACTTATTTATTTATCATGTGTTAAACGAAACCATCATAGTTCGTTGGTCCACCTCGTCGGGGGCCTTCCCATGTTGCTTCCTGTCCGCGGTCGCCACTCAAGAAAAAACAACTGTTAATGCTAGTTTTGCTGCTCAGTGTACATTACTATCTAGGCATGTAAACGGCAGTGAACTCGCCTAACTAGTTGCTAAACAGGACAAGTGAATAGTTAATAGTACAAATATAGAAAGCTGTCTTTATATCTTAGTGGAGTACCAGCTCTACATTCTTGCCGAGAAAGGTTGAGAGATACGGGACGAGAGTTATTTATAGGTATATACTTATATAGTTCTATATATAATTTAATGCATAATTAATTAATTTATGTTTCAAAAATTACTCGAAATTCACGCAGAAAACTGGTTTTTAGGGTGTACCCAAAGGATTAAGAATGGGACCCTATTATTATGAGTCCGCTGTCCGTCCGTCAGTCCGTCTGTTTGTCTGTCTGTCTCATCGGTTGCGTTAAAGTTGCACCTCATTTGTATGCGGCGCCTTACATATTAGGTGCAAACTTAACTTAACCCGGCCAGTTAAGATGGAAAGTGTTTGTAGGGAAACCTGGGACACTTGGCCGGATTTTCAACTTATTTTCGACTGCACGTAAAGATAGCCTTAAATAGCTACTTTACCATTAGGCAAAACGTATTAAACTTTAAAAAGTTAGTTGAAATCATCAATATATTTGTCATAATATGAAAAAAATACTCTTAAGAACTTTTTGCCGCGACCACTAAAGTGTGCCAGTGTGCATATGTTAATGACTACGGTTAGGTACAGTCCGGATACTCATAATTGAAGTACCTACTGTTCCCACGATAGAATTGCCGCAAATTGGTATAATTGTGGCTACCATCATGTGTGACGTAGTTTAAAAAGCGATAAGTTGCGTGGGATTTAACGGTAAATGCGCCTTTCTTGATAATGGATACGTATGTTGTGTCCTTTAAAAGGGCCATAGTTAAGCAGCCTTAGGATTTTTAGGATTCCGTACTCAAAGGGTAAAAAACGGGACCCTATTACTAAGACGCTGTCCGTCCGTCTGTCTTTCTGTCACCAGGCTGTCATGAACCGTGATAGTTGGACAGTTGAAATATTCACAGAAACAGACCGAATATCCAAAAACTAGCGAATATTCGGTACACTCCTACTATACAATTAAAAAATGTGCAATTAATTTACCCACATAAAAAAAAAACATTTCGGAAAATATAATTGTTTCGTGTTACGAAGTAAAATATTACAATGGTTCTTTGCTTTTTCGCTGAATGACTGTTCGTACCAATTAGCCATTTTGTTCTATTCCAAATACGACCAACTACTCGTATTAAGCATTAAATTACTAGCTGTATGCCAGTAATTTCACCGGTTCGGATAGCCGAGCCGTTCCACTTTTTATTGCACAGTTTATTCGTTTATGGTTGATTATCATTACGGCGGTGCGTTGACATAGAACACATAATAACTGTAAACTTGTGGCCGCGGCCGGAAAACCGCTTAAAGGCTAGGTCATACTGTGAGACTAGGTCATACATAGACCTACTCTTGATTATAACCCCCGATAAAAAAAGAGGGGTGTTATAAGTTTGACATGTGTATAGTACAAATTTTCTAAGCTAAGCTGATCCACTTACCTGCGTTCACAATGGCATTGTGTCTAATACAATCATATCTGCTTTTGTTTTCGTAAGCGCCAACCAGTTACTTACAAAAAAAGGTTAGAACTAGATTGCGTGGATATTGAATTTTCAACCTTATTCCTTGTTGAATAATGGTTGATGATGAGAGTTCATAGTCCTTTTTCTAGGAGAGTACGTTCTTGTTGAGTCGGGCGGTTGTAAAATTCCAAAAAAGTTATGATCACCATTATTCTGTTAGTATATTTTGTAGTCTAATGTCCAAGGAAATAGAGTCGATAATCTATATTAACCTTCCAAGGTGGTTACAATCTGCTTTTACTACGAGCTCGTTATCTTAATTTGTGGTTAACCACTCAATGGTATTCAGTTCTTAAGTAGATTAGCTTAAGCTTAGAAAATTTGTACTATAACTGTGTGTTTGTCTGTGGCATCAGCTCCCAAACGGTTGGACTAAATCGAAAGACTTGTCCGTCAAGATGGTTCTTAGGTTCTATGTTTGGTGGAAATAGGAACAGTAGTTTTAATTTGAACAAGTGACGGGATCTCAGCCAATATTGAAGCTAAGAATTCAAGATTTTGTACTTATGTTCAGTTTGAGTAGCATTTTCTATATCACTCATTGTATGTGGAAGAGAGTGCTAGTATCAAACGAAGTGCTTAGAATGAGTCCGAAGACTGGAATTGATTCAAGAATGTGAAGATATATTTTTGGAAGGCTCATGATGACCAGCTACTTGGGGTGGGGGGGGGGGGGGGGGTGTTTTAAATGTTTGACTTAGGTTACTATTACAAGCTTTTATTTGACGACGCGGTTGGCGCAGTGGTTAAGCAACTGCCTACTGAGCCGGGTTCAAATCCCGGCAAGGGCAAATATTTGTGTGATGAACACGAATATTTGTGCCTGGGTCATGGATGTTCTATGTATTTAAGTATTTATTTATCTATATTCTATATAAGTATTGTATATCGTCGCCTAGAACCCATAACACAAGCCTTCTTGAGCTTAATTTGGGACTAGGTTGATTTGTGTGATATGTGTTGTCTGATATTTATTTATTTTATTTTATTTGGTATGTATGTTCGGGTGGAATCTTGAAAGTCAATTTTGAAACAGATATCTTCAACCGATTGAGCTGAAATTTTGTATACCTAACTTTGATGACAATACAATAATTTGGAGCTGGTCTGATAATGGAGCCGGTGGACCTAGGAATTCTGTAATAGATTAACCCCGCTGTGATGTTTAAAATTTGCTAATCAAATTGAAACCAACTGATATTTTAACGTGAAGTTGAAATGTCCCGCACGGATTCGTGTTTAAGCATACGAAGGGTCAAAGCAATCCTACCGAGTTTGGGCTCTTTAGTTTAATGTTCAAAGAAAATTACAGTGCTATAAAAGCTTGCCACAAAAACTTATGTATTTACATGTCGCATTGTGATAATGGTCCTGTCACAGGGGACCGCATCCTTTTTTCAGTGGCTTACATAGCTTACTATTAGTTCCAATTTTCGCCACATGAATCCTACATACATATACCTGAAAATGGGCATCCTTTGTTCTTCATCACACACACTGAAAACAAATTGCCATCCGCCACGGACAGGGGCGTTTTTCGAACGGTCGACGAGAAAATTTTTGAGTATTGTATGACGTGAAAATGTTATGAACAAATGCCTTCCCTCTCCCATTTAGTCAGAAATAGGTACTAACTATATTATAGATTACGACTGACCTGAGCACAACAACATACCCTATTAGTTAGGGAAACCATTTAACATAATTAACTATTTTTCCTTCCTGAACCGTATCAAGTGGGTTTTAACACGGTTTTCTTGAACTACATGTACAATAAGACCATAATCTTTTAAAATAACCTCAAAATTTTGATGAGAAAACCCCGGCATTTTTACTCCAGTCCTCGATCACAAAAGTACAGAAGTATTTTTAACCCCGACGAAAAACGAGGAAAGGTACACATGTATATGAGACTATGAGTGTCGAGTGTGTCTTCGTGGCATTGTATAGATAGATTATATAGATTTGAGTGCAGTTTTTGAAATGGCTTAGTCTATGTGGAAATAAAAGCAGTGATCTTTAAGATACTCCGCTTTCATTGGAACAAGTGATTGAGAAAATCTCAGCCAATCAAGGGCTCATAATACCAGATTTTTTGGTCTTGTTCAGTTTTAATACCTGGTGTTATAATTGATTACATTGATTACTAGATTGATTTGTGTGAGGTTGTCCGATATTTATTAATTATAAGTTTGACATGTGTATTCGACGACGCGTTTGGCTCGGTTTGTAGACACCTGCCTACTGAGTCGGCGGTCCCGGGTTCGAATCCCGGCCGGGGCAAATATTTGTGTGATGAACTCGAATATTTGTTCTTGGGTCATGGATGTTATCTATATAATGTATTTATAATATTATGTATATCGTCGTCTAGTACCCATAGTACAAGCTTTGCTTAGTTTGGGACTAGGTCGATTTGTGTATGATTGTCCCTTAATATTTATTTATTTATTTATCCGTTTGGGATCGTAGCTCCCAAACGGATGGACCAATTTGAGTGCGGTTTTCTAAATCGAGTGACACGTCCGTCGAGGTGGTTCTTAGCTATGTTAGTAGAAATAGGACCAGTAGTTTCCAAGATATTCAGCTTTAATTGGAACAAGTGACGAGATCTCAGCCAATATTGAAGCTAAGAATTCCAAATTATGTAGTTATGTTCAGTTTCAGTAGCATTTTCTATATCACTCATTGAATGAGGGTTTGATGATGACCAGATAGTCCAGCTACTTGTGCTGGGGATGTTTTAGATTTATAATATACTAGCGACCCGCCCCGGCTTCGCACGGGTGCAATGCTGATAAATTATGCATGTATTATACATATAAACCTTCCTCCAAGTCACTCTATTTATTGAAAAAACCAGCATCAAAATCTGTTGCGTAGTTTTAAAGATCTAAGCATACATATGGATAGACAGACGGAAGCGACTTTGTTTTATACTATGTAGTGATAGTGATACCATTTATTAAATAAGTACGACGGGATTCAAAAACGCCAGTGTGTTTCTTGACCAAAGATCTCCATTCAGGACGGTTGGGGGCCTGCATCTCCCACGGTAGTGACTCAATGTCGCAGTTCTTCATGTGGCGTTTAAGCATATGAAGACGATCAGCTATAATTATAATAATGGTGTTATCTCGTGCCCGTTGTACTTACGGGTCTTTAATAACAAGATCGGCTACGTTAGCCACATGAGAGCACACGAACGCCACCAAAGGAGCTGAAGCTGTCGCCGTGGCCGAAAACGGTCAGGAGGATATATAAATATTAAATAAGGGTCTCATGATGACTTGCAGCTACTTGCGCCGAGGATTATTTTTAGTTTATAATGTAGGTTACTAATAAACATCCCTTTTCCTTGTTGCAGGACCATGGCGCCGGGCGCCATCTTGTCGACGTGAGCCGCCCCACTAGCGCCATCTAGCGATGAGCGATGCCGCGGATCAAGTACGCGTCGTTTCTGCGGGTGCTGGTCATCCTGGGGCTGTTCTGCATCTGGCTGCAGATCATGCTCTCCGCCAGCGGCGGTGGGCTGGAGAGGGACGGAGGTAAGACAGGAGGAAGTTGGTCTTTCTGGGAGTTATTTATTTGACGACGCATTTGGCTCGGTGTGTAGACACCTGCCTACTGAGCCTGCGGTCCCGGGTTCCAGGCCAGGGCAAATATTTGTGTGATGAACTCGAATATTTGTGCTTGGGTCATGGTTGTTCTATGTATTTAAGTATAATATTTATCTATATAAGTACGTATATCGTCGTCTAGTACCCATAACACAAGCTTTCTTGAGCTTCTTTATTTTATACTTTTAATTAAAATAATAATATTGCTTTGCTAATCCGCGATATAATATCGTGCCAGTTACAACCGAATCAAATCGAATCTGGAGTCGGACTCCAGACCGTCAAGATTTCCTCATGATGCCACTTAGAGGGCGAAGTACGTGTCGAGTACGTTTTGTTATTTAATAGCGGTTTGTTATATTTATCCATACTAATATTATAAATGCGAAAGTGCGTCTGTCTGTCTGTTACCTCTTCACGCTTAAACCGCTGAACCGACTTGATGAAATTTTGTATGGAGATAGTTTGAGACCCGGGAAAGGACATAGGATACTTTTCATCCCTAATAAATCGAGTGTTCCCGTGGGATGAGTGGGTAACACCGCGGGGCACAGCTAGTTTACGTATATATTTATATGAATGTAAGCAAGAAAAAATACGCAAATAATTAGAACGTGTTAGCACAAATTAACTGGCACGATATTATTTTAATTTCCAGGTACCGCGTCCAGATCGATAAGTATGTAGATGTTTTTGCAGATTCAGTTTTTAGAAAGTGACGAAGATATAGGGGTTGAAAATGTAAGAAAAAACTGCCATTTCGAATCAAAGTTGCGTTGTCTTATTTCCGCCGATTTGTGCGACTAAGTAATTAAACGTCCTCAACATACCACACGGGAATATCTCCATGGTGTCGTGACGGTTAATGGATACCATAACGATGATGAGCTGTCTACCATCAAGGTCACTCTGTATTAAGTTAAATTTTTCATCAATTTCACTGCTAAAGGTTGTGTGGAAGAGATCGTTCTTTAGCGATAAGACCGCTTGTTGTCTACAGTTATTTATAAATTGTATTTGTCTTGTTTCCTTTTGTAAACTTTTATTGGTGTGTTGTTGTATTGTATTGTATTGTCACTTTGACTGAAACCAAGGCAAGGCTTTAAAGCTCCCTTTCCGTTCAAAAATACTGACTGTTCTAGACATTTTTCTCTTATGATCAAACATGTTTTCTCAGCATATTATCAATCTTACTATACCTAGAACAGGGCAATTGCGATTTATGAGACCTCATTTGTATCCGGTGCCATACATATCAGGTCAGGAGAAAACTTAATTTAAGAAGTGTTTGTACGGAACTCTCGGTGCGCAAGCCGGTTTTTAACCACCGACGAAAAAAGAGGGGTGTTGTAAGTTTAACATGTGTATCTGCGTATCTGTGTGTCTGTCTGTGGCCTCATAACTCCCAAACTGATAGACCAATTTGAGTGCCGTTTTTTATATCGAAAGACTTGTCTGTCGACATGGTGTCTTAACTATATTTGGTGGAAATAGGACCAGTAGTTTCCAAGATATTGGGCTTTAATTGGAACAAGTGACAAGATCTCAGCCAATATTGAAGCTAAGAATTCTGTTAGGAATGCCTCGTCGGCCGGGTCCCAACATTGACATCTATGATAGCTCAGTTGTAGAACGATGTAGAAAAACACAAGGGTAAACGAAAACGATATATATTTAACACAAAAACAAATTAACACAATTAAAGATCGGAGCACAATTAAATTTAACACACAAATTAACACAAATTAAAACGCGAAATTTAAACTAAATCTTAACTAATGTAGTCCTTTATCTAACACTGATGAAACTACGCACTACTGACTAACAAGATGGTAATACACTGGACGAAAGAGACTGAACTGAAGTACTGGCGGATCGCTGATCTACGCACTGAGAAACAGAGTGTGGACTCGATGTTTACTGCAGATGTACTTGAGTGGTACTACTGGCGGACCGATGATCAACGCACTACTGTCTGCGTAGAGTTACGACTCCGTGTAACTCTACGCAGACTAAAGATGAACTTCCCCGATTGCAGAAACGGGCGTCCTTTTATTTGATCTGTTCAAGGTTTGTTTACATTCTCAGAGGGACGCCCGCTCTGTTACATTTCACTAATTTCTGATTAAGTTACAATTTTTATCTTAAATATAACTTATAGTTAATGATAAGGCTCATTTATAGAACACAAATCTATATGTGGTTTTGATGTGAGAGCTCCCGTTTAATCATAATTACATAAAATGTACACTATTTCTTTGTTCTGACTCAGAGTCCGTCTCGCTCACACGGGTCGAGATCTACACCTTTCTTGTCCCTCATATCGTGGCGCGCTCGGCGCGTCATGTTATTTTCATGTTTGCCGTGCTCGCAGCAGGTTGCGGCCGGTATAATGTAAAGTGATTTGACTCATACGTTCATGAGGAACATTAATACAAAGTTTCAGGATATTCTAAATTTTATCCTTAAGTTTTACATCCAACGTAAACAAACATGATTCCTTTGTCTCGCGCTGCGAGTGGAAAGTTACCAGGATGAGTCACACTTGTTTACTTTAAGACGTCGTGGTCTTTTAACTATTTTACATAGTATTTGGGAGCTCTCTTACAGTGAATTATTTCAGGAAAATAAGTGTTATACATAGTATAGCCGCTTTTAAGGGCATTTAGGAACACAAGAAAATATATTATTTATTTATCTTAATATTAATTTCGCCTTACTGTTTACAAGTATATTTAATCATTTATTTATTTATACATATTTATTACGTTGGCCTAGCTGTCCGTAACAAATTCCAAATTTAGTAGTTATGTTCAGTTTCAGTAGCATTTTCTATTTCATTGAATGAGGGTCTCACGATGTCCAGCTATTTGTGTGGGGGTGTTTGAATTTTTTTATTTAGTTTATTGAATGTACTCTTCAGTACATAGTAGAGTATAGGTGAAGAGAGCATACCTTGGGCGACCGCAGTGCTGCAAACTCTCCTGGTTTACCAGGAGATTGTATGATTTTTAAGATAGTCTCCTGATCTACTGATTACTTTTTGGACTCGAGCAAATCTCCTGGTTTTTGAAAAGTTGTTGGAGCATACCACAAATCACACCATTTTTTAATGTTTTTTTAACACACGCGGTCATTTGGCAACGTTGACATCCGATAATCGTCAACCGATTTGTGAGTGGAACGGAACGCGACTGATTTTGTCTATGGGTTTTGTCATTTTCTAATCTGAAGGGCTACTCCGATGTTCGATATTCGGCCGGCGTATAGTGTTGTCCCGTTTACCCATATATTAAGACAGACGATCGAGAGGGACGCCACTATACGACGGTCGAATTTTGAACATCTGAGTAGCCCTACTGGTTTTTTTGACTGGCACCTGATTTTTATGACCATAACCTCCTTGTTTATTACCTGTGGGAGTTTGCAGCACTGGGCGACCGACGGGGCGTCGTCCGGTCGGTCGGCCAAAGTACCGCTGGATAGATCTGGTAGAGAAGGATCTGCGTGAGCTCGGAGCCACAAACTGGCAAGAGATTGCGCAGGATCGGGTAAAGTGGCGAGCTCTGTGTCGGAGGCCAAGACTCATTTTGGGTCGCTGAGCCAGCGCAGTTAGTTTAGTTAGTTTATTGAATGTATCTTGGCACAACAGTGACCCGTAGCATCGAGAAGCGGCGAGACGTGACGTGACCGATATGTCAACACGGTTCAGCTTAGAGACAAAGCGCTATTAATATTTATAAGCGGTTACCGTTCACTTTGTACAGTCAGCTGCATAAGTGAATGCGCGAATCAAGGGTTCGGTAACTTATGAAAGGCTCTACCTATCCGTTAAGAATGCTGTTTGTTTTAGACATTATTCTCTATGATCAAACATGTTTCTTAACATATTATCAATGTTACTGGTTAGAACAGGGATATTGCGATATATTTTCTATTTTTTTATTTTTTTTTTATTTTTCGATGGTGGCAAACAGTTTGAATTTTTCATTTATTTTTGTTTCAGAAACAACTCGAAATTTACTTAATTTGGACTGAACTCAATGAAAGCATGAAATAGCTATATTTGTCATAATATGAAAAAAATAAGTATATTTGTCATAATATGAAAAAATACATTTTTAAATGTATAAGGCATCTTAACTAACTAATGTGCCCGTGAACTATGAGAGTTACCGTTGTCAAAGGTTGACTCAGAAAAACACAATTTTTCCCAGTCAAAGTTACATTCAGGGAGGCACAAACAATTAATATACGCGATATAATCCGTTTAAATAGTTTTAAGGGTTCCGTACCCAAAGGGTAAAAACGGGTTACTGAGACTTCGCTGTCCGTCGGTCCGTCAGTCCGCCCGTCCGTCTGTCACCAGGCTGTATCTCAAGAACGGTGATAGCTAGACAGTTGAAATTTTCACAGATGATGTATTTTTATTGCCGCTATAACAACAAATACTAAAAATACAATAAAATAAATATTTAAGGGTCGATCCCATACAACGAACTTACAGATAATGGTACGAAACCCTTCGTGCGCGAGTCCAACTCGCACTTAGCCGATATTATTTAAATGTGTGACAGTCGCGGCAACCGAAGAAAATATTAAAAACATTGTAACTTTTGCCTCTGCCTGTACCATTGTACATCTGCCCCGCATATCCTTAACTCATTGAATAGACTTAAACATACCACATTCCTATCTACTTTTATATGCACATCATATAGTTACATTATTGAAAACATCGGTAACTTTCGTGAGAATCGGAATAAAAGATAGGCGGTAGTTGTAAGGATTTCTTAAATAACCTAAATTAAAAGTTTAAAACACCCCCGAAAGCCTCCCCCGAGACCCTCATTCAATGAGTGATGTAGAAAATTCTACTAAAACTGAACATAACTACAAAATTTGGAATTCTTAGCTTCAATATTGGCTGAGATCTCGTCACTTGTTCCAATTAAAGCTGAATGCAATATTGGAAACTACTGGTCCTATTTCCAACAAACATAGCTAAGAACCTTGTCGACGGACAATTCTGCGTCTCCATTTTCAGTTTGGCCTTAGGTGTTCAGATTGTCGGCTGTTTTCACCTACTGGTCCCATTTTTTCACCGATTCTTGTGAATAGGTTCAATAAGTATAAAGTATATATATTTTTTGTCGATTGAGGTATTCGAAAATTTTCTAGATGGTGGTAAAATAATCAATATTTATCATTGTACGGAAAGGTCTGCGAGTCAGACTCGCACTCGATTGGTTTTTACTTTTTCAATCCTTATTTCTTCGCCATTTTGAATGTCGAATAACAATATCGAATCAATTCAAATGTATTAAATCAATGTAGAAACATTAACTCTTACAATGTCACAATGTTATGAATAATTGGACATGCGCAGACGCAGAACTAATTTATTATTGAATTTTACAAGGAAAATAGTTCGCTGCGCATTTATGGTGCTTCGACGAAGGTAATTTGATTAAATACGGTAAATGTCACGACATCCAGGTTTCTAGTGCTAGACCAAACTAGTGGCTTCTACCTAGACCTCGCGAGTTTGTTTTGAATGGCAGCACGTCTAGCTTAACTATGACAGACTAACTGTCACATTCCTTCCAATGCCGTGCCCTACAGCGTGTTACTGTAAATGGTCTTATCTTTATACGGATGTCATAGTAAGATACGTCCTTTTGCCGTAGCATGGTAGTCTAGGCTAGCATATCTCGCCGCGACTTCGCTTGTCGCGCGACTACCCCCTTGCTCGCACGGTATCGAAAAGAAAGTACTGTACTGCAACAAAATGCTGTAACTTATAACTCAAGTTTTTGCAACTGTACCCATGCTTCAGTTTTACTAATTATAACTACATTCTAAATACTTCTAGAAAACTAGATACAACCACAACTTCTACTATATTCCTGTACTCATTTTTATTTTAATTTATTTTTCTTATTCTTTATCAGTTTACTTAAATAATACAATTGTAGCTCGAAAAAAATCATTTTGCTGTAAATTATCCCATTTTAACCGTTGTTACTATTCCCACTCGTTTGTTAATGATACTGAATGTCGGACGAACTCAAAGCCCCTATGGCACAGATATATATTACCTAGTTTAGGGGACGGAAGTTTGACCATTTATTAATGACCTATCTTGTACAAACTGTCCATAGCTTTACTACCTTTACCTACATTGTAACATGCTTATGTACAATAAAGATTATTATTATTATTTGTTTCTCATTTTTTGAGTCTCGGGCTCATACGTCCCAGTCTTTTGGAAGGCTTGCGTGGGGATATGGATCCAACACGTAGAGGCCCCTTGGAGAAATTTGCTGCGGCTGTTGCCCTGCTGGGACCCGTTCCTGATCATATCAATAAGATGATACATCCATGAACCGGTCCCAGCAGGTGATTGAACTATTGCATTAATATGGAAAAGAAACCGGGCTATTAAAATGAAGTTTGGATGGACTATTTATGTGGGCTATTGCAGTAGAAAAATGTCACCCGCCGTAACCATCTATGCGACTGTTACCTCTGGCGGGTGGTGACTCGCCCCTCACTAGGTGGGCCCCGGAATGCCATCGCGCAGACGGCCGGAAGCAACACGAGCGTGAGGGCTCAGGGGTGTCGAGAGGTGTGCTGCGCTTTCTCCGAAGTTACTCGCGGCGTGATGCCCTTTAACACTTCCACCCCTGGAGCATATAGCTCTAACGCTCCTCTCTGGACGGCCAATGAAGGCAAGCCAGAGCTGAGAGTCCTACGGGTCCTCTTGGGTTTCCACTCCGGCCGATGAAGGCACACCGGAGACGAGGACCCTGACCGACTCTCTGGAGATCTCGGGTCCGTGGGGTCGTCACTCCCCAACAGCTCGCCACAAGCTGCCCTGCGGGCTTATTATTATTATCCTGTATGTCGCACCCGCTCACGGGACAATAGTGTCCCGGACCTTTGGGAGGCGTGCACGGAGCCGAAGCCAACGAGCAGAGGCCCTTTCGACAATTTAATGAAATGTAAGGGGTACGCCATGCGGATGCTCCCCCTGCCTGTGTCATGGGACGCACACAGAGACAGCACCCGCAAGATGTAAGAACTATTGTGGTTGTATGGAGTCTAAACATGGTACTAGGCTATTACATGAAATGCGATGGACTAACTACTGGGCTATTGTTTGAGACAGCCGGACGTCTACCAAGAAAAGTGTCTCATAGCAAAAAAACTGGTAGACGATGACTCGCCTCCCGCTAGATGGGCCCCCATAAATAGCGACACATAGAGTGGCCTAAGGGCAACACCGGTGCGGAAGGCTAAGGGTGGAGAGGTGTAATACTGGGCTTTAAACCGAAGCCAACTAACCCCTTACGTTTCCACATCCGCCCCCGAGCCGCAACTCTCGCGACTCCACTCTGCCCGGCCGGTTAAGGCAAGACAGAGGCGGAGGCCCCGACCCATCACCCCCCATCAGGACCCCCAGGAGTACTCAGGTACGTGGGGTCGCTACCCCCCAACAGCTCGCCATAAGCTGCCCTGCGGTGTATTATATTATTATTATTATTTGTATGTCGCACCCTTTCACGGGACAATGGTGTCCCGGACCTTTGGGAGGCGTGCACGGAGCCGAAGCCAACGAGCAGAGGCCCTTTCGACAATTTAATGAAATGTAAGGGGCACACCATGCGGATGCTCCCCCTGCCTGTGTCATGGGACGCACACAGAGACAGCACCCGCAAGATGTAAGAACTATTGTGGTTGTATGGAGTCTAAACATGGTACTAGGCTATTACATGAAATGCGATGGACTAATTACTGGGCTATTGTTTGAGACAGCCGGACGTCTACCAAGAAAAGTGTCCCATAGCAAAAAAAAGGTAGACGATGACTCGCCTCCCGCTAGATGGGCCCCCATAAAAAGCGACACATAGAGTGGCCTAAGGGCAACACCAGTGCGGAAGGCTAAGGGCGGAGAGGTGTAATACTGGGCTTTAAACCGCAGCCAACTAACCCCTTACGTTTCCACATCCGCCCCCGAGCCGAAACTCTCGCGACTCCACTCTGCCCGGCCGGTTAAGGCAAGACAGAGGCGGAGGCCCCGACCCATCACCCCCCATCAGGACCCCCAGGAGTACTCAGGTACGTGGGGTCGCTACCCCCCAACAGCTCGCCATAAGCTGCCCTGCGGTGACTGACTGCGCTGGTAAAACCAGCGGGCGATGGGGTCGTCACATCCCTACGCCTTTATTATTATTATTATTATTATTATTATTAAAGTGACAGGTAGTATTTGTCGCGAGGCAAAGAGTCGCGAGTCACAGTTATGCTATACGTGCAATACCCTTACCATGAGTATACGTGACCATACTCGCTAGCAACAGCGTAACGATTTGCATGGAGAATAGTACAGTGCCCCTAGCGATTTACTTTACACAACTACAATTCTCCATAAAAAAAATGGTTGCCGTTAAACTACCCAAATATAGTCCAGTCCACACAACTATGGTCCAATTTAATCCTAAAATTACTCGTTAATATATGATAATTATAACGAATAAACTCTAAAGTGAACAACATAATTAAACAACTTAAATAAAAACGTATAAAGTCACTGATAGAATATGGATTCTGATTAAAAAAACGAGTTTTGTTTTGGACCATAGTTGGATGATTGGACTATAGTTGGGTAGTTTTACGTTGTCTGTAAAGTCGGTTTACGGACGATAATTTTACGTGATAACGTCATAAGAAAATGTTAATGAAAAATTGCATATTTTTATGAATTGAATGCCGGCCGATGGAGTGGAAGAGACATAGATGCGTCACAAGCCGAACGCTTAGGCCGATCGCGCGTCTCTATCGCTTGTTCCGCGCTCTCGCTTGCACGCTCGGCTCAGGCGGAACGTGACAATGAGGCATGCCTTTTCGTGCGTGCAGCCGGCGTTCATCGATTTATAAGACGTTATCAATTATCACGTCAAAATAGTTGACGCACTCGCTGGCGAGTACAGTCACTGTCAAACTCATGATACGGGTACAGGCACAAAACAGATAGGTACAGAAGTCAATCTACATACAAGCGCGCTCGAGCAAACGCACACACAGACATTGAGGAATATTTATTTAATTAAATATTTCTTCCAACTTATCCGAGGTCATGTAGAAAATCCGCAACTTCTTTCGCAAATAGGTCCCTCGTGTTCCCACCCTGCTCAGGCGTGACCGCCGCCGCGGCTTTTTCGCCATCCCCCTGGCCAGGACTCGTGCTCTCGCGTCGTCCCCCTTGCACCAAGCCCTATCACTCCTGAATGCTATTCTTGATAGTGACAGCCAACGCGACATTCTCTTCACCCTAGAATCTAGATTTTTAACCGCATCATGTCGTTTTCTAGAGGCAAGAGTGACCCCGAGCTCAATTTAGGTAGACAGCATAGCCTCGTATTTAAGTTAAGTTCCTAGTTGTTTTCGTATAGCGTAAGGAGACATGGGTATAATTATAATAATATATATTTTGTTATTAACTGAATAATAGTATGTCAGTTGACATAATTAGTATTGTAGAAATAATTAGTTCACATAAATAATGTAATTAAATTTGTAACAATTAGCACGTAAGGTTTAACTGTCAGTGTTAAATTGTAATAAATTGTAATAAATAAATAAATAAATCATTGCTCACGGACACGTCAAGCGGATGGCACTCGCGCTCGCACTGGTCTGAACTGGTCCGAGATATCGTGTCCGTGAGCAATGTGCGTTTGCTCGAAAGCGCTTGTATGTAGATTGACTTCTGTACCTATCTGTTTTGTGGTTCAGGTGGAGAATATGGTTCGTTTGCGATTACACTAGGGCCTTGACGAAAAACCAAGACAATTAGTGTCACGACAGATGTTACATTGTGTACACAATATATACATGTAAATCGTTTGCATACACACCGACCGCTCTAGAAGAAAAACGGCGTATGGCCCCTGTGTTTTACTAAAATTTACGACATTTATACTTTAGTTTGATCGTTATGTTAATAAGTCTTGAATATTGAATACTAACTGTCTCAAGGCCGTTGGCGACCGTATACAATTAATGTAATTTATTTAATTATTATATTTTCTCATCTGTACATTCTCATGAAGTGGCAATGGGCAGGCCACATAGCACGCAGAGCAGATGGCCGATGGGGCCGTAAAGTGCTCGAGTGGAGACCTCGGACCAGCAAGCGCAGCGTAGGACGTCCACCTACGAGATGGACAGATGACCTTGTAAAGGTCGCCGGAAGGCGCTGGATGCAGGTCGCTTCCAACCGGTATATATGGAAGTCCAAAGGGGAGGCCTATGTTTAGCAGTGGACGTCCTATGGCTGAGATGATGATGATGATGACATTCTCATTGTAATAAACTAAATTAAAAATTTGAAACACCCCCGACACAAGTAGCTGGTCATCATGAGACCCTCATTTAACGAGTGATATAGAAAATGCTACTAAAACTGAACATAACTACAAAATTTGCCATTCTTAGCTTCAATATTCGCTGAGATTGGGTCACTTGTTTTTGGATGAAATGTTATTAATTATTGTATAATGAATATTTAGGAATGTTCATAAAATAAATATATAGGTGTAAGTTTATGTGTATATTTACCCATAATATGCGTACTTGTTTTCTGTTAGTATCTAATTATGTGCTCCCTTCGCCTTCTGCTGCACCTACTCTGTATTAGATTACATTTTTCATCAATTTCACTACCCAAAGGTTGTCTGGAAGAGACCGCTTTCACTGTTGTCTACCGTTGTATTGTTTCCTTTTGTAAACTTTTATTGGTGTGCAATCAAAATTGTTGTATAGGAGACATGTTCACGTTTGATTCTCTACTTATTTTCTTTACTAATGGCATGAAACTACTAATTTTAATTAAATCTACTAATTTTCAGATTCCACTTACGAAGTAGAAGTAGATAACAGGATATTAGTAACAACGGAAAGAGGTTTAATTTTTGTTGCTTTTTTTAAATGTGTTTGACGTCTTCTGTACACTGGTGAAGGTATCGGATATTATGGTGAAGGGGGGAAGGAGGTTTCCATAATCGGTTGCATAAAATTTTTCGTCATACGTAAGGCAAACACGCTTCAACCTTGATGACAACCCGAATTTTGAACTTTTTGACATATATGTAGTAAGTTTTTATTAAATCTTCAGGTTTGGAACGTTTTGCATAACTACGTCCATTTGTCTTTTGGCATAATTGTCGTAGGCATTATTTTTATTTTTCTCTGACACTGATACCGTTTTATTGTCATTCTTGTATTACCTTGTTATTACCACAATAGAAGAACAAGACGCTATGACTGTGAACAAACTAAATAATACACTAGATTGTCTTTTAGATTCATAAGAAAATCTACAGCGATCCTCGGTTTGGGTCATAGTTGATCCAGCCAGTCTCAGTCAAGCCATTCAGCGGGGCAATGCTAGCATAATGGGGACTTTTGGACCGAATATGGCACTGGGAGGAGATTTAATACATTCAGTTTTCCTTGACGAGGCGTGTCGCGGATTTATTTCTTGGCATTTGATTCTGACGAAGCTTGTTGCGGATATACTTTGTGAATTGCATGCATTATTTTTAAATTTCCGAAGCATCAGTTTTTTTTTTGGTCCATAGTTGTCAGTTTTTGTCATTATCATGACTTTAACCATCATCTGCCCCAAAATTTTAAGAGATAAGAATGACAAAAAAACGCCGTAAATATGCTGAAGATTCGTCTAGAAGATTATTTATTTCTAGGATAGTTATTTGGCTTCAGTTGTATATTTCGTACGTTCCAAATATGGAACAAGGTGTGTTTGGAGGTAACCGTGTGTGCCAAAAATAGGGGTGTGTGTGTGAAGGTGTAAATGTCTTTTGTGGGGTTTTTACTATGTGTTGTTTTGGTAATTTCCAATCAATAGCAGAAAACAAAATCGTCTTCATTCGCTTGCCCTTAACCTTTTGGACACCAAAGACGGTTGTGGCCATCAGCGGAAAATTTCTCCACCGACGCCAACGTCGGCCACAGCCGTCCAAATATCAATGATCGAAAACTTTGTAATTAAAACCGATATGTTTTGCCTGCTGATAATGTATTGTCAGATAAATTATAATCTTAGCTTTAAAAAAAATGATAAAAACAATGTAGCTTTCAGGTTATAAAATTCAATTCATTTAATTGTTAAGAGGCCTTATCCTTTTAAAATATCAGCATTGTTTTAGACATTTTTCTCTATGATCAAACATGTTTCTTAACATATTATTGATTTGACTCCCTAGAACAGGGCTATTGGGATTTATTCGTATATATTTGAAACATACAGTTTGAATTTTTCACTGATAATTTTTGTTTCAAAAACTATTCGAAATTGACAAAATTCACGCGGGAAATTAGTTTTTCAACTTATTTTCGACTACACGTAATGAAAGCATGAAATAGCTATGTTAGTAACATAGCTATTTCATGCTTTCATTACGTGTAGTAACATAATGTTACTACCTAGAACTCGGGGAAAAGTATTATTCACTTCAAAAAGTTGGTTGAAATTATCTATTTGTCAGAATTAGTTTTTTTTTTAAAGGAGTAAGGCCTCTTAAGATATAATTGCAAGCACCTAGTCCTTACTGATTTAGATGAAAAAGTAAAACATACTATGTCTTACCCTCACAGATGTTTAACGCCATACCAGTATGTCTAGCATAGCTTTGACACGCGACTCTTTGTCGCGTTAGAAATACTATCTATCCCTTTCCATTCAATGCCGTGCGAGCAAGACGAGACCGAGCGCGACGGCCATACGAGTGAGCGAGATACACGTGCCGCGCACCGCTGCCGCTGTCGCGCAGTCGTGGCATCTTCGTCACGGACCACAGTCCATTCTTCGTTCCGTTTCCGCGTCAGTATTTTAAGACGGCCATTTTGTGAATTCGACAACAGTTCTGGAGGTGGTGGTGGTGATGGTGATGATCGTTGAAACTTGAAAATTTGTTATAATAACTGTTCATCTATTTATGAGAATATATCACTATTCCTTTTCCCACACTATCAGTTCACATTAAGTATGCACCTGGTAACTATAGCGTCGCATACAAATAAGGTCCAAACTTAACGTAACCGTGTTATACACTTCGCGGTTTCGTTCTCGTCTGTTTCCACTTCCACCTCCATAACTTAACAAATCTTACGAAATTTTAGGAACGCAGAATGTGTCACTAAAGTGAAAAGAGTGATATGTGTGAGTGAGATAGGTACTGAGCTAAATGAATCTTCAGTGAGCGAATGAGCTAGTGAGCTAAACCAAATGATATAGCTAGTTTGAATCACTCACTCGCGAGCTACACATATCTACTAAAATCTCGTAAAGATTGGTTAAGATATTGAGGTGGAATCAGACGAAAACGAAATCTCGATTTCTATTGAAAAAATCGGAAAATTCAGTGATGCCTAACTCCGTCTATGGCCGTAGCGTCATTGTAAGGGGGCCCTTTCTCTCAAATAATTAAGTGTTCTGGGTCTTTTTGGACCGAGGGCCACCGCCAATCAGAGGCCCGAGGCATTTTGCCCGTCTAGTCACCCATTATTACGCCACTCTCCATCTCCGGACTTAGAGGGCCAGGGCCCCTAGGCACTTGGGGCCTCCCCTATCTCGAAACAGTTTCAGCGAATGAAATATTAGGTACAGTTGCCGGCAAACTTCTTGAACATAACCTTGACTGCGTAGCCGATTTACGTACAAATGTACATGCGCAGATCCGCTATTGTTGTTCAAAAAGTTTGCCGGCAACTTTAGTAGTATTTTAAGTGATAGATAAAGCATTATTACGGTGCAAATCCTGCTTCTGCGACTGGGACTTGTGGGTTAGGGGTAAATACAGCACTAACCTCTGTCCTCATTTCTAGCAAAAAAATAACCTCCACTATTTTAATTTCCAGAAGAGCTGATGAACGGCAACGAGACATCAGAGCAGGTGCTGGCGCTGGTGCCTCAGGAGCTACATAAGTACCTGACCGTCCATCCTCGCAACAATACTGGTAGGTCCATTCGCTTTCTAGGCTTTCTCTCCTTATAGTAGAGTTGTTAGTCCGCTGTTTTCTGACATAATTGTGCGCATCGGGTTACAAGCATGAAATTTCTACCACAGATAGAGTGTTCCACGGTGATTATTTTCAGATGTGGAGGGAAGTCAGATTCGTCCCCTGTGAGGCGTGAGAGTGGAGTGAATAGGGCCAAGTATCCCTCTTTTCTTTCTTTATTGCTGGTCAGTTAAGTCTACCAGGACGTGTTTGGTATCGTTTCCGTGTAAAACAAATATCAGAAATTATTTTTTTATGTTATTTTTGTATAGTTCTATATAAAAATATGGATGTATGGCCGAAAAGGTGAAAATCACAAGTTTTTTTATTCAGTGAGGTAAATTAGTTCAATTTCGTGAACATTTTCAAATTATTATTATTATTTTAAAAAGCTCATTGAATCTAGTTTCTAATAATATATGCATGTTGGGCACTTCTCATACAAACAGTAGCTTAAAATATATCTTTACGTCGGCGTAACCAACGTAAATCTCCGAACGCATCCTATTTCGCTTCATTAAATACATTAAATAATGATTATTAACATGCTTTTACATATAATATATACTATATACGTCCTAAAAAAACAAATTAATGCAATTATAACAAAATATTTTTTTGTTAATGTATCACGAGCACACGGGCTAATCTCAACATCAACAATTTATTTAAGTTACTGTTTGTATGAAGAGTGCCCAATATGTATATTTTTTTAGAAACTAGATTAAATTTGCTATTTTGCGATATTTTTGTTACTTGCGAATATTCAGGAAATATAACTAATTTATCTCCCTGAATAAAAAAAACTTGTTGTGATTTTTACAATTTCGGAAATACAACCATATTTTTATATGGTACTATGAATAAATAACATGAAAAATGAATTACTGATATCTGTTTTACACGAAAACGATACCACACAAGTCCTAGTAGCGTTATCTGATCAGTAATATAAAAAGAAAAAGAGGACTCCTTTGTCCTATTCACCCCGCTTTCCCGCCGCACAGAGGACGAATCTGACTTCCTTCCACATCTGAAAATAATCACCGCAGAATACTCTATCTGTGGTAAAAATTTCGTGGTTGTATCCCGATGTACACAATTTCGCGACTTAGCAAAATGTACTAGAACACGCAGGCTAAGCTTAACATCAACATTTTTTTCAAGGTATTTTTTGTATCAGATGTGCCCAATATGTATAGGTACATTTTTAAAAACAAGATTAAATTTGATGTTTAGTAATATTTTTTAAAATTGTAAATATTCAGGATAGATAACTAATTTATCGTTCTCAATAAAAAAAACTTGTTGTGATTTTTACCTTTTCGGCAATAAACCCAAACTTTGATATGATACTGTTCTTAAATAACATAAAAAATCAATAGCTGATATCTATTTTACACTAAAACGATGTCGCACAAACCCTAATAGCCTTTACTGCTCAGTAATAAAAAAAAGAAAAAGAGCAGTACTTGGTCCTCTTCACCCCGCTCTCCCACCACACAGGGGACGAATCTGACTTCCCTCCACATCTGAAAATAATCACCGTGGAACGCTCTATGTGTCGTAAAAATTTCATGCTTGTAACCCGATGCGCACAATTTCGCGGCTTAGCAACTCTACTATTAGAGATTTCTCACAGACTAGCCGCGCGCCGCGGTTTTACCCGCTCATCCCACGGGAACACTACATTTTTTCGGGATAAAAAGTAGTCTATGTGTTAATGCAGGGTGTTAGCTACCTTCATACCAAAATTTATCAAAATTGGTCCAGCCGTTGGAGCGTGAAGAAGTAACAAATACACATCAACACACTCACAAACTTTTGCCTTTATAATATTAGTATGATTTAGCAGTGGCATTTCCTCTAATAGCTAGATTTCCACGTGTGATCTCACAGATATTTATCAAAAGACTAGAAGGTGCCCTACGCGTATTTTTTTAGACCTTAATCGGGTAAAAAGTATCCTATAACCATTTTTAGATGTCCAGGTATCCCTGTACCGAAATTGGTTAAAATATGTCCAGCCGTTTCAGCGTGGTGCGAGGACAAAAGAAGTTATGAAAACAGATGGCGCCAGGCTGGCGTAGCACCGCCCGTCCATGCAAAACAAATGACGCTCCCGCATCACGCTATGATTTCTCCATAGAAAAACTATTGTCAATACATATCTAGAATTTTGTAATAGTATAGATGTCTCCATTTCAGCAAACTCCACCGAACTGCCGAAGAACATAACGGAGATCCGGCGCGCCATCAAGAGGTATAATGAAGCGCAGACCATATACAATGAGGACGTGTATGGGCCCGTGCAGAACGACACTGTTATCATCGCTGTGCAGGTGAGTGAAGGTCATGGTAGTGATGGTCATGGTAGTGACGGTCATGGTAGTGACGGTCATGGTAGTGACGGTCATGGTAGTGACGGTCATGGTAGTGATTGACATTCTAGTGATGGTCAGACTGGTCTCGGTCAGTGTGGAGACAGGGTGGAGACAATAGGGGTAGTGATGAGGAGCCATCAAGAGGTATAACGAAGCGCAGACCATCTACAATGAGGACGTGTATGGGCCCGTGCAAAACGATACTGTTATCATCGCTGTGCAGGTGAGTGGAGGTCATGGTAGTGACGGTCGTGGTAGTGACGGTCATAGTAGTGACTATCATGGTAGTGACTGTCAAGTTAGTGACGGTCAGACTGGTCTCTGTCAGTGTGGAGGCAGGGTGGAGACAGTCAGGGTAGTGATGAGGAGCCATCAAGAGGTATAACGAAGCGCAGAAGATCTACAATGAGAGTGTGTATGGGCGCGGAACAAGCGATAGAGAGGCGCGATCGGCCTAAGCGTTCGGCTTGTGACGCATATCTATCTCTCTTCCACTCCATCGGCCGGCATACGTTATCACGTAAAATTATCGTCCGTAAACCGACCTTACAGACAACCAATTTTTTTTTGACTGACCCATATACTATCCTCATTTTTTATCAATAAAGTCAACATGCCCGACCATTTCTAAACAGCTTTTTTTTAATAAGACTAGTGTATATTTTGTACTATGACAATAGGATTCACCTAAGGCAGGAATTTGGGTTTGTTCATCTTCCTCCGCGCCAGCAACAGCTGTTTTCCCCTCAGACCCTCGCACCTCACGGGTTTCGGGACGAGCCGAGACACTTTCTGGGACCGCTTTACTCTCGTCTTCTTCTCATCTTCATCGGGGGAAAGGGGAGGATACTCTATCTTCTGCATCCAAATCAGTTGTTTCTCCTTCGGTATGCGCTTTTCGAGGATGAATTTTCTTGGGACCTGGAAAATTTAAGCTTTTGTACTTGGGATATTTTGTATATAAGTATACAGTGACTTCAAATTGGTAATATAAAATTCGTGTTTTGCATCATATCTAATGTAAACAGGTGTGTAATGATGGATATAACATCTTTTCATATAATTTCACTAGATATAACAATGTTTGATATAATGATTCATTTGATATAACAACAATAAGCATAATTTCATTGAATATAATTTCAATTAGTATAAAAATAAATTATATAACGTTGATATTTGCAAGATACCCTAACACTCCTATCGCTTCGCTCGTCTTCGTACTTTTACAGAGTGATTCCCATTTGTTCCATGGAACTGTGACGTCATAGAAGTAAGTGATATTTTAATTTTTAATTGTTCCATAGAACTTAAAAGATTGCCAAATATTATTTCTTCTATAGAACTAGAATACTGTGGAACAAACTCATATGGCAGTATTGTAAAGTTGTTCTATAGAACACATGGCAAACTTGATTTTTAAAATTGTTCCATGGAACTGACAGGTTAGAATGAAATAGCAAATAATATTCTTTATCTACGCACATATCATTAGTGCTCTAAAATGCGTTCAGAAACCGTAGGAAATGACCAGCATTACTACAACCAATTTTACTATGAGAACTTTCTTATCTGTGGCAGTAGGTAAAATCTGTACTGTAATATTATAACAGTATCAATTTTTGTAAGGTTATGAGTTTAAATTTGGAACAGCTGTCAAAACTAAAGTAGGTCTCTATTCTAGTATCCATAGATATTAATATTGTTATCGATACGAAACGTCAATTCAGTATGTTTTTTTATAAAAACCGCACGACATTTAATCGCGACTCGCGAGTGACATGAGAATATGGATACATTCGTTTGTATATGATTTAGAAAAAAAAACATTCGTCTTGACGGAGGTTCGAATTGCCGCCATTATTGTTGTCATTTGTTTGCTGGTTCTTTGCTGTTACGAAAGTATAATTGTGATAAGTTTATTGTAATTCACATTTTAGTTGAAAATATTGTTTCAATGTAAATGTAAATTACAACTATGACAATAAATAATCTGTTTATGTATTTGTTCAGATTTATTTCTTACTGCATTAGTATATGTCGTTTTTAGATATTTTACAGGTAGCACTAGTGGTGCCGGTCATTTCCTTATGGCTTCTGAACCCATCTTAGAGTACTTATGATATGTGTGTAGATAAAGTAGTGTATACAACTGTACATAATTAGGCCTTAAAACACTCGTGTGATCCTATTATGAAACTCGCTGACGCTCGTTTCATAAAACCACACTCGTGTTTTAACCCGTCAAGCGTCCAGTAGACTAACGTTAGTCTACAGCAATTTTGTGCCGGTAGCGTCCAGTAGACACACGCTAGTCTACAGCCCAAACCGCTCATTGGATCAATTTCTCTGCATCGATTCGTTATGGTGGCAGCTTGATAGATATTTTACTATCCAACAACAGCTATCAGAGCACACAAATTTGATTTTTAACCAATCAGAATCCTCAATAGTGACGCTTAAATATTTTTTTTCTCTACATTGGCGGAATTCGTCCGCCATTTCGAAAATCACTTGCATTTGAGGTGTCATGTCGTGTAATAAATATGTCCAAATCTTTTAAACGGAAAGTGTTTATATTATGTATTATATATCAAATTACTGGCAATTAAATAAGGTTTTCGTTTTTAATGTTAAATTTAGCCGCACGACATTGTTTCCTAGTGAAAAAAGTCCTCAAGTTTGAATGACGCAATAATTTTGCAATGATGGCCGTCGTAATTCATTTGTTTCCTAATTTTCAATTGTTCAAAACCTTACGAACAAATAATAGTTTTATAATACACTTTCTCAGGATTTCATTTCATATATTAGATTGGTGTAAGGTCTTGGGAATTTTGATAGATTTATGATTTTGTTCAAACAGTGCTCAATTTCGCGGCAAATCCGCCATGGCAATTGCGATTTGGGCGGCGTAAGTTTGTAGCGTGCGCGCACGTTCTCGTAAATAAATATTTGTTGTGAAGTAATTATTAGGTGTTTAGTAGTGAATTTACGTAAAATTGACGCATAAACTAGCCAGTATCATTTTAGTGTATGTAAAATGTGATATGTGGTTTTAAATTGAGTGTAAATTGTGAATGATTAGTGACGGATGTGACGGAAAGCGAACATCTTGGAATATAAATAAATGTACATCTCACTACAAGTAAGTGCGGCTATTATAACATATTGTGCCGAATTCCAAATTTATCTAGCTCTCTAACGATATATAACACATCTCATATAATTATTCTCGGGGTAGGTAAAATTCCCATCTTTAGCGGAAATTCAGCCGTTTTAAAATGCACAAATTAAATTTCGCTAGGTCGTGACGAAGAGCAAATTTCGAAAAAAAAAAACTCCGCTCCAATCTATGGTGCAAGTTTAGCCGGTGGCTGACTCTGCATCGACCTAGTATTAATAGTACATTACGTAACAAGGGTGGTAAACGAGGAATTACAACCGAGTGTCTATTAGAAGCCCGGAGCCGAAGACAAGGGCTTTAATGACACGAGTTTGGAATTCCGTTACCACCAGTCACGTACGACGTTTTTCATCACACTTTGGAGGAAATAACATAGAAGTAATAAATAATAGTCAATACCAAAATTACTTACCGCCCGGTTCTCTTGCATGTAAAACCTTGTTTCCGAGCAAGTGTGATGAAAAAAAAAATATAGCACTGATTAGTGATTACTTACTAGAATTTCATTACAAACTTCCTCGGTTGGTACATAACGTGGGATGTGGTCGACTCTGTGCCTTTTTGGGATCCTCGCAAACTTTACTTTGGGAAAATCCGGCGTGTGGTACCTGCATAAATGACTGTATTAGACCCAGCAAAGAATCAACTTAAAAAAAAACCGGCGAAGTGCACCGACGGTTCCGTACGAATACTTGCCCCATCTTAAGGGTTAAGTTTGCACCAGGTATGTATGGCGTCGGATACAAATGAGGTGCAAAGTGAACCCAACCGATCACTTTGTTGTATGGGAGACGCACTTAAATATTTTTTGAAAACATTAGTGAAAACTTCATCTAGCTATCACTTTAATCAGGGTACGGAACCCTAAAAACGGTTTAAACTCACGTAAAAATTGTCAGGAAGCGCTCCATATATTAAGTTCAAAACATATCGGGCCGTTCATGACAATTGTCAACGTTTTTGACGTGATAACGTCTTATAAATCAACTAGTGACCCGCCCCGGGTTCGCACGGGTGCAATGCTGATAAATTATGCATGTATTATACATATAAACCTTCCTCTTGAATCACTCTATCTATTTAAAAAAACCGCATCAAAATCCGTTGCGTAGTTTTAAAGATTTAAGCATACAAAGGGACATAGGGACAGAGAAAGCGACTTTGTTTTATACTATGTAGTGATGAACGCTGGCTGCACGCACGAAAAAGCATGACTCATTGTCACGTTCCGCCTGAGCCGAGCGTGCGAGCGAGAGCGCGGAACAAGCGATAGAGAGGCACGATCGGCCTAAGCGTTCGGCTTGTGACGCATCTTCTCTTCCAATCCATCGTAAAATTATCGTCCGTAAACCGACTTTACAGACAACATTTTTTAGGGTTCCGTACCCAAAGGGTAAAAACGGGACCCTATTACTGAGACTTCGCTGTCCGTCCGTCCGTCCGTCTGTCACCAGGCTGTATCTCAAGAACGGTGATAGCTAGACAGTTGAAATTTTAACAGATGATGTATTTCTATTGCCGCTACAACAACAAATACTAAAAATAAAATAAAATAAATATTTAAGGGGGGCTCCCATACAACAAACTTATTGTAGATTATGGTACGGAACCCTTCATGTGCGAGTCGGACTCGCACTTGCCCAATTATTTTAAAATAACTATGTACTAAGTATGTCTCACGATAGTTTTAATAATATTTAGTTTTCTAAACTCACCAAACTAAGTCCCAATGATCCAGATGTTTAGGTGCGGGCATTATAATCTCCATAGCTCGTAATACGTCGCACCTGTAATTTAGGGAATACTATAGAGACCATACACGAAACATAAAAAAATGCTATAGACTAGGATAGTGATTAGTGATACGAAGCCGGCCGTCTCTTTTCACGGCTAAGGCATGTAGGTATAGTGCTTTTCTCAACAATATGCAATCAAGCAAAATAATACACTACCCAAAAAAATATAGGTAATTTATCTATTTAGCTTTTTCATGAACGAAGACGCCATTTAAAAAAAAAACTTTCCGGCCTAGGCCTTCAATATCTTTACAGCTATCTTGGTGCCGCCCGAAGCGTGATACTTCGAAGCCGCACATAACGCACGTTGATGACATTTCATTGCATGTAGAATACTACTATTTCAACACTACTACAAAAACGCCGCATAACAGTCATCTAAAGATGTTAAGGATGATAACCTGGTCCAGTTACGTCTGATGCCCCAAGTGGGTCCAGTCCGGGACTTGAACCACGTGCAGTGCGTCAGCGGCTTACGCGTCGGCAATCCGATGCTACGGCAGAACCTGATGAACTCCGTGCTGAATAGCTCGCGGACTTTTGCAGTTATCATCTGAAACGAATTGTTTTTAAGTTGTGTTCAAGAAAAAACGGAACCCCTATAGGATCACTTTGTTGTCCGTCTGTCTGTCAAGACCCTTTTTCTCACGAACGCCTGAAGGTATCAAGCTGAAATTCATATAAAATACTCAGGTCTACTGTCCCTTGGAGCTGTGAAAAAATCAAACTTCTAAGCCAACGCAATCAAAAGATACAGCCGTTTATGCTGCAAATTTTCGACACTCGCAAGGGAATCAAAACCTACAGGGTACTTCCCGTGAAAGCAGAATCTTGAAATTTGATACGAAGCAATGTCTTATAGCACAGATAAAGGAAAAATTGCGAAAAGCATACATTTTTACTTTTACTTGTATACTTTCAGGTTTGTACGGAACTCTTGGTGCGTGAGCCCGACTCGCACTTGACCGTTTTTATTTATTTATTCATTTATCATAAACGGTATGCAAAAAATATATATTCCGCCAAACTGAGGACAGTTGGCGGATAAAGCACTCACAAACATTTTCTGTAATTTTTTTCTCCTTGTATTTGCATTTTGCTTTGTCATAATTATACAGGATGATACATACAAATGGGTCAGTATGGAGAAGTAAGACACAATTAATTATTCGTTCATCATCCAAATATTTGCCCCGACCGGGATGCGAACCCAGGACCGCCGGCTCAGTAGGCAGGTCGACAAACTGCGCCAACCGCGTCAAAATGAAAAAAAAAAAAAAAAACTATATTAGACAATACTTACTTTAACATGCTCCCAGTCACGTATACCGATTGGCTGCAGATGGCTTGGGTTCTCCAGCATCAGCAACCGCCTTCCGTTTATGTGATTGTCCAGGATGCACTCCTGAAAGATAAATTCTATATTATAACCTAAAATCTAAATTTAAAAAAAATTATACACCTCTGACTCAACTGGTCATCATGAGACCCTCATTCAATGAGTGATATAGAAAATGCTACTAAAACTAGCTGAACGTAACTACAAAAATTGTAATTCTTAGCTTCAATATTGACTTAGAAACTACTGTTCCTATTTCCATCAAACATAGAAACAACCATGGCGACGGACAAGCCTTTCGATAATAAAAAACCGGCCAAGTGCGAGTCGGACTCGCGCACCGAGGGTTCCGTACAAACCTGCAAGGTTTACAAAGTTCGTTCATTACGAATATATTTTTTTTTAATTTAAAATTATTAAAAAAAAAATGGTTGCCTGTAAAGTCGGTTTTACGGGCGAAGGAAGATTTTACGTGACAACGTCTTATTCTCGGTAGAATATTTATTGATATGAATATTATTAAATTGCACAATAGGAACAAGGAATTGAATGAAAATAAGAATTGCACAAATTTTAACTATAGAAATATATTTTGTTTACTAAAACATTGTACTTCCCCCTTCCCTCTTCCCTCTTCTCTCTTCCCTCTTCCCTCTTCCCTCTTCCCTCTTCCCTCTTCCCTCTTCCCTCTTCGCTCTTCCCTCTTCCCTCTTCCCTCTTCCCTCTTCCCTCTTCCCTCTTCCCTCTTCCCTCTTCCCTCTTCCCTCTTCCCTCTTCCCTCTTCCCTCTTCCCTCTTCCCTCTTCCCTCTTCCCTCTTCCCTCTTCCCTCTTCCCTCTTCCCTCTTCCCTCTTCCCTCTTCCCTCTTCCCTCTTCCCTCTTCCCTCTTCCCTCTTCCCTCTTCCCTCTTCCCTCTTCCCTCTTCCCTCTTCCCTCTTCCCTCTTCCCTCTTCCCTCTTCCCTCTTCCCTCTTCCCTCTTCCCTCTTCCCTCTTCCCTCTTCCCTCTTCCCTCTTCCCTCTTCCCTCTTCCCTCTTCCCTCTTCCCTCTTCCCTCTTCCCTCTTCCGCCAAAAAAGAAAAAATTATGTCCGCCATCTTGGATTTCAAGATCGAAGTCATTTTCGTAATCGGAACCCCGAGGAACCTTGGAGATGACACCCATATCGATTTTTAAGAAAAAATAATGTCCGCCATCTTGGATTTCAAAATGGATGTAATTTTCGTAATCGGAACCCCGAGGAACCTTGGAGATGACACCCATATCGATTTTTAAGAAAAAATAATGTCCGCCATCTTGGATTTCAAAATGGATGTCATTTTCGTAATCGGAACCCCGAGGAAACTTGGAGATGACACCCATATCGATTTTTAAGAAAAAATAATGTCCACCATCTTGGATTTCAAAATGGATGTCATTTTCGTAATCGGAACCCCGAGGAACCTCGGAGATGACACCCATATCGATTTTTAAGAAAAAATAATGTCCGCCATCTTGGATTTCAAAATGGATGTCATTTTCGTAATCGGAACCCTGAGGAAACTTGGAGATGACACCCATATCGATTTTTAAGAAAAAATAATGTCCACCATCTTGGATTTCAAAATGGATGTCATTTTCGTAATCGGAACCCCGAGGAACCTCGGAGATGACACCCATATCGATTTTTAAGAAAAAATAATGTCCGCTATCTTGGATTTCAAAATGGATGTCATTTTCGTAATCGGAACCCCGAGGAACCTTGGAGATGACACCCATATCGATTTTTAAGAAAAAATAATGTCCGCCATCTTGGATTTCAAAATGGATGTCATTTTCGTAATCGGAACCCTGAGGAAACTTGGAGATGACACCCATATCGATTTTTAAGAAAAAATAATGTCCACTATCTTGGATTTCAAAATGGATGTCATTTTCGTAATCGGAACCCCGAGGAACCTCGGAGATGACACCCATATCGATTTTTAAGAAAAAATAATGTCCGCCATCTTGGATTTCAAAATGGATGTCATTTTCGTAATCGTAACCCCGAGGAACCTTGGAGATGACACCCATATCGATTTTTAAGAAAAAATTATGTCCGTCTCTTCTTCCCTCTTCCCTCTTCCCCCTTCCCCCTTCCCCCTTCCCTCTTCCCTCTTCCCTCTTCCCTCTTCCCTCTTCCCTCTTCCCTCTTCCCTCTTCCCTCTTCCCTCTTCCCTCTTCCCTCTTCCCTCTTCCCTCTTCCCTCTTCCCTCTTCCCTCTTCCCTCTTCCCTCTTCCCTCTTCCCTCTTCCCTCTTCCCTCTTCCCTCTTCCCTCTTCCCTCTTCCCTCTTCCCTCTTCCCTCTTCCCTCTTCCCTCTTCCCTCTTCCCTCTTCCCTCTTCCCTCTTCCCTCTTCCCTCTTCCCTCTTCCCTCTTCCCTCTTCCCTCTTCCCTCTTCCCTCTTCCCTCTTCCCTCTTCCCTCTTCCCTCTTCCCTCTTCCCTCTTCCCTCTTCCCTCTTCCCTCTTCCCTCTTCCCTCTTCCCTCTTCCCTCTTCCCTCTTCCCTCTTCCCTCTTCCCTCTTCCCTCTTCCCTCTTCCCTCTTCCCTCTTCCCTCTTCCCTCTTCCCTCTTCCCTCTTCCCTCTTCCCTCTTCCCTCTTCCCTCTTCCCTCTTCCCTCTTCCCTCTTCCCTCTTCCCTCTTCCCTCTTCCCTCTTCCCTCTTCCCTCTTCCCTCTTCCCTCTTCCCTCTTCCCTCTTCCCTCTTCCCTCTTCCCTCTTCCCTCTTCCCTCTTCCCTCTTCCCTCTTCCCTCTTCCCTCTTCCCTCTTCCCTCTTCCCTCTTCCCTCTTCCCTCTTCCCTCTTCCCTCTTCCCTCTTCCCTCTTCCCTCTTCCCTCTTCCCTCTTCCCTCTTCCCTCTTCCCTCTTCCCTCTTCCCTCTTCCCTCTTCCGCCCTCTTCCCTCTTGTTACAGTAATGCTCGATGAATGAAAATAAGAATTGCACAAATTTTAACTATAGAAATATATTTTGTCTCTCTCACTCATCAACCGTGAGCGATCAACCGTGAGCGGGCGTTACACTTTTTCATGAGTGACTCCGAGCCGCAACCTAATTTAAGACGTTGTCACGTCAAAAAAATATATTATGTGATGTAACTAAAAATTTATGGTTTTCGTAATTTTTCCTTTATCTATGCTATAAGACGTTGCTTCGTACCAAATTTCAAGATTCTGAGTTCACGGGAAGCACCCTGTAGGTTTTGATTCCCTTGCAAGTGTCGAAAATTTGCGGCATAAACGGCTGTATCTTTTGATTGCGTTGGCTTAGAAGTTTGATTTTTTCACAGCTTCAAGGGACAGTAGACCTGAGTAATTGATATAAATTTCAGCTTCATACCTCCACGCGTTCCTGAGAAAAAGGGTCTTGACAGACGGACGGACGGACGGACAGACGGACAACAAAGTGATCCTATAAGGGTTCCGTTTTTTCCTTTTGAGGTACGGAACCCTAAAAAACGCATTTAAATTGGGCCATCCGTTTGAGACTTACGATGCCACAGGCAGACACACGGATACACAGTAATACACAGACACATAGCACATAGCGCTCAAAGTATTATCAATTAATTATAATCGTCGGGATATCGAAATTCACGCCATACAACGTAAAGATACGCGGCACGATTTCGTGCCGTGCAATGTTGCGATAAGGCTAATGTTGTGATAGGGGGGAGACCATTTTTTAGGGTTCCGTACCCAAAGGGTAAAAACGGATCCCTATTACTGTGACTTCGCTGTCCGTCCGTCCGTCTGTCTGTCACCAGACTGTATCTCAAAAACGGTGATAGCTAGACAGTTGAAATTTTCACAGATGATGTATTTCTATTGCCGCTATAACAACAAATACTAAAAATAAAATAAAATAAATATTTAAGGGGGGCTCCCACACAACAATCTTGTTATAGAACCCTTCATGCGCGAGTCGGACTCGCACTTGCCCAATTTTTTTAAGCTCTGGCGGTCCACTACAGGGGCTGCCAACTCGTACAGGGTCGGTAGTCTGCAGGCAGGCCATTAATTTCCTAGGACAGGTCATAGAGGATACTATGGAGATACCTTGTATTGAGGGACGCCGATGTCTTCCATCCATTCGGCCACGGTTTCTGGTGTCCAGTGGAAAGCTGCTGGGAACCTCAGGCGGTCCACCAAAGGGGCTGCCAGCTCGTACAGGGTCGGCGGAGTCTGCAGGCAGGCCCTCAGTTTCCTGAGGGGAGAAAGTTCTTTGTCATCGGTTGATTTAACGCACAGACAACCCCCACTAGACGGAGCATGTAAGGCGACCCGCGCGCACCAACGATATGGTACGGCAGAACATTCAACACGGCGGCCACCGTTTAGTTGCCATGTTTATGAGGTCTCTCTACACCACTTTATTTAATTTCTTTTTTCGTTGACGTACGCATGGATCATGGATCATAAGATCATAAGGTGCGCGCGGGTCGCCTTACATGCTCCGTCTAGTGTGGGTTGTCTGTGATTAAACGTTTTATAGAACCTCGCCTTCTCAAAATACACTGACGATGCGTTAAGCCGCCCTATCCGTTCGAACATGATGATTGTTTTAAACATTTTCGCTATGATCAAACATGGCTAGTGAGATTTATTGATTTATATTTGAAACCTACAGTTTGAACTTTACATTGATAATATTTGTTAAAAAAATTACTTGAAATTGCAAACAAGGGTTTTCAACTTATTTACGACTGCACGCAATGAAAGGTTGAAATAGCTATGTTACTATAAAGAACTCAGGGAAAAGTAATTTTTACAAAAAAGTTGGTTGAAATCCATACTAATATTATAAATGCGAAAGTGTGTCTGTCTGTCTGTTACCTCTTCACGCTTAAACCGCTGAATCGATTTTGATGAAATTTGGCATAGAGGTAGTTTAAGATCCGAGGAAGGACATAGGATAGTTTTCATCCTGGAAATTATACCTAAAAAGATTGAAAAGTGAGTGAACATTTCTGTTGGGGTGCGGTGACCCTGTAGGAAATGTAATTATTAGACCAAAAGCACAATTGCTCTTACATTTGCTTAGGCGCTTTTAATAATCCCTTTTATCAAGTTCCACGCGTACGTAGTCGCGGGCAAAAGCTAGTTATCAATATATTTGTCACTATATGAAAAAAAATACATTTTAAAATATATAAGGTCTTTTCACAACCACAAAAGATACGTACTGAGGCTTTCGATATGGTGCTTCTATAGGGACCGGGTGTTCTACGGATGTAGTGTTGTCCTGTATAGGATGTGCGGCCTGTAAAAGCAAAATGAACTCATCTCCTAACGCATTTCGTATTTGCCACCTGCTATTGGCATAACTTTTGTGTAAGTAATCTGAATAATTTTACAAATAACCTAAACTAAAAATATTACCACCCCGGTACAAGTCGTCGAAAAATTTAAAACAGCCCAACTGGACATCATGAGACCCTCATTAAATGTCCCAGGCTCAGTTTAAGTGAGCCGCGGCCTGTCCCAGGCTCAGTTTAAGTGAGCCACGGCCTGTCCCAGGCTCAGTTTAAGTGAGCCGCGGCCTGTCCCAGGCTCAGTTTGAGTGAGCCACGGCCTGTCCCAGGCTCAGTTTAAGTGAGCCGCGGCCTGTCCCAGGCTCAGTTTAAGTGAGCCACGGCCTGTCCCAGGCTCAGTTTAAGTGAGCCACGGCCTGTCCCAGGCTCAGTTTAAGTGAGCCACGGCCTGTCCCAGGCTCAGTTTAAGTGAGCCACGGCCTGTCCCAGGCTCAGTTTAAGTGAGCCACGGCCTGTCCCAGGCTCAGTTTAAGTGAGCCACGGCCTGTCCCAGGCTCAGTTTAAGTGAGCCACGGCCTGTCCCAGGCTCAGTTTAAGTGAGCCACGGCCTGTCCCAGGCTCAGTTTAAGTGAGCCACGGCCTGTCCCAGGCTCAGTTTGAGTAAGCCACGGCCTGTCCCAGGCTCAGTTTGAGTGAGCCACGGCCTGTCCCAGGCTCAGTTTGAGTGAGCCACGGCCTGTCCCAGGCTCAGTTTGAGTGAGCCACGGCCTGTCCCAGGCTCAGTTTGAGTGAGCCACGGCCTGTCCCAGGCTCAGTTTGAGTGAGCCACGGCCTGTCCCAGGCTCAGTTTCGTCCGTGTGCGCATCTGTCACAACGTCAAGCTCACAAGCAACACGTCTCTATGATTGGTTCGTAGACACGCACACATACAACCAAAACCGGCTTCAGCCTTCGCAAATCTGTTGCATGAAGACTACCGTTCTAGGTATAAATATTATTATTATTATGAGCCTATTATGTCCCACTGCTGGGCAAAGGCCTCCCCCCTTTTCTTCCATCTGTCGCGGTTTTGAGCTGTATCTGACCAGTCCTTCGAAAATGAGTCCAAGTCATCCCGCCATCGCCTACGGGGTCTGCCACGTCTCCGTTTCGAGTTGTGGGGCTTCCACTCTGTGTTTTTTTTGGCCCACAAGTCGTCGGGCATGCGACAGACGTGACCAGCCCAGTCCCACTTCAACTTAGCCGCCTTCCAAGCTACATCAACTATCCTGGTTTGTGAGCGCAGCGTGGTGTTCCGGATTCGATCCATTAGTTTTACACTAAAATAAATACTTAGAATTACTCAAAATAAATACTCTAAGAATAAATAGTAAAAAGGTGGCTTCACCCGTCGATATAGAACCACAGTTTCCCCATCCTCCTCTTGCATTTTAAATTAATATAATCCTAAAAAATATAAAAACACGGTGTGTACGAAAAGATAATCATTTGATAAGTGACATTTTAATAGTGACGGGCAGAGATTGTCAAAATATGGTTGGAAATAGGTAAAATGCCAAGGATTAAGGTTTTATTATTTTATCTAGGTTTTATTATTGAAATACAATCAAAATAAGGTCTAAGGTTTTAGATCATACTAAAATAGAAGGCGTCCGCAACTCTGTCCGCGTAGATTTTTTTTTTACCGTAGATGGGTAAAAACTATAAAAGTATCGTACTTATAACCATCTTTGGATATCCAGCTGCGTACCTTACTTAGGCCACTAGGCAAGCCTCGTGGTCTAAACGCGGAACTTTCATTGTGCAACGATTGCTAAAATACTATTCGATTGGTATACCTTATAATTCTAACGTTTCTTTCTGTAAGTTATCTTCCAGGTCTAGCTTCATAAATGTAGGTGTAAAGAAAAATGTAAACTGTTCTCATTATAAGGTTTAAGTAAGTTTATATATGAGTATCATTGACGTATTATAAACTAGCTTTTGCCCGCGACTACGTCCGCGTGGAACTTGGAAGTATGGAAGCTACCTCGTACAAAACGATAGATATCCACCTAATCACCTTAATTAATAAAAGGGAGTATTAAAAGCGTCTAAGCAAAATGTAAGAGCAATTGTGTTTTTAGTCTAATCGTTTCATTACCTTTCCTACAGGGTCATCAATGTCATCATGAATTACTTACTCACTTTTCAATCTTTTTAGGGATAATTTCCAGGATGAAAACTATCCTATGTCCTTCCTCGGATCTTAAAGTATCTCCATGCCAAATTTAATCAAAATCGATTCAGCGGTTTAAGCGTGAAGAGGTAACAGACAGACAGACAGACAGACACACTTTCGCATTTATAATATTATAGTAGGTATATAGTATATAGTATAATAGTATAGTATGGATAGTACCTCAATAATGAGTATATAATTTAGTCATATGTTTATTTATGTATATTTTTATGTATGTTTATGTATCAATATATATTATTATAGGTTTTAGTAGATTTTAATAATTTTTCAGTAGTTTTCTTGATGACTTTTTCCATCGCCTACTCATCTCATTTCATTTCTATTAATCCGCTACCCAAAGGTTGTCTGGAAGAGATCGCTTTTAGCGATAAGATCGCCTATTGTTTGCCTCTATTGTAATGTTAAGTGTCATATGTATTTGTATTTCTTTCTTCTTGAGGTGTGCAATAAAGAGTATTCTATTCTATTCTATATCCTAATATTCTAGCATGTTATTTCTCCACCTTTCATTTACCTGCATTTTTTCCAATACCGAAATTTGAATTACTTTTTTATGTAGATCCACATTTTATGTGTATGTTGTTGTCGCCAGGTCCACACGCGTCTGACATACTTGCGTCACCTGATCGTGTCGCTCGCGCAGGCGCGTGACATCGAGCACACATTGATAGTCTTCTCACACGACTACTACGATGAAGAGATCAACAACCTAGTCCGCACCATCGATTTCACTAAAGTAAGTTCAGTCAGAAAACAGACAGGTACAGAAATCAATCTACATACAAGCGCGCTCGAGCAAACGCACACATAGACATTGCTCACGGACACGTCAAGCGGATGGCACCCGCACTCGCACTGGTCTGAACTGGTCCGATATATCGTGTCCGTGAGCAATGTCTGTGTGCGTTTGCTCGCGCGCGCTTGTATGTAGATTGATTTCTGTACCTATCTGTTTTGTGGTTCAGTATATTAGAATACAGTGACAGACAGTCCAATAGGGACAGTGAAAGAGGCCTTCCCTCCCGCCGCGCTATCTGCGCGCTGAGGCCGTGGAGAGCGAAAGCCAGTGCAGTGGACCGTGAGTCACGGTTACCCAAACGTAATAAAATTGGAGTCTTAAAAATATGAAAAGTTGAGAATTGTGGCGTAACATCTTGTTATCGCTTCAAAATCATATTATTCCAGGTAATGCAGATCTTCTACCCCTACTCCATCCAGACGCACCCGAACGAGTTCCCCGGCGTGGACCCCAACGATTGTCCGAGGGACGCCAAGTTCGAACAGTAAGTCTGTCTCTCCATTTATTTCACGAATCGTTTAATAAATTACTATTTGTAAAAACTATTTGTGCCAGATTTTAATCTAGACTGTGTGATGAACATGAGTAATTTTTGAATGTTTATAAATACGAGAGAACAAAATTGGAGGAACGTTTACAAAGCGGCATACTGTTTAGATTTTATAGTATACCTACATGTATATTAATTTAACAATATGGGTTTAGATGAATTAGTGTATGCAACCATACATAATAAGGTCTTAAATCACACATAATCATTATGGTAATAGTTGTATACATTATAAATAAATAAATATAAATAAATATCGGACAACCTCACACAAATCCATCTAGTTCCAAATTAAGGCTTGTGTTATGGGTACTAGACGACGATATTCGTACTTATATAGATAAATATATACTTAAATACATAGAACAACCATGACCCAAGCACAAATATTCGAGTTCATCACACAAATATTTGCCCTGGCCGGGATTCGAACCCGGGACCGCTGGCTCAGTAGGCAGGTGTCTACAAACCGAGCCAAACGCGTCGTCAAATTATTATAGTAACAATTGAATATCCGGGCAATTTTTTTATTTTGTTGTCGATTTCGTTTTTTTCTCAGATTTCAATAAAATTTGGTAAGTTGGTATAAGTTGCTTATTCTGAACAAGGTAAGCCCAATTCCACGACATGTCCTACAAAATTTTCCATTGAGTTCCAAAAAATGTATGGAATTTTTTTAACGAAATTTCTTATTTTGCTCTAAAATTTAGTAGATTTCTCACAATATGTTTATAATATTTACATATTAAAGTACGTACAAAACGCATTTACTCACGTCGAAGTCGAATATCGCTCGACATATTCGTGTTTTGGTTTATGAACTCTCCCTATGAGCTATGAGCTATCCCTTTACCATCTTTCATAAAATACGCTTTTTAAGTAAATACATTTTTTAATACAGTTGCTCAAAAAGTGGTACTTTTTGTGGCTGCGTAGCGTGCGAGAAGCTCATTTTCTCGAACTAGTGCTTTTTACTTTTTAGTTCCAAACTATACTTTCGAAACGCAGTAACTAACTGAGTTTCGAATGTCAGTGATGACGATGACGATGACGATGACGATGACGATGACGATGACGATGACGATGACGATGACGATGACGATGACGATGACGATGACGATGGCGATGACGATGGCGATGGCGATGGCGATGGCGATGACGATGACGATGACGATGACGATGATGATGGTCTTAATGTACCATGTCATTTGTAAAGTATGGGTTCGTTCAAAAATAACTTCGAAGCAAGCATATGTTATCGCAATGATATATTAATTTGTTATTTTTTCGCAATTGCATTAAAAAACGTCGTTTACAACACGTGTGAAATGTCTTTTTACTACTCGTACCGAGTCTTGCCACTCGCTTTCAGCTCGTGGCAAGATACCTCGGTACTAGTGGTAAAAAGACATTCTTTTCACACTAGTTGTAAAATGTACTATTAATCATTTCCTTTTTTCGCCAACTTATTCAGTGTTCAGTAACTAATTGTATAAAATGATGTTTAATTAAGCAGAATAATAATTTGGAAGTCAAAGGAACATGTTAATATTTAATGATAATTATAAACAATAATAAAATAATGTAATATGGAATATGAATCTAGCCTAGCTGATTCACACATTTTTTGCATGCCACATGTGGGCAAATTGTGCTGTTCTGACACTTTTTATGCTTGACCTTTATAAGTACCACAATTTGAGCAATAAATAATTTGAATTTGAATTTAATCTGTCTTATACATTTACACATTTTCAGGGCAATAAAGCTGAAATGCAACAACGCCCTGCACCCGGACGACCACGGGCATTACCGGGAGGCCAAGTACACGCAGACCAAGCACCACTGGTGGTGGAAGGCCAACAGGATCTTCAACCAGCTTCAGTGTACCGCCTCGCACACAGGTTAGTACTTATTCTCCCCATAAGGCAAGCTCAGGGGCCCTATGATGGTTGCGTTTATCACGCGATAAATAAGTGACAAAGCATCCGCCACTCACACTCGCATCTTGTCAAAACGTGACGGACGCTTTCATCAGATCATAGGCTAGGCCCCCAGACAATTTTTTTTTTATATCTACAGAAAATAATGGCTTAACTTTGCCTGATGGTAAGCAAAGAGCCAAGTCGGGCAACTGACAAGAAACCAAGGGTGCCTTGTCAGTTGTCACTGACATGCTGATTGCTGGCCCGAGATATGCGTCGTCACGGGTGCCATGTTGTTGGTCCCGTATTGCCAAGTACACGCAGACGAAGCACCACTGGTGGTGGAAGGCCAACAGGATCTTCAACCAGCTTCAGTGTACCGCCTCGCACACAGGTTAGTACTTATTCTCCCCATAAGGCAAGCTCAGGGGCCCTATGATGGTTGCGTTTATCACGCGATAAATAAGTGACAAAGCATCCGCCACTCACACTCGCATCTTGTCAAAACGTGACGGACGCTTTCATCAGATCATAGGCTAGGCCCCCAGACATTTTTTTTTTATATCTACAGAAAATAATGGCTTAACTTGATGGTAAGCAAAGAGCCAAGTCGGGCAACTGACAAGAAACCAAGGGTGCCTTGTCAGTTGTCACTGACATGCTGATTGCTGGCCCGAGATATGCGTCTTCACGGGTGCCATGTTGTTGGTCCCGTATTGCCAAGTACACGCAGACGAAGCACCACTGGTGGTGGAAGGCCAACAGGATCTTCAACCAGCTTCAGTGTACCGCCTCGCACACAGGTTAGTCTCTCCACAACTAGCAATGCAATCTGAACGCGATCAGCATTTCGTGTGTGCCGTGCCGTGGCACCTATGGTCCCACCGGAAGACTAGCGCCGGCTCTCGCGAGCTAGCATTATGAAGGTGGAACGTTTTGAGGCACTTCATTATTAGAATTATAAGTACTTAATTTATAGTTTTTTTTTTATTTATCACTATTTATTTATGCAATTATGTTTTGTTCCCGAATAAATGTTTTTCTTTCTTTCTCTCCTTTTTTTCTTTCTAGCACACATGCTGTATAAAGGGCTCATATAGCCCTTACACAGCTGAAATAAGCCGTATAAGGGCTATATCGTCTATCCCCATAAGGCGAGCTCAGAGCAATTTTTTTTATTGGCACAACATAGTGGGTCCACTTCGCTGGTGTCATAATTTTGCCTCAAACACATGTTGCGCAAGTATGTCCGATAAGTCTCAAGATTGATTATCTGTGTCATGTTCTACAAGGGTAGGTACATATATTATGTGTGCTTGTATATTGTCACTATGTACTTAAATATAGAGGCCAAGTACACGCAGACCAAGCACCACTGGTGGTGGAAGGCCAACAGGATCTTCAACCAGCTTCAGTGTACCGCCTCGCACACAGGTTAGTACTTATTCTCCCCATAAGGCAAGCTCAGGGCCCTATGATGGTTGCGTTTATCACGCGATAAATAAGTGACAAAGCATCCGCCACTCACACTCGCATCTTGTCAAAACGTGACGGACGCTTTCATCAGATCATAGGCTAGGCCCCCAGACATTTTTTTTTTTATATCTACAGAAAATAATGGCTTAACTTTGCCTGATGGTAAGCAAAGAGCCAAGTCGGGCAACTGACAAGAAACCAAGGGTGCCTTGTCAGTTGTCACTGACATGCTGATTGCTGGCCCGAGATATGCGTCTTCACGGGTGCCATGTTGTTGGTCCCGTATTGCCAAGTACACGCAGACGAAGCACCACTGGTGGTGGAAGGCCAACAGGATCTTCAACCAGCTTCAGTGTACCGCCTCGCACTCAGGTTAGTTATTACTCTCCCTCAAAGCCGTTGGAGACGCTCGATCCTTGCCTGAACCATCACATTTTTAAATTTTCGCTTAATAGTAGTTTATGTGACTGTACATAATGAAGGGTATTAAACACGAGTGTGGGTTTATAACATCACACGAGTGTTTTAATGCCTAATTATGTACAGTAAGGGCCTTATCACACTTGCGATTTGCGAGCGTATTTTCTATACAAATAAGCGACGCGGCGAACACGCTGCGCGATCGCCTTCATACAAAATACGCTCGCAAATCGCAAGTGTGATAAGGCTCTTACATACACTACTTTATCAAACCACATATCATAAGCCTCCATGTTGCATTCAGGAGTCGCACATTATGACAAATATTACCCGGTAATAGCGGTAATGAAGTTTTCTGGCAGCTGTCATAGTATTTTTTTAATTCAGAGACAAACTAGAGTCGGCCCCAACTATCATATCATTCGATATCTTACTTACGTGCGACATTTGTCAAATTTGATTGCAAATTGACAATTCATTTCGAACTAAACGTCATCTCGACTGATAGAATAGAGGTCAAATCAAATTTCTTTGTTTTTCAGAGATGTTCGATATTTGAATAAATAATATTATCGAAATCGATGATACAAAAAAATCGCGTTATATCACGTTGGGGAGGGAGGGGTATAAGGAGACCTCACGTGTATTTTTCTACAGTGAACCAACTAAGGAAAATCTATATTTTTCGTTAAAAATAAATCTTCACTTGTTATTTTTTTTTTGTTTGTTTTTGACGACGCGGTTGGCGCAGTGGTTAAGCAACTGCCTACTGAGCCGACGGTCCTGGGTTCGAATCCCGGCAAGGGCAAATATTTGTGTGATGAACTCGAATATTTGTGCCTGGGTCATGGATGTTATTTGTATTTAAGTATTTATTTATATAAGTATGGTTATCGTCGTCTAGTGTCCATAACACAAGCCTACTAGAGCTTACTGTGGGACTAGATTGATTTGTGTGAGATTGTCCGATATTTATTTATTTATTTAAATACTTCAAATAGAGTCTATTTTACGAAATTATGGCGGGAAAAAAATACACGTGAGTTAGTGAGGGGGAGGAGGGGATAGCAAAGAACCTCACCAAATACCACCAGGGGGGAAGGGGGAGTCAAAAAGTAGCCAAAAAAACCACACGTGATTTGTGCATAAGCCCTTTCCGGGCGTCCTACCTATTGGACCACTGAACCATCTCGACGAACAAAGTCATTTGATTTAAAAAAGACGCACTCAAAATGTTCCATCTGTTTGAGAGCTACGATACCATAGACAGACACACAGATACACATGTTTAACTTATAACACCCCTCATTTTTCGTCGGAGGTTAAAAAACGCGTGTTGGCCTGAATAAAATGTATGTAGTTGTAAACCCGCGTTAAAAAAAAAGGACGGGCTGCACTCCGGGAGTGCCGGCAGAAGTGAAAACTCCGATTTTATTATATCTCACTGACACTTGATTTCTATTTTAATCTCTATTTCTTACTAATGTATGTTTATGATTACGCTTCACCATCTGTCACATACAACATTTTGTTGTTCGAAGGCCCCCTTTCTTTGAAACAGACACGGTTGCTAGGTTACCGACTGACTGTTATCTGACGCGCGGTGACGCGCGGATCTGTCGCGAGTTTAAGAGCCCTTACGCCTTGGAACATTCATCATTTTCATGAATACTTACTCGATAGATGGCGTTAGCGCTCAGTACGCGGCGCGTTCAGCTACATAATAATCTTGATCCGTTTTATTAAATTGAGAGTGATATTTTTCTCGGGGTTACATTAACACTTGATATTTTATGTGCATATTGTAATAAGAAGAAAATATGTTTTAAGGAAGTATAACAGACCAGAAAACAAAAAGACTGTTCAATTCCATGACGAAATTACTTTGAAAATTTCTGAAGTTTAAATTTAATGTCTCAGATACAAGTGTAGGTTTTTTATTAGAACAAAGTTAATTATTATTTCTACATTTTCAATTCGAAGTGTATCTATTTCATATAGGTACAAGGCTTTAAAATTACCATCAACTGTTTATCTTCCAAATTTCATACTATTAATATTATAGTAAGTATACTATCTCCAATCTGGCTCTTGCTCTCTCTCAGCTCTTCTTGATCTTAAATAACTGTATGCATTCAGCTATAGACTGCGTTTTACGCGGCACGCATGACCTTGTAAATTGTAATGTATTTCATCCCACATCTTGACCAACCGACGTTTGATGTGGCCGTAAGTAGGTACTTCCAATAGTATTCCCAATTTCCGAAGGTATATTTTGATTACATTGCGATTGGCCTTCTGAGGTCGAAAAAATGTCTTGTGAGGACGAAAATGGACCCTTACATACAATTACCCAATACACACAATAGGACCTTAATTATGGGCATCCTTATTTAATTTTCTAATATATCACATTTAAAATCAACCGGGGCAATTGTAGTCTTTGAATTTTGGTATGTGAATAAGTGATGCCATTTCAAAGTTCTTATCAAATTATTAGGAAATCTATGCTTATGCATTCGCTATAATTTAATTTTCTTATAATTTGGAGTTTTATCAATGAAGCAAATAAATGTTATAGCATATGTAGGGGTAGATATTATTATATACTTTTTAACTAGCTCGCAATTGACAACATTTCATATTTTTAAGACTACAATTTTATTACTTTTCTGAATTCTGCTTAGGAAGATGAAGGTATCTCTGTTTTTATATATTTTCTGATAACTATTTATTTTATTATTAATGTATAAAAACTGACTAATGTGGCAACACCAAAATCAAACCAAAATACTCAATGGAACGGTTTCTTTAGTCCAATTTCTTATAAAAAAAAAGTAAATTAGGTTGAGGTTGACATGACATTGTCAAAATTCAAAATTGTCGGTTTGGCTTGATTGATATTACTGATCTATTACTGATTCTGGAAGCAGTAACTATTGAACTTACATCAAGATGGTCTCCGCAGAATTATCCCCTAACTCGTAACCATTAAGGAGTTGTACCTTCCATCATCAGCTCAGCATCGTGAGATGATGACTACCAGACGCAAATACCCGGATAACTTTATAAAATACAAAAACATTGCATGTGCTTATAACATTTGAGGGTTGCCCTCGATTTCTCTGGGATCCCATCATCAGATTCATTACATGGTGACAAGGGGACGACATCAGGACTATACGTTTTCAAATTAAAAATAAAACCCTCCTCCTTTTTTGAAGTCGGTAAAAAAATAGTGTTTTTTTTTTTTTTTTCGAAGATGTCTTAATTTTCGGAATTTGAATGCCAAAAATGCTCCGGTACAGAATTTCTGCCGCCTCCGGCAATTCAGAATTAGGATAAAAAAAAACCCAGCCAAGAGCATGTCGGGCCACGCTCAGTGTAGGGTTCCGTAATGGCCAATCCTTCACATTAGACGGGCTTTCAGGTTTAAATTACGAGAAAGATTTCAAGCTCTATAAAAAGGTTGTAAACGCCAATGTAACTGTAATTATTTATTACCTTCTGGAACTTATCGATTATACGCACCAGATTGAGCGGAATGTTTGAATGCAGTATGTCACTTAACTAATATGTGTAAGGTTCGAAGCATAAGGACACCGCGCGGCACATACGTCGTTTTAAAGAAAATTATGAAATTTTGCGATAACTCAAAAAACGGCTCGACCGATTTTATTCAATATAGTTTTTATTGAAAGTACCATAATTTTTTGACCCGTGGTTGAAAAGTTAGAGGAGGGGGACGCTATTTTTTTTTATTTTCGGAGCGAATATTTACAAAACTGCTGACTTTATCAAAAAGTAATGCTGTGAGACCCCTATTATTTTTAAAAGACCTATTCAACGACACCCCACACACTAGTGTTGGATCGAAAAAAAATCACCCCCACTTTAGGTGTGTGCTTGTGCACAAATCACGTGAGGTTTTTTCGGCTGCTTTTGACCCCTCCCCTCCCCCTGGTGATATTTGGTGAGGTTTTTTGCTAACCCCTCCTCCCTCTCACTACCTCACGTGTATTTTCTTTTCCGCCAAAATTTTCGTAAAATAGACTCGCTATTTAACAAGTGAAGATTTATTTTTAACGAAACCGAGAAAAAATATCCTTTTTTTTCTTAGTTCGTACACTATAGAAAAATACACGTGAGGTGTTCTTATACCCCTCCCTCCCTCAACGTTTTTTCGTGACCCCCCCTCCCCCCTATTGAACCTCACGTGATTTGTGCACAAGCCCTGTACGGGAGGTACAGTACTTTTATCTCACGAGCGCGGGTGAGCCATGTTTGTGTGAATAGATGTACATGCACATTGGCTCTGTGTGGGTGAGCTCGGGAGCGTTCAGTGCCGGCTCACCCACACAGAGCCAATGTGCATGTACATTACTCACACAAACATGGCTCACCCGCGCTCGTGAGACAAAAGTACTGTACCCGAATAAAAGTTTTTTTTTGTTTTTATTTTACCGTTTTGTCGGCGTGATACATACACATACTCATACCAAATTTCAGCTTTCTAGTACTAATTATCACGGAGCTAAGCCGCGGACAGACAGACAGACGGACAGACGGACATGGCGAGACTATAAGGGTTCAAGGGAACTATAAAGGTTAGTTGACTACGGAACCCTAAAAAATAGGCATTACAAACTTTTTTAATGTCACTTGACTAATGTGAAGGCCTTCTATTATGACATTTGCTCGAGCAACCCTCATCTATCTCTAACGGTTTTCGAGAGACAGGAGAAACCAAAAAAATCCCATACAATTTTATTAATTCTGAAAATAAAAATATTTTATTGAAATTCGGAATCAAGGATAAATAAATTTCACCTCGCTACAACCATTTTGAAATTTTGTTGTTCGCTAAAGACGGCTTGTTAGATTGCTCCAAGACCTGAATCGATCACGACACCATGGACCTCATATTATAAAATATCGATCTGATAATCAACTATTGACGACCTCATGGGATCTTTGGGCCACATTCTGGTCAGAAGTAATAAGAAAACCACGATCAGTATTCATCTAAAACTGAAGAACGATGAGTTACGATAAACTTGGTATCTATTATTAAATAAAGTATCTTGATGTTTCAATCGCACTATACTATGCAGCACATTCTTGCTTGGGACGGACGGAACAAACTGACGTAGGTCCGACCTCTGAGAGCGCTGCGGCCCGACTAAATTTCTCGGCCCGGCGCAAGCTGATTTATAGGAATTATAGTCAATGTTTAGAAATATATACCTTGGGTAATATAAGCCCTATGGTGATGGTTTTTTTTTTTATGGGTCGAAATAGAGTTAAATTTTGTAATTATATAGTTTTTAAGCCAAAATATTATTACCCTTTGCGAGAAAAAAAATAAATGTAACCCTGTTTTTATGTCAAAACTAGCGAACATTCAGAGGGTAATATCTCGATTTTGGAAAATGAATTTTGAATTTTCAGCACGTTACTACCTAGATAAAGATATGAAGAATAGAAATATAATAGTTCTTGGCCCAAATAATTCTTAGCTACTTCAAAATCACGATTTAAAAAGACACATCTAGCTGCGAAATACGAAAAGGTCTGTCAAGAAAACTTATTATTTTTTTATTTTTGGCTTGAAAATCGCAATTTTTTCACTCTTACTTTCTAGTTTATGAAGTAATCTATCTGATGCGTCAATATTTCTTACATAAATACAAATATTTTTGCCATAATCTTGAATCAAAAATGGAGCATTTTGCGAAATACGCTCGGTAGAAGGCATAAGGGCTCTTAACACTTTTTACCCATCTAAAAATTGCCAAGCGCCAGTAAAGAAGTTTTCACTTCAAAAACGAGCGTAAAGCGTTTGTCATCTGAACATACCCTAAATATATACATCTATTTGTCCAGGCATGGTAGTGTTCCTGGAAGAGGATCACTACGTGGCTGAAGACTTCCTGCACGTGCTGAGCCTGATGCGGCGCACGGCCGACAAGAGCTGCCCGCACTGCGAGCTGCTGTCGCTGGGGACCTACCTCAAGACTTACCAGTACCACGCCACCGCGGACAAGGTGAGGATACCTAGATATTTTTCTAGCAGGAACGACAGCATTGGCGTATCTAAGATTATTTTTCAGGTGGGGCCTGGGTTGGGGCCTGGTCATGGCCTATGAGTTGAAGTCATGAATTTCTATGGGTAACCGAAAATCCTGGGGTGGGCACTAGACCATATTGGGGTGGGCACGGCCCACCCGGCCACCCCCCCTAAATACGCCAATGAACGACAGCTGGTTAGTGCTTACATAATAATATCGACAAACCTGTTATCGATAACCACCACGTCAACGTTATAAAATAATGCACAATATATATACAAACTAGCTGTGCCCCGCGGTGTAACCCGCTCATCCCATGGGAACACTGGGAATTCGGGATGAAAAGTATCCTATGTCCTTTCCCGGGTCTCAAACTATCTCCATTCCAAATTTCATCTAATTCGGTTCAGCGGTTTAAGCGTGAAGAGGTAACAGACAGACAGATAGACACTTTCGCATTTATAATATTAGTATGGATATACAGGTTGATCAATCCAAATGGGTCAGTAGGGAAAAACGAAAACAATAAGAGATAGGGAAATCTGTTTTTAGGAACCATGGCGTCGATTTTAGATTTAATACAAACTGCATTCAATTTTTTTTTATAAACCTCATGTATAACCGGGAATTTAACCCAGCTAAAATTCTGTAAGTAATAGCATGGTGTATTGTAACATTATTTACAGAGGTTTCGACCGGGTTATGTATGAGATATATAATAAAATATAATGACGCAGGTTTTATTAAATCTATGCCATGGTTTCTAAGAACAGATTTCCCTATCTCTTATATTTTGTGAATTCTCCCTACTGACCCATTTGGATTGATCACCCGGTATATCGCTTTCCCTTTGTGTAAAAATAGTAGAGTGTTATTCGCCAAAGTCACTCACTGGCTAAGCTGAATATCAGCGCTGGAACTGCGTCGCACCACAGCGGCTAGGCTCCTAGAACATTGCTGAGCTTGTACTTTTGCCATTGTTTACTTGATCTCTTTATTTTGTGATTTTTTAGGGTTCCGTACCCAAAGGGTAAAAACGGGACCCTATTACTGAGACTTCACTGTCCGTCCGTCCGTCCGTCCGTCCGTCTGTCACCAGGCTGTATCTCAACAACGGTGATAGCTAGACAGTTGAAATTTTCACAGATGATGTATCTTTATTGCTGTTCGGTGCAGTCATTGCACCTAACACGTGATTTAGCCTCGTGCGCATAGTCAGCACAAGGCGCATCGATCAGTAATCTAATTAACATAGTCAGTGCATATTTCGGAACTATCGCGACCGGGTGCATTCGAACATAACATTTATAACATTTAACATTTTCCAACATTCTACTAACATTAGTATAATTCAGTTTTGTATTACTTAGGAATTTATGACAATAAACAATTGCTACTTTTCTCCGAACTTTCTAAACATTCACGACCAACCCCCGCACCCCACATTGGTCCTTCGAACCGGATCTCGCGCGCTATACTAAATTCGGTAGTGTGTGAGGTGATTGAATTGGTGAACAATTGAACATTGTGCGAGTTGGCAGTGAGAGGAGGAGAGCAGCAGCTAACAGAAACAACAGCGAGAGGAGTGTCGGGTAACGAAGAACATTGAAGACATTCAAGTAAGATCTTTCTTATTTTACTAACAACCCGACAAGATGGCTAGCGTTATTCGTCAAGAGGAGATTCATCGTCGTATTGAGTCTATGCTTACTAACTTTAAAAAGGATAGCGGTGAAAGGAAAACGAATCCTGAATACTTTAGGAAACGCTTGGACGAAGTTAGTGAACTATGGCGAGAATTTCGAACCAACCATGAAGAGATAGGATTGGTGGAGAGCCAGTCTCATCCATATTTTGCGAACCGTACGTACGAAAAAACAAAACAAATTTATTTGGTGTTTAGCTCGGCATTGAGCGAAGGTTACAAGATATTAACAGAGGGAACAACGTCAGCGGATGTAGAGCATATATTTTCAACCCCAAGGAAAACTCACGAACAAGAGCCTCAATCAGGCATTCAACAACCTCAACTAGAGAACCCGCAATTTAGAACTGAAACTGGGACAACTAGCAGACTTGACGAAATGTTTCGTAAACAATCGGCTAACATGAAGGCTTTCGTTAGAACCGTAAATAACATAGACCTGATTACGTTGACGGATAAATGGGAGCTAGAAGACGCTCTGAAGTCTTTACAAGCTCGGTGGTCTGTAATAGATTTGCAACATTGGGAATTGGAAAGCGAGAATACTCAAACTAACGTGGAATACGAGGCTACTTTCAATAAACATGAAAAAACATTTAACAATCTGAAAAAAGAGATTAACCGAAAAATATGGTCAGTGGCCCACAGGGAGAAATCTACACCTGTATTGGAAATTCCTATTTTTTATGGGAACTATAACACTTGGGTTTCCTTTAAAGATTTATTTTGTGAAGCTATACACAAAAATACTGCATTATCCAACGCTCAGAAAATGCAGTTCTTAAAATCAAAAGTAAAAGGAGAAGCAGAGCGGCTAATTCAGCACTTACAAATAAGCTCAGATAACTACTTGGTATGCTGGAAAATTTTGAACGACCGCTATAATAATTCTAAATTAATTTTTACTTCTCATATGAATATATTGTTCGCACTTCCGAACATGCAGCAACAATCCATGGCTCAAATCAAGAAAATGCATGACACGGCTAATGAGTGTTTATATGCCATTAAAAATTTAGGGATCGACATAACTACTTGGGACCCAATTATTGTTTATATCTTATCGCAGAAACTAGATTCAGAGACTCATGGGGACTACATAGAATCACTAAGCAACGCCCGAGAATTACCCGTTTTACAGGATTTTATGGAATTTATTGAAGGCAAATTCACCAGTCTTGAATCATCACGACGAAAACAAGAACCCGCGATACAAAAAACATATCCTTCACCGACTTCAACAACGAACATGCGAAAACCTTTTCAACAAAACCGTCCATGTACAAACACGTATACGAACAATGGGGTCAACAAAAGTCATTCAACTACTATTGCGAAAACTTTACATGTGTCAGGCATTAAATGCCCTTTGTGTAATAGCCAACACGGAATTTACAATTGTCGGCAATTTCTACAAATGCCTGTTGAAAAACGATATTTTACGGTCAAGAAACTCGCTTTATGCGTTAATTGCTTATTTAGCCATCATGGCAATACTTGCAATTCAACAAAAACGTGTCACAAATGTGCCGGTCAACATAACACGTTGATACACGAGGCATGTGTAAAATCGGTAACGTCGGCACGTCAGGCATCTCCTCAGGCATCGACCTCTAATGCGACTATTTCCGGAGAACAAAAGGGTGTAACTAACATATCACAAACGTCACCGAATGAGTCTTCCGAAATTCTACTGGCCACGGCTCAAATAAAAGTAAAAGGCGCTGACGGAACCTATCATATCCTTAGAGCTTTAATTGATCAAGGATCTCAAATTTCACTCATAACAGAACAGGCTGCCCAAACATTGAATTTGAAAAGACAAAAATGTAATGGCGTTATTTATGGGGTTGGACAAAAACAAAACAATTGTAAAGGGAAATTAAACATACTATGTGCGTCGGTTTACAACGACTTCACATTTCAAGCCGAAGTAATTATTATGAATAATCTTATTAAACACTTACCGAACAAAACATTCGCAAAACCATCGTGGCGTGTTATAGAAAACATATCTCTGGCAGATCCCGAGTTTTATGTGAGTCGTCCCATAGACTTACTTTTAGGTGCGGACATTTATCAACATATTCTTCTTAACGGAATGATTAGAGGTGAAGACGCTTCTCAACCTCTAGCTCAACAAACCCGAATTGGATGGCTGTTAAGTGGAAATGCAAGGACATATCACTGTAATGTTGTTATAAACAATTTGGAGGACATTAAACAGTTCTGGGAAGTCGAGGAGATTGCAGAGGAAGGAGAGTTATCTTATGAGGACCTCGAATGCATAAACCACTACCAGGTAAACACAAAACGAAACGCCGATGGAAGATATGAAGTGCGTCTTCCCATGAAACCGAAATATGAAGAACAGATCGGAGAATCCAAAGCAAAGGCCATAGCTCAATTCAAAAATATGGAAAGGAAACTCCAAAGACAAGAAAAATTGGCCGAGGCCTATAAAACCTTCATGAACGAGTACCGGGACCTAGGACACATGAAACCAACTAAAAGCGATGGAGGCCTTGAATGCTATTTACCGCATCATATAGTAGAGCGCACCGAGTCAACAACCACGAAATACAGGGTGGTATTTAATGCATCAAGTAAAACATCTACGAATTGTTCGTTGAATGACTTAATGTATACAGGACCTAACTTACAGCAGGATCTACAAGTATTATTACTGAAATGGAGACAATACCAGTATGCATACACAGCAGATTTGGAGAAAATGTATAGACAGATATTGGTAAACGACGCCGATCAACGATTTCAGAAAATAATTTGGAGGGAAAGTCCAGAAGCACCGTTGATATCGTTCCAATTAACGACTTTAACTTATGGAATGAAACCCGCACCGTTTTTAGCGATGATGACCTTGAAGAGACTCGCGGCAGACGAAAAAGAAAACTTCCCAGAAGCCGCCAAAGTGGTTGAGGAGGCCTTTTACATGGATGACTTAGTGCACGGAGCGCACTCATTGGAACAAGGCAAGAAAATGATCGACGATTTGAACAATCTCTTAAAATCAGGAGGGTTTAACCTCAGAAAGTGGTCCGCTAATAACGAAAATATCTTGGAAAATATAAACAAAAAACATGGAAGTGAAGAGATGATGTTCAACTTTAAGGTAGATAATACTACGAAAACACTCGGGCTATGCTGGAACGCCACTGAAGACGCTTTCACATTCAAATATAATATAACACAAAGCTCAGGAAAACCTACGAAGAGGGCTCTTTTATCAGATATTTCCAAGCTATATGATCCTTTGGGATTCATCTCGCCATATGTAACAAAACTCAAAATTCTATTTCAGAAAGTTTGGAAAGAAAACACGCAATGGGACGACAGGTTTCAGACGAAATCTACGCGGAATGGCTAAGAGCGAAAATCGATATCGAACAAATAAATGAATGTAAAATACCAAGATGGATCCTGTGTAATGAAAATGACGTAATCGAGCTTCATGGCTTTTGTGACGCGTCAATAGAATCATATGCTTGTGTAGTATATGCGCGGATAAAACATCAAACAGAAATAGTTCTTGTCGCGGCAAAAACTAAGCTTGTGCCTCATAAGAGTCATGAGAAAACATTAACATTAGCGAGATTGGAACTCAGTGGAGCGCATTTACTGTCAAGGTTAATTAAAAAAATTAAACATTCCCTGCGAGAGCGTGAGATAATAACATATGGATGGACCGATTCTCAGATTGTGCTTGGGTGGCTGCATGGCGAACCAAGTCGCTGGAAACCCTTTGTAGCTAACCGAGTCCAACAAATAAAACAAACAATGCCTGATAGCCAATGGCGATACGTTAAATCAGCCGAAAATCCCGCTGACGCTGCGAGCAGGGGTCTCACCGCGTCTCAACTTAAAAATCACAACTTGTGGTGGAAAGCTCCATCCTGGCTAGGAACTTTCAAACCAGCCTCTGAAAACTCCAAACATTATAATACGCATGAAGAAGAGAAAAAATCACACTCAACTAATGCCACTAAACATAACTATAACGAAAATAACCTCTCTTGTATGACGCAATCGGTAAAGCATAATAATATCATAAACAATTTATTAGAAAACTATAGCTCGCTTGCTTTCATAATAAGAATTTTAGCATGGATATTCCGAGCGTTAACCCCAACATCGAAGCGCAAAACATTACCTACCTATCTCACGTTACCGGAATTACGAAAAGCGAAATTGACAATAATTAAATGCGTTCAAGCTGATGAATTGGGAACGGATATAGAATACTTGCGCAAACATAACAGAGTTCAGACAAAAAGCAATCTTATTAAATTAAAACCTTTTATTGATGAAAACAACATCTTGCGTGTAGGAGGAAGATTAAAGGAAGCGCATATATCATACGAAATGAAACACCCACAAATTATCCCAAAGGAGTCGCGTTTTACGACTTTGCTCATAGAACAAGCTCACACCTTAACATTGCACGGTGGTGCCCGATTGACTATGGGAAAACTGAGAGAGCAGTACTGGGTAATGGGCGGAATAAACAGAATCAAACATGAAGTAGGGAAATGCATTAAATGCAAGAAAATGGACGGGAAAAAGCAAACTCAAATCATGGGGTCATTACCCGCGGCCAGGGTCAACGAAGCTACTCCATTCTATCACACCGGCGTGGATTATACCGGATTCGTGAACATAAAAGCCAACAAAGGACGTGGTATAAAAACATTAAAGGGCTATATAGCACTCTTCATTTGCATGGTCACGAAGGCCGTACATTTGGAGTTAGTGACTGATTTAACAAGCTCAGCTTTCCTAGCTGCATTACGAAGAATGGCCGCCAGAAAAGGAAAACCTCGTCATATGTACTCCGATCAGGGATCGAACTTTGTACGAGCGAACAAGGACTTACAACACCAGTGGCGAGAGCTTAGCAACATTTTTAATGACAGTTTCCTGTCAGAAATAACTGAGATGGAGATCGAATGGCATTTTAATGCCCCCGCGTGGCCCAGTGCTGGAGGACTGTGGGAAAGAGCCGTTGGCACGCTTAAACACCATCTGAAGAGAGTAATCGGAGATCAAAAACTTACCTACGAAGAATACGCAACGATTTTAGCCCAGATAGAAGCCTGTTTAAACTCTCGCCCGCTATGCCCGTTAACGGAAGATATCGAAGACCTCAACTTTCTCACGCCCGCACACTTTTTAACATGTCGAGCTGGAGTCACGATAATAGAAACCGAGGAAGACGCTAGAACGAGATGGCATCTGACTCAGAAGATATTCAGAGATATCTGGAAGAGGTGGAAAGCTGAATATCTGAGTCAACTAACAGTCAGGCCAAAGTGGAACAAGTCTCAAAGAAACATTGAAAAAGACGACTTAGTAGTGATACACGACGATAACTTGCCAGCAGGAAAATGGGCCTTAGGAAGAGTCATCGACGTTCATCCAGGAGAAGACGGATACGTGAGAGTTGTTACGCTAAAAACAAAAAATGGTATCTTGAAGAGGCCCGTAGTAAAGCTGTCGGTCTTACCTCTACCCAAAGAATCCCAACAAAACGAAAAACATTCCGTCACTCCTGAACCTCCAATATCTAAAACAAAACAAAAGAAAAATACTAGCTGCGTGTCATCTATATTTATGCTGTTACTATATTTTATGTCTTTATTAACAATGGGATACAGCGTAAAAATCACTCCCATGAATGAAAAACAAGGTCTATACTTTGACAGGATGGGAAACATGCTCTTAGTAAAAGATGAATGGAAACTGGTCGCATATCATGACATGAATCCTTACTGGGAAGGAATATCTGCATATAAAAAATACAACAATCAACTCGAAGAAATTTGTAAACAAGTTAGAACCTTAACACACTGTGATATTATCATATTGCAACTACGTCACTCTTATGACGAGCTACAACACTACAACCGAGTATTATTACGTCAGCAATTGAAACCTGATACGCGTAAGCGGCGCGGCTTGATTAACGGACTTGGAAACATAGCTAATACTTTATTCGGTGTTCTGGATGATAAGTTCGCTGAGCAATACCAAAAGGATATTGAGCTTATTCGAGATAATGAAAAACACCTGGCTACCCTGTGGAAAAATCAAACCACTGTAATCGAAGCGGAGTATAATATGCTATTAAGAACGAAAGACACCATTCAGAAACAACATAAAATGATACATGCCCATTTGGTAGACTTAGAGAGAGGAACCACTGCGTTACAAAAAGAAGTCAGCCAAGCCGAGTGTATGGCACAATTCACAATTGTGGCAGTAGCGGCCAACAACTTACTGGGTCATTTAAGAACGATACAGGACACTCTTTTAGACATCCTTACAAACATATATAATGGAAAAATGAATATACACATTATAGACCCTCAACAATTTCAACGTGAATTAAATGTCATATCTGGACGATTAGAAAACGACCTATCCTTGCCGATAGACAATATTCAAACTCATTTACAAAACATCTATCATCTGTTGAACATCAAAGCCAGGATAACTGACCAATATATGATTATAGAGATCCGTATTCCACTTATAAGCCGAGACAGTTATGATTTATACAACATTATTCCCACTCTACACAGCGTTGGTAGAAACATGCAATCTATTACGCCTATCGAAAAATACGTAGCAATAAATCTACGAAAGGACTCGTATCTACCTATAACAGAAAAGGAGCTGGAACATTGCACACTAAGAGACCCAACTACATACATGTGTTATCTAAGAACACCTGTGTACAAAATGAACTCTGATGAAGACCTTTGCCTTAAAGATGAACACTTTCGATGTAAAACAAACATAGTCGTGTGCCAAAACAAATGGATGAGCCTTTCAAGACCGAATCAATATCTTTATTTCTGTTGCGAAACGTGTCAACTGCGTGCGCTGTGCAAGAGTCATGTTACCGCACAGACATTAACCCAAACAAATATTATAATGATAGAAGAAACCTGCGTGGTGAAAACAGATAACTTCACTATCAATACACATAAAAACATGGAAAGCCGGATAAATTTGAATTTTAACATAGAAACACCAGAAATAGACCCGATAAACCATATAATAAATATTTCGATACCCAAGATCGGAAATAATAGTATAGACAATACCAACGACGAAAACGAATTTAAAGATATAGCCGAAAAAATTAAAGCAATGAAAGAGACGGAACCGATTTTAAGCAATTATTCAAAAAACGATATACATCATTATACCGCTATATACTGTCTATGGGGTATAGTAATCATCGGGATCGTTATCTACGTGTGTAGACGAAGTCGCTGCAAATGGAGATGCCCAGCAGTACCAGCTCCGGCACCGGCAGCAGGCGCGCCGGCGCAGGACGAGGAGCGGCGCCCCCACGCGCCGGCTCGGGAGCCCACTCCCGCCGCGCGCAGTCCCCGCGCTCAGCGCGGGCTAACACGCAAGTGCAGTGTCAGTGATAAGTGTAGTGCAAGTGCGAGTGAAAAACAAGAAAAATGTGGTGAAAGTGAAAAGAATGAGACGAAGCATGTGGATAGAGGCAGCTCGCCACTATTCCGAAAATTGTCGTTTAGAGTTTAACTAGTTATAATTATCACATTGTTTGATCACCTTGTCTCATTATCTTAAATCATCTCATCTCATCGTTTGCCCCCGCCAAGATGTTCGGTGCAGTCATTGCACCTAACACGTGATTTAGCCTCGTGCGCATAGTCAGCACAAGGCGCATCGATCAGTAATCTAATTAACATAGTCAGTGCATATTTCGGAACTATCGCGACCGGGTGCATTCGAACATAACATTTATAACATTTAACATTTTCCAACATTCTACTAACATTAGTATAATTCAGTTTTGTATTACTTAGGAATTTATGACAATAAACAATTGCTACTTTTCTCCGAACTTTCTAAACATTCACGACCAACCCCCGCACCCCACAATTGCCGCTATAACAACAAATACTAAAAATAAAATAAAATAAATATTTAAGGGGGACTCTCATACAACAAACTTGTTATAGATTATATATATGTATAGGTACGGAACCCTTCATGCGCGAGTCGGGCTCGCACTTGCCCAATTTTTTTATGTACATAAAACTGTGTTCTTTCTTTCAATATATAGACAATACATACTGAAAGTTTTATTTAGACTGCTACATATAAAAACGATTTATCACAAGTTAGACAAAATAATTGAAGAGGACCGAAAATGTACGAATTATGTCCATTTATACATGACCGGTGGCACGCGAAGTGGGTGTGTTTGCGGCGTCTACCACAATATAGGTCGGCGAGTTTCCTCTATGACGTTGAAGTGGTACTTATCGATAATAGGATTGTCGATGTTTTTTTTTGTCGAGCACTAACAGCACGTCGTTCGTGCTGGAAAATGACTATATATATTTCGTGTCAAAAAGTTTGACAATACTGAACTCTCTAAAAGAAAATTTGATTCACAGGATGATGTTTTGATTTAGAGATCGTTATTATCGATTCTAAACATAATTTGAGACGATGGTGCATAACATAAAGTAAGAATCTTTACGGTAGATGGCGCTACGATGCTCCCCCAAACATAAGAATAATAAAACAACTGGTTGAAAAAATTATACAAATATACAACTGTTGGTCGATTGAAATCGTGTCGGGTCACCCCACAGCAGCGTCTCTTGTGCGTTGGCGTCCTGCCGGCGTCATAAATCAATTAAATTATCAATGTGGGGAAATTACCCACATGCGCAATAAACGCCGGCGTTACGCCGACGATACGTTGACGTTGCGCGAACGTTGCTTCACCACTGCGGCGCCAGTACGCCGACGCTCAAACGACGCTAGTGTGGCACTCTTAGTCATTATTGATTTATAATTTAGTAGTAATTCTATATGAACACTGCTTTTTCTGTCCGTCACACGCTAAATGTGAGCTTAGCACTGTTGTGCTTTGATATCAAAAGCTTGCTTAAAACCAAGCTCAATCTTTACTATGCTAAGACGATTCTTGCCCATGGTTTCCTCGATACCGGTTATGACCGCGGAACTTTTCAAGAGCCATTTCCCGCATCTTACCTAAGATTCATATACATATACGAAAGTAAATACTTTAAAAACTTTCGGACAAGTGCGAGTCGGACTCGCGCACCAAGGGTTCCGTACGAACTATGAAAGCACTGCATATTGCTCTAACGAAAATGTAAACTGTACTGAGCAATAAACTTAACTTTACCGTTGAAAAAATGTTTTACGTACTTTTAATAAAGACTATATTTTTTATGATTTAATTTAAAATGTATAGTTTTTAGATTTTTCCTTATACTTGCAGTATAAGACAGTACTTGCCAAAGTTCTAAATCGACGGAAAATACGATTCCCTTGAGAGTGTCGAAATATACAATTGGCATAAACGGCCGTATCTTTTTTTTTAACGTTAACTTAGAAGTTTGATTTTTTTTACAGCTTTAAGAGACTATAGATTTGAGACATTTGAGGATATGGCTTTAATTTCAACTCGAAACCTCCACGTGTTCCCGATATAAAGGGTCTTGACATACAGACGGACGGACGGACAACAAAGTGATCCTATAATCGTAACGTTTTTTTCTTTTGAGGTACGGAACCCTAAAAAGAAGATCCCTGGATATTACATTAATATTCCTCAAAAATCTGTGTTTTTTATCGTACACGTGACATGATAAATACTCTGTCGCACCGTGAACTCAGTAAAATGTAAGAAAAAAACGTGATGAGTACATCGCGCGCCTATTGTTTCTCATACATTGTGTTTAGAATTTATTTAAATGTCAATACTTATATACGTCTTAGCATAGCAAAATGCACTAAACATACACTAGAAACATCCCGTTCTAACAAAACAAGTATCTGTTTTAGTCATTTGTGAATTAGCTTATTTCTCAAACAGATAATAACAAAGTTTTTGGCAAATATAACTACTAAAGAGTGATCCAGGTGACATCGCCATGGCCACGAGCAACAGAAAATGACATCTCCTTTGGACACAGTGGTAGTTTGTCTATCCCCTTCGAATATTCACTCAATTAAGGTTAATAAATTTGCCTTTGTACATGCAATATTTGTTATCATTGTATTTAAAACTTGTTTTTATGTTACATAATTCATTTTTATTAAAGCAGTAACGTCTGCCACTTATGCAAGAAGCAGCTGGTTGAAAAAATCAATGGCTCACGCATCGGTTCAGTGGTCCAATAGGTAGGACGTTCGTGTTAGCTTGGAAAGCCGTTGGAACCCCGCCTGAACCATTATTTTTTTCAATTCTTCGCTGCAATGTAAAGATTTGTTTTCCACACATGCACTAGAGAAATTCGTTGCGTTGTCACTGTATAAATGTAACAGCGGAAGAAGGCGCTGACGTTGTCCTACATCCAGCAAGTGCGTGCCGCCAACGAGGAGCGCCGGCGCCGCAAGAGCGACGCCACCAGCTGGAACTACCAGGTGTACCCCAACCTGTACGGGTACACGCAAAAGGTTCACGACTGTTCATGTTCGGAGCTTGACGGAGCTTGGTAGCACGGTATTTAGTTTCGTGTTTGAGGTTTTGAGCAGGCTTTCACAGAAAGTAATTAAAGTAAAGAAATAAATAAATATTAAGGGACAATCTTACACAAATCGACCTAGTCCCAAGCTAAGCAAAGCTTGTACTATGGGTACTAGACGACGATATAAGTAATATATAAATAGATAACATCCATGACCCAGGAACAAATATTCGAGTTCATCATACAAATATTTGCCCCGGCCGGGATTTTTTTTATCATTGTTTTAGAGAAAATCAACAAAACTCAAATTATTTACCCATTTCGCTTATTGAATTCAGTAATTTATATGAAAAAGATATAAATACTTATAGATATGTGCTGTTAAAAAAATCCGTAAAATCACGAGCGTGGAAGCCTTAGTAACTGAATTCTAAACTTGTTTATCTGTTAAAATACAATTTCAGAAGTTCATTAATTTGCTCAAAACCTCAAAGTAATGTAAATACGAGTAGCTGTAGATATACGCATTATAAATATAGCTTAGCATTGTATAGCATTCGCTACACTTAGTCTAGTTTGCTGTTTAGTGCTGAAATAATTATTCTATACATATAAAACCTAGTTCCAGTCTCGTAACTGCATCTGCCGAACTTAAAATAAAAGGCCGCTATATACATGCTATTTTGAGTAATACGTGAAACCGGCGAGGAACCACCGTCGTGAGAATTTAAATTACAGCTTATACTGCATATATGCTGATATATCACCTATCAACTACAATAAAACGACATTTTACATCGTTTTTAATAGTTATCAGTATCGAAACGGCCGCGAATTGTGTAATTAACCGTTAGCTGGATTGCTCTATATCTTTGTTTTTTTAATGTGACCTAGGGTAGGTTTATAGAGAATTTTCACAATATCGCCCTATACTATTAACTGTTAAACATCATATGAGCTATTAACGCCTTTTAGTTTGAGGACGGCAGACATCCAAATCCGAGGTAACAATGAATATTTTTTATTCAAATGCCCTTGTTGTTCGTGTAGAAAAAATGGTATTCTAGTTCAATTTTGATGATTAATTTTATTTTGTAGATTTAAATAACCCCGCCTACAGAATCTATTTATAAATGCCATTTAATTTTCCAACCTCCATAAATATTTCTTAGCTTCGACAGCTATAGTCAGTCGAAGTGTTGTTTTATATGTATAGACTTTTTAGAGGACAGTTTTTTTTATTTAACTCTGTACGAACCAAATTATAGAATGAGGTTGAGGGATTGTATAATGAAGCTTGTCATGGCACGTCTTGCCTATTCTATTTCACAGGTACGAATATCTTTCGTTTCCACTGGTAATAAAAAGAAAATTCGATCACCTTTAACTTGCTTCATAAGTTACGAAACATGTAATACCAGTTACGAAACAAGTAACACCTGTTACGTAACTTACTCGCCATTATTGAAAATGTTGCCTAAGAATGCTCCTATTACGTTGTAATTTTGTCGAAAAAATATTTGAGAGTTTCATGTGAACATCAGAGTCAACATTACGAAACTTAACAAATGTCAGCCGTTCCAGGACTGTTCTTATGAGAATATTATAGACTTAATACATTATTTAGAAGCTACTGGCACTGAGTACCCACCGAATTTATCCGAAGACGGCTACATAAGGTATGCTTGTGGTTATGGTTCCTGCATATGCTAAGCATTTTGCAATTATTCAATTCACATTTGGGTCGTTCTTCTTCTGACGGATGTGTATAAATTAACAACTGAATTTTGTAGCGTAATAAGGATCTATCATCCGTATTACGGGGAACAGATTCATTCTTAGTAAAAATACGAAATATCCAATTGCTGAAACTTTTCCTATCAAGTCTAGCAAGCACGGTTTCACATATTTCTCGAAGCGATTCAGGGCTTGTTAAGTCGCTTTAGTATTTTTATTGATTATTTTATCCTTATTTTTTAGGCTGTAACTTTATTAACCCTCTTATATTTACCCATGTTGTTTATGGAACGCGTCTGTAAATTTGCACTACGTGTTTAATAATTGAGTATACAAGGTTTTTAGATTGATGTTTGTTGTGTAACATTGTTTTATTCGATTATGTACTGAAACTTGTTCTTATCTGTCTAAAGTTGTAATGTAACTAATTAAACTGTTTCATTTACTTTCTACTTTATTAGGGCATGTTACTTCGTAAATACTACATAATGTATTATTTATATCTTGAGTAGGATCACATTTAATAGGGTTTAAGTAGGATAAACTAGAAAATTTGTAAATGCGATCTTCTCCCATTTGATAGCTATATAGACGTATACTTTTTGTTTCTAACTTATTTCATATATCATTATTGTATCTTGTATATAAACAGCAGTAATCTAGAAATATTTCTAAGATTGAATAGAATAGATTTGTTTTATTGTAACCCCGGCAAAAACAAACAAACAAAAACAAGGACATCACTAATAAGCGTAGGTACTTATTATATGATGTTTTGTTGAACAATTTCTGTGTTCTAAACTGAAAGATAATTTAAAAATGAAAACGCCTCCGTATGGTAACGTGAATTAAAACAATTAATGTTGCTACAATTACTTAAGATACATTAATTTTATTGTAACGTAACATGAGTAATGGGTCTTGCAATTCCGGAATCGGTTAGCATGAGCAGTATCGGAAATTCCGGAATTTTCAATATTGTCCATACATACATGCCCATTCCGGAATTGCTAGACCTACTCGTAATGAGTTATTATTTCTTTTTAAGGATGCGTAACTTAGCTCTAGTAAAAAAGCAGCTTTAATATTGGCGCATTCATTTTTAGATTAAGTTGTCTCTAAATCCCTTGGCATGTATATAGGCCTGGTCCGCTTTAGAAGCTAACATTTTTTTACACGGTTTTTTGGCCTGCTATGCAACAAGAACAATATTTTATTAAGTAACTTGCTAATTTAACCCTCCAGTTTCGCATGTACGCTAATTCTTTTTAACCAACATCAACTTAGAGTTATTATGCTCCTATTTACTAAGCTGTTTATTTTTTATAGTGAATTTCAGTTTTGTATATAGTTACGAACATTATTTCCTATTTCGTAACTTGTCAAAAACTGTTCCTTTTATACTCGCTACTAATCATAACTATATTTCAAGTTAAAATCGGGTAAAATTCTTCTATATTCTTTGGAGTTCAAGGCATATGAAACAATGCAGTAATTAAATAACAGTTGCAGGTGTAAACTACTTCAAATTAAAATATAATTGTTACAATTTCGATAATGGCTTTAGCTCTAAAGATAATAAACTATTTCGTTTGATTTCTTCGCCTTTAATTGTTCAGTTCTACTTTTTATCCTCCAGTCTCCTTACAGGTGGAGATCACCCCCTGGCACTCCAGCATTCACAACATGGGCATGGCGTTCAACCGCACATTGTGGAACAACATCATGTCGCTGCAGGACCAGTTCTGCGCGTACGACGATTATAACTGGGACTATTCGTTGCTACATCTGTCCCAGAACAGGAAGGGGAAGGAGAAGTTCAAAGTGATGATGTGTAAAGGCCCGAGGGTGTTCCATATTGGAGAATGGTGAGTGAGTTAGCTTGTACACATTTCTTTTCCGCAACATGGACATGGTTTCAACCGCACGCTGGAACAACATGATGTCGCTGCAAGATCAGTTCTACGCGTACGACGAGACAATTGCAACTGCGGGCTTAGCATATCTTGCCTCGACTTCGCTTGTCGCGTCACTAAGCGTCACCTGTCTTGCTCGCAGCGTGTTAAAAGGAAAGTGACACGTAGTATTTGTTAAACGGGTCGTCTTCAAGTGGCGTCAATCGTCACAAACTTTGAAGATCTCCTTATCATTTATTGTCGTATCTACAATTCAATACCATCGGCTGAACAAATGTTATTGTCCGTTTTCGTTTACTTTTAACTAAACAGATTAGACTCGGGGTATCGCTCATACAAATGTGACGTTTTTAGCGGCCTGCACCACAAGAAGTCAAACTGCAACGCCAATCTAGTCATCGGCAAGGTGCAGAAGCTCTTGCAGAGCACCAAGCACCTGCTGTACCCGAAGCGGTTGACGGCCTCCATCAACCCGGGCGGCGCCAAGCACAACAAGAAGCTGGTGAAAGGGAACGGAGGCTGGGGTGACATCAGGTGAGTTTTCAAGAGAACCACTAGAACTGGGTGGTTTTTCGTCGATTATCAGGGGTTGCTTTTACTAAGTAGTCTTATACGATTATAAAAACCTGGCATGTGAAAGTTTTCGTATTTATTTGTGATTGTTACTTCTTTCGACAATTGTCAGTTCAGTCAATTTTTATTTAAAGCGTTGAGATGTCCACAAAAAATACTTATAACACACAGTTTCCTAACTTGTCTCCATTTGAACTCGGCCTTTTCTTACTTGGTCAGTTCTGAAATTTGGCACTTTCCTACCTCGAAGTATAACACAGCCTTCATATGGTAGAGACTTTTGACTACTCATGTAAATTGACAACCATGGCCTTTAAACACCAACTCGCCCCTCTATCATCCCTATACACCCCGTTCGTCACATTGACTCTCCCCATATGATCCAACTGTCTGTCGTCGTCCCAACTCACCCCTCAATACATGCTTACTCACACATTGCTCGTGCTTTGTATTGAATTTTATAGATTTATTTAAATATGGTCCGTTTGTTTTTCAGAGATCAAGAGTTATGCACGAATATGACCAAAGTTGGACGACAGATGAGAAAATATGTATATTTCACATAAAAATAATCATGTAAAATGTAAACGACATTAGTAATGTGGAAATTCGATACCACCACAATATCTACGTACATCTGGCATGATATTTGTAATACTTACACTGTAATTTTGTACACATCAAGCGATCACTATAAGTGCAATTTACGAGTCGTATATTATTGTCTATTGTGCTGTTCGTTTTTATCGACAACGGCTCCGTACTGTACCAAACGTGACGAAGGTGTAACTGACGTCTACACGTAAGTCCTAAAAAAAGTATAGATTGCGTTAGTATATGACGGTATTAAAAATGTGTTGTAATTGTAAATTAATCATGATTATAGTGCAGTTTGTTTGTCGAGAAAAAACAAGAAGTACCTAATTATAGTGGTGGATGTGAACGGCGTATCCTGACATTTTTGTACGAGTTTGAAACTTAGTCGTTTAAGAGTCTGACAGTTTAAATACGGAGATTACACAATGCTTTTTTTGCAAGCAATGATTTTTTTACTGTTTTCCGTCTCATTTGTAGTTTAATGGAAAGTGGAAAGTACTACATACTTAAAATAACTTACTTATAAAATCGTTATTCTTCGCACAGTGTGTATCACCAAATGTCCGGTACATATTTATCTGATTGAGAATGTAAAAAGGATTTTAATTGCGAGATTTTTCAGAAATTTGTAAAGTATTATTTTTAAAAGTATTCAGAATACGTATTAAATGTACTTAACGTAGGTAGGATTTGAGTATTTGTTTATAAAAGTATTTGTTAAGTTATTAAGTGTTACCAAGCGCCATTGACAGAAGAAACAATTTTTAAGGTATTTATAAGTATTATATTGTTTGTTTGATTTTGTTTTTATTTTAATTTAAGGATTTGATTGATGCTCCGTTCATATTGGTTAAGCGGGGCTGGCATTCAAAATGCGCTTCAAAATTTTTACAGGGCTTTTTTTTGGACTATTATTTTACCAAAGTGTAACTTTTGCAACCGCTTAATTTCCCAACTCGCATGTATTTCCGAAACCAGAAACTTTCCCGATATTTTTTGTAATTGTCGTGTAGTACCTGGTACAGTCAGCAGCAAATCAAATCAAATCATTCTTTATTTGCTAGAATCCAGTCAAGTGGATGTCCGAAATTGCTAAGCACGGCAAGTGCTCATCTCATACTCGGTGCTCGCACTCTTTTATCTATAGAAGAAAGCTTGTTCAACTTGTATATTGTACGATCATTGATTGACAACGTGGTTGGCGCAGTAGTTGTGCAGCTGCCTATTGAGCCGACGGTCCTGGGTTCGAATCGCAGCTAAGACATATTTATGTGATGAATACTTGTTCCTGGGTCATGTATATTTTCTTGTGTTTGAGTATACATTTATCTATATAAGTATACGTACGGTACGAGTACGGATATCGTCGTCTAGTGTCTACAACACAAGCCTACTAGACCTAAATGTAACGGAAGTGTGTTATTCTGCTTAGCTACTTTTATTGCTGATTGTACGTTAGTTTAGGTGTGTTTAAGAGTTCTGGAAAGTTTGCAGTTTCAGAAAAAATAATGGTGCAATTAAACAGTTGGGAAATAAAGTAGTTTGGGAAAAATATGTAAACCATTTATTTAATTTAATTTTCTATTCAGCTCGAGTATCGTGTTTAGTTTTGAGATTCGGTGATTTATTTTTATATATGATTTGATAAAAAATATTTTTATAATTGAGAGCGTTAACGCTGGGATGTGACGTTACTGTAATTCTATGCGCCGTTTTTATTTTTTTACCGATAATGACATACCAAACTTGTGTGACGGAAGTGTAAATTACCGCTCAGTTGTACAATTTTGGGAGACCGTAATTTTTTTATAAATATTGTATTGAATCTTATATTTAAATCCGATTAGGAATTGTTTTGTAGGACAAGTAAGATTATAAGGAAAATTGTCGGTAAAAAAGAGGCATTAGTAATTGTATATCGTCGGGGATAGTGCAATACCACGTAAGTAACAAGTGTAGATACGAATGAATATTCAAACAAATGCTAAGTATTTTACTGAAATGAGAACTTTATCGACAGCTGTTATTTATTTATGCCGTATTGCACTATCCCCGACGATATGTTTTTAGTTTTTTAGCTGAGCTTGTCCATTTAATGAATACCATGCCATTCATAGGGTACTCGTTGGTTAAGATAACGAAAAATTGTTTAGGAGATTATAACTACCGCGGAAGGTTGATAAATAATCGATTGTAAACTACACAATTAGAGACATTATACTCTATTTAATTTATTAACCTTTCAAAGGAGTTATAATCTCCATACCATATATTCTGGATGTTTTAGTTTGCGGTCATCCTATGAATGTTATTGTAGTTTTTAAATTGAGTAACCTGGTTGAAAAACTATGCTAATGATCCGTATAGCTATACTTAAGTTTTGTGTAGCTGTGGTTTTTGTGATTATGTATTGTGTTAAGGAAAGTTATGTATTAAAAAAATCGTATAGACTGGCCATTTTGTTGAATTGAAATAGTTCAAATTACTTGACATAATGTAGCAGGTTTTTATGTAAGTACTAGTTTACTGGCCCGTCCGAAAAGTACAGTGATGTTAAGTTTTTTTTTGTATTAAAAGGAGTCCAGTCAGGCCGTTTCGTGATTTCCCTTTACCATGAGTTAACGTGACCGTACTCGATAGCGACAGTGAAAACTATTTGTATGGAGAATATTACAGCGCCATTTTGTAGAACTACAATTCTCCATACAAATCGTTAACGCTGTCGCTAGCGACGGTCACTGTAAACTCATGGTAAAGGTACTGTTAAACCACCCAACTATAGTCCAGTCCACACAACTATGGCCCAATTTAATCCGAAAATTACTCGTTAATATATGACAATTATAACGAATAAACTCTAAGTGAACAACATAATTAAATAAGAACGTATAAAATCACTGATAGAATATGGATTTTGATAAAGATAAACTAGTTTTGTTTTGGACCATACAAATACAAAATGCTTTATTGCACACCAAAAAAGTTTACAAATTCAATACAGAGCAATAATTTTAATAACGGTAGACAACAGGCGGTCTTATCGCTAAAGAGCGATCTCTTGCAGACAACCTTTAGGTAGCGGAGTTGATTAGTATAAATCACACAATGAGTAGTGATGCAGAAGGGGAAGGGAGAACAAAATAATACCATAGTTGGATGATTGGACTATAGTTGGGTAGATTTACGGTATCTACTAGTATTTTAGGTGAATTTTTTCACAAAAAATATTTTTGTGTTACATAGACGAATGAGCTGCCTATCCACTGAAGACGAGAAAATTAACCAATCAGGCTGCGACTGTGAAGCCTAAAAGAAGTACATTTGAATCTGAGGAATGTGATTGGTTCCCTTAACTCAGTTACTCTCCGCTCCAGTGAATATGCGGCGTTAGGATCAAAATACGGTGACGTAACGTGAAATATTTAAATTTTCTAACACTAGCACAACTATGACACGCGATTCTTCGTTACACAAGAAACATTGCCTGTCCCTTTCTTTACTATACCGTGCGAGCAAGAAGGGCCGTGCTGAATGAAGTGGCAAGATGTGCTAGATGCGTATGTATTTACTTTAGTATAATCATCCCGGATTTTTTACATGAAAAATTGTAGTTACCCAATCTATTTGCATTTAGCGTGATTATAATAATGATGTCCCGATTTTTTTGTTTAAAATATCTTAGTTCGGTTCATTAAAATTATCGTCACTGAATATTAATTTCTTTTTGGAAAAGAAACCAGTCATGTATTCTATAATTTTACAATTAAAACACTTCGTACTTTTGCTGCACTAATTTTATAGGTACAAGGCAATGTCTCGATTATTTTCTGTGAATTACTTTCGCCATACTTCAGTATTCTGAATCGCCTAATTTTACATCGAAAATGCCTAAGGTAAATCATTTTAAATGAGCACGGCGTAAGGCGTACTCACGCTTGGCAGGTTACTAAAATTACATCATATCCTCTTTCGTAACTAGTTACGATTTGTGAAAACAAACCCAAATCAATTATTACATCGCTTTATGTCATACGTACCTACACTGATTGAACAAAAGTTGTTTTTATGTAGGTAGTATAAAATATCCACAGCACAAAAAATATGTTAAAAATAAAAATCATCATTAAAATGTTTTAAATCGCACAAAATAAGTACATTTAAGCTTAACAGGCTAGTTTTTGTTTTGTATAATCAATTTTTTCGAATATGATACCTTGAACACGGGAATACTCAGGTAGATTTTCGAACAACGTTACCATCAGTGTCAAAGTATTATATTCCAATGAGCTTGATATTGCATTTCAACCTTTTGACTTTGTAAGAAACCAAGTAATGCTTACGCTTTCATTCTGTAAAATGTGAACAATTTTGAACAACATTTATCTTATTATTATTAGTGTTAAAAATATTTGATTACTAGTCCTTATTTCGAAACTTTACTATTAAGTAACTCGACAAATTCACGGCCAATGCAGGCCGAGTTATACTTCTACACCGGTACGTCGTAAAAAATGAACATTTAATTGAACTAGTCCGTCGCGATGTTTCAATATACACTTTCGTAACTGATTCCTATTTCGTAAACTTTACATGTGGTTTTCGTAACTATAGTGTGAATAAAAAATATAATGTAGACAAATAATTACACTCAAACCCTATCATTCCTTATTCTAGTGCGAAGAATTGTGCGTGTAAACGCGAAGGAGCTAAATTACCGAAGTATTATTTTATTCCAATAACGTAACCTTTTAATCCTACCCGTACCTACACATCTGTCGAGGTAGAGCAGAAAAGGACCTCAAATTGTATAGCTGAAGTATAGTGATGAAAAATAAATTGCACTGATTCCATTTAACGCGACATCTAATAACTATAGTCTGACAAAAGAGAGTAGAAATTTAAAAGTTCAATCTAAGAAAACGGGGACGACACTACAGTATTGCCACTTTTTAATTTCTACTCTTTGTTTGTCAGACTGTAGATAGAAGGCGCGTATATTTATAAATACCTGTATCTATACATTTACAATTCTTCGCACTCTCTAAATATCTTTAGCAGTAATGTAATAAATATGTATAAAATTTTATAAACAGCTAAACATTAATAAAGTGTGATATTAATACTGAAGACATAATATAATTTGTAACAAATAAATAAATTGAATTGTTATGTGGATTTTATTTGTTTGACCTAATACCGGTCAAATTACTTTTTATTCATTGTTTAAACCTTTTGTACGCCAACGTCGACCACGGCCGTCCCAATTTCAATGATTAAAAACTTTGTAATTCAAATCGCTACTAGCATTTTTCAATGCCAATTGATTTTGGAACACTTATATTTTTTTGCTGTGGCATCAGGGACACGTTGAATTGCTTTAGGTACCACTTGACGTGCAAAAGGTTAGAAGTAAAGTTAATAAAAATACCACTACATTTATCCTTTGGAAGTGTTTTCTACAATAACCTAAATTTAATACACCCCGACACAGGTAGTTGGTCATCATGAGACTCATTCAATAAGTGTTATAGAAAATGCTACTAAAACAGAACATAACTACAAAATTTGGAATTCTTAGCTTCAATATTGGCTGAGATTTTGTTACTTGTTCCAATTTCTTGGAAGCTTCTAGTCCTATTTCCACCAAACATAGCTAAGAACTATCTCGACGCAGAATAATTTTAATTAAAAATCTGTCCGTTTGGGAGCTATGATGCCACAGACAAATACACAATGTTAAACTTATTAACACCCATCTTTTTTCTGCATTCATGGCTAGGCGCAGTCCGAAGGGAAGGTTACAGGAGACCAAACAGCCCAAAATCCTACACGGCAAAATGTTAAATCTAAAAAATTAAAAAAATATATATTCTGTGACGCCTTTCAAAATTTGAGGCTGTCGCGCCTGCGGATGGTTCGTGGAGGTGGATGTTATTTAATTTGTGCGTGTGTGTCTGATACCATTGTCAGGAAAACTGCTGGACCGCTTTTATGAAAGGATTATATTTTTTTGTCGTCAAAATTGCATTTCGCACTTTCATACCGTCTGTGTACTTTACTCTAATATTCTGCGTGAAACTGAACTACAACCAGTGTCACGATTGTCACTACTGTCACTGTCAGTGTGACCAGATTTAGCAGAATTCTGCGATTTTGGCAGAATTTGAACCCCAATTTGATACTTAGCAGATTATACTGCAGAATGGAAAAAGTTAGCAGATTTTGGCAGAATTTAATAAAACTTTAGCAGAGGTTTAGCAGCAAACAGGATTTTTAATTAGCCGAGTTTAATTTGAATATGTGCTCAACAAAATAACTTCTGTTTTTATTTTAAATATGTTAGTCAATGCAGGAAACTCAAAGACTCTATATAAAAATGTATATGTTTAATATGCCAAATTAATAGGTTAGATTAGGTTATCTGAGTTATGATTATTAATAAAAGAAATATACTTAAATTGTGATTATTATTAATAATAAAAAACAATCGGTCATGAGTCATGAGCATTTTTATTTTGTATATTTTCATACAAAATTTGAGTTCAATCGTTAGCAGAATTTAGCAGAATTTACCCGAGCAGCTAGCATTATGCTCAATTTAAATCTGGTCACACTGGTCACTGTCACTCTCTTGTCACTGTCATACTAGAAAATACTGTAGAACTAGAAACTCGATTGCAGTATTGGAAATAAGTATTATTTTATCAACTTCCAAATCGTAATTGTGTTATCTACATAACCACCATGATTGAGGTTTCACACATCAATTCAGAAATCACTTACAATTTATATTTAAGAGAAGAAGTTTAGATTTAATTGAAAGAAACATCAATATGTCGCTTAACGTGTTTGTGAAGGTTGTGAAGAGAGAGCCAGATTTAGATGAAGAAGCGAAGGATATTGCGCCGAGTAAAGCCCTCCATGAGTTGTATGAAGACCATAAAGTCAAGTCGGAACTAGTGCTGGGACCGGAGGTGCTAAACAGGCCTCACGACGCTTGTGCGGATCAAGGTAAGTTTTTATACTAAAGCTGTTGACATATTTTTTTATATTGAAATAATGAAATAATGAACTTTATTCTACAAGTAGGCCACAAGGGCACTTTTACATGTCTGTGTCTACAGGTATTATATTTTTATATGAAAAAATGTTTGATATTCTAACTGTTTTTATTTCAGATGCCCAGAATACAGAGATGTTTATTTGCAAGTTGGAGCCAGAGGTAACCGTCTCAGTTAAGGAAGAACCACTGGAGCAATTAGATGAGGACCCTGCAATAACTGATAACTCGTCAGAATCAACAAAAACATTGGACAAATTCAATAATTGCTCACCTCAGTACCAAATCCAAGAGTTAAACAGTAACAAACCGGACAAGCAAAATAAGAAGTCAGGCAAACAAAAAGATATATGGTATTGCAAGAATTGCGAACAGGCTTTTGACAGAAAATCCAGCTTAACAAACCATGAGCGTACACATGCACAGAACAACACATGTGATGTGTGTAACAAAAGTTTTAGCCATCGAAATTATTTAAACAAACACAAAAAAACCGTTCACCTCGGAGAGAGGAGATACAAATGTAACGTTTGCTACAAAGAGTACTCACGGAAACATAACCTGATCATCCATTTGCGATCTCACACAAACGATAGACCATTCGAATGTGATACTTGCCAAAAGAGGTTTTATGAAAGGACAACTTTATTGAAACATATACAAACACATGCCACAATCAAACCTTTTGTATGTCAGATATGCAGCAAGACTTTTACTGTTAAAGAGCTCTTGATCAGACATCTGCGGCATCATGTTGATGCTGAGCCAGATGCACCACAAATAAAGCAATACCGTAATCAGATTAAAGTAGTTGTAGAAAAGAAATACAGCTGTACTGTGTGCAGCCGAGCTTTCAGTCAAAGTGGGAATCTAAGCACACATATGCGCACACATACCGGTGAAAAACCACATAAGTGTGAATTTTGTGGTGCATCATTCGCATTTAAACCAACTTTACTGAGTCATTTAAGGATTCACACTGGAGCCAAGCCATTCTTCTGTCAAATATGCGACAGAGAGTTTTCTAGACATTCGTATTTTAAGATTCATCAGAGACTTCACACCGACAGATCCTATCATTGTGAAGTGTGTGATGAGAGATTTATTCGCAAGTGTGATTTGAAATCACACCGGTTGATACACACCGAAGATAGACCTTTTAAATGTAACATATGTTATAAACGCTATAAGACTGCAGATAGTCTTGCAAAGCATCAACTAACACATTTGGGGCTGATGTTTTCATGTGACGCTTGTGGAAAACAGTTCAATACGAAATCTAAGTTAAGAAAGCATGGATTGATTCATCAGGCTTGCAACAAATGTGAGATTTGTAATAAAAAATTTGTACGCGAAAGCTCACTAATGTCTCACCAAATGAGTTGTTCGCAAGTAAATTCATAGGCACACTGATTATAATCATTAATCATTTGTGAGACATATTTAATTATTGTATTAAGCGGTTTACACTCACGTGAAATTGTCAGGAACAGCTTGACAGTTTCATGTGACATAGTTACCGCGCCGCTTTACGGGTAGCCACTCAATTGCTTCAAATTTTGAGTTGGACTCTATTTATATAATAAAATAAGAGCGGTGACAGGTAGCCGTAGTTACCAAAAGCAATTGAGTGGGTAGCAGTCCCTGATAAAGAGCTCCATCCGAGTTCGAAACATGTCGGGCCGTTCCTGACAATTTCACGTGACTGTAAACCGCTTTATACAGTCCGACCAAAAAGAGTAGAAAGTAAAAAGTGGCAATACTGTAGTGTCGTCCCTTTCTAATCAATCTAAGAAAACGGGGACGACACTACAGTATTGCCACTTTTTAATTTCTACTATTTTTGGTCGGACTGTACAATAACTAGCGACACGCCCCGGTTTCGCACGGGTGCAATCCGTGCAATGCTGATAAATTATGCATGTATTATACATATAAACCTTCCTCTTGAATCACTCTATCTATTTAAAAAACCGTATCAAAATCAGTTGCGTAGTTTTAAAGATCTAAGCATACATAGGGACAGACAGACAGGAAGCGACTTTTATACTATAGTGATTACACGGTTCATGTGTATTTTTTTACCTAGCCTATATGAGTCCCACTGCTGGGCAAAGGCCTCTTTGATTTCCACAGGTCGCAGTCGCAGTTAGTTGACCACTTTGCAGTTGCGCCACTTTTTCCCAGTATTCAGCGCCGGACGACCTTAAGTCGGCTTTTGAGTTCTTTGGGTACTTAGCCGTTACATTGGTTGCAAATTAACAGTAAGAAATATCACTAAAGTCATGTATTTAAATTAACTTATAATGGATGTATTCCTACATATATGATTTTTAACTGATTCACAGTCTTATACTCTATTATATAAAATATTTATTATGGCCTCCATATCTAATGTTAATTTTTCAGGTGAACAATTCAGTGCGGGCCTTCGAGAAACATTTAAGGGCGATTCTCCGGGCCGAGCTATTTTGCTTGACACCGACGGGAGGGCAATTTTTTTTACATATTTTTTATTCGTGACTTTATTATATAAAAACGGCCAAATAACAAATATTGGTTGTAAAAGGCTCTGCTCTAGGCTTGTGGTTCGTAAGAAATTTAAGATTTTGCAATCACCGAAATCAAAGGTTCAATACTATAGAGTTTTCGACTTGCAGCTCGCTGAAATGACGATCCTTAGTAATATTTGTAGTGTCAGGCTGTTGAGCATCGGCACGACACACAACACTCACAATGTCTGCGCACAGATCCGCAGATATATCCCGTGGTTTCAACTTTTGAATCACTGGTCCCCAAGTTGGTGATAAATTAAAACCATCTTCCCGATTAAAATTCTCAGGGTGTTTTTTATTTCAATAGCCTCCCTTACTATCCGTGGATATCAATAAGTTTTAATTATGTGTTCAAACCGCGAGAGTATAAAGTGTTACAATACTTAATGTTAAGTAAGTTTATTTCGGCTTTCTTCTCAACAGCGGTCTCCTCTTCTGAAATGTCGGTAGATTCAGATTCAGACATGTGAAAGTGCCCTTGTGGCCTACTAACAGAATAAACATTTTGATTTTGATTTTTATTTTTGACCGCTAATAGGCTCCACACGAAAAGTTGGCAAAAAAATGGCGGACTACGCACAACAGGTCGCTGTTATGGACCTGTGGTTTACCCTCTTTGCTGACCCCTGCCCGCACATATCGCGTGAGTTTTCCACCAATAGGGAGTTGGAGAATGATTTTGCATTTATGTTAATGGGGAATTTAAAAACTGGCGCTATTTGTGGCAAATAAGAGCCCGAAAAGGCTGACTATAGGTTGCTGACTACTGGTGCCTTAACATTTTAAAGTAAATCATAAAATATACAGTGTTTATTTAAAGTACGTAATATCAAGGTAAAGAAACGGTTTAAATTTGTACGGGACCCTCGATGGGCGAGTTCGATCCGCACCTGTCTGGTTTTTTTATATTCTGTTGTTACAAATATTAACCATAAAATCGAACAAGCACCAACGTTAAACCGTCCAGTATAGTCTAGTCTGTACTGACCTTACGTACACTCGTTTGTATTCATATTCAATTTTATTGTTTCTGCACCGTAATTTTATATTAAGTATCTAAGATATAGTGGTTGTTTTATCGATATCGCATCTTAAATCTATTCGGGCATCACTAGTAACAGAAATTTGGCACATGCCTAGGTACAGGCATTGAAATCGTCGTATGACCAATATACTGCTATCTCGTTTTTTGATACAGAAACTTCACATGCTTGACAGAGATAGCAACACCTTGTAAGTTTCTACTAAGTTATTTAAGCTCTCTATGGGTTTCCCTCCTCTACGAATATTCGGTAGAATTAAAAAAAAATAACTGTCATCCACATCCATTCCCAGTTTGTGAGTACTGTCAAAAGAGTGTCAATTTTAAGTGTTATTTTTCAGTCTCAGCGCTTTGGATATGAATAAAAATAATTCCATTCGTTTACTAACTAAGAGAACATTCTAATTACATCGGAAAGTTAATGTATAATCGTTAACCATGAGTGCCTTCGGGATCATACAGCTTCACGATGAAATAACACGCAGCAATGGGAACTACTGTTCTATTTGTTTTCGGCCGGCGATAGAACGGAGACTCGTTGAGCCTGTGTTTTTAAATATTTTCTTAATGAATATGAATGGCCGCAAATACTTTAAGGTTAGTAGTAACAGCGACGCATATATGTTACATATGACCCTTAAAAACTTACCAGAAGAGAAAACTATATGTGTTTATGAATAATGACGACGCCGTTGGCGGATTTAGTAGTGCAGCTGCCTACTGAGCTGACGGTCCTGGGTTCGAATCCCGACCAGGGCAAATATTTGTGTGATAAACTCGAATATTTTGTTCATAGGTCATGGATATAAACTGTGGTCTAGTACCCATAGTACAAGTTTTGCTTAGTTTGGGACTAGTTCGATTTGTGTAAGATCTGTCTCCTAATGTTTATTTATTTATTTATATTTTTTAGAGGTTTATAAAGCAATCATATAAAATATATAAATCAGAAGACTGCATTTTACAACTATGCAGTTATACATATAAAGCAACCACTTAAACAAAAAATAACCATAAAATTGAACAATCACCAAGTAAGTTAGCATTCAAAAAGTCCATGTATAGTATTCTCATTATGTATCTGATTAGTTTATTATTATTATTATTTTTTCATTTATTTATGTTAATTAAGCACAAATAATTTATAAATTAATACGCGTTCCAGAAACAGGTTTCTCGAACAGGTTCGAGGTTTAGACGTAACGCGAATGTTTCGCACCGCTTACAACATTGCACAGATAGGTAGTTGTTATCATACTACTTGATTGCTGTATGTGTTTATTTATTTAGGAGAACCAACAGCTAATACACTGCACATTGACTCTTAGAAGCTAAGAAATAGAAGCATAGAGCCAATTACAGGAACTTACAAATAGTTGTTGCACATGAAATACACTAATAATAAAATGCTAGATTTGTATTGAAAATCAGCTTTTTATGGAGAGGGGTCATGATTTCAGGAAAAATCTTAATAGCGTGATGCAGGATCGTCATTTGTTTTGTATGAGCGCCGCCATGCCTGTCTGGCGCCATCTAATGGTCATAATTTCCATCGTCCTCTCATTACACCGAAACGGCTGGGCATATTTTAACGAATTTTGGTACAGGGATACCTGGACATCCAAAGATGGCTATAGGATACTCTTTACCCGACTATGGTGTAAAAAAAAATATGCGTATGAAGTTGCGGGCACCTACTTATGGGTGAATCAAATTTTAAGTGCACCTTGTTGCTATGGTTACGCAAAATTTGTCCCTCGGACAACCTAAGCATTTAGTATGAAGATGTCACTTGGACAACGGGGACAGAGTAAACAACACAAAAAAGTTGATTCACCCATATACTTATAGTTGCCTATTGTTTTATTTTTTTTATCATTCCTGTCACATCCTGTATGTAACTATGTTTTATGTTCGCGCCACCAATAAATTTATTTGGGTCAATCAACTATTTTCTGCCACTTGTTGCCATGGTGATGTCCCCTGGGTCACTTTTTAAAAGTACGATTTTCCGTGGTTATACTTAGCCAAAGCTCTGTAATTTAAGTAGTTATAAGCCCATTCTTATATAGACTATCTCCTGACAATACCAGTAATATAAATTATCAACACTTTTCTTAGAATTTTAATCACTATTGTCCCCTGGGTCACGGGACAGAATAACAGCAAGAAAAACTTGATCCACCCATTTCTTTCTTTCTCAGAAACCAATCAAGGCGTGTTACATGTGCGAAGCGCTGGCGACATCAGCGGTCCGGTTCCAGAGGGCCGTGGACCTCGCGTCGAGGGTCGGTGTGCTGTACGATGACATCACAACGACCGGCTACTGGAGCTTGGTCAAGAGCACACTGGACAAACAGACTGCATCGCACAAAAACACCAAGGTATGGTACATTACAGGGTATCCCAACCAATGCAGGAAATATTTCTGTGGCCTGTGGATTTACTTATGAAAAATTTACTTTTATTACTGTGGATAGTTTATATACTATAACTATCTATAAGGTTCTCGAGTGGAGACCACGTACCGGCAAGCGCAGCGTAGGACAGCCACCCGCAAGGTGGTCGGACGACCTGGTCAGGGTTGCGGGGACTCGCTGGATGCGGGTCGCTTCTATCCGGCCCATGTGGAAGTCAATTGAGGAGGCCTGTGTCCAGCAGTGGACGTCCTATGGCTGAAATGATGACTGTGGAGTTTATGCTTTATTATGCAAAAATGACTTGATTGCGGAATATATAGACTTGTTTACATCATTTTCTGATTTTCAACATCAGTTACCAAAAATTTGTCATAGCCTAAAACAAATTAGTATTACTAAAAATCCGCTATATGGCGTGATCTCAAAGACATCCTGTTGGGCTAGAGAGAGCATTTATTTGTTTACATACATTGCAAGGTAAAGGCTTCTAATAAATAATAATAAATATCGGACAACCTCACACAAATCGATCTAGTCCCAAATTAAGCTCAAGAAGGCTTGTGTTATGGGTACTAGACGACGATAATAAATAATAATAAATAATAAATAAATATCAGACAACCTCACACAAATCAACCTAGTCCCAAATTAAGCTCAAGAAGGCTTGTGGTATGGGTACTAGACGACGATATACGTACTTATATAGATAAATATATACTTAAATACATAGAACAACCATGACCCAAGCACAAATATTCGAGTTCATCACACAAATATTTGCCCTGGCCGGGATTCGAACCCGGGACCGGCGGCTCAGTAGGCAGGTGTCTACAAACCGAGCCAAACGCGTCGTCATCTATTAATCCATACTAATATTATAAATGCGAAAGTGTATCTGTCTGTCTGTCTGTCTGTCTGTCTGTCTGTCTGTCTGTTACCTCTTCACTCTTAAACCGCTGAATCGATTTTGATGAAATTTGGCATGGAGATACTTTAAGATACGAGGAAGGACATAGGATAGTTTTCATCCTGGAAATTATCCCTAAAAAGATTGAAAAGTGAGTAAGTAATTCATGATGACATTGATGACCCTGTAGGAAAGGTAATGAAACGATTAGACCAAAAACACAATTGCTCTTACATTTTGCTTAGGCGCTTTTAATAATCCCTTTTATTAATTAATTTGATTAGGTGGATATCTATCGTTTTTTACGAGGTAGCTTCCATACTTCCAAGTTCCACGCGGACGTAGTCGCGGGCAAAAGCTATCTATAAGTCATCTAATAAATTTATCATCTCTATTGTACTCCAGGGTATAACAGGATCGATACTGCAGCGAGCGCTGGCTATGGACAAGACGCTGCGCGCGGCGCCTCGTTACGAGCTGCTCACCACCGACACCCTCGTCGTGAGCTCGTTGAAGGATAAGCCTTCACCCCCACCACCGCCACCTCCACCATCAGTGCCACCACCACCAGCGCCGGTGGCCCCACCACCGCCGCAGAGGCCGCCGCCGCCACTGTCAGTACATACACACCCACTACACGCGAATATGACCGAAGTTGTGAGCGTCAGGATGACTGGACCAAGAGAAAATTTTGGAAGTTTAGATATCCTATGTTTTTGTACCTATTTTGTACTATTTTGTACCTGATATGAAATAATTTGTACCTCGCTAATAAGGGGAAAATATTAAAAATTAAGTGGCCAGCGTGAGCGTCAGGATGACTGGACCAAGAGAGATTTTGGAAGTTTAGATATCCTATGTTTTTGTACCTATTTTGTACTATTTTGTGCCTGATATGAAGTAATTTGTACCTCGCTAATAAGGGAAAAATATTAAAAATAAAGTGGCCAGCCATTCTGACGTCAGGTTGACTGGACCAAGCTGGTTTCATCTAGTTATAAGCGTTACAACTATTTAATTTATTTGTAAAGATTTAGTACCTAATTTGTACCTTTAAGTTTGATTTACGTTTACATTCTATCGACACACCAAAAAAAGTTACACCTAAAATAAGATTTTCATGGGAGTATTGTAAAGCGAGTAACACACGGAACCTAAGGAACATGCTATATCATAGTAGTCTCATGTGTGACTCGCTTTACAATACTCACACGCAAATTTTATTCTAGGTATAACTTTTTTGTGAGTCCATAAGAAGTAAGCGTAAATCAAATTTAAAGGTACAAATTAGGTACTAAATCTCTACAAATAAATTAACTAGTTATAACGCTTGCAACTAGGTTAAACCAGCTTGGTCCAGTCATCCTGACGTCAGAATAGCTGGCCACTTTATTTTTAATATTTTCCCCTTATTAGCGAGGTACAAATTATTTCATATCAGGTACAAAATAGGTACAAAAACATATCTAAACTTCCAAAATCTCTCTTGGTCCAGTCATCCTGACGCTCACCCGAAGTTGGGCGAATATGATTGCAGAGGCACCTCGTTGCGGCAACCCATATTTCGGCCAACTTCGCCTGGGCCAACTTCTTCGGTCAACTTCACGAGAGGTGTGAAGCCGCAATAGGCGTGTAGACATTTTTTTTTGAGGATGTCAAGCGATTCTATTTTTTATTGGGATCAAATGTCTATACGAGTCATTTTCAAAATGGTTGTCATACAATTATTGTTTTGTTAAATTGTGAGGATTCTGAGAACAATTTCAATAATATTTTTTGGATTAAAAAATAAGCATGAAATTTGCGTACCTTTGAAGTCACAATATTTGTTTTCATTTTTTTTTTTTGATGATGTTAGGTTATTCCTGTCCTGTACTTAAGTTACTCCTTACAAAAGTGGTCGACCTACTTAGGTCTAGGTTAGTTATAGTCTAATAGTAGTTTATGTGACTGTAAATAATGAAGGGTATTAAACACGAGTGTGGGTTTATGAAACGAGCCTAAGGCAAGTTTCATAATAAACATCACACGAGTGTTTTAATGCCTAATTATGTACAGTTACATACACTACTTTATCTAGCCACATATCATAAGCCTCCATGATGCATTCCGGAGTCGCACATTATAACAAATATTACCTGGTAATGGCGGTAATGAAGTTTTCTGGCAGCTGTCATAGTTTTTTAATTCAGAGACAAACTAGAGTCGGCCCCAACTATCATATCGTTCGATATCGTACGTGCGACATTTGTCAAATTTGATTGCAAATTGACAATTCATTTCGAACTAAACGTCATCTCGACTGATATTAGAATAGAGGTCAAATCAAATTTCTTTGTTTTTCAGAGGTGTTCGAAATTTGAATACGTAATATTATCGAAATCGATGTTATTATTTAGCGATAATAACATTTTTACAGATAAGAAATTTTGCTAACAAGACAGTCAATTTTTATGGTTGTCATAATGTGCAGTTCTTGAACGCATCATGGAGGGTTTATGATTATTATTATTATTATTATTTATAATGAGGCAGGCAGTTTAACAACTGATAGTGCCTATATCCAGCGATCTGTGTCTTGAGATCGTTGCTCAGTAGTATGCTTGTCTAATTTATTCTTAAAATTATTGACATTAGGTGCTGAAATTACATCCTCGGGGAGTTTGTTCCAAGCACTCACAACTCTATTGCTCAGAAAGTGTTTATGAGGGTTGTTGTGCGACCTGCAGGCAACTAGCTTTAGGTGATGACCTCTCAGTCGGGTATTGTTGTTGCGTACAAATATTTCGCAAAAGTCCTTATATTATATTTATATTATATTATATTTGGATAGATAAAAGTTATTTTCATACAAATTGTATGGAACGTTATGATTGATAGGTCCGACACAGTGGTGATCGTGGACGACGACGAGCCCCCGATGCCCCCGCACGTGCGCGTCGTCAACCAGGAGACCAACGAGATCGTGCTCCACCCCGTGGTGAGTTTCAATTTATTAGCATGCCCTTCGGCCTATAAACTGCACCCTCGGTATTCCGCGCCTGAAATATCTTGTGGGTCAATGTTACCAGGAGACCAACGAGATCGTGCTCCACTCCGTGGTGAGTTTCAATTTATCAGCATGCCCTTCGGCCTATAAACTGCACCCTCGGTATTCCGCGCCTGAAATATCTTGTGGGAGTTGTGGGTCAATGTTACTGCAATAGGCTGGGTATAATTCTGCGAAGACCGTTAATCTTTTTTGATATCCTTTAGATGGATAAAATATTGAAAATTAATACGTATTAAACCATTGATACAAAGATCAAAGCACAAATTAGTAGTGTGTACCGTTATTAAAAAAGAATGAGACATACATGTTTCATGATAGTACATTACGTGACAAGGGTGGTAAACGAGGAATTACAAACGAGTGTCTATTACAAGCCCGAAGCCGAAGGCAAAGGGCTTTAATGACACGAGTTTGGAATTCCTTTACCACCCGTCACGTACGACTCTTTCATCACACTTTGGTGGAAATAAAACAAAAGTAGTAGTTTGTACCAAAATTACTTACCGCCCGAGGGCGTAATATACGACTTACCACCCTAGGGCGTAATATGCGATTTACCGCCCGGTTTTCTAGCATGTAAACCCTTAAAGCGCGATAAAAATTACTTACCGCCCTAGGGCGTAATTTACGACTTACCGCCCGCTTTTCTAGCAGGTAAACCCTTGTTTACGAGCAAGGGTGATGAAAAATAACATAATATTGTTTTATTTTCAGTTGAAGGGTTCAGACGGCAAGCTGTATGTACCCTCTCTGCATCTCCAAGTTCTCGACGGCGGCTTATTCCAGGGCGTGTCTGATGTCCAGATACAGAACAGTTTACCTGCAGAGGCAACTGTCTCTCAGCTCCAAACAAATCTAAATAACGACCTATGTGTTCAAAACGTGGTGGCATCGCAAAATCAGACGTTCGTTCACACGCAAAAGAAAACATTTAGCAACACCAAACAAAAGACCAGCGAGAAAGACTATTATAACTTCATAGTAACAAAAACTAACCAAAAGAGATTAGTTCAGCAAAATGAAATGAACAACGTAGATGTTATTAAAATTAACGATATGAATATCGTTCTTCATAACGATACAGTTAAGAAACGAAAGTTGCCGGAGGATCCATTAAGTATTGATTCAACAGCATGTTTAAATAAACTTGCAGAAGATACGGCTGTTAGTAACGGTATGACTGAGAGTAGAGCTCCAGTTATGAGGACAGACCAAACTGTGGACTGGGAAGACAAGATACCTATGGACGTGATATCTTTCATGGTGAGTTACATAATGTACTGTAGCGGCGATAGTACCTAGCATCATAGCTATATACCTAGGGCTGCCATCTCTAAATTCGCCGAAGGCGGACAAAAACTAAAAAAAAAACCCGGACGTTTGTCGTAAAACGCATTTTTTCCGAAAATAATACTTAATTAAAAGAAACAATCGCTTTACTTTTCATTCACATAAAAAGTGTCCGGGTTTTTCCCGGACACTTATTGAAAACCCCCCCGGACGGTCCCCGGACGGCCTCCAAACTAGGACAAATCCGAGGAAACCCGGACGGATGGCAGCCCTAGGGCTATATACCTAGGGCCGTGAATCCGTGAATGTCCCAGATCGCAGGTGTTTGTAGCCAGAACCGAAGCGAGGGCCATAGATATACGATCTCGTGGCTCGAGTTCGTGGTTTGTCTAAAGTTTTACATCTTGCCTTGGCCATGAAGTGAGATATTCTCCCCAAGGGCAGAAAATCCCACATACGGCATAGGGTAACGTAAAAAAATCATATCTACACAGATATTTTGTATGAAAGATGCCAGTTTTACCGTCGTAAAGATCTTTTAATGGATCGACAAACAAAGCATAAGGAAAAGTTCGAAATGTTATTTGGCGTTAGAGTGGTCGAGAGATTGACACGTTGGACCGGTAATCCAGAGGTACTGGGTTCGATTCCCGGTCCCTTACATTTTTTTTGGTGCTTTATATACATTATATTCATATAAATAAATAAATATCAGTCACCCTCAAACAAATCGATCTAGTCCCAAATTAAGCTCAAGACGGCTTGTGTTATGGGTAGACGATGATATAAATGTTTATATAGATAAGTGTATACTTAAATACATAGAACAACTCAAGCACAAATATTTGCCCTGGCCGGGATTCGAACCCGGGACCGCCGGCTCGGTAGGCAGCTCTACAAACTGCTAGTAGAGGATCCCGATATAAAACGACCTTCACCGAGATGTTTATTTGATGAAATATGTATATATATATATATATATGGCATATGGGTTGCCTAACAAATTTTAGTCCAGGGTATGTTTTGTTAAAAATTAAATAAAATAAAAAAAAATAACATTTCACCAGTTTGATTATTAGATAAATTTATAATAAAATAATCTTATTTTTATTTAATGTCAATTCAATAATCAGACCGTTGCAAAATGCTGGACTAAAATTTGTTAGGCAACCCATATGCAATATATTTATTGACATAGTAAATTAAATATAAAATACATTTCATCTAATAAACATCTCGGTGAAGGTCGTTCTATATCGGGATCTTAGACTATGCCCTAAACGCGTCGTCATTCATTATAGATGTTCGTTCCTATAGGACGCGTCGGACCCAAATCCATCAGAGCGCATCATGCAACCGCCATCGCATCCGCCGCCGCCGCCGCTCGCTGTCATCGCTGACGTGCGCAGCGTCCCCGACGTCCCTGACGTCCCCGACGTCCCCGACGTCCCCGACGTACCTGACGTCACCTACGTACCTGACGTCACGTACGTGCCTCAGCTTATTGAGTGCATTGACTTGTGTTAAGTGCTAGTTGACCGATTTGTATTGAAATAGTTCGGTTTCTGTTAAAACAGTTAGAACCCTCGAAAAAAATCCATATTAAGTTAAATAATAATATTGCTTTGCTAATCCGCGATATAATATCGTGCCAGTTAATTTGTGGTAACCCGTTATACTTATTTGGGCCATTTTTTCTAAAGTTGTACCTACACCCCACTTTTTTAAAATTTTCGATATAAATTTTAGATAATAGAAAAAAACTGTCCCAATGTTTTTCGTTCCATTCCGTTACCATTTCCATATAACCTACTACAGCGGTAACGGAATGGAAAAACAAAAAATGTATGAATATTTTGGGACAGTTTTTTTCTCCTAGTTAGATCGAAAGAGCTCGTGATTCTGAGTAGAAAATACCCCAAATATCGGAAATTAAAAAATAAAGTGGTGTGTACAGTACAACTTTAGAAAAATGGCCCGTTTGCGTATTTTTTCATGCATTCATGCATTAAATGGTAATTATTCACACCACTTATTTTTCTTATCGCACATTAGCAAAGCAATATTATTAAAGCCTGGCCAGAAATATATGAGGATTTTCAAGAGGGCGCTATTTATAAGATTTATATGGCAACAATTTTGCAACCAATCGCAACCCACTATAATGACATTAGTTTAAAATACCTGTCAGTTCCATTATGCTAACCTCGTAATATCAATTAATGGAATGCACTCTTTTCCTGTCTGTTTTTCGCGTAGTAAACACATGTACACTTTATTTATAATCTTACGTTCACGACTGTGAATGGTTTTCGGCATTTTCTTTGGATAATTTTAAATATTTGTCTTTTAAAGAAATCACCACGAATGACATTGACATTGTTGACATACCATCATAAAATCATTGCCAGTGTAAGAAATTAGTTCCATAAATAATGACACAAAGGTAAATTAAGAAAAATTTAATGCGATCTACTACAATCTAAGCAGGATTTGAACCTGCGGCCTATACGTTTCCGGCGTATTGCTCTTCCAACTGAGCTATTAGATCGCTACGTCAATCACACCAAATCTTTCATTCCATAATTCATACGCTACTGGAGCGCCCTCTGCGTCATATATGACGCATAAATAAAATTAGTTCCAGTGAAATTCTGCAATATGGCGCATCCTCATATATTTTTGGTCAGGCTTTAATATTATTTTAATTAAAAAGAGAGGTGTTATAAGTTTAACATGTGTATTTAAATTTGTGTACTAGTTGTGTGTTTTTTTCCCAAAATTCCGCCGCCAACACAGCCTAATACACAGATTTTATAGTAAAAATTGGTTGAGTTTTGGAGGGAACAGACGAGATCGGAACCTCGATTTTCTATTAAGGATAAAAAAAGATGTAAGCGCTTCCTGAAAATTATGGTTAAACCCAGTTTTCTTGTCGCGCTGACGGAAAGAGGGGTGTTATAAGTTTAAAATCTGTATCTGTGGCTGTCTGTGGCATCATAGCTCCCAAACGGATGGACCAGGCTAGTTGACCCAGTTTTGAAATATATTGGAAATGGTTATTAATGATCTTACTAGCTCTAAAAAAAAATCTTGTATTTTTCTGAAAGCTAAATTTTATCAATTTAAAATTAGAAATTTCATAAACAGTTAAAAACGCCGTCCGCCATTTTTCCCTTTCGCTAATCTGTGGCGTGACGTAGAATTACCTGTAAATATTCGAAATTCGACCGTCGTATAATGCCATTCCGCTCACTCCAATATACTTTGACAGGAGATCGAGAGGGACGGCACTATTCGAAGTCGTCAAAGTAGACTTTCAGTTTTGTTTACATGACCGATGACGTCACTATCATAAGCGAAAATGGCGGACAGCGTTTTAAGCATTTCAAAATACAGATTAAAAACCATATTTTCAAATTCAAGTTTTTCAGCCATCTTTCACTTTTATGAATTGAAAAATATATATGTAGGTTTCCTTTGCTAAATACTATACGGAATAAACATTAGTTTATGACAATATGACATGAGTCAACTAGCCTATTGTGTGGTTCTTTTATCGAAAGTGTTGTCCGTCGAGATGGTTCTTAGCTGTTTGGCAGAAAATAGGCCCAGTTTCGAAGATATTCAGCTTTAATTGGAACTAGTGACAGGATCTCAGCCAATATTGAAGCTAAGATCCAAATTTTGTAGTTATGTTCAGTGTTAGTAGTCACTTGTTCTACTAAAAGCTGAATATATATGTTCTGCTTGGTTAGTTTCATCCTCGTATAGATGTATGTATGTATGTATATACACGTCGTCGACGCGTTTGGCTCGGTTGGTAGACACCTGCCTACTGAGTCGGCGGTCCCGGGTTCGAATCCCGGCCGGGGCAAATATTTGTGCAAAATATTTGTTCTTGGGTCATGGATGTTATCTATATATGTATTTATATATTATGTATATCGTCGTCTAGTACCCATAGTACAAGCTTTGCTTAGTTTGGGACTAGGTCGATTTGTGTATGATTGTCCCGTGTATGTAATATATATCGTGAGTATTTTAATTGTATGTAATTAGGTATGAAATGTATGTTATTATGTTGCTTGGATGCACCGCCTACATTTTTTCTGCTTTGCCCTAAGGTTGACTGGTAGAGAATGCCCCATGGCATTAAGTCCGCCTTTTGTACGTTAAGTTTTTCTTTTGTGCAACAAAGTTTAAATAAATAAATACATTTATTAATAAATAAATATCTTGAAGACGAGAGCTCCGGTTTTCATAAAACAAAGCTAAGAATCATCTCGACAAACCAGGATTTCGATTAAACAAAATGTACTGAAATCGGATCGGCGTATGGGCGCTGCGATGCCACAGACAGACACACAGGTACACATGATGAACTTATAATACCCATTTTATTTCTCGAGGGTTAAAGTTAAAAACGTGATCGAGATGTTTTAACGTAACACTCACGACCAACAACCCGCCTAACGGGCGCTCGTAACTTCTGCTCAGCTGCCGGCCCAGCTCGTGGCGTATATACCTACTATACAAGCGCCCACCTGGTGGGGTCTGTCGGTGTCCAGGGTGGAGTTGCGCCCGCTTAGCGGGCTCTGTTGGTTTTTGGGGTAGATTTATTTTATTTACCTGGTCGTGAAAGTTAACGTAACACTTTCACAGCCAATAACCCGCCTAACGGGCGCTCGTGAATCTCGCTCAGCGGCATCTGTCCCGTAAGTAATAGCATGTAGCTATAAACGAACTAGCCACTCAATTGCTTCGAATTTTCATTTGGACTCTATTTATATAGTAAAATAAGAGCGGTGACAGGTAGCCGTAGTTACCAAAAGCAATTGAGTGGTTGGACTTCAATACCGCGATATTTCCCTATAAAACAATATCGGGATTGTAAGCCTTAGAATGAACTCGCCTAGCGGGCTCTGGATCTGGGACAGTGTTAATGTTTTAGTTTGATCGTTAAAGTGTTAAAAGCTTACATTTTAGTGTTAGCAGACTGTACAGTAGAATAAGATGGTTACTATTGATTTCCTAATTGAAGTAAAGTTAATTTGTGGTGAGAAATGTATTTACAAAGTGAGAGTTTCTAATTTGTGGCAATACTGTATCGTCGTCCCGTTTTCTTAGATTGATTAGAAAGGGACGACACTACAGTATTGTCGTTTTTAATTTCTACTCTTCCATGTCGTACTATTACTTATTCTGTGGTCTTATTATAACATTTGGTTCAACTTGGTTTCAACCATAGTGATTCAACCATAGTAGGTAACCTAGGTAAAGACCGCTAATGGTTTATAACCTACAATAAAAAATAACCGTCTCCAATGACGTCATTATGAGACCCGATTTAATTAGTAGTTTAGGAATTCCAAAAAAAACTACGATAATTAAATAACATGCTGTTTAATTTGATATTGCCCTTTCATTGACCCCAGTATTACCATGCACACTTGTGAAGTATGTTCACTCGAGACAGGTGGGAAATCCCACGATAAAGGCGAGCGTGCACTATGCTACAGCGAAACGACGCGACGCGGCGCGACGCAGTATTTCTGTATGAAAAGCTGCAGAATAGTGCGCTACATCTTATACTATATAAAATTGTACAAAGAAATAGACCAAGTAAGATGCGCCGTGTCGCGTCGCTCTGTTGCAGGGTAGTGCGCGGTCGCCTTTATCTTTAGAAAGCCAAAACTGATTTGGCCTGCTCCTCTAGCACAACTATGCTTCGCGACTTGTACGTATGTATGTATGTAAACACTTTATTGTACACAACAACTGGTTATAAATACATTGATAACAAATGAAATATGTACAAAGGTGAACTTCTTCGCGAATCTTGTCGCGCCCCTTAGCGCTTCCCGGCACTCTCTCACATTACTGCATAGAAAGAGACGGGTAATTATCTCGCGCGACAAATAGTCGCGTATGACAGTTATGCTAGAGGTGCTGGATTGGTACATTCATCTATACTATTATAAAATCCTAAATTTGTATTGAAAATAAATTTTCTATGGAGGGAGGTCATGATTTCAGGAAAAATCTCGATAGCGTGATGCAGCCGGATAGTTGTTTTGTATGGACACGCTTCGCCGTGCCAACCTGGCGCCATCTGTTTTCAAAAAAACCTTTGTCCTCTAATGTAGCCGAAACGGCTGGATAAAAAGTTACCAATTTTGGTACAGGAATAGCTGAACATCCAAAGATGGTTATAGGATACTTTTTATTATGATTAATATTAATATCTGAAAACATAAATTCCATGAAATATTTTCCTTACAATGTGTAACCTTATAATGACAGCGTTTGTGTTTTTGAATTTAGAACGACGCGACCCCCGCGTGGCTCTTACGTGTACAAAAACTAAAAAGTATGAATTCGACATAATACCTCCTCCGCGCGGCCCACCGGTATTACAATAAGGTTAAGGTTGTTTGAGGCGTTGAGGTACGGAAACCGTCTTAGTTAGATTAGAAAGATGGCGCCAATTATCGACCAACACAGACGAAAATATAAGTGCAATGTTCGTTGTAAGTTGGCTCATGCTCAAAAAAAAACATACATTTCTTTAAAAACACAATTGCGACAATAGGAACTAATTAATGCTCTTTTATTGAATATGCAATTATATTCTTCTGTAGTAGTATTGACCATAAAAAAGCCCGGAGACGCAATAAAAAATGTTAATGAATAAAACAGATTTTTTAATGCCATTTTATCGAGCGTAATTGAAATAAAAGTATTTCGAATCTATTTAAATATCATTTTTAAATATCTTTTACCAACCAACATTTAGAACATTAGGCGCAATTTTTTTTATTGTTTGTGTTTGGCCTAACTCACTAATAAGGTAGCGAAATGTATAATAAACTATAAATATACGATATAGTTAGCCACAATTTTGCATCTATGTAGTTTTTTTTTATATATAAAATTTATTCAAAGTAATAAATATCAGTCATTCTTTATTTTTAACGGTGTGTTGAGATTTTGTTCTCAATGACTCAATTTTCCGCTAGATGGCGTTGTTACATTGACAAAATCTCCATACTAGCGGCTGCATCGCGCTGTTAAGATTTTTCCTGAGTTAATAACACCAGCTCCATTGATGGGTCCCCTCGACACCAAGACCAAGGGTTCACGCACGTCGTTGCGTGCCCGTGAGCCCGTGACCACGATTCGGCACAAGCTAGGGTCTAGCTGTAATGGGTTAACCTGGACTGGACTTTCGAGAATTACTACCGAAGTTGTTGAATATTGATCGCATACCTAATATAAGCAGCAGTGTATCAGTTATTGAGAGTTGCTGCTCGACAATGTATGAAAAACAACCATGATTCGAGACAAGACAAAATTATTAAATTTACAATGTAGAAAGGATTTCACCTTGCCGGGATTTGAACCCAGAACCTACTGAAATAATAACCGTGTTATCTCATGCATTTTACTTCGCTTCCTTATTCATTATACACGGATAACAAATCAGTGAGGCCATCACGTATCCGTTCAGTGGTGCCGTCGCCATTATTGACGTACGCTCGATTGAGATAAGTTGGCACCTGAATCTTATGGCGTTACTTAGGTAATTATTATGACAGGTCATCTATCTATACTATTATAAAATCCTAAATTTGTATTGAAAATAAATTTTCTATGGAGGGAGGTCATGATTTCAGGAAAAATCTCGATAGCGTGATGCAGCCGGATAGTTGTTTTGTATGGACACGCTTCGCCGTGCCAACCTGGCGCCATCTGTTTTCAAAAAAACCTTTGTCCTCTAATAACGCCGAAACGGCTGGATAAAAAGTTACCAATTTTGGTACAGGAATAGCTGAACATCCAAAGATGGTTATAGGATACTTTTTATTATGATTAATATTTATCTCTGAAAACATAAATTCCATGAAATATTTTCCTTACAATGTGTAACCTTATAATGACAGCGTTTGTGTTTTTGAATTTAGAACGACGCGACCCCCGCGTGGCTCTTACGTGTACAAAAACTAAAAAGTATGAATTCGACATAATACCTCCTCCGCGCGGCCCACCGGTATTACAATAAGGTTAAGGTTGTTTGAGGCGTTGAGGTACGGAAACCGTCTTAGTTAGATTAGAAAGATGGCGCCAATTATCGACCAACACAGACGAAAATATAAGTGCAATGTTCGTTGTAAGTTGGCTCATGCTCAAAAAAAAACATACATTTCTTTAAAAACACAATTGCGACAATAGGAACTAATTAATGCTCTTTTATTGAATATGCAATTATATTCTTCTGTAGTAGTATTGACCATAAAAAAGCCCGGAGACGCAATAAAAAATGTTAATGAATAAAACAGATTTTTTAATGCCATTTTATCGAGCGTAATTGAAATAAAAGTATTTCGAATCTATTTAAATATCATTTTTAAATATCTTTTACCAACCAACATTTAGAACATTAGGCGCAATTTTTTTTATTGTTTGTGTTTGGCCTAACCCACTAATAAGGTAGCGAAATGTATAATAAACTATAAATATACGATATAGTTAGCCACAATTTTGCATCTATGTAGTTTTTTTTATATATAAAATTTATTCAAAGTAATAAATATCAGTCATTCTTTATTTTTAACGGTGTGTTGAGATTTTGTTCTCAATGACTCAATTTTCCGCTAGATGGCGTTGTTACATTGACAAAATCTCCATACTAGCGGCTGCATCGCGCTGTTAAGATTTTTCCTGAGTTAATAACACCAGCTCCATTGATGGGTCCCCTCGATACCAAGACCAAGGGTTCACGCACGTCGTTGCGTGCCCGTGAGCCCGTGACCACGATTCGGCACAAGCTAGGGTCTAGCTGTAATGGGTTAACCTGGACTGGACTTTCGAGAATTACTACCGAAGTTGTTGAATATTGATCGCATACCTAATATAAGCAGCAGTGTATCAGTTATTGAGAGTTGCTGCTCGACAATGTATGAAAAACAACCATGATTCGAGACAAGACAAAATTATTAAATTTACAATGTAGAAAGGATTTCACCTTGCCGGGATTTGAACCCAGAACCTACTGAAATAATAACCGTGTTATCTCATGCATTTTACTTCGCTTCCTTATTCATTATACACGGATAACAAATCAGTGAGGCCATCACGTATCCGTTCAGTGGTGCCGTCGCCATTATTGACGTACGCTCGATTGAGTTAAGTTGGCACCTGAATCTTATGGCGTTACTTAGGTAATTATTATGACAGGTCATATTATTATATTAGTACCATTGTAGACGAAAATAATTTATTGTAATCTTAATAGATGTCATTAATATATGTTCAGGTAGGACTATGAGCTAATTATTTTTCAAGGTGCTTTGAATAGTTATCTACAATAAACAATAAATATTCAATAAATTATTTCATTTCATTTCATTTCATTTAAATCTACAATAGACAATAAATATTAAAAACCATCTTTTAAGCTTACCTAAGTCTTGACTCAATTTTAATTAAACCAAGATGATCTTCACAAAGCGTAGCACCGAAGGTGCGGAGCGTTCTAGGGAAGTCGCCCACCCACTAATTTAAGTAGTAACTTAATGCGAGGCCGTAGGCCGAGCTCTACGTAGCACCGAAGGTGCAGAGCGTCCCAGGGATGCCGCTCACACATTGAAGCTTATATTAAGTGCGTGGGCGGCCTCGCATTAAGTTTTTTAAATCTACAATAGACAATAAATATTAAAAAATTGGGCAAGTGCGAGCCCGACTCGCGCATGAAGGGTTCCGTACCTATACATATATATAATCTATAACAAGTTTGTTGTATGGGAGCCCCCCTTAAATATTTATTTTATTTTATTTTTAGTATTTGTTGTTATAGCGGCAATAGAAATACATCATCTGTGAAAATTTCAACTGTCTAGCTATCACCGTTGTTGAGATACAGCCTGGTGACAGACGGACGGACGGACGGACGGACGGACGGACGGATGGACGGACGGACGGACGGACGGACGGCGAAGTCTCAGTAATAGGGTCCCGTTTTTACCCTTTGGGTACGGAACCCTAAAAACGATCTTTTAAACATACCTAAGTCTTGACGCAATCTTAATTAAACCAAGATGATGTTCACAAGCGAAGCACCGAAGGTGCGGAGCGTTCTAGGGAAGTCGCCCACCCACTAATATAAGTAGTAACTTAATGCGAGGCCGTAGGCCGAGCTCCACGTAGCACCGAAGGTGCAGAGTGACCCAGGGAAGCCGCTCACACACTTCAACTTATATTAAGTAGGTGGGCGGCCACGCATTAAGTTATTTAAATCTACAATAGACAATAAATATTCAAAACAATTTTTTAAACATAAGTCTTGCCTCAATTTTAATTAAACCAAGATCATGTTCACAAGCGTAGCACCGCAGGTGCGGAGCGTCCTAGGGAAGGCGCCCACCCACTAATATAAGTAGTAAATTAATGCGAGGCCGTAGGCCGAGCTTCACATAGTACCGAAGGTGCAGAGCATCCCAGGAAAGCCGCTCATACATTTAAACATATATTAAGTGGGTAGGCGGCCTCGCATTAAGCTATTTGAACATATTTTAAGTAGGTGGGCATCTTCCCTGGGACGCTCCGCACCTTCGGTGCTAAGTTACTTTATAAACCCTTAGTAATTTAATGCGAGGCCGTAGGCCGAGTTCCACGAGCGTCTCAGGGAAGCCGCCAACCCACTTAACATATGTTTAAGTAACTTAATAGGCGGCTTCCTTGGGACGCTCCGCACCTTCGGTGCTACGCGGAGCTCGGCCTTCGGCCTCGCATGAGGTTACTTCAACTTATATTAAGTGAGTGGGCGGCTTCCTTGGGACGCTCCGCACCTACGGTGCTACGCGGAGCTCGGCCTTCGGCCTCGCATTAAGTTACTTCAACTTATATTAAGTGGATGGGCGGCTTCCTTGGGACGCTCCGCACCTACGGTGCTACGCGGAGCTCGGCCTTCGGCCTCGCATTAAGTTACTTCAACTTATATTAAGTGGGTGGGCGTCTTCCTTGGGACGCTCCGCACCTACGGTGCTACGTGAAACTCGGCCTTCGGCCTCGCATTAAGTTACTTCGACTTATATTAAGTGGGTAGGCGGCTTCCTTGGGACGCTCCGCACCTACGGTGCTACGCGGAGCTCGGCCTTCGGCCTCGCATTAAGTTACTTCAACTTATATTAAGTAGGTGGGTGGCTTCCTTGGGACGCTCCGCACCTACGGTGCTACGCGGAGCTCGGCCTTCGGCCTCGCATTAAGTTACTTCAACTTATATTAAGTGGGTGGGCGTCTTCCTTGGGACGCTCCGCACCTACGGTGCTACGCGGAGCTCGGCCTTCGGCCTCGCATTAAGTTACTTCGACTTATATTAAGTGGGTGGGCGGCTTCCTTGGGACGCTCCGCACCTACGGTGCTACGCGGAGCTCGGCCTTCGGCCTCGCATTAAGTTACTTCGACTTATATTAAGTGGGTGGGCGGCTTCCTTGGGACGCTCCGCACCTACGGTGCTACGCGGAGCTCGGCCTTCGGCCTCGCATTAAGTTACTTCAACTTATGTTAAGTGGGTGAGCGGCTTCTTTGCGACGCTCCGCACCTTCGGTGCTACGCGCAGCTCGGCCTGCGGCCTCGCATTTAGTTACTTTAACTTATATTAAGTGAGTGGGTGGCTTTCTCGGGACGCTCCGCACCTACTGTGCTACGCGGAGCTCGGCTTTCGGCCTCGCATTAAGTTACTTCGACTTATATTAAGTGGGTGGGCAGCTTCCTTAGGACGTTCCGCACCTTCGGTGCTACGCGGAGCTCGGCCTTCGGCCTCGCATTAAGTGTAGTGAACGTATGATATTGTGTTTACGCGTGCGAAGCCGCGGGCAAAAGCTAGTTGGCTTAATAAAATTATAGGATGGTAAAATACTATGGATCCCGGTAAGCATGAGCTTTGACTAAAATAGGACGATTTTTTCTAGAGGACCCCATCTAATGAATAGGCTAGTTGATTAATAATGATCTTACTAGCTCTAAAAAAAAATCTTATATTTTGTGAAAGCTAGAAAGGTAAATTCTATCAATTGAAAATTCGAAACTTAATGAACAGTCAAAAACGCCGTTCGCAATTTTTGCCTTTTGCTAATCTGTGGCGTGACGTAGAATTACGAGTAAATATTCGAAATTCGAGCGTCGTATAGTGCCATTCCGCTCACTCCAATATACTTTGACAGGAGATCGAGAGGGATGGCACTATTCGAAGTCGTCAAAAAGTAGACTTTCAGTTTTCTTTACAGGACCGATGACGTCACTATCATAAGCGAAAATGGCGGACAGCGTTTTAAGCATTTCAAAATACAGATTAAAAACCATATTTTCAAATTGAATTTTTTCAGCCATCTTTCATTCACTTTTATGAATTGAAAAATATATATTTAGGTTTCCTTTCCTAAATACTATACGGCATAAACATTAGTTTATGACAATTTGACATGAGTCAACTAGCCTACAGTCCGACCAAAAAGAGTAGAAATCAAAAAGTGGCAATACTGTAGTGTCGTCCCTGTTTTTTTTATATTGATTAGAAAGGGTGGACACTACAGTATTGCCACTTTTTATTTCTACTCTTTTTGGTCGGACTGTATTTTTAAACGGGTTACAAAATGGCTACAAATGATCACTACATTACATAGTATAAAACAAAGTCGCTTCTCTGTCCCTATGTCCCTTTGTATGCTTAAATCTTTAAAACTAGGTACGCAACGGATTTTGATGCGGTTTTTTTAATAGATAGAGTGATTCAAGAGGAAGGTTTATATATGTATAATACATGCATAATTTATCAGCATTGCGAAGCCGGGGCGGGTCGCTAGTATATTATAAAGTTACCCCACTGGGCACATTCTCATTCTTACCTATTCTATGGGTTAAATATTTGTATAATAAAACAATATATAATAAATTTATATAAAAATTTGGATATAATTTATTATGACTCGCGTGAATTAAGATCAAACTATATTTGAATTTGAATTAAATTTATTTTGGGTTTTGAATGTGTACAAATGCAATGACTAAACGCAAATACACGCTAGCTGCGCTTCTTTCTTTTTTTATCTGTCATGGCGACCGCTACGTGAAAACTGTGTAATTTGCGGATTCGCCTCATACGCCATTGTGCTGATTTGTGAAGAGTTTAATCAAACGAAAGTGTATAAGTTACTAATTAAGGCATGGTGCGAGTTACCAAGCGTTACCGTGACGAAATCTAAGTAATCAAGTGTTTAATGTGTTTTATTCAGTAGGACTATGTGGTATAGCTAAGCGTTAGTTTGAAGTGATCATGACGCAGTTTCTACCTCCGAATCTGCTTGCCCTGTTCGCGGCGAGGGACCCTATCCCTTATTTGCCGCCAGCAGCGAAGCTCCCGCACGAGAAAAAACAAAAAGGCTACGATGGCGTCGGCGCTTTCCTCAGTCTTTTTGAGGTTAGTTTTACATTAATTTACGTAAATTTTCTACATATATAGACTAATTAGGTGATTAGCTTGGTTATATTTAGTGATTATATTAATCTTGTAATAAAATGTATATCATTTTAATATTTAGATTCCTGATTTACTTATACTTGTATTTATATCTTATTTATACCTACTCTCTTATCGTAATTCTTAATACTATTGGCACGCATCGGTAGTGGAATAAATATACTGAAATATTACGTCCTAAATATTACGTCCTAAATATTACGAAATTAGTAAGAATGATATTGTTTTTTTGGGTTTTTTTCGTATCAAAATTTGACTGCATTGCAGATACAGATTGTCCTAGTAGTGCTAGCAACGAAACCTAGTTTGCTGTTTAATGTGTTATAAAAGCTTTTAGTTTTCAATCACAATGTAGAGTAGGTACTTCCAAGTAAAAAGTTAGTCTGTTATGTAATTAAAACTAAATTCTTAAGCATATTTAATAGTTAATGATTTCTTATAATTAGCATCAGAAAAGTAATGGCAAAATTTCACACAAAGGCTTTCCCTTTTGTTGAGGAGTTGCCTAGGTATTAAATACCTATAATTTCTCACACAGTACATATGAGTACTTTTTAGGGTTCCATACCCAAAGGGTAAAAACGGGACCCTATTACTGAGACTTCGCTGTCCGTCTATCTGTATCTCAAGAACGGTGATAGCTAGACAGTTGAAATTTTCACAGATGATGTATTTCTATTGCCGCTATAACAACAAATACTAAATATAAAATAAAATAAATATTTAAGGGGGGCTCCCATACAACAAACTTGCGAGTCCGACTCACACTTGGCCAATTTTTATGAGTTATTGTCATACGAATTTAGGTATATAAATAAATACGGAAATCATTCAATTCTAAAAAGTAAGTATAGAATAACAACTCCACGATCCTATGATCCAAGGTCAAGGGATAAACTCGAACCAATCCCACTAATTAAATGTAATCTGTTTGTTATAATTTTAAATGTAATTGGTTTGCAAAATAAATGTATCTTCTCCTTCTTCTTCTTCTTCTTCAATCCCTTAATTATCAAGCTTTAAATTGTATTCATAATATATATATATATAATAATAAAATAACTTATATCTCATATAATGTACCTAATCCCTAACTCTAATATGAATTTATACATTTTACTTGTTAAATTAATTTATTATTGCTGAATGTATTACACTTGTTGACATGACTAATCACTACATAGTATGAAACAAAGTGGTTTCCTGCTGTCTGTCCCTATGTCTGCTTAGATCTTTAAACCGCAACGGATTTTGATGCCCTTTTTTAAATAGATAGAGTGATTCAAAAGGAAGGTTTATGTGTATAATACATGCATAGTATATTTAGTATCAGATTGCACCTGTGCAAAGCCGTGGCAGGTGAATAACTGGATATGGTATTCATTCAGTCATGGATGATGATGGATGATTTGGTGTAGGGACGCCCGGCCGGTAACAGGCGGGCTGTCGATCGCTTGACTGCGTTCATTCAGCCCAATTCCCAATTGGAGCCAACGGTTACTGTCCCGGCGGCGCTCCCATACAGCCTTCTTCCTCGAATCTTCTTGTTCTCCTGCAGAAGGAAAGGACATCTTTAAGGTTAATGTCCCTCAGCTCTTCCTCTTCTAGTTTATCTTTTCTGAAGATGCTATAGCGTACTATCGCATACATGCCACACTCTGCTATAACATGTTTGCTCGTCTCCTCCTGGCCACAGTGCGAGCAGTATGGATCACTTGCTACACCCATAATGTGTAGATGCCTGTTAAGGCTGTTGTGTCCCGTGATTATGCCTGTTAATAATCTGAGAGTTCTCTTACCTAGTTCCAGTAAATACCTGGTCCTTTTTCTGTTGATGCCTCCTAGGATCATCTTCGATTGCCGACAGTCCGTTGTCTCTTTCGACTTCAGTCATCATTTAAAACATAATTTCAACATTCCAGCACCCATCGGAGACGCCCCCGCCGACGCGCGTGGAGACGCGCGAGGAGCGCTTGGAGCGCCGGCGCCGCGAGCGCGCCGAGCAGACCGCCTACAAACTGGAGCAGGAGATAGCGCTGTGGGACCCCGCCACCAACGCGCGCGCCACCGCGGACCCCTTCAAGACGCTCTTTGTGGCTAGGATTGTGAGTAGATACATAGACTCTTTATTGGATTGGATATATAGAGGGAACGCAGAGCATCGGCTGTCCGCAAATTTGCTCAATTTACATATGAAGAAAGGATAACGCTTTTTAAAGCGTTCCGTGGGTTAGGTATACTTTCTGTGCTCTGCGCGTCCATTATAATAGTGCACTTAGAATGCTCATGGAACTTCCTAGTCAGTGCCTCAGGCGTGTTTGCCAAAGCCCGCACTGATAGTTTCCAGCCATCCTGAGGAAACGGATAGTCTCAAAATCAGCCACCTGAGGCAAAGTCCGAACAGCATTCTAAAAAGAAGAACTTCTGATCATCAAATTCCTAAAAAGACTCATTTATGTCATGAACACCGTCCGCTATATGTTTTACTACTTTTAGCATCTCTAAGAAAGTGATTTTTTATTTATTAGTAGATAATCAAGGCACTGTGAAATTATAAAAATATAACAATGATATACAAACATTTGAAAAACATATATTAGTGAAATAAATTATACATTTTAAGGGTTGCCTCTAACTTTAGTGTATTTTTGTTACAGAATTATGACACATCAGAATCTAAACTGAGAAGAGAATTTGAGGGATATGGACCAATTAAAAAGGTAACATTATTTTGCAATAAGTATTCATTTATTTAAAGCCTGACCAGAAATATAATATGGATCGTCAAGAGGGCGCTATTTATAAGATTTATATGGCAACAATTTTGCAACCAATCGCAACCTCACTATAATGACATTAGTTTAAATACCTGTCAGCTCTTATGGTAACGTCGTAATATCATTTAACGGAAGGCACTCTTTTCCTGACTGTGTTACGTGTAGTAAACACGTGTACACTTTATTTATAATATTACGTTCACGACTGTGAATGGCTTTCGGCATTTTCTTTGGATATTTATTTGTCTTTTAAAGAAACCACAACGAATGACATTGACATTGTTGACAAACCATCATAAAATTGCCAGTGTAAGAAATTAGTTCCAGTGAAATTCCGCAATATGGCGCGTCCTCATATATTTCTGGTCAGGCTTTATGTATTCTTTATTGCACAAAGGAAAAACCAGATCGTACAAATAGCGGACTTAATGCCTTTGGGCATTCTCTACCAGTCTACCGTTGGGCAAAGCAGATAAGTTGTGATACTGCCCACAACTTATCTGCTTTGCCCAATGGTAGACTAGCTTGTTGAGTAACTTGATGGTTGGTGTATGATGATGGATTTTTGCTCATATAGGGTCAATTAGCCGGTTTGGCGTGAAAATTATTGCATTTATGAACAACAGATGGCGCCACGCGCTTTTACAATTTAGGCAAAAACACCAATATGATAGTCTTTTGAGGGTACCGTACCCAAAGGGTAAAAAACGGGACCCTATTACTAAGACTGCTGTCCGTCTGTCTGTCTGTCTGTCCGTCTGTCACCAGTCTGTATCTGAACCGTGATAGCTAGACAGTTTAAACTTTCTGTTTCCACTATAACAACAAAATACAGAAGTTGGTTAGTTGTACGGACTTGGCCGGTTTTCTGTATTGGGACGGTAAAAAGTTAAGAACTGCTGAATTTAAAGAGTCCCACATGTTTAGCCGGAAGTGGCACACAAAACTTTGATTAATATCATCATTCCAGATATACATGGTGTTTATCCTTCCAGATATACATGGTGTTTATCCTTCCAGATATACATGGTGTTTATCCTTCCAGATATACATGGTGTTTATCCTTCCAGATATACATAGTGTTTATCCTTCCAGATATACATGGTGTTCAACAAGGAGGACGGCAAGCCGCGCGGCTACGCGTTCATAGAGTACGAGCACGAGCGGGACATGCACTGTGAGTACTGCGCCGGCGCGCGCCCCAAGCGGGGGTTGTATGGTTCATGCTCTCCTGTCAGTATAGTGTCGCCGACGCACCCATTATTATAACATTTTTAACAAAACGTGACTTATATTACACAGAAAACTACTCAATCATTACGAAAGTAGGTACACGGTTAACTTAAAGGTACAGATCATTGTGAACCCTGACGGGCACTGCAATGTGCAGCAAGTCTCAGACATATTTAAAATACATAGACGGGTTTACTCACGTCGTATAAGTCGATTATCGCTCGACATGTGTGCTTGGCCGCCGCCGCGACTGATCGGCTCTCCTGATGACGAATCGCGTACCGATTCGAAACATGTCGAGCAATATTCCATTCAGAGACACTGGGCACGAGTTCATACACATGTGCCTGGTGTCCCAGAAGGTGGCAGATATCTAAATTAAGTTATGGTTAATTATCTCTTACCTACTAACATAGTTTTTCATAAGTGCAATGTACTAACATAAGTATGGACGCTGTCTGAAATAAAACTATATTTTTTTTTTTTTTTTTTTAATATTCGAGTTCTACGACCTGATTAAACCTGTTTATGTATTTTAATAAAACGGGACTCAATCGCGTTCAAAATGTGTTTATTTAATTCTCGTTGTAAATAAATAGGTTAGGTAATAGTTAATTGCCTCGACGTTTCGGCCGTGACGTTACGTTCATCGGGCTCGGACTTAGACGGCCAGGGCCGTTGAGCATTTGGCATTTTTCTCCTATCTCGAAACAGCAATTAAATAGTAGGTATTTTAAGTAATAAATTAGGAGAACATAATGGTGCAAATGTTTTCGATGAAGCGAAAAGTTGAAAAATTCAATGGTTCAGACAGGATTCGAACCTGCGTTTCCAACGGCTTTCCGGGCCAACACGGGCGTCCTACCAACTGGACCACCGAACCAGATGTCAGAACCATTGAATCTTTCAACCAGTTCCTTCAACATGCCTTAGTGTGGCATCGTAGCGCCATCTACCGTAAAGATTTAGAATTTATAGTCGGCACCATCGTCTCAAATTTGTTGAGAATCGATAGTAACGATGTGCTACACCCAAATTAATTATATTTATTAAAGCAGTAACGTCTGCTAACGTAAACCAAATGTTAACAATGAAGCGAAAAGTTAAAAAAATCAATGGTTCAGACAGGATTCGAACCTGCGTTTCGAACGGCTTTCCGGGCCAACACGGGCGTCCTACCAACTGGACCACCACAATAATAATCTTATTAAAACTGTTGTGGGACATATTTAATTATTGTATTAACTGGTTTACACTCACGTGAAATTGTCAGGAACGGCCCGACATGTTTCGAACTCGTATGGAGCTCTTCATCAGGGACTGCTGTCCGTACACGTGAGTGTAAACCGCTTTATACAATAATTAGACTCTATAATGCTACTAAACCACAAAAGGAACAAGAATTTGATTATGCCTATAAAAAATGCTTGAATATTTTTTTCACATTTCTTGCGCAGTTTGACAAATCTGACTAAACGAGGAAACAGGAGTAAATATTCCGCAAATTTCAAGTAATTTTTGCATGATAAAGCCAAAACTATGCAGTCTTGTTTTTTTTTTTCAATAAGATTGAGCAGCATTCCGGTAAACAATGTTTAGTATGTGATTGATGACAAATCCTTGACAAATCGCTAATGACCTTTAATAATGCAAATATATGACGTACACCACATTAGTGCCTTATGAACAGGCATCGGATATTCGGATCGATATTTACCTAAAGTTGACAAAATCCTATTGCTATCTCACTCATACGTCAAACAAAGCCGCCTATGCCTACGACCGAATAACAATGCCGCTGCCAAAGTTTAGGTAAATATTGATCCGAATATCCGATGCCTGCTTATGAAAGATGTTTGTAGCGCTTTCCCTGGGCCGGACCGACACTTGCTAGGCTATAGAGACGACCGTGAATATTTGACATATAAAAATGAGAAAATTAAAATTTCTAGAGATGTATAAAATTATTTATTGCTATACAATTGACATGAACCATACAATTTCCTATCCATGCATTAACATATGTCAAATTCGTACATGTGTGTGGAATTTATTTGACTTCTGTTCGCGACCTTTACTTATCATATAATATTATGTATTTAAATATTCATTTATGCTCCCCCAACGACTGTCATTACATAAAATAAAGTTGACACATTTATGAATATGACTTATTCTCTTCATCATTAATAAAAAGTGTCATTATTTTTGCGAAAATAATGATGTGGAGAGTTCGTTGACCTTTTTGTGGGGTGATGCGTAATAATTTAAATAATTATACTAAGTTTATTGAAAGAAATACTGCACAAACAGACTTTTGGTACTCTTATCAATTTATTTCAATATCCAATGATTATGCCACTAATGTTATTTAGCCAGTATTTCATCCAACACAGATATAGTTGAAGTAATACAAGCTGAGCTAATCCACTTAAGAACTGAATACCATTGAACAAACCACAACTGGTAAACCGCAAATTAAGATAACGAGCTCGTAGTAAAAGCAGATTGTAACCACCTTGGAAGGTTAATATAGATTATCGACTCTATTTCCTTGGACATTAGTCTACAAAATGCACTAACAGAATAATGGTGATCATAACTTTTTGGAATTTTACAACCGTCCGACCCTCCTCAAGAACGTATTCTCTTGAAAAAGGACTATGATCTCTCGTCAACAAACATTTTAAACCTATTCAACAAGGAATAAGGCTGAAAATTCAATATCCACGCAATGTAGTTCTAACCTTTTTTTGTAAGTAACTGGTTGGCGCCAGGTTCGCGTTTATGAGAACAAAAGCAGATAGGATTGTATTAGACACAATGCTATTGTGAATGCAGGTAAGTGGATTAGCTCAGCTTGTATTACTTCAACTATACTTCTATTTTCTGAATGACGCTAGTCGCACGGTTTTTTTGTTTACCATTAGAAAAATCCGACACAAATAGGGCAATATGAAAGCTTTACGGCCAAAACACAATTACAAGATACGACATCGTATCGTGGTACGACGCGACATCCTGCCACGATTGATTGTAAAATGAATTTTAATTTTGCATTTTGTCACATGAAGATAAAGTTCATTTTGAATTGATGCATTTCTACGACACGACGTCGCATCGTGGCACGATGTCGCGTCCTACGACGATGCGATGTCGTGTCTTGTAATTGTGTTTTGGCCCTTGCTCATACTTAGGGCCTTATCACACTTGCGATTTGCGAGCGTATTTTGTATGAAGGCGATCGCGCAGCGTGTTCGCCGCGTCGCTTATTTGTATAGAAAATACGCTCGCAAATCGCAAGTGTGATAAGGCCCTTATATTGTAAATGATCTTTACTTAAATCTTACAATTAATTTGTTTTTTTCACACAATGGGTAGAGATGGTATACTATACCAGATGGGAGAAACGACGTACATTGGGAATATCCTTTTTATTTTCACTGTATAACAAAAACGCGCTTTTGACCTATTTTCATTAAGATAAAGATATCGAAAATAAAAATCGAAAGCTATTTTGCGAATAAGCCGTGATTTGGAATTCTTTAAAAGAAGCTTTTTCACCGCGAGGACTCACCTGTAATGAAACAAGATATATTGTTCTTAAATACGCCCCTACAGAAAGGTCTAATCCGAAGATAGACAAAATGAAGCAAGAATTGAGTTTTACATGATTAACAAGGCATTTTCTATTTTAATCACAGACCCAGCCGTTAAGACCCCACTCGAGTAACCGGCCATATAATAGGTTTGTATGTGGTAAGATGCCAACATACAAATATTAATTTAAAAACCCAACCGAACCTTTATAATCATAGTAGCCTGAATCCGTTGATTATGCCGCTTATGTTCAAACCAACTGGGATGAGACGAGAGACTTTATTTATTTGTATTAATTAATATAACTTCCATAAATTGGTTATATGTATAATTTGAAACAACTATTATCACAACAAATTATTTATAACTATAGTTAAGCTTTGTTCAATTCTGCAAATCATATTAGAAATCGTATTTTATGCATTATGGTACAATGTCACGGTAATTGTTACAAAATTATTATTTCCATATTTAAAATGATACATATACATATATTAACTTAATAGTTAAAAAATAATGACAAATAACTAAATTTGAAATATTGCAACGTTCAATCAAAATGATTCAATCATTAATTAAAAAAACTAGATGTCTCAGTAAAAAAAATACTGTCTCTTCTCTGTCGGTTGGGGCGTAAGGAGCAGATATTAGTTGGCTCTATTGAGCTCCAGGTAATGGTCTCCGCGTCGGTTTTGTAAAGTAAGTACGGGCAGGGTCGTGAGCGGACGCCGGCCTCTCGGCTATTGGTGCGGCTGATTGAACAATGACTGCCTGAGTCGGAGGATAAGTTAAAAAAAAGGTGGAACCAATTCATTTAACCATTGATACAAAGATCAAAGCACAGAAAATTTAAATCCGTAACCTGCCGGCCACTTTCGCCAGGTTACGCATTTAAATTTTTGATATAAACAAATTGGGCAAGTGCGAGTCCGACTCGCGCATGAAGGGTTCCGTACCATAATCTATAGCTAGTTTGTTGTATGGGAGCCCCTTAAATATTATTTTATTTTTAGTATTTGTTGTTATAGCGGCAATAGAAATACATCATCTGTGAAAATTTCAACTGTCTAGCTATCATCGTTCTTGAGACAGCCTGGTGACAGACGGACGGACGGACGGACGGACAGCGAGGTCTCAGTAATAGGGTCCCGTTTATACCCTTTGGGTACGGAACCCTAAAAATCAAAGCACAAAGAAAAATTAAATGTGTAACCTGGTGGAAGTGGCAGGTTACGCGTTTAAATTTTTCTTTGTGCTTTGATCTTTGTATCAATGGTTTAATAAAAAAATTGCGGTGTAAATAATGAGACATTACATGTTTCATAAATTCACATGGATTCATTTGTTGAGGATGGTTTTAAATATTTCATACAAAACGTATAAGTTGTGCGTTTAACAGAGTATATGAAATGTTACGTGATAAAAAAGAAACTGACTTCAGTTTAATACTAATCAAGTACTGAAACTGTTTCATAATAACGTTTATACTGGATTTGTAAAGACATAAGTTACATAACAAATATAAATGCCAGTAAGTACACCTTCAAAAATGTACGCATTGACAACCGTGGATAGGTGGTAAGAAAACTAACTAAACGTAATGAGGTATATGAGATAACGTATTAACTCAGGCGTCGATTCGAAGTAAATAATTGTTTATTTCGTCGATACGAAACGAGTAGAGAGCCATCTCCAATTGGTCGAGACCGGTCGCTCAGGACCTATGCCGGGATCTTGGATAATAATGGTAAAATGTAAAATTCCGGTAAGTTCTAATGGTGGGTATAAATTGTACTTTTTATTAAACGATTTTGGCGTCTCTCGGCTTGGTCATGGGTAGGTACGAACGTAGGTATGATTCTATCTATGTCTATGTTTACAGGTAATGTCATTAGAGTTGAAAATAATTGTCATTATTTTCAACTTTAATTGAATCCGTTGGTATCATTATTTTTTTGTTTAATGATATCAATTTTAACGACGCAGTTAAAATACTTTCAGTATGATATCGTTATAAATAACTTCATCCTTAAAGTGAATTTTTTGACAATTATGAAACGGATGTTATTGAAGATATTGAATCATTAATGAAAAAAAAAATGAATCATTATTTTCTACTAAAAGACGATCTACATGGCTGTTGTACATATTATTTGATTTTATTTTCCCTGCAAATAACGGAAAATGCAGGGAAAATGAATTATTATATGGACTGTTATTATGAGTTGTTAGTTTTGTAATACTTTTGATCGCCATTGCATAAAAAAGTCATATTCATGTATTTTTTTGTAAAATCATAACAGTCCATATAAAAAACGGCTACTGACTGATACGTGACGGCGAGGCAAACGTTCATACATACCTAGTGTCACGTTAAAAGAGTAGTGTCAACAGCTCTTTTTACGTGAGATAAGGTTTACTCCTAGACCTTTTGTAATCCTTGTTTCCACTATGGAGTAATCGCCTAACCAGCGTCAAATTTAGACTCTGACCTTTATTTTCTTAGTATGAAACTCCGATTAAAATAGGTACAACCTAAATTAAAACGGGGTTAGATTTTTTTATAATATATTTAGTTATTACTTTATTATTTTTTACTTTTTATAATATAAAGGTTATTATAAAAAAAACATACCTAAGAAATCAGAGGAATAAACGAAATAGTGATATGAAATTTTGATTTAAATAAGGTATGTTGTTATGTAGATATAATTATTTAATGTACTTAAATTTTTACATAGAATATTCTAAATTTTTGAAACCTTCGTCCAATTAAAGGTCCGGTTATTTTGTCATAGTTAAAATTATTTTAATATTGATTTATAAAAATGTACTCATTCTAAAATGTAGCAACTCCAAAACTGTGACATAATGGAAGGGTACGTTAGTCTTTATTGTCTAATAATAAAAAACGAATGACGTTTTGTTTGACATTGTTGACAGCTTATTTTCTTTCGCAAATAGGTCGAAGACAAGACACTATTCAGGCATAAGTAGTCGTAGATTTCAGTTATTTAATGTATTATACTTGTTTAAATACAGATAAATAAATACAAATAAACATTTTACCGTGTACTTACACGACGCAAAGCTATTTCAAACTCTATTATTTTTCATCTGTTAGAAATATGAAATGTAATCAATTCTGACTGAGTTGGTGCAAGTAAATAGGTGGCATTGCCATCCAAACAACACTTGATTGTTTCCTAAACATGACAAAAATTATCAACGAAAAATTCAAACTGTAGGTTTCAAATATGCCCTGTTCTAAGCAGTAACGTTGATAAATTGATAATGTTAAGAAATAATATGTTGATCATAGAGAAAAATTATTAAAACAATCAGCATTTTTGAACGGATAAAGTGCCTTAAACTAGTCTAAAACAATCAGCATTTTAGATAGGACAAGGAGCCTTAAACTAAGAAAGAGGAAGGTCTAAGGTCAGGTAGCTGAGCCGTCACGGTCAGTCTCAGATTGACTACTAACACGTCACCAATCCCACAGCGGCGTACAAACACGCGGACGGGAAGAAGATCGACGGGAAACGGGTGCTGGTGGACGTGGAACGCGCGCGCACTGTCAAAGGATGGCTGCCGAGGAGGCTGGGTGAGTGTTGACGGTGTATAGTCTGCCCTAGTTAACACGTCAATAGCGGTCATTGACGCCTCTTACCAAGAAACAGAATTTTCAATAACGATCGAAATATTATATTTGTACTATTGACCGCTTTCGCTTATCCCCTCCTTATGTTTATTAGGGCAAACAAAATGATAGAGTTAAAAATAATAATTTAGAAATGAATGACCGCGATTGACTTGCCCACTTGGGCAGAGTATCGCGGATGGATGTCGAGCACGGGCGCACTGTTAAGGGCTGGCTCGGCGAGAAGGTTGGGTGAATTCTGCTTGTGTATACTCTGCGCTGTTATCATGTCAATAATACGGTCATTGACACCCCGTACCAAGTAAACTAATTTCAGGGTTCGAAATTATCAAGATAATTACGCTTCTTGAAAATTATTGGATAGTTCATCACCAGTGTAAGAAAATTTACAATAACCCATTTATTATTTGTTGTAATGAGCACTTATATGCTGATCCATTCAAAAGGTTAGGACAAACGAGGTGAAATTTGCGTTTCTTGGTCGGAGGCACCAACAACCGATCATGATATTCTAACTAGTGCAGAGTGTAAGCTTAAAGGCTGGCTGCTGTGGAGGCTAGTTGAGTGAGCTAGTGTATATACTCTGTGCCACTTGGTATATCAGTACCGGTCATTGACACCTCTTACCAAGTAACCCAATTATCAACAACGACACATATATTTTATTTGTACTAATGATATTTTTTTTGCTGACCGTTAAAATGTTCTAATAATATAAATAATTATGCGTGTTTTCTATTGTGTTATGAATTATTATGATTTCGCGTCATAGTGGTGGTTATGGTGTATAAGATCTTAACCTTGAGTAGTAAAATAAACATGAATAACAGAATGCCATTCGCGTTGTATACCTCTCTCGCTCGCTCTTACGTGATCCAGATAAGATCCTCTCAGTTTTCACCCGAACCTGAATCGTAATCTTACGCTTACGGACTGTAAAATCAAAAATATGATACAGATGGAGCTGTATAGTGTGTACTGTGTTGGCTAATTTCATGTGATTCGCATAGCGGTGCGATAGCTCAGAACTCCAAAATAGTAGGGTCGTGGGTTACAGTCCTACTTTTCTTCTATAATTAAATTAACCTTTGTCTATACTATTATAGAATTCTAGATTTGTGATGATTTCAGGAAAAATCTTCATAGCGTGATGCAGGATCGTCATTTGTTTTGTATGAGCGCGCGGCGCCATACCAGTCTGGCGCCATCTGTTTTCATAATTACCTTTATCCTCGCATCACGCCGAAACGGGTGCACAAATTTTAACCAGTTTTGGTACAGGGATAGCTGGACATTCAGAGATGGTTATAGGATACTTTTTACGCGTCTACGGTAAAGAAAAAAAATACATGGACTAAGTTGCGGGCATCTTCTACTATTAATACACGAATATGTAATGTATGTTTTCAGGCGGCGGACTGGGTGGCACTCGACGCGGCGGCGCCGACGTCAACATCAAGCACTCCGGGCGAGAGGACAATGAGCGTGAACGCGAACGGTACAGTCGCGAGCAGCGCGAGCGCGACGAGCCGAGAGGTGAGGGTTGACGCTTGTCGTGTGCTGTGTGCGGGGAAACTGATTCGATTGGAAAGTATAGCCGTAGTACGGACGACGGTACTAAACTCGAAATTTGAAACGTTTTGGATGTTCGTTGGGGTACCGAAGTCCTAGAGTGGCGACCATGTATAGGAAAGCGCAGCGTGGTTCGGCTTCCGACTAGGTGGACGGGTGACCTCGTGAGCATCAAGCACTCCGGGCGGGAGGGCGAGCGCATCGAACCGAGAGGTGAGGGTTGACGCGTGTCGTGTGCTGTGAGCGGGGAAAGTGATTCGATTGAAAAGTATAGCCGTAATACGGACGACGACGGGACTGAAACTCAAAATTCGTAACGATTTGCAATGAGAATGAGAAGCAACTTTGATGTTGAGTTTTGCCATTACATTTAGAAAATGGATCTAAAAATTTATTGAAAAAGTAAACATTTACAACGAGGCGATTTTTAAAAAAAATAGATCGTTCAGCGCGTTTTCAACTGCTTTCCGAGCCAACACGGGCATCATTCCTATTAGACCACTGACACTATCTATTGCCTACTCGGCAGGAAATCCCCTTTCCCGGCTGTAATGTATAGCCTAAAAAGTTGTGGTTTTGCCCTGGTATAGTGGCGCTACAAACAGTTTTCTTAAGACATTATTATGCATACGTCGTATATTTGCATTATAAAATGTCAGCAGTGATTTGTCATCATCTTCAACATGCCCCGGGATTTTCGATGCACTTTTTTTTTCTAATTAAATTAAAATGTATATTGTAGACTTCAAAATCATTGGCGCCGACATATCGTCTGTTGACAACCAAAACTCATTAAATAACAAATACCTGCTTACAACGAATAGCTCGTATCAGTGTCAATTACTAATTAGATACTAGGTTTGAAGATCAGTGAGTTTTGTAATTAACACAAATTATAACGGGTCTAACGCGATATTTCTTATTTACCTTCATAATCTAACGTTTCGGTTCGGGTTTTCGTTTCGGTTGGAGTGATTAAAAAGTTTAAACCGTGGGATATATCTTCGAATCTGTGCGCGGATGTTGTGAGTGTTGTGTGTCGGACCGGTGAAAATAATTAGTAAACAAATGGGTGGTAGTCGAACACTTATCTCCCTACCCATCCATTGTATTAGACAATTTTGTCGGGTAGTACTACATTTGGCCGACAGCTCCAGTAACAGCTCGCTCGCTCGACCACGGCGTGTGCAACCCCGCCGAAACGTTAGATTATGAAGGTAAATAAGAAATATCGTGTTAGACCCGTTATAATTTGTGTTAATTATGTGTACAAACCGCGAGAGTATAAAGTGTCATACAGTGAGTTTTGGTTGTATACAGTTAAACGGTTTATTGTGACACTCTCCCCATGTTTTTATTTACCAGCTTCTGTTTAACCACTCAATTGCTTCGAATTTTGAGTTGGACTCTATTTATATAATAAAATAAGAGCGGTGACAGGTAGCCGTAGTTATTACCAAAAGCAATCTAGTGGATGAGCATAATCAAATAGATTTCTGACACAACATCGATTTTACTTGAGGAATGTTTTTATTCTTTTTTTAACTTGTTTATTTACCTTCACCAGGCGGGCGCCGGCGCAGCCGCTCGCGCTCGGTGCGCCGGCGCAGCGCGTCGCGCTCCCGGCGCCGCGCCGGCGAGCGGGACCGGACCCGAGACGACGAGCCCGCCGAGAAGTAAGCACATCCGTACATAACACTAGTGAACTAGTATTGACTCAAACATGTCGAAGTCTGTCATAACGCACGTTATGAGGACATGAATAACGTGATAAATAAATAAATAAATAAATATTAAAGGACAATCATACACAAATCGACCTAGTCCCAAACTAAGCAAAGCTTGTACTATGGGTACTAGACGACGATATACATAATATATAAATACATATATAGATAACATCCATGACCCAAGAACAAATATTTTCCACAAATATTTGCCCCGGCCGGGATTCGAACCCGGGACCGCCGACTCAGTAGGCGGGTGTCTACAAACCGAGCCAAACGCGTCGTCAAATGCTTCGAAGTGATGCTTCGAAGTATCACGTTTCGAGCGGAACTGTAAAGGAATTTCATACAAATTTGAAGGCCTAGGCCGGAAAGTAATTTAGTAATTGTTGAAGCTGAGACAGAGGCGCTTCGCTTGTTCGGTCAATGAATGCGATGCGACGCGGTCAATAAATATCTGAACGTTTCCAGCCGCCGCCGGCGCCGCTCGCGCTCTCGCTCGGAGCGTCGGCGCCGCGACAAGGACAAGGACAAGGACAAGCACCGGCCGGAGCGCGGCGAGCGCGGCGACCGCGACCGCAGCCGCGACCGCAAGCGCGCGCGCCGCGACAAGGACCGCGACCGCAAGGAGCCCAAGCTGCGCCTCGACGACATCAAGGTCAAGCAGGAGCCGCACACCGGTCAGTCGCATCTCCACCCACCCACCCATCTATCTATTTATAATAATAATAATCATTTATTTCGGAATTTCATCCATATCGTGTTAGTAACATAATTAATAAACCTTATAACTAATGTTAGTAACATAAAAATATAAAATCCAACCTTATAACTAACTTAACCTAGGTGACAAATGCAAGGCATTCCATCCTTGCAAGAAAGGGCCTTCTACTCTTTCCGCGACTATTGCTAGGAGGCTGTTGGCGCTTATTAACCGTTATTTAGCCATCCGTCTATCAATCCATACACTCACCCATCCTAAGATCCGCTTACCCATCCTGTATCCAACCATCCATCCATCCATCTTTCTATCCATACATCAATCTAACCATCCATATCCACTCACCCATCCTAAGATCCGCTTACCCATCCTACAATCTATCCATACATCAATCTAACCATTCATCCACTCACCTATCTTTAGATCCACTCATCCGTCCAACAATCTATCCAAACATCCATCTATCCATCCATCCACTCACCTATCTTTAGATCCACTCATCCATCCAACAATCTATCCATACATCCATCTATCCATCCATCCACTCACCTATCTTTAGATCCACTCATCCATCCAACAATCTATCCATACATCCATCTATCCATCCATCCACTCACCTATCTTTAGATCCACTCATCCATCCAACAATCTATCCATACATCAATCTAACCATCCATCCACTCACCTATCTTTAGATCCACTCATCCATCCAACAATCTATCCAAACATCAATCTAACCATTCATCCACTCACCCATGCTAGATTCATCCATCCACTCACTCATTCAACAATTCTTCCATCCATCTATCTATCCATACATCTAACCATCCATTGAACAGTTCATCCATCTATTAACCTATCCACCCACCTATTCTAAGATCCACTCGCCTATCCATCCATCCATCCGTCTATCTATCTATTCATTAATCCACACATCCGTCAAACAATCTATCCATCTACCCACCCATCCATCTATCCACCCATCCTTCTATACACCCATCCATCTATCCGCCCATCCTGCTATCCACCCATCCTTCTATCCACCCATTCATCTATCCACCCACCTATACCTATCCACCCACCTATACCTATCCAACCATCTATCTACCCAGCCATTCATATATTCACCCATCTAGTTATTACTCAATTACCACAAAACAAGTCATCCTGCTTCTCGCTATTAAATATAGTTTCCTTTTAAACCCTAGGCACTATTCTACCACTTTAGCCCCACAAAACTTAATTAACGTGCGTCCGTCACTCTCACAGCACTGCTTAGAAAGGGATAGGTACGAAAAAGACAGGCATGTCACATTGCTATAAGTGCAGGATAAGCAAAGGGGGGACAGTGGATGCAATATGGTGACGAAAGCATAAGATGAATAAGACTTATTACATAACTATTTTACATTAATGTTGTCTTCTTTAAACTAATTTTAGTCGTATCCATATTACGTATATCGTTTGATATGATTATTGACGTATATTGCATACACTGTCCGCCCTTTGTAAGTGATAATGATAACTACTGACTTTCCTTCATTTGACATGTTATGTATTTTGTTAACTTTTATAGTAATAGACATTATTGTATGTCTTTTGCATACCAGTATTGCTGGTTAGATATGTCATTAGTGCTTTATATGTTTTTATCCATCTATCTGTACCATATCTAAAGCAAATAAATAATAAGGAATGGAACTCGCTCCCATCGTGTGTATTTCCAAAAAATATATAATTCAGGTATCTTCAAGGTAAGAATAGGCTATTACTGAACCGGCGAGCTACATCCTCGACCCCGTAGTCACTTTCCATCAGGTGATACTGAGGTCAATCGCCGGTCAGTTTGTGATAAAAAAAAAAATTTTTTTTTACATAATTTCCAAAATTTCTTTATTTCCCAGACTACCCGGAGTTCAGCCTGCCGGCCATGGACGTGCAGATCAAGCAGGAGCCTGCGGACGAGGACGAGAGCAAATACAACCCCGAGGACGCCAACGGGGACGACTACAACTACTGAGCGCGCCTACGCCTACCAACCGCGGTCGGGTGAAGCGTGTGTACTTGACTTTGGTTATACACTTTATGGGCTGATTTCACTCGGGAGCACTACCGATTATACAAAAAAGAAATACCATTTTTTTTATGTAATATCAGTTTTCTGACGCTCATACAGAATGTGCTGAGAAATTGTATTGATACCCTAAACATCGCAAAATAAAAAGAAAAACAGTTTCTAACCTGGGCGTCGTTAGAAATAGTCAAATATCTGTTTAACCTTTTGAACGTCAATCGGTAAAGTAATTTAACGTGACCCCGACGCCACAGCAAATAATAAAAAAGTGCTCCAAAATAGTGAGTGTCAGGATTGCGGGTGTACAGTCGAGTTCATTTACATCTACACACTTACGAGAACAAAAATATCTGAACACGACTTTATGCTCCTGACAATAGGTCAGGAGCATAAAGTCGTGTTCAGATATTTTTGTTCTCGTAGCTAAGTGTGTAGATGTAAATGAACCCGACTGTACAATCTTGTCAAAGAGTACGCGATGACCGACTGCGGATGGGCGGCGCTCGATAGTTATCTCACTAGTATGCGAATGTAAAAAGTATTTAGCTTAGGTGAAAAGAAAATGAAGAAAATACTGAATGAGGTCTTACTTGCCCTTGCTTTGTAAAAATACAAGCTTTTATTTAACTTGCAAGGTTTATCACCTAACTGCCGACATATACTATATCATCGAATTTTATTTCAAAGTCCACGTATACGATAGATCAAATATAAAGCAAAACTGTTTTTTTTTAGTGTAATTTTTTTTTAACACTACCTACCATTTTCATATTTTACCATTGATACAAAGATCAAAGCTTAACCTATTGACCGCCAAGCGGTCTAGCAATTTACCGTGCCACTGACGCCAGAGTAAAAAAAAAAGATGTGCCCCAAAATCAACAGGGATTGAAAAATACTTGTAGCGGTTAGAATTACAAAGTTTTTTGATCATCGAAATTTGGAGGCTGTGGCCGACGTGGCGTCAGGGGCACGATTTTTTGTTGACGGCCACAGCCGACTGTGGCGCTCAAAAGGTTAATGAAAAATTGAAATGAGTTACCTGGTACAAGAGACTGGGAATCGAACCCGGTACTTCTGGATTGCCGGTCCAGCAATCCAGAGGTACCGGGTACCCACATCAAAAAATGAGACATTACATGTTTCATAAATTTACATCTGTTCTTTCTAAATTTAGATATGGCGGGTCCACTTTTATTGCACTCGCCCTGACATTTTGTGCTTTCTAAGGCGAATGCGGCCTTCCATTTTGTTTTCATCTAAGCTTCTTAGACCTGACATTGCGTGAAATCTTTTAACTACATGAATTGTATATGAAACGGATACATTTTGTATTCGAAATGATTATTTTAAATTGTGTTTGTTAAGTCTACTCAGAGATGAGCGTTTTCAAAAAAAAAAAACTTAAGTCCCTATTTCTTCCAGAACTTGATGTTTTAGGGTTCATATTACTCAGAATCGATAGCATTTTCGATGCGAAGAATAAAAACTGTCTCAATATTTGTATGGGAATTTTAATTTCCACTACGTAACGCTCGTGCAAATAAATAGTTCATATTCATACGTGACGTTATGGAACGGACAAATTTAGGACTCTTTTTTTATTCTTCACATTGTAAATGCTGTCGATTCTGAGTGAGACGAACTCAAAAACGTCAAATTCTGAGAGAAACAGGAATTCGGTTTTTTTTTAATGCATAGATACATCCATTAATGGTATTGCTACCGAAATCTAAGTTGAATGAACTCTCAGTCTGTTATTGAGTGTTTAAACTTTAGTTGTTAGGTTTAAACAAGGCACCAGTATAGATCCTGTATTCCGAAGTTTGTTCGAAGATTGTATTTTGCCGTCTCGTTCGATGAAACCTTGTATAAATAAAGTAAGTACGCTAAGCACGATGAATTCCGAACATTGACCCGCCATAGATAATGGCACTACGAAATTGACTTGTAATTAGTATGTACATTTACCAATAAAGAATCTGACATCTGAAACCTGAACTCGTATGATGCCCGCGGTCAATGACACTAGCGCGACAGTAATATAGTCCTTTCGAGCGCCAAGCGGCAAAGCAATTTACCGTGCCACTGACGCCAAACCAAAAAAAAAAGTGCTCCAAAATCAACAGAGATTGAAAAACACAGATAGTGGTTTGAATTCGCATGTTTTTGACCATTGAAATTTTTGACGTCAATAGGCGTCGTTGGCGTCAGTGGTACGAATTCCTGATGACGTGATTTGCCGTCTTTGGCGGTCAAAGGGTTAACGCCACCCTAGGCCGTAAGAGGAATTTTCTGCTGATGTCACTGGGAGAAAATGTCACTTCCTAGCCAAGGCGAGACTACCCATGCGTTAAATGAACATCAATAAAATGCAATAGAGAGAAATGGTAGGTCAATGTCCGGGATTCTTCGTGCTCAGCGTCCTTACTGTACCTAAACACTACATAGCTAGGGGCTTTAATTAAAATAAAACTCAATTGATTCCTTTGTGTAACGATAGTTACCCATATCTTTTGTATAAGTAACTTTCGTAACACAAAAGCGATCGTAATTTTCTTTTTATTAAGCCTTTATTATGTACATGTTTTTTGTAAATGACTCAGAGACGACTCTAGGGCTTCCAATCGCGGTTTTTTTTGGTATGGAATCCCCTGATTACCCCATAAAAAACTGGCATTGAAAACCTTAGACGGCACGATATCAATTTCGAACGTTGAGACGGTTCTTAGTTTACTCGGCGATGGACGAAACACGATCCAACGTCTTCTGGTCTTTAGTGGTGTGGTCGCCCTTTAAACTACGATTTCTAATTCAAGACCAAAAAAACTACCACAAGGTTGCCACTACAACAAAATATGTTTACAATAGTAAATTCCTTTTTATTTTTTAAACACGCTAAGATAATTTATTTATTGGTAACTTGAACTCTATGTTTTAACAAAATAACTAGATATATTTATTATTGCATAATTACGAGAGGAGATAATAAAAACTTAAACATCGGTGATTTTTGGTACAAAATCTGGTATTGTACTTGTAACACTTGAGCATTTGGTGCAAGCCAAGAAACACACTCAAATGTCATTTAAATGTTGTCAATTTTGACAGTGACGTATCTGTCGTAGTTTTTTTGATCTTGAATTAGAAATCGTAGTATACAGTCTTACACAAAAGAGTAGAAATTAAAAAGTGGCAATACTTGACGTCCTCGTTTTCTTAGATTGATTAGAAAGGAACGACACGACAGTATTGCCACGTTTTAATTTCTACTCTTTTGTGTCAGACTGTACTCACTTCGACACCACCGTGGCACGGTGAATATGTTCAAGTGGGATTGTGTTTTGACTTCCGTTTCTTAACGTTGCTATGAATTCGTCCATGGACTCCGGTTTTCTACACGGTAGGGCAAACGGCCCTATTGATGGCATATTATTGCCATATTTTCTGGCAGAAACTCAAAGATGGCAATATTAGGTATTAGTGCCAACAATTGGACGGTTTGCTATACGTATTGTGGATGTTTAAGATTGGTACGTTGAAGTAATGATAATAAATAAGTGCTAAATACATTTTTGAGTTTTACTTATCTCTCCCTGATTTGTGTGAGCGTGTCCTTGGACTAGAGTGTATAATAAAAACCCTATAGAAGGGTCTCTTTGCGATCTAGGCAAAAGCAGCCAAAGAAGTTTACAGTCGCCATCAGATATATCGCAACATATAAGGCGTTCATAAATGAACATGTAATGTAACGCCCAGTCAATAAGAGTCATGTTCAAATATTTATGAATGCCTTATATGCTGCGATATATCTGATGGCGACTGTACATTATTGGTTTATTATGTAAAATGTGATTATAACTATTAAAAAGTGATTATAACTATATTATTTTATTAAGTTTTGATCCGATACTTAATGGTAGGCTAGACGTAGGTTTGACGCACTATGTGTGACACCTAGGGTCAAGCTTGAGCACTTTACACAAGATAGGATGCACTGTGAACTGTGATAAGGTAGGAAAGGACGCGTCCAAGGTTGTGGCTGTAATATGCTAGTTGACTCGTGTATTTAATTTAAATAAATACCTACTATCTTTGATAAATTTACTATAAACCTCTTATAAAGACAAAAGCGATATCACTTATAGTTTCAGCGCAATGTTACCAAATACTAACGTTTTTAATCATTTATGATTTTTTTTGTTTATCAATTAGTTTTGTCTAATAATTTCACACTTTACCGCCAACTCGACTACAAGTCGATTTATTTACTGATTTAAGAGGCCTTAATTCCTTTAAATCATTTTTTTTTTCATGTAATGACAAACATATTGATAATTTCAACCAACTTTTTGAAGTGAATAATACTTTTCCCCGAGTTCTAGGTAGTAACATAGCTATTTCATGCTTTCATTGCGTGCAGTCGAAAATAAGTTCAAAAAACTAATTTTCCGCGTGAATTTTGTCAATTTCGAGTAGTTTTAAAAACAAAAATTATAAAAAAAAAAACAAACTGTAGGTTTCAAATATATACCAATAAATCCCAATAGCCCTGTTCTAGGTAAGTAACATCAATAATTTAAGAAACATGTTTGATCATAGAGAAAAATGTCTAAAACAATCAGCATTTTAAAAGGAATAAGGCCTCTTAATATAAATAAAATCCAATAGGATATGAATATGACAATAAGTACCTACAGGATCTCGTGGATGGGAGCAGGCAAAGGTAACTGAAAGAATCACACTAAGCATAAATAATGATCATATATAATACACGTTCTCTCTGTTAATACGTGGTTATATAAAGCAGTTAATCTTCTTATCGACGCATCCAGTAGAGCCCTCAAACCCAAGCTTCTTGCAGCACGCCTCTTGCTCAGGAAAGAATTCGGAGCACGTGAAATCGCACGCCTCGACGTGTGTGCCCGCCACTGCGGCCACCACCAGTAACAGCGTTAGTAGCACCACCAGTCTGACCGCCATTTTGGATAGCTGTCAAACTGATTTGACAGCTCGACGATACTCGCACTAATGCGTGGACGGACGAAGCCCGCGGTTTTATACGTGGTCATAGCTAGGTCACAGATTATATACTAATGCTAGGTTATCTAGGTCCGTTTGCTCAATGCCAAGGTTATCTGGAGATGCGATACTAGAAATACTAAACACAGACTTGATTATGTCGGTATTTGTCTCATCCGCAGTACATTGCTTCTGTCGAAGCGATTCGCGATCATTTTTAGGTTGCATCCTATCATCATCATCATAATTTCAGCCATAGGACGTCCACTGCTAGGCACAGGCCTCCTCAATAGACTTTCACATGGGTCGGATAGCAGCGACCCGCATCCAGCGAGTCCCCGCAACTCTAACCAGGTCGTTCGACCACCATGCGGGTGGCCGTCATACACTGCGTTTGCCGGTACGTGGTGTCCACTCGAGAACCTTTCTTCCCCAACGACCATTGGTTCTTCAAGCTACGTGCCCCGCTCTTTGCCACTTTTTTACTTACCCGGTTTGCTATGTCGATGACCTTGGTTCGTAGCTACGAATATCCTCATTTCTGATTCGATCTAGGATAGCTTTCTCCACAGCTCGCTGAGTGAGTCTGAGCTTCATTAAAAGGCCCATAGTTAGAGACCACGTCTCGGCTCCGTAGGTCATCACCGGAAATACGCACTGGTTGAAGACAACCTTTTGCAACCTTTGATAATTTCTAAAATCCTTGGTATCTGCTGATACTTTTATTTCGTTAGGTAAATCAGTTTTTAAGGACAAACTCAAAAGAATATACAGATACCTGAATTTAGTTGGCTACTTTTTTCGTCGTCATAAAATACGTCAATGTTTGCGATACATGTTTTCTGGAGTAAATTGGCTATATTGATTGAACGTGGCTATGAATAGAAATAGTTATTAAATCTAGGAGTTTGTAATATTGTAAAAAAAATATTTTAACTATAAATTTTAACCGCAATAACTATGAGGGCAGTTTGGAATGAAATAGATGAATGAGTAGGTATGAGGATGAATTATATTTTAATGTTAATATCAAAAGTCCGATGCCTAATGATTCGAATCATAACCCTTCTTCTTGCTTTATCTTAGTCGAGTAAAAATTATAATTTAACCGTCTAGATGTACCTATACTACTCAGCATAGGTACCTGTGATAACTCGGGGCACCGATACTAAAGTAATGTAGCAAAACATTTTATCGACAAATAAATATATCGATGTTACTGTCAACATCTAAATGTTAATCAACATACATAGTTATATTTATTTCATAAATATATATTTCAGAATGAAGACAATACACAATACAATAAACAAATTAAAGCGTGTTTGTTTATTTAAAAAAAAATTATACTAAGTATACATTCAATATTTTTTTCCATATTCGTCGGTATTAAAAATTGCAGTCTAGATGAAAATATCCACTTCATTAGACACGGTTTTATACGCACCGTTTTATAGTGATCGAGAAATTTCAATGAGACATGTATTAATATATATATCGACATCTTTTTTATCGATATCAAATCCCTAGAGCGTGCCCCGTGTTAGCTCAGGTATACAACTCAGCTATTGTGTATCGAAAAAAAGCTGAAATACTGCAGTTGTATCGTATCAGCGTATATGAAGACCACAAAAACTGTTTATTTTAAATTCAGTGGACTCCAAATATCCCGATGTTATATGTGTGTAGAATATCTTCGAATCTATTTCGTTTTTTTTATTCATATCATTATTTCAATTATGAAACTTTGAATTATTAACAGAACGGAGAGATCGAAGCGTCCCTTTTCAGCTTAGCTAAAAATTCTTGCGAATTTCCGGATGTTTGGATGTCCGTTTGTCCGGATTTCTGTTCTCGCCAACAAGCCGCATGTCTCAACCGATTTTCTTGAAAGTTTGTGAGCAGGTAATTATATAGTTTTTTTTTGACGTGTATACCTAAGTTTTTCGATTTGTTTCATAATGGCTCACTTACTGAAAATGTAAAACAAAAGATATTAAGTACAGCCATTTTGAAAAATAGATAACTGAGCCAGCTCTTCGTAACTCGATGATTTTGGAAACCGTATAGATTTGCTAGTATATAAACTGGTACATAAAATATTTTTGTTACTATATTAAACATATCAAATGTAATTCAATTTCCGATAAGGAAAGCAAATAAAATATTCACACACCGAACCATGCGACTGTGAAAATATGAATTATATATTGTTAAGCTTTCTGGGTAAGTTATTAGGCATTATTATATTATTAAATATACCTAATTGTAAAGCGTTTAGAAAATTCTACATCAACTTTTATAACATAATAAACAGTTTATTTTTATTAAAGCAGTAACGTCTGCTAACGTAAACTAAATGTTTACAAATGAAGCGAAAATTTAAAAATTTAATGATTCGGACAGGATTCGAACCTGCGTTTCCAACGGCTTTCCGGGCCAACACGGGCGTCCTCCCAATTGGACCACCGAATCAGATGCCAGATGCCACCCTAAGGCATGTCGAAGCAACTGGTTGAAAAATTCAATGGCTCTGACATCTGATTCGGTGGTCCAATTGGGAGGACGCTCGTGTTGGCCCGGAAAGCCGTTGGAAACGCAAGTTCGAATCCTGTACGAATCATTAAATTTTTCAATTTTCGCTTCATTTGTAAACATAATAAACAGTTGTTTTTATATAAATCAAAAGTAGACGTCCAATACGATCATCTGGGTGATCGGGACAGGTGAACTTAGTGGATCCCGCGGCCAGGCCAGAGACAATGTGTATTGTAATGTTATCTGTCTCATCCAGTCTCCGTCCCGGGGATCCTGTCGTCGACTTCAGAAAGCCAGTCGAATTTGGAGTCCAGCGCGGAGGTAACCTCGTTGTCCAAGCTCGCTGCTGCTGTCTCCAAGTTGAGGAAACATAAACAAGACGGTAAATTTAGTTTTCTCAAACTTATAATTAGAAATTAAACGAACTTACCTGAAGTGAAGTTCTATTTTGTCACAGTCCCGAAATGATAAGCCCCCCCGCCCTATACCCGTCAACACTCAACACCGAAGGGAGTATGTAATGAGATATTTCAACCAATGTTTCAGGCACCTCGCCTGAAAAGCAACCTGAAACAAAAGAAGGTTGTTGTGTGTCAAAAATTGATACTGAAACAAAAGAAGTATCCATTTTTGACACAACATCGTAGCGTTCAGCCATTAAAATAATATATTCAATGTTAATCATATAATAATTAACTTTTAAGTTTAATTAATAGTACCTATGTATATCCAGTGACTGAAATGCCATACGATAAATAAATAATGTTAATACAGCTTTAATAGAGAACATGCTTTTCGAAGTCGGTTGATATAGGTTTCGTGACACTTTAAATTCTCGAACATCAATAATTAAAAAACTAACTTGTAAAAAAGGAGTCATCCTAAATTTATTGTTATTTTGCAGATGACCGTATTGACTTGGACTACTTCGGCTTCAGACAATTAGACTCCGAGCCAGAGGCAGAAGAAGACGTTAGTCCTCTTATAAAACTCTAAAATTGTATTTTAATACAATAAGACTTTTCAAAGTATAAAAATGTCAATTTTTGATATTTTTAGGGATCCTTAGTATTCGTTCAAAAATGCTGATTGTTTTAGATTATTTTTCTTTATGATCGAACATGTTTCTTAACATATACAATGTTACTACTTAGCAGGGCACAGACAACCCCAACTAGACGGAGCATGTAAGGCGACCCGCGCGCACCAACGATATGGTACGGCAGAACATTAAAGTATCAACACGGCGGCCACCGTTTAGTTGCGTCCATGTTTATGAGGTCTCTCTACACCACTTAACACTATACAATTACCATGTTATTTATTTAATTTCTTTTTTCGTTGACGTACGCATGGATCATAAACAAGGACGCAACTAAACGGTGGCCGCCGTGTTGATACTGTAATGTTCTGCCGTACCATATCGTTGGTGCGCGCGGGTCGCCTTACATGCTCCGTCTAGTGGGGGTTGTCTGTGGAGCAGGGCCATTGCGATTTATTGGTGTATATTTAGTATAATATTTGAAACCTACAGTTACAATTTTTCATTGATATTTTTTGTTTCAAAAACTTCTCGAAATTGACAAAATTCACGTAGTAAACGGTTTTTTTTTCAATTCGTTTTCGACTGCATGGTAGAAAAGCATAAAATAGCAATGTTACTTTCTAGAACTAAGGGTAAAGTATTTACTTCAAGTTGGTTGAAATTATCAGTATAGGTACGTGTATTTATCATTTATTAAAAAAAGAGGAATAAGGCCTCTTAAGTTGATTCGTTTTCTATTTTCTTGTCGTCCTCAGCGTTTCAAGTCTGACAACCCACTCCGCCCCCGACTCGTCTACATCAGTAATCCCCAAGTGCTGAAAGATTACCAGAAGAAGCTTGGACATACGCATGCAAGGTATGAATAGTAATTTTTTTGTGCCGAGGTTTTCTCCGGGGCTACAGTATGTGGTTCTTCAAGGGAGTAAATAGGTTCTTAAAGGATCGGCAACGCGCGTGTGATGCTCCTGGCGTCGCAAGCGTCCACAGGAGGCGGTAACTGATTAACATCAGGCGGGCCACATGCTTGTTTGCCACCGTCGTAGTTTTTTTCCCTAAACAGGTTTCACGCCGCAGGTGTTTAACCTTTCAAATAAACAATGTAAAGATCGACACACAAAGCATAACGAAAATTTGATAGGTTGCTTGGGAGTAACGGTGGCGAAATGGTAAACGTGCTGGACCGGCAATCCAAATTTACCGGGTTCAATTCCCGGTCCCTTCCACCGGGTAAGTCATTTTAAAATTTTCTTTAAGTTTTGATAAGATAAGATAAATCATTTATTTGCACTAAACATTAGTTAGGTACCATTATACATACATAGGTCTTATACAATTATTGGTAGGTTTACATGTTTAACCGTGGACGGTGTGCAAATTAAATTACAAGATAGCTACCCAAAGACAGCTTTACAAGGAGGTATAGTATAACCTATACTCTACTTACATGAAACATAATAATATGTCTTACATTTAGAATATCTAAAATTTGATCCTTGTAATGGTTCATTATTTATTATTTATTATTTATTTATTCAAATTAGTTGCACAGCATTACAGTAATTAAACTAAGGCACTGTGAACTACAAAATCATACATATTAAAATATACTTAAATCTAGTTGGATTTAGGCGACGTAACATGTTATGTTGGTTACTAGATCCCCAGAAACAGCATCACTGGACAACGATGACCTGGATGACCTGAATATTAAGGATATTTTAGAGTTCCTGGTACAAGTTGAAGCTAGGATCGAGGAGAGCGAAGGTCGTACTAGTAAGTATTATTCCGGTTACCTATCGTAAGAGGCCTTTTAAAATGCTGATTGTTTTAGACATTTTTCTCTATGATCAAACAAGTTTTTTCAACTCATTTTTGACTGCGCGCAATGAAAGCATGAAATAGCAATGTTACTACCTAGAACTCGGGGAAAAGTATTATTCATTTCAAAAAATTGGTTGAAAATATCAATATATTTGTCATAATATGTTTTTTTTTAAAGGAATAAGGTTTCTTAAGTCCGATATTTTGTTTCCCACTTGTAACCGTTTCTCCTTTTCATTTGTCCGAAAGCCATTTAATTCCAAGATTATTTCAGAATATTTATAAAACAAATCTAACCTTAATGGGTTCTTTAAAACGATGTTTATAAAACTCTGAAAATATTGCGGGTTTCGGGATAAAAATGCTTTCAAAAATGATAATTTGGTGAAACGTTACAGCTAGATGGGTAACAATTTTGGATCGACTTGTTAATAATTGTATTCGTTTTATTTTCTATCTCCGTAAATTTGATCACGTTTCATCTTACCGCTCTCAGCTTGGCTGGTTTCCCATCCGCCAATGACGCAATATTCGTATGCTCTGCACTCTCTTTTCAATACTCAATGATCCACAAGCTCCTGAATACTTGAAAACCTTTTTCTGCTATGTTGAATCCACTCGTAACCGTAATTTTCGCTTTTTCGGCAATCTAGCCCTTTCTATTCCTCTTCACCGTACTGGTTTCATGTCTAATTCTTTCTCCTTGCAAGTGGCTCGCCTCTGGAACGGTCTTCCTCTCACAATCAAACCGGCTCCGAGTAAGTTGGCATTTAAAAGGGCCGTGCGAAGTTTCTTTGCTGGCAGAACTGAAGTCTCATATATCTGCTTGGTTTGTTTCATCGTCGTATATATTTATGTATGTATCTATTTATATATGTATGTACCTATTATGAGTATTTTAATTATATGTAATTATGTTGTTTAGATACAATTTTTCTGCTTTGCCCTAAGGTTGACTGGTAGAGAATGCCCCATGGCATTAAGTCCGCCTTTTGTACGTTAAGTTCTTCTTTTGTGCAATAACGTTTAAATAAATAAATAAATATTTTTTTCGGAGTTGTGATACCTATTATTCCGTTTACTTTTTTATTATATTGGCTCAACATAGTGGCTCACCTGATGATACTTAAGTGAAAAGGGGATCCCAAGTCGCAATCGCAACGGACAAAAATCCAACGGTGCCTTGTCACTTGTCAGTTGACACTGCCATGCTGGCCTGAGAGATGCTTCTTCACGCTTCGTTTGAAGGGTCCCATGTTGCAAGAAGGAAGCAGGTGTGCCGGCAAAGGGTTTGCTATTTTTACCCGATTCCAAAACATAGGAGGTTCTAAAATCAACGCATATATTTTTTATCTCAATACCTCGACATTGAATATTCTTTTTGATCTGAATACGTAAAAGTATTAATTTTGGCGGGTGGGAGGATACTTCTTTGTTTTTTCTAGATGGTAACCTATATCCAGATACATTTTAAATGACTGGACATTCTCATGTGACGACGCGGTTGGCACAGTGCTGCTGCCTACTGAGCCGGCGGTCCCAGGTTCGAACCCAGCAAGGGCAAATATATGTGTAATAAAGATTCTGAATTTCAAATAGCATGTGACCACGACCCAGGTTGAGTTAATCACATAAACATTTGACAATAACTCGAGCAAGATTTGAATATGCGCCTTCGATACAGTAAATAGAAATCAATAATAAAATAATATGACTGTAGCCTTAGCGAAAATTAGTATAAGTCAAATATTAACCAGAAACAAAATGTCATATGTCGTGACCCTTTTGCGAGACTTAAGCTTATATGCTTCTAGCTACTTATGTCCCTTTTCACTAGGGCCACAGATGAATATTCACCATACAATACATGAAACTTTTAATTACAGGAACGGCCAATAAACACCAGTCAGTTTCATTTTCTAAACTAGAGAAAATACTTCAAAATTTGAGACGGCAGTACGAGGATAAGTTCGATTCCTTTGAAGGCCACCCTGGGGCTGGCTCCTACATGTCAGACGCAAAGACATTCACCCGACAAGTCATAAATAGCGAAGCAGATAGCAGGAGTGAAGAAGAACGCGTAAGAACCACCAAGAGGAGTTATAAGGAGAACAGAGAAAGCATAGCTCAGAGTCCAGTCGGAAGAATGCGTGTCAAGAGTAGAAGTAAAGATCTCTCAAATCCTTTTAAGAGGAATAGTTTGAAGAAGAGAGAACTAAGTGAAGAGTTAATATCAAGACCAAAAAAAATGCTTATACCTGTAAATAAGGACCGGTTTCGCCCGAAGCGTGTGGCGAATAGGATGCCCGGTTTTATCGGTACGCCGATTCCGCTCCGAGGGAAGAAGAGTATTTATGAAGACTAATAATAAACAGAATTATTAGGTTTTAGTTGTATTATTATGGTAGAATCGTGACCTATGGAGGAAAACCTTGTGCGAAGGTGTGGTTGCACGTGCACGTGCAATGATGAAGCGTGGTTCGCTCTTTCCCACAAGCGCAACCTGAGACACCAGCGTGAAGGTCTTTCCCCTTCATCGATAGGCGCAACATTTATTTGTCAATAATGCGGCCGTCGCTGTCGCTCTCGTATCGGGCTCAGCCATCTTCGTAAACGCCGCACTTTATTAGACCCTGCTTAAAACCCGCTCCAGACCTTCCGTTCCGATCCGATTTATCGGAAGAAATCGGATAATGTGTAGTGTTTTAACTATTGCACTACACATTATCCGATTTCCTAACAATTACGCTACACATTATCCGATAAGTAGGATCGGATCGGGTAGGATCGGAAGGTCTGGAACGGGTTTAAGTCATCTGTTATATGTAGATATAAAAGGCCAATGGTGATTATGGTACAATCATTGCAGAGAAGATGCAAATACGCCTCTTGTATCGTTTTTAGGGTTCCGTACCCAAAGGGTAAAAACGGGACCCTATTACTGAGACTTCGCTGTCCGTCCGTCCGTCCGTCCGTCCATCCGTCCGTCCGTCCGTCCGTCCGTCCGTCCGTCTGTCACCAGGCTGTATCTCAAGAACGGTGATAGCTAGACACTTGAAATTTTCACAGATGATGTATTTCTATTGCCGCTATAACAACAAATACTAAAAATGAAATAAAATAAATATTTTAGGGGGGCTCCCATACAACAAACTTGTTATACCTATATATACATATATATAGGTACGGAACCCTTCATGCGCGAGTCAGACTCGCACTTGCCCAATTTTTTTATTTAGATTCCGTACCCAAAAGGATCGGGATCTTATTACTAAGACTCCACTGTCCGTGTGTCTGTCTTTCCGTCTGTCACCAAGCTATCTCATGAACCGTGATAGCTAGACTGTTCGAATTTTCATAGATAATGTATTTTTGTTGCCGCTGTAACAACAAATACTAAAATGCAAACGAAATAAATATTTAAGGGGGGCTCCCACCCCATACAACAAACTTGTTATAGATTATGTATATATATATAGGTACGGAACCCTTCATGCGCGATAACATACGTATGTTAGACGTCGTTAGATAGGTCATTTAGATATTTTGAGAACCCTAGGGATCCTTAGATCAATACAAATGTAATAAAAAACAGAGGTAAAATGTATATCCTTTTAATTTGAAACAGTTAGATTTTTAACCCATCATTACAAAGATTGAAACCTAAAGAAATTTTGAAAAAGGAGCATTAAAAAAATGAGACATTACATGTTTCATAAATTTATACGTAGATCTTTGTTTGAAAGTTTAATTTACAAGAGGAATGGATGATGGAGTCATAGATTATTTTTGAAAGAGGTAGATTTTTATTTATTAGAGTGGTAAGTGGTAGAATTTAGCCTCTGGAGTAAGGAGACTGAGCGTTGGTGACCAAGTAGTACAAGCCGCTTGATCTGAAACAAATGCAGTTATTTATTTTTTATACTCGACAAAATCACAATAACGCATTTTTTTATCCTGTACCAAAATTCTATACCTACTCTATGGTACCCGCTACAGAACTTTAATATTCATAAGACATCTCTCTACTCAACTGTTATAAATTCAAAAAGAGAACATCAGCATATTTGATTTAAAAAAAGCACGCTACTGTTCACTGATTGGTTGAAATTAATTACTTGGCAAAAAATGTAACAATCACGATGCACCCGCCATGACCGTCGCGATCATGGTGTTTTTAGGGTTCCGTACCCAAAGGGTAAAAACGGGACCCTATTACTGAGACTTCGCTGTCCGTCCGTCCGTCCGTCCGTCCGTCCGTCCGTCCGTCCGTCCGTCTGTCACCAGGCTGTATCTCAACAACGGTGATAGCTAGACAGTTGAAATTTTCACAGATGATGTATTTCTATTGCCGCTATAACAACAAATACTAAAAATAAACGAAAATAAATATTTAAGGGGGGCTCCCATGCAACAAACTTGTTATAGATTATATATATGTATAGGTACGGAACCCTTCATGCGCGAGTCGGGCTCGCACTTGCCCAATTTTTTTTAAATAGGTAAGTTTTACTTTATCGAAAAAGGTTACATCAAAAATAAAAATTCGTATTGGGGAATGACGATTAAAGTAAAAAATGTTTTTCTGTGTTTTGCTCGTATAAAAGTATTGTATGCAATAGTTACTCAATTAGGTCTTAAAATCTCGTACCTTACTTACGCCACTCGGCAAGCCTCGTGACCTAAACGCGGTACTCGAGTTTAAGAACCTTCATTGTGCAACGATTGCATAAAATACTATTATGTAATCGTTGCACCATGAAGGATCTTATTTATATCTCAATTTCGGAAATTTTTCATGTTTAGCGTCCTGACCTAAGGACTAAAATATTTTAGTCCCTGCTATGTAGATGAATATCTCACCCAGTCTTGTTGCTGAGCCCGCCCATGAGCAGCGTGTCGGTTGAGTCGCAGTTTCCGGTCATGGCGTCCACTTCCGTCTCGCAGCGGGAGGAGGTGAAGCCGCCAGTGAGGATCGACTCCGCGAAGAGCTGGAAGGATCTGGGAGTGAACAGATAAATTATAGATAAATTAAAATACAGATAAATCATTAGGCCATCACCACCATCATCATCATCATTATCAACACCAACACCATTCTATTTCACGAGTTAATATAATCATTACATGCAGAGCAATACACAACCATTTCCTAATTTGACGACGCGTTTGGCTCGGTTTGTAGACACCTGCCTACTGAGCCGGATTTGTGTTATGAACTCGAATATTAATTGTGCTTGGGTCATGGTTGTTCTATGTATTTAAGTATATATTTATCTATATAAGTATGTATATCGTCGTCTAGTACCCATAACACAAGCCTTCTTGAGCTTAATTTGGGACTAGATCGATTTGTGTGAGGTTGTCCGATATTTATTATATTTATAATGTCCCTGCGGGGTGCGGTAACTCGATTCGATGCGGATGCGCATGTCCATTCAGTATGTAGTACTATGAAGAGTACTAAGTATTCTGTGCCTGTGGATTGAACAACACTAGAGATGTGATGTTCTTGAGAATCTGGAAACGTTCTCAAAAACGGGACATCTCTAAACAACACTATAAACCACTATACCTGTCACGACTGCACTCCCACTGGAAGTTAGTGCATCCGGGCTGCACGAGACCACCGTTAGGGTAGTAGTCCACATCAGCGACCGGCTCCCACATGCCGCTGCCGAAGATATCGGTGTGGATGGCCTCCGTGTAAATTCCGTCGGTGGGAACGAACATGTTGGATGCGTTCCAGCCTTGCCGAGGTGGGTTCAGAGCTGAAATACAATGGAAGCTGTTGAACGGTTATTTTATCTTCACAGGTAAACCGATTAATGGCCGTATTGGCCGTGGTCATCCGTTGGGCCTTAGCCAGCACAGGAGCGATGGCTGTTCTAGAACCAACCGGCCTCGCTCGCGATGATGGTAAGAGAATCGATATGATCCTCGTGCCATGGAAGATGGGACGGCAAGTATACAGCCATAAATAGTGGATGCATATTTGAGCCGTTTGGGGTTGGGTCTCTAGGTCATCAAAGAGTGTAGCCGTAGACTAGAAGACTTGACGCGTGACCAGAGGGCTAGATGATAATCTAACACAGCAGATCAGCATCGCCATTAACGTGGCCTTCCAGGCACGCTGCCAACACACGGCGATTTATAGTTTATTTTCGTCGTTATTTTTTGACTTTCCGACTGTGTAAAAAAATTACACGTGATGTGTTTTCGGACACCCTGATCGTGATCATTCGTGATATTTTGCTGAACGATCACGAATCACGAATAAACGATCACAATACATGATTTCTGGACGAGCCCTAAGGGCTAGTTTTAAAGATAATAAATAAATAAAATAAAATTCATTTATTGAAAAGACAGAAATATAAATTGTAAAATTAATCAGTGATCCCACACTAGGCTAGGCCTGTATCGTGGTGACCGTTAAGCAAACATTGACATTTCACATTCGGGTATCCGTTAATAAAATTATTTAGCCATTTATTGTTTAATATCTTTGTACTATACATACAATCGTTCATTGAATAATCGACTCTATCACCATAGCCAGTGTGTGTCAATACTAGTTTAGCCCTGGCCTTTGTAGTTTTTAGGGTTCCGTACCCAAAGGGTAAAAACGGGACCCTATTACTGAGACTTCGCCGTCCGTCCGTCCGTCCGTCCGTCCGTCTGTCACCAGGCTGTATCTCAACAACGGTGATAGCTAGACAGTTGAAATTTTCACAGATGATGTATTTCTATTGCCGCTATAACAACAAATACTAAAAATAAAATAAAATAAATATTTAAGGGGGGCTCTCATACAACAAACTTGTTATAGATTATATATATGTATAGGTACGGAACCCTTCATGCGCGAGTCGGGCTCGCACTTGCCCAATTTTTGTATATAGCCGTTGTGTTTTTTCGTTAAGCGGTCTCTAAAGAAACACGTCAAGTTTACATGCTTAATTTGTACACTTGTACCTTTACTTAGTGTATTACCATAGCTAAAATTACCTCCGAAACCAACAAATGAAACGTAAAATAAAATGCCTCACCAGTCACGAAAGGTACGAGTCCGTTTAGATTCCTTCCGACGATACCACCCATGTGTGAACCGACCTCGAAGCCGATAATGTGGTATTGGTCTAAGGTCGCGCCAGTTTCTTGGTTCAGCCAGAAGATGAAGCGAGCAATGCTTTCGCCTGTGGATCAGTTTTAGGTCAATTTCAGTTCAACAGATTAGCGTTTGGATTGTTAGCTGCTCCTGCAGTATTTTATATGTTTGTAAATGTATCTTAATTTAGGTATATCAAGTGTCGTAATTCTTCAGGGTATAAGAATTAATTAAGAAAGTATAAACTACATGTTTTTTACTTTTGAATATAGGGTAAATCGCCAATTACTGGCCACCGTTCAATAACTGGCCATATCATACTAAAAATTAACTCTGTGTACCTAGAAACTGAACTTATTTTAGTATAACGTGGCCAGTTATTAAAGGTTGACCAGTAATTAACACCTTATACTAAAATGAATTATGTTTGTAGGTGAAAAGAGTTCATTTTTAGTATGGGGTGGCTAGTTATTGAACGGTGGCCAGTAATTAGCGATTTACCCTATCTCCAAATCATTTATAATTAATGCACTCAGCAATATTTGAAAATTGCTAAATTGTCTACAAAGGTAGAGTTATTGCACTGGACTTCTTTAATGTTGATAGTATTGGTAGGTACTTACCACTAACAGGAACGTTGTTGCCGATGAGAACATTGTAGTCGGTTTCCGCGGCGCCTGCGCTCCAGTCCACAGCGATCAGATTCACGTCGGCCGTATTCAGGATGGCTGTCAAAATACAAGACTATGAGTGGAGAATTGTAACAGTAGATGGCATTAAGAGGAATCCTAGCCACCCAATTGCTTCGAATTTTGAGTTAGACTCTATATACATATATACCAATGTAATTAGTTAATAACATAAATGTAATTGACTGTTTTAAGTATTATTTAAGAAAATATGACTTACTGTTGAGTTTCTTTCGGCTTTCTTCTCAACAGTGGTCTCTTGGGAAACGCCGGTAGATTCACAATCTGACTTATAAAAGTGCCCTTGTGGCCTACTAACTGAATAAATGATTTTATTACATATAATAAAATAAAAACGGTGACGGGTAGCCGTAGTAACCAAAAGCAATCGAGTGGCTATTACAATTCCAATATCCTGTTTGGTATACCGACCAGGTACGAGCGCCACGTTGAAGGGAGACGTCGGCCCAGAATCCCATCCGTGGATGATGATGACTGTGCGGCGGGCGGTGTTGAAGTTGGACCCGATTAGGGTGGGCCAGCCGTACAGCATCGGCTGGCTGATCGTCGGATTCTGTCTGTGGAAGACAATAAATAATAAATAAATAAAAATAAAAATGTATTTATTCATTGACCCTGTGGTGACCAACCTGCTTACTCTCACCACAAGGCTGCGCGCCAAATCGCCGCGCAGCATCGTCGCGCTCCATGGCAACGAAATAACAAGAATGTCACTTGTCTTACTTACTGCTTCTACAAACGTTTTCATGATCTTCTGTTGTAAAATATTTAATGTAATTTATTGTAAATATCGGTGTACATAAACGACTGTAAATAGAACATTTGTTTCTCTTCGTCGGGTGCATAACGCGCACCCACAACCCCATTACATCGACATGACAGTGTTTGATGCCCATTTTCAAGTATTGAATAAAGGGTTCTATGCCTTTTCGCTGAATTATTTTTCCCAACTATTTTATTTGCCAAACGGTTTCATTTTCTAACTCACGACTTTTTCTGAAACCATATTTTTTCGGAACTTTCATAAAACAATCTAACCTACTGTATTCTATAAAAGCATAAAAAAGTACACTGAGTTTTTTTTTTTCAGGGAAAATCTTGAGTTGGGAAATGAAACAGTTTGGCAAATAAAATAGTTGGGAAAAATAATACGGCGAAAAGGGATATTATATTCAGGAAAAAAAACCTTCCTTTGGGTATCCTGTCCAATGGAAGGTTTTTTTTTTTTTTTATCCTGAACAATAATCCTATAACATTAAGTACGCTACCTGACAGCCAGGGTGCAGGTTGGGAATGTTTACTATTAACCTACCAATCAGGTTGTCGCTTGGGAAAAATAACTACTAACCGTCCATCTGGTTGGAATTGGAATGCCTGGTGTTAATTTTTCAGTCGAGGTTTGAACCAAACTGCCCAAGTGGCAAACAAGCTGGATATGCCTTTATACAGCCTTTATTCAGCTTAAATTAGCAGTATAAGGGCTTTAAAGCGCTTCGCAGTTTGTTTGCTACTTGGATGAGGTGAGTTTTTCTTCCGTGTGCATAAATGGGTGAAGACCAAAACTTTGCTACCTTAACTCGTTTAATTAAAATTTGTATCAATTTTGCCCTTGTGCGACGACAAATTAACGATCGAATAATATACCTTAAGGTACTGTTTTGAGGTTCATTATTGGGTCGTTAATTTTGGTCGCACAACGGAACTTTTTCTGATCGCTTTTTTTAGGGTTCCGTACCCAAAGGGTAAAAACGGGACCCTATTACTGAGACTTCGCTGTCCGTCCGTCCGTCCGTCCGTCCGTCTGTCACCAGGCTGTATCTCAACAACGGTGATAGCTAGACAGTTGAAATTTTCACAGATGATGTATTTCTATTGCCGCTATAACAACAAATACTAAAAATAAAATAAAATTAATATTTAAGGGGGGCTCCCATACAACAAACTTGTTATAGATTATATATATGTACCTATAGGTACGGAACCCTTCATGCGCGAGTCGGGCTCGCACTTGCCCAATTTTTCTTAGGTTAACAAGCCTAAATTACGTCCAACTTTTTGGTCCTTACCAAAATTTGCACATCATATGATAATAGGATCTTTCTATAAGGATCGCCGCATCAAGAACAGTTTGGAAATCCATGCAAGAGGCAAATATGTCCAGCAGTGGACGCATAATATATGGTGAGAAAAAGAAAAAGATTATAATAATAGGTGACTCACCTGGTGAACAGATGGTAGACATTCTGCACGTCAGGGTCGTACTGGGCCTCCGCAACACCCGACACAACTGAAAGAAGAATTTATTGAACTTTCCTAATAATAAAATCCAAAACATGTTACCAATACATGTATTATATCAAACTTTTTGCAATCGTTGTTTGCAAAAACTTTGAAATGACGTTTTGTTATAATCATCATCATCTCAAAGTTCTCCACAACTTGCACCGCCTTCATCCAATTTCTGCCCGCAATCCTAACCAGGTCGTCGAGCTACCTTATTGGGGGCCCCCCACGCTGCGTCTTCCGGTCCGTGTTCACTCAAGAACCTTTCTGCCCCAACGGCCATCGGTTCTACAGGTAATGCGCCCCGCACTGCCAGTTTAGTTTGGCGACTGTCTGAGCTACATCTACAACGTTGGTTCTCTTGCGTATCTCATCATTTCTGATTCGATCCCGCAAGGAAACTCCAGAATAGCTCGCTTCATTGCCCTTTGAGTAGCTCTGAGCCTTTTTATGAGGCTCATTGTTATAATCATGTAAGTTTAAATCAATAACTAACTATTTTGGCTCAGTGACCCAAACAGGATCTTAGCCTCCGAAACGAGAGTACACCACTTGTCCCGATCCTGCGCAGTTTCGCGCTGTTTTTGGCTTCGACTCTTATTGACTGGGTGTTACAGTACATGTTCAGATATTTATGAACGCATATGCTGCGATATATCTGATGGCGACTGTACCTGGGACGACCGACCGGTCGTCGACCGGTTGGTTACTCCTAGAATGCTCTTTTTGTAGTAACGTCACGTTGTCACGAATTAAATCAATGTGACCCAAATATTTTAGGGTTGATAGATAGACTTACCAGCAAACACAGCACACACCAAAATCACGACGTTCGGCGACATTGTACCAAATGTGATCTAATTCTAGTCACGGTCTATTTTATAGGTTAGCAACTTTATCACTAGTTTATAGCGGGTTTAGTTATCTTCCGCTATCGCTTAGTAGCGCATTAGATAGATAGATAAATCTTTTATTCGTATCCACAACTTACATGGTTAGACACAGTAAATATTAGAAAACAGTTAAAACATGCTACTTAAAACTAGTACAAGTATATAACAATTATACTAGCACATTTTAAAAACCATGTGTCGTGGCAGAGAAAAGGCGCTGACTCAGCATAATGAAGCAGCAAGCCACTTCGCTGGTATTCTGCCAGGACCTTACAAAACAAAACTTCGCCGTTGCAACGCTTACGGATGGGAGTGCTTGTGTGTATGAGTGTGAGATTGATTGTGGTGGTTAAGTAGTTTAAATTGCTGGAATTTACGTGTATTATACAAAAATGAGTAATAGCAAGGATACTGTAACCGATTTTAAAGACGAAAACAAAACCAGAACAGAATTTTTTAATAAAAATGTAATAAAAACAATTTCGTTAAATGAGTTGATAAGGGCTTTTAAGTGTTTAATTTCTGCAAATTTAAAAGATGTTGGCGATATTTTAATTGAAAATTCCATTTGTTTTTTAGTTTACATTAGCGATTCTAATGTAAACTAAAAAACAAATGGAATTTTGCCACCACCGTTTGATTTCTTCGATTAAAGTCGACCATTTATATATCTCTGTTCCTAAATAATGGAATAATTGACTTTATTCTGCAAGTAGGGCACAAGGGCACTTTTACATGTCCGAGTCTAACGGCATTTCACAATAGAACCACTGTTGAGAAGAAACGCCGAAAGGAACTCAACAGTTGGTAATTTTTTCACAAAGGATAAGTAGGTACTTAACTATTACAGTAATATGAACTTAACTATACGTAGTTCTTGAAGAAAAAGGGGTGAAACTTATTACTTCTCGAGTGAAATCGGTTATTTTGGTCTATAATGATCACTGTGCAAAACGGCTTGCTTCCATCACAAAGTGCAGCATTTTTAGGGTTCCGTACCCAAAGGGTGAAAACGGTCTATATCTCAAGAACGGTGTTAGCTAGACAGTTGAAATTTTCACAGATGATGTATTTCTATTGCCGCTATAACAACAAATACTAAAAATAAAATAAAATAAATATTTAAGGGGGGCTCCCATACAACCAACTTACAGATAATGGTACGGAACCCTTCGTGCGCGAGTCCCACTCGCACTTGGCCGATATTTTTTCATAACAGATAGGACTATAGTACATACCTATTTATATTTATTTTTATCAACGATCTAACTCTTTCAATCAAACATAGCAAATGTCTTTTATATGCAGACGAACTTAAATTGTACAGAGTAATCTCCTCTCCCGACGATGTGTCGCTTTTGCAAGAGGATCTAATCAGCAGTTAAAACTTGGTGTTGTAAAAATAATATGACCCTCAATGCCGACAAATGCTTGTTCATTACATTTACCCGTAAAAAGATTGCCTACGGCTTCTACGTACTGCCTTGGTGACGTTGCACTTCGCGAGGTTTCTTGCGTTAAGGACTTCGGGGTGCTTTTGGATTCCAAGCTAAGCTTTATAAACCACGTTGATTCCATCATAAATGAATGTAACAAAATGCTTGGATTTATAAAGCGTGTCGGCAAGAACTTCAAACGTGTTAAGACTTTTCAGTCACTCTTTAACTCCCTTATTCGATCGCGACTCGAATATCGGCCAAGTTTGGAATCCACATTATCAGATTCATATTAGTCGCTTAGAAAGGGTGCAACGATCATTTACAAGATTTTTAGTATTTAAGTCACAAAACGTGAGTAAAAATTTGTCATACGATGAGAGACTAGATGTTTTCAAAATGACTACTTTAAAGCTTAGACGCTCCTACTTGGATTTGGCCTTGCTACACAAATTGATAAATGGGAAAATTATGGAACCGTATCTGCTGCAGTGTCTTCATCTCAAAGTCCCCAAAGTAAATACCACTTTTAGCCCCAGTCCCACCCGTACTTAACTTGGAAAAACACTCCCAATTTACAGAATACAATGTCTTTATAATGTTCTGTCTTTGGAAATTCCTGATTTGGACATTTTTCATGATTCTTTACCCGTTCTTAGGCGTAAGATGCTGAAATCAGCTGAATAAAAATATTTATATTATATCAGTTATTTCAAATCTAGCTGAAAACGACTAAATTAATAGAAAATGTCATTGTTTTACTCCTTCCGTTTGCCCACGAATTATTATAATCACATTTTGAATCTTGTGTTTTAGTTTAGTTTAATTATAAATTAATGTTATAGGTTAGTGTGCCCTGAGTTAATTGGAATGCTGATGCACACCTGTCATTATTTTATACACAGGTTTTTGTGTCTGTGTATTTTATTCTATTTACTTGTTTTTGTTTATGTACTGTTGGTGTGTCTTATAAATAAATAAATAAATAATAAATATATATATATATATATATATATATATATAGCTGTGCCCGCGGCTCCGCACGCGTGGAAATCGGTCTATGTCATTAAATCCATCCTCACTGGCTTAATACTCATGTCACAACATATTAATTTCGGCGCCATCTGTTAGTTTATCAGGGTACCCGATAGTCTTAGCACATGTTTGAAAAAAGTTTACACCTCCTTCCTAAGTAGCGCCATAAGATTCAGGTGCAAACTTAACTCAATTGACTGTAATGCCTACCTCGCCTTTTATTGGTAATTTTTTTATAGCCTACACTATTAAAACAAAAATAAAAAATTAAACCTACTCAATTACCAATAAATGATGTCATGTCTATGTCTATGACCGGGAATTTTCTCTGTCGAGAAAATCTGTCGATTAATGAAGTTTTCATCAAAATTCGTTTAGCCATTTTCACGTGATATGTGGTCAAATAAGCAACCAAACAGATAAACAGACAAAAATTCTAAAAACTGTTGGAATGTGTTCTATTATCGATAAAGTTTGCCTATTATTAGGAAAACATTGTCTCATTTGTGTTTTGCGATACGAAATTAAGTGATGATAAATAAAAGTTAGATATTAAGGTGTGAACGTTGTTTAATTTTCATATATATACCAAAGTGTTGCCAATATTTTTATCTTAAAGAACTTTATTAAAACAATCATTTAATAAGACACCAAATGTGTTGCATTATGCGTTTAACGATAGCCGTTTTGTATGAGGTTGTGGCCCGTGGAGCCTAGGGTCTGCATTGGATCTTGCGTGCCCTTGTGCAGCCGGAGTATCCTTCGTGCCCATGTTTGCGGCAACATTCTTCACGCTCCCAAAGCGACTGGCGGCATGCCTGGAAACAAAATACATTTTAAACCATGAATACAAAGATCAAAGCTTAAAGAAAAATTGAAAAAGGAGCTACCTGGTGGAAGGGACCGGGAATCGCACCGGTACCTCTGGATTACTGGTCCAGCGCGTTAGCCACTTCGCTAACCTCGCTCCACGTAGACCTGAAGAATTTTTCCTTATGCTTGTGTGTCAATCTGTGCATTGTTTATTTGAAAGGTTTTAACACCTTAGCCTACCTTCCACCAGGTAGCTCCTTTTTCAATTTTTCTTTAAGCTTTGATCTTTGTATTCATGGTTTAAATAAAAATTGTGGTGTACCCACATTAAAAAATGAGACATTACATGTTTCATAGATTTATGAAATACATTTTATTACATAGAAAACTACCGTGAGTCTGAAGCGTATTAAAATACATACACGGTTCTTCCAAAGATAAGGAACCATTTAAGCAATCCTGGCGAATACATGATTCCGTGCTCCTGTGGGAAGAACTATATAGGAGAGACTGGCCGGAACATTTCCACAAGAGTCACACATACGTGTAGTATGAAAAATCAAGATACCCGGGGTTCTGCAGTGGCGGAACATTCACTGTATTCGTATACGTCTTACTACATTATTTTAATGACTACATGAATTTTATAATTAACCTGTGGCTGAGAAATGAGAATTCGTAGTCAAAAATTGAAAAAAAATAAGAGGCCTTATTCCTTGTAAAATGCTGATTGTTTTAGACATTTTTCTTCATGATCAAACATGTTTCTTAACATAGAATAGAATAGAATACTCTTTATTGCACACCTCAAGAAGAAAGAAATACAAATACAAATGACACTTAACATTACAATAAAGGCAAACAATAGGCGATCTTATCGCTAAAAAGCGATCTCTTCCAGACAACCTTTGGGTAGCGGATTAATACATTAATTGATTAACATATTAGTTTTTTCCACTTATTTTCGACTGCCCGCAATGAAAGCATGAAATAGTTATGTTATTACCTAGAACTTGGGGGAAAGTATTTATTCACTTGAAAAAGTTGGTTGAAATTATCAATATATTTGTCAGAATATGAAAAAAATAAAATTTAAAAGGAATAGGGCCTCTTAAAAAGCTACTTTCTACTCACGCTCGAAACGAAATCGCATTTTGTTCAATGTTATCTGACAGGAAAATTGCCATGTTTGAGCTGGTGGGGTGAAAATGTTTTTTTCCGCCTTGTATACGGATACCTTGCGGTGTAGTTATATCAATAGCGATTATAATGTACTTTTACTCCGTTGAGCCTTTTTGCTTGACTTGGCAGGGGTCCTAGATATCTTGAGGACAATTGTATGAACAGTAAAAATAGCTTTGCAATCGCAATTTGTACTACTGCACCGCAAGGTATCCGTACAAGGCGAGAAAAAACATTTTTACCTCAATTTTATTTAAACTATGAACTCATAGTTGCTACTATACTACATGTTTCATAAATTTATAAAATTAACAGCGCCCTCTCTCGCTTGCTCGTTCACCACTGTAAAGTGGTGCAGTAAGATGTGAATATTAACGTATTCACATAGAGGTCGCTAAGGTGTAAAAAACCTTTCAAATAAACAATGCAAAGATCGACACACAAAGCATAAGGAAAAATTCGTCAGGGCTACGTGGAGCGAGGGTAGCGAAGTGGCTAACGCGCTGGACCGGTAATCCAGAGGTACCGGGTTCGATTCCCGGTCCCTTCCACCAGGTAGCTCCTTTTTCAATTTTTCTTTAGGCTTTGATCTTTGTATTCATAGTTTAAATTTTTACCTTTGTTTTAGGTAGGTAAAATAAATCAGAAAATCTCTATTCCTACCTATTAAGAGGCCTTATTCAGTTTAAAATGTATGTTTTTCATATTATGACAAATATATTAAACAAGTAAATTAACATTTATTATGGGTCAAAAATAAAACATAAAAATAACAAATTTATATAAAACTAACAATTAAACTAAGATTAAAATATATTTATAAAACTAAGACCCCTCGGTAGGGTGCCCATGACGCAGGCAGCATTCCCACGCTGTACGGCTATGGAAAGCCTAAATTATATATATATTGATAATTTTAACCAACTATTTGAAATGAATAATACTTTTCCCCGAGTTCTAGGTAGTAACAGAGCTATTTCATGCGTGCAATCGAAAATATGTTGAATAAACTAATTTTCCGCGTGAATTTTGTCAACTTCGAGTAGTTTTTGAAACAAAAATTATCAATTAAAAATTCAAACTGTAGAGTTCAAATATATACCAATAAATCCCAATAGCCCTGTTCTAGGTAGTAACATCAATTATATGTTAAGAAACATGTTTGATCATAGAGAAAATGTCTAAAACAATCAGCATTTTAAAATGAAAAGGGCCTCTTAAAATTCAAGTTTTTTGAAAAGTGTTACCCATTCCCTATAGAAAAGCAGAATTATTTACCTTATCGCATTCTGGAACGGATACCGCCAACATACTAGGCATCACCATTGCCAGAATAACCAACACTAACAAAGTTTTCGTGGCGACCATTTTTAATTAGATACGTTACAACAAATGCTGAACTGTGCAGACTGCAGTCATCGGTAGCTCTTTATACTTTTCGTTGCAGGAAATTGAAACACTTCTTATCGTGTTATCGTTCAGAAAACTGTCAAGTAGGTATCTTATTTATTACTTTGTTGTTCTCTTTTATTTTTGCCAGCGTCATTTATATTGGTTAAGATAGGTACATATTCGGGGGGCTTCGTGGTGAAACGCTCGCGATCCTAAGAGAAGGCCCCCATTAAGGCTTCTTATCCGTTCAAAATGCTGCTTGTTTTAGACATTTGTCTCTAAAATCAAACATGTTTCTTAACATATTATCAATGTTACTACTAGAACAGGGCTATTGAGATTGGTGTATATTTGAAACCTACGGTTTGAATTTTTCATTAATAATTTTTGTCCCGCGTTCCCGGTCCCGGCGGTCCCGGGTTCGAATCCCGGCCAGGGCAAATATTTGTGTGATGAACTCGAATATTTGTGCTTGGGTCATGGTTGTCCCTATGTATTTAAGTATATATTTATTTTATCTATATAAGTATATAATATCGTCGACTAGTACCCATAACACAAGCCTTCTTGAGCTTAATTTGGGACTAGATCGATTTGTGTGAGGTTGTCTGATATTTATTTGTTTCAAAAACTACTTGAATGAGACAAAGATCACGCAAATACAAATAAAAAACAAAAAAAACTTCTTTACTGGTAACACCAAGTTACATGTCAACAATTTTGAGCATAGGTACTTATTTTACAAATGACAGGTTTTAACTTATGATTATCACTTATGGTTATCACATTGTCTTAATTATTAATTGCGTTACTAATTTCGTTGGATATTACATATTATAATACATTTGACTAGATGAAGTAATTATTAATAATATTTACATATTTCTAATTACAATTATAAAGGTACCGGGTTCGAGTCCTGATATGGCACGTGTGAGCACAACCCAATTTTTCTGTGCGTGTTAATCTTTCTATCTACATCTACAAGTTATTTATAGTATTAAATTATTGAATGGGAAGCTCATATACATAAATCGTCGATCGAATAAAATGTATAGTCAAGGAGCCATTTACGTAACCTCGACCTAAATACCGCCGTGGAAGTTGCACCCCTTTTAATTTTGTCCGGCAGCCTATTAATTATTATACACCGCCGGGCCCATGACATATACCGATTTCTCTGACTTACGCAGCCTGTGTGCAGGCGTTACAGCCTGTGGGCAAACTTGTCGCTACGCATTGCGCGGGACGCCAAGTTATTGTGTGTGAAGAGAGCTACCAGATAATAGATGAGCTCGCTGGGAAGGGGCATAATGTTTAACTCACGATACATCGTCAGGTACGCCTATAATGGCACGTATTTCATTATTTATTTATTTATTATTCAAATAAGTTACACAGCATTACAGTAAAAACCAAGGCACTGTGAACTACAGAAATACATATAAACAAAGACCTAAAACTAGTTAGATTTAGGGGACACAATGGCGTGGCTCCGTTGCGTCGTCTGATCTGGTGTAGAATACGGCAGATTGCCCCTGAACTGCAGAAACACGACACCCTTTGGCCAGAAGACTGCATTTGCGATGGTGTCCTGCACAAACGAAGCGAGCTGAAGTGCACGTAGTGCCGGGACTGCAGCTGGTGCACCCTCAGCGAGAAGCCAGTCTTCGTATCGCCCGGTTCTGCATTCTAAAGGCTCGCCCGGCGTCCGCCACTCGTGACCGCAGCTCTACAATTTAGGTAAGGAGACTGTGGCTGTGGACCGTCGCGAAATAACAAGACAATACCACGCTGCGCGACGCCGTGGCGGCTAAGCGACGGAGTCTATAGCATGCGCGGGAATATGTGTACCGTTTGTAAAAACACAGTGACCAAAAAATCTCCAGCCTTGAGATGCAGTAGGTGTGACGCAATTGTTCATGAAAAGGTGGAATACAGCGGACTGAACAACAAACAACGCACCGCCCTTCATGCGGTGGATACACTCGCGTGGGTGTGCAAGGACTGCCACTCTCTTCGACCAGAAGAACATCTTTCCTGTCGGCTGCGGATGACGTGGGTGACGAGGAAGATCACATGCTCCAGGACCCGCATTTGATCTAAAAAAACTACTGTGTAACATCTGTAAGGAAGTACACAAGATTGTGATGCCAGAACTTGAGGCAGTAACCAAAGCAGTGCAACACGAAAATGAACTGCGTGTGTGTGTGGTTAAGACTAAGTTGTTTCATATAGGTGTGATTCGGTTTGTTCGTAATTTTATGTCTTAATCCATTCTAAGATTACTTTTTTACACCTGTACAACTGTAGGTATATGGACAATGTTTTGTTTCACTTTTAAATCCTACCTGGACAAAACATATGACTTGCAAGTCAGGATACTAAAGATAATTGTGCCTTATAATATTAAAAATGATTTAAAATACGATCACGAGCTATTTAATATATGCAGTCTTGTCATGCTAAATTTAGATGCCAAATCTTCAAAGAACAATACTTCAGAACCGAAATTCAGCATTTAACATCACACCCAAAAATTACACGGCGAGTACTACAGAAACCTAAATGTCATAACTATTACGAACGAAGAACATCAGAATACATAATAGGGTGTACTCGGGTAATTCCGAATAGCGGGTGATTCCGAAAATTACTGATATCTAATAAACGGGGTAACATTTTTTGCGCTAGCAACACTTCCTCAGATACTATACACTTCTACAGTAAGAAGTGTTGCTAGCGCAAAAAATGTTACCCCGTTTATTAGATATCGGTAATTTTCGGAATTACCCGAGTAAACCTTACCAGATTTAATAAACAAACTCCCAACTGAATGCAAGGAAAAAATATCACCAACAAATATAGCCATCGTTCTCAAATAGTAGAGTTCGCACCCTTGGTAAAATAATGCAACATGTGACTTTGCGGCAAAAGTGGTTTTATTACGGAAATATCCTTAGAATTATGCGTTCTACACGGTAGATTTTTTTTATAATTTTAACTTTTGTTGTTTCTGAGATATTTTAAGCGGAAAACGACGCAAGTGAAGAGGCGCCGTAAAATAATGCTACAAATGCGTATGCGTCCTTTTTTGACGTCGTTCCTGTGAGCGCATATCGGTGCGCGCGTTGTCGTAAAGTCAAATGCGTCGGTGTTACCGGACTGTGATCATGCGTTGCGTTTTGGATCTAAATTGGCGAGAATGGATGCGGAAAACGAAACCGGTAATGATAAGTACTTTTTACAGGTCAAGAAAATTATCTTGTAATAAACAATCATATGTGCACATACGACTGTTTGAGTTCTAATTGTTGAGATTAAATAGCCAGTCGCATGATCACATTCGACGTTATTTATCGATTTTTAACTAATTAATATTTTTTTTAACAAACATGATAGGCAATATTGCCATAATGTTATAAGAAGAGTTTAAAGTAATTTAATTGTTTTTTTTAAATTATGGTCGTATATTCATTTGCGTCGTTGTTGTACAAACTATTCATAGTCGCATCGTAACATGTTGCGTTATTTTAGGTCGTAGTTTAAGATGCGTCGTTATCAAAAAGTTTGAAGGTAAAAAAAAGCATGTTATTGTAAAAAAAATCTAACGTTTTATTAATATGTAATAACTAAATGCCTCACCTGTAATTCTAACCATTTTAAACCATTAAATTTATCGTATTTTTATTTTTATTACCTATATCAACTGTACGAACTTTACCTACTAATAAAATCTATTTATTTGTAGATCTTAACATATTTATCATATTGTATTTATTTATATGATGCCGTTTTTAGAGAAGTGATTACACTTTTCGTTATTTGAAGTTTCTAAAGGAGTCTCGAAATGTTGGGATACGAGGAAATCTTCGACAAAGCGAACTTATAAGAATCTGCTCTACCCGACCCTATCAGCGAAAAAATAACCTGTTACTACTTACTACTGCATTCATCATGCTAGCATATAATGTGCTTGTAACAGTAAAAGCAAAGAAAGATAAGAAGGAAGGCCCTGCTCTCGACGGATGTCCACCAAATCTTTTAAACATAGTTAAATCTTTCCACGCACGGTGCTGTTGTTCATGACAGCCGGACTTCTGCTTTGTTCGACATGCGGAGGGGACTGCGGCCGAGTATTGCCACCGATACTTTTCGACATCTTTTTCCCTGCTTCTGAAGGTTGCATTTGGGAACTTTAGTTTAGGGGATACACTTTACACACAAGAGCAGAAGGGAAACTTTTTGATTTTTTCCTGTTGAGGTCTCGTCGTAAAAGTATACATAGATTCACTGTTATTGTCCGGTGATGCCGCATTCGTTGCCAAAAATTTCCCAAGAGTTACAGATTCTTTTCGATAAGTTCGCACACCCTTGTTCTCTCTTTTCCATGTCCATTAATGCTAAGAAGACAGTTGTTCTGGCGCAAGGTTTTCACCAGATACCAACTATTTTGTTGGATAGTGTCGTGTCCCTTGATGTTGTTGATCAGTTCCCTTATCTAGCAATCCCACTTGTCAAGCAATCTGTCACTGAATGTGGATATCGGGAGCCGGCTTGGTAAAGCGGTTACAATGTTTGGGAAGCTCAGTGCAGGAGTCTAGACTAGTCACTATCTGACAATCAAGACCAAAGTGTTTGTGTATCAAACTTGTGTTCTGAGTATAGTTTTGTGTGGAACTGAAACCAGTACGTCGTATGCCAAGCAAGAAATAAAGCTGAATATTTTCCACTTGCGGTGCCTTCGTAGCAGTCTAAACATCACTTGGCGAGACAGGGTCTCGAATGAGTGTTGTAAGTCGCGCAGTTTTCCAGGATTTCTGCAATGCTTAAACAGCGTAGATTGTGGTGGCTGATGGGGAAGCATGTGCGCCGTATGGATGCCACTCGCTTACTGTGTACCCTGAAATGTTGGGAGGCCCATGTTGCGTTTCAAGGACTGCACTAAGCGAGCAATGCCGGCATTTGGCATAAGCCCAGCAGACTGGGAAACTCTAGCCGACGAGCATAGCAAGTGGAGAAAGTCTTTAGCCGAAGACTATTAGACTGAGAAATCAAAGCTTGTTTCAGGTTTTAGGCGCGAGAGGAGACGCCATTATGAGAGGTTGTTTCACCAGCTCGATCATCTAACGACCCTTTATTGAAATGTCAATCTTCATCACTGTCACTCCCGCATCGGACTTTATAGTCATTCTTAATCTTAACACTGCCACAAAAACGCTGCATAGTAAAATAATCATCTGATACAAATTTTAAGGCCTATGATGAAAACAGTTTATGACTTATATAATTATTAGGTCTTAAAACACTCGTGTGTTTCGCAAAACCAAGCTCAGGTCAATGCTCATGTTTTAAGGCTTATTATTAAGTAACAGTTGTATAAACTACTATCAAAATGTTTAATATTCTTATCTATTCGTTTATTAAGTTTTATAATACAAGTACGGGTATTTTATAAATAAAATTTATATAGTGTTTAGTATGAACGAGTTGTTACTTACTAGTTTCAGTTTTTAACGCTTATTTTTTTTGTGGAGTACATATTTTATGGAAAATATTATGTAAGTGATGATACCTTATCATGCTGATAAAAAGTTAATATGTATTAAAATTAATAACATTGTTTTATCTTCTTGCACTTACTGTGTTCTAGTAGCAAACCACAGTATTTTTACTCATTGCTGCCTAGTTATTTAAGTAAATAATTCGGTAAAATAAGTTCACTTGAAATAATATTCATTTACAGATACCTAAATCTTTCAGACTCTATAGAAATATAATATTTTACACATATACGACCTCATACTTTCAAGGGTTATTCATAAAACAAAGACGTATGTGCACATGCGTCACGTAGATTTTTGTAAAATAATGACGGATTTGCTGATACGTCGGCTGATGCTTGGTAATAAATAGCCGTATGTGCACATCCGTTACATTATTTTGAAAAATAATGCGTTAAATTAAATGGGACATAACACATTTAATTGATTATATTAATATAAACCTATATGCAAAAGTATATGACAATTCGACGAAACGCAAAAATGTTATCAGCAAAAATCACTTGCCGAATTTTTAAACTGCTCTCCTGTAAAGTACACATTTTGCAGATGTGGCTTTGTTTTACCAAGGGTGCGAGTTGCTAAGCTTGCAAGCGCATCAGAACGGCGGCCTCAGGCTGCGCCTCGCGGCGTCGCGCTGCGTCGCGCGGCTTCGCGAGACGCAGCGCCGCTCTTACACGCCGCGCGTACCGGCGATGCACCGCTGCGTGGCGCAACGTATTTTGAATTCTCACGATGAAATGTGTCCCTTTTAATGTAGTAAATATAAAGTATAATTTTGAATCACTCTATTGAAATGTGCGCGCAGCGTCACGTCGCGTCGCGTCTCGGTGTGAGCTGACCCTAAATTTTAACCACTATGTATAAAAATAAGAAGAGCAGAAAGTCAATGCACTGGAGATGTGGTGCTGGAGACGGATGCTTGGTGTGTCGTGGACTGAGTTCCGGACCAACGTCTCAATTCTTGAGGAGCTTGGAATTAAAGAGCGTCTGCTCTCTGTCGTCAGATCCCGCATCCTCAACTTCTTTGGACACGTGTCTCGGCGAGACGGAACGTCCATAGAACGCCTCGTTGTTCAAGGGAGAGTGGAAGGTGTCAGAGCTAGAGGAAGATCGCCGATGAGATGGACCGACCAGATTAAAGCAAGTGTGTCGGCTACCGTCAATGAATGCTCACGGAAAGCGGCCCTACGGGACGAATGGCGACGTATCGTCAAACGGGTCACTCAGAACTCCACAAATGCATAATGGCCACGACCACTCTGTAAAGAGTGTAACCAAGAAGAAGAGATAAAAATAACTATAATTAGGAAAAAAAAAACAGTGAATCGTAGAAAAAACTAATTTGATGGCAAATCTATATATTTATTTACATTTCTTTTTATTACACCTCACTATACAATATTTTCTAACCACAAGGTTTTTAGAATGCTCACGGCTCGGCGGTCGACGCGTAATGGTCAGGGGGGTCGGGAAGATGACGCAACTTCTAACGAACTTTGCTTTGCGCGTCAATTCGACCGTTAGTGAATGCCGTTCATGTTTATTGATGAATGCATCTTACAAGTGTGAGCAAGCAAAATATAGTTTTAACGGTTTTATTTCGGGTCCGAAATAAGACATCGCACAGGGTCCGGGAGCTGGACCCTGCCACCCAACGGCTTGTTTTGTCCGGTCCGGCTCCCGGATCTCTGCCACTTGACGTTGGGTCCGGCTTCCGGTTCCAGCCACTTAACGGTAAATTTTGTAAAATAGACGCGCCACTTCTCCTGCCATGCAACTGGTGGCGCTGCCACCTGAAGGGATAGGATATATAATATATATATATATTATATTATATATAAAATAGAAATAAAAAATAATCTTAATAATTATGTTATTATGAATTTATTTATGAAGTATATAGGTCAAATAACAGCGGCTTAGCCCTGGGAGAACGGAGACTGTGCGTTAGTGGTCAGGTAGAACAATCCAGTGTTTCTGAAACAAACATAAAATTAAATTTTGACAGTATAAAAACTAGCTTATGCCCGCGACTACGTACGCGTGGAACTTGATAAAAGGGATTTTTAAAAGCGCCTAAGCAAATGTAAGAGCAATTGTGCTTTTGGTCTAATAATTACATTTCCTACAGGGTCACCGCACCCCAACAGAAATGTTCACTCACTTTTCAATCTTTTTAGGTATAATTCCCAGGATGAAAACTATCCTATGTCCTTCCTCGGATCTTAAACTATCTCTATGCCAAATTTCATCAAAATCGATTCGGCGGTTTAAGCGTGAAGAGGTAACAGACAGACAGACACACTTTCGCATTTATAATATTAGTATGGATAGTATGGAAGTATGGATTAACACTGGTTCGAAACATGTCGGGCCGTCGGACAATTTCCGTGAGTGTAAACCGCTTAATACAATAACTACTTTTCTCAAAAATGCAATTAAATATCGTCATAACGTGTGTTATTACAGGCTTCGAAGTATCACGTTTAAGGTTGAACTCGAGGGAACTGTAAAGAAATTCCATACAAAATTGAAGGCTTAGGTCGGGAAGTAAACCTTTTTAAACATATGGCGTCTGTGTTCATGAACTGAACAGGATAAACAGCTGAATTACATATTTTTTAAGTGGTGTATTTTACGTTTGAGAAAAGCACTATACATGCCTTAGCCGTGAAAAGGGCTTGCCGGCTTCGTATCACTATCCGTCTATACTCACCCGGCAAGCTCTTCTTTCCAGGCGACTGCAGTAACGTACTATTAATGAAAGTGTTAAAAGTCTGTAATGTAATCTGCTTGACGTACCCAGTTTTGTTGGAGGGACCAGCCATGGGCAGCGTGTCCGTGGAGTCACAGTTTCCAGTCATGGCGTCTTCCTCTGTCTCACAGCGGGAGGCCGTGAATCCGCCACCAGCAGCAATGGACTCCGCAAAGTACTGGTAGGATCTGCAGGAAAATCGCGGGGTATATTATGTATAGTAAAATTAAATAATGTTAGGGACCATCTCGTCATCTGGCGGTTCAAGCATTATCGGTATTACGGCACCGGTGAAGAGACTGTTGTGGCGCCATCTGTATGGTTATGAAGAAGTTGGGATCCTATCACGGGTGATGACCGTCGAATCCGCCGGCTAACACACGACCTAGAATCAAGCTACATGACCTATAACAAACAGACTGATCTAAAAACGTAGTCAGCTACACGTCCGCTGGTTCTAGTGTCCGTGCACGCCAGCACACACGCTAGGCGCTGGGGCAGTGCGCTGCCTACAGCCTAGCAACAATGTCGGTTATAGCCGTAAGGCTACCGAGCAGGCCATTAATAACGATTACGATTACGCGACGCATGGTATAAAATAAGGTACACACACACTCCGGTATGACAGGCCACACTTTTGACGTCATCACACTATGATTGGTTTGTCAGTTCTGTCAATCCGTTTCTGTGTTGCCAGTGGTGTATCATAATAGTCCCCGATTCCCTGTTACCTGTATGAGTCTTACAAAATCGTGAGTGTTTTAAATCAATGATTACGACAAAATAAAACCTAGTCAAAGAACATGACAATCGTAATGCGTCAATGCATAATTATTATTTTTTGTACGACTGGCGGGAAACATTTTTTCCTTATAATTATTTTGTAACCATAAAGTGTCAGCTGATTACGTGACGTAAAAGTCGGCAACGCACTTGTGACTCCTCTGGTGTTGCAGGTGTCTATGGGCGACGGTAATCGCTTTCCATCAGGCGATTCGTTTGCTCGTTTGCCCCCTATGACATAAAAAAAAAAAAACGTAGAAGGTCTCACTAGCCGAAGTGCCAGAACTTATTTTCTTATGTCATGGGACGATGTCACGGCGGGGATAAAGAATTAATAAAATGGCTGCTCCAGAGCGCCAGGCTCTCTTTCTGCTGGTGTTTGTTGTGGTGGTAAGGGCTTGTGTACAAAATCACGCGAGATTTTTCGGCTACTTTTTGATCATACGACGGATCATAGGAATACGACGAAAGAGATAAAAAGAGACGGATATATATTGATGGAGATAGATACATACAAACAAAAATTAAGATACATATGGATTGAATGAGATAGAGACAGAAAGAGAAACATAGACATCTTTGCGAAGTGGATGGCCACTGTGTAAAGCGGATTGATAATGTTGCTGCTGTACCTGTTTAGGTTACTATCCTTCGAGGGTGCAGTAAAAGACAGATAAAAAGAGAGAAATAGAGATCTACGCAAAGATACAAAGATGGATAGAATAAGATAAAGACTGATAGAATTGCTGCTGTACCTGTCTAGGCTGCACTCCCAATCGAAGGTAGAGCACCCTGGCTGGGTGAGCCCACCGTTGGGGTAGAAGTCGACGTCAGCGACCGGCTCCCACATGCCTGTGCCGAAGATGTCGGTGTGGATAGCCTCGGTGTAAGACCCGTCAGTGGGCAGGAACATGTTTGTCTCGTTCCACCCTTTACGGGGCGGGTTCAGGGCTGTAAACAAAAAAAACATCACTCACTTTTTAGGGTTCCGTAGTCAACTAGGAACCCTTATAGTTTCGCCATGTCCGTCTGTCCGTCCGTCCGTCCGCGGCTTAGCTCCGTGATCATTAGTACTAGAAAGCTGAATTTTGGTATGAGTATGTGTATCACGCCGACAAAACGGTAAAATAAAACCGAAAAAAAAATGTTTTTTTCGGGTACCTCCAGTACACCTAAAGTGGGGGTGAATATTTTTTTTGTTCTAACACTAGTGTGTGGGGTGTCGTTGGATAGGTCTTTTAAAAATAGTAGGGGTCTCTTGACATTATTTTTTGATAGTCAGCAGTTTTGTAAATATTCGCTCCGAAAATAAAAAAAATAGTGTCCCCCCCTCAAACTTTTCAACCAAGAGTCAAAAAATTATGGAAAAATTCATGAAAATGAAGCCTTATCTTATAAGTACTTTCAATGAAAACTATATTGAATAAAATCGGTCAAACCGTTTTTGAGTTATCGCAAAAATTCATAATTTTCTTTAAAATGACGTAAGTGCCGCGCGGTGTCCCTACACTTCGAACGTTACATATATTGGTTAAGTGCCATACTATATTAAAACAATTCGCTTAATCTGGCGCGTATAATCGATAACTTCCAGAAGGTAATAAGTAATTACTGTTACCTTGGCGTTTACGACCTTTTTATAGAGCCTGAAATCTTTCTTGTAATTTAAATCTTTCTCGTAATTTTCGTCTATTGTGAAGGATTGGCAACTACGGAACCCTACACTGAGCGTGGCCCGACATGCTCTTGGCCGGTTTTTATACTACGACGGTGCACAAACGTGCGGCAGATGTTAACCAGTTTACTTATGGATATGACGGACACGTCAAGGAGGACTATATATTAACATTAGATGTGAAATTTTGTTCATGGACAAATAAGATGGCCGCCAAGATCCCCAGATCTAGCCCCGTTAGATTTTTGTAAGGGGTTATGTAAAAAATTTAGTTTACAAGAACCAGTATCAAAGTGTCCACGAGCTACAAACAGAACTTAGACGTATTATCTTATTTTATCACACACGCACACACACATACACATAATATTTTTCGCATATTTAAATTGATTTTAAACTAGTTAAGAATAGTTAGTGAGATTTTAATTATAGGTAATATAATGTTCAATAATACAAATAATTTACCACCTAGAAGAGCGGTGCCTCTTAGCACAAGTATGAAATACTTAAAAAGGGGCACCAACACTGTTTGTCAGCTGAATTTCTGTGTTACTGAATAAATACTTTTTTTTTTTTTTAATTATTTTAAGAGCCCACCCATGCAAAATTCGTCAGGTGAATGATCCTAGATCTCAACATCCATAGTGATTAAAAATCTGTCCCTTGGAAATAAGAAACTTAAACAGTTTTTCTTCAATCTTGTCAACGTGAAAACACGAGTGGTAATAATTTTCTCGGTAGTTTTATCTCTCAAACATAACTCTTTTTTTAGATATTTTCGATTAGCCAACGCGATGGCGCCCTCTTAAATATTCACCATAACATGATCAAAAAATCGACATGGAGCGAAATAATCAAAAGAGTGCGACTTTGTATTGAACAGGATGGGACTCATATCGAGCATTTGATTAATCGATTGTTTATGTATTAAAATGTTAAAATTCATGGTCTTCCTTTAATTTCTGACACTATGTTACTTAGCAAAAAATAACCCTTATGATGAAGCCTTTCCATCAGTATGATTAAGCTACAGGGTAATTATTTTTGCTCGTGTAACGGGTTCGATTCCCGGTTCAACCAAGAAATTATTTAAAAATCTATGAATGCAGTTTAAATTGTTTTCTAAATTAAAATAATGTCATCTTTCAGTAAAATGTATCTACAATATTCAAGGTACTTTCCCTCCATGTGGCATAGCCGTGGGACGCCCTTTGTATTATACAACTAGACAACCACTTAAATTTAAGAATTACTCATAACAGTTTATACTCTCGCGGTTTTAACACAAAATTAAAACTCTACTAATAAAAAATCCGTTTTATTACACATTTCGTCGGGTAGTGATACATTTGGCCGACATCTCCAGTAACAACTCGCTGTTTCATCAGTACCTACGCCTGGGACCACGGCACGTGAGACCGTGTTGAAACGTCAGGCAATGAAGGTAGATCAAAATATCGCGATAGACCCGGTTCAATAAGTTTTATTTTAATTAAGAATTACTTGCCAGTTACGTAATAAACTTGTCCGTTGAGATTCCTTCCAACAAGACCAGCCAAGTGCGAGCCGACCTCAAGGCCGACAATATGGTACAAGTACACATCCCCACCAGTCTCCGAGTTCAGCCAGTTGATGAAGCGAGCAATGCTTTCGGCTGTAAATCAGATAGAACTATCAATTCAACAATCCCCTTCCCCAGGATTAAGACTGCGCCGAGCGAAATGTGAAAAATAAGCAGTTGCCGTTAAGTAGACAACGTCAACACTAGATGGGTCGTTGTCAGATTTAGGTTCGCGTCTTTTCGGTGGACACGTTCAAAGTTAAGGACTTCAGGCCTAGTTTTCCGATCAAAATTATATTAGCATAAACGACGTTTCCCTTTCTGTGGGCTTGCGTGTTAAAAACATAACTTCTGTTTATGAACGAAGAGACAACTTTTGTTTTTTGAACTGACAATGACTCAGTTGTTTAATCCATTTCTAAACTATATATTTAGCACTTCGAAGAATGTGTGAACAACTTTTCCGTGGAAAAATTAAGATTATTAATATAGTTAATCTATTCTGATTTTCACTTTAAAAAAAGATGAATGTTTACATTACAATTTTTCCGCATCAAATATTTCAATTATTTTTTGGTATTAAAAGTCCAGATTTATTAAAAAGTGCTTTTAATTCTCCATACATTTTTACTATGGCGGCCGCGCGCCGATCTAAATACGCATTCCCCGCGCTCTATAGTTCAGTCGCTAACGCTCGGCACAGTCTTAATCGAAACAGCATCGAGATGCCATTAAAATACAAGGTAATTTGTTTGTATAAAAAACAGAAGACATCTGTTTGGACTTTTAATTGCTTGGTAGAGAATGCCTCGTGGCATAACGTTGGCTATTTGTGCAATACAGTTCAATTAAATAAATAAACATATAAAGGGAAGTATATTTTTCACTGTACTCAGTCTGATGTTAAAGGTTATTTTAAATTCAACAGATATGTGTTTGTGTTATGAAATGCTCCATTAATTCTCCATGATATTACGGTATTTTATATCAAATGAAATGAATCCATACGAAATTAGATGGAATACTTTGTTCTGTAAGTAGGTCACAAGTGTACTTTTGAAAGTCAAGGCACTGAGGCTGCGTCTCAGAATTTCCGAAGAGGAGATCGCTGTGGATAAAAAAGCCGAAACTATTTTTTTTCGTAAATCATATTTAACTATTTAAGTTGGAACACACATAAAGGAGATATAGAGTATAGGAGTCTGTGTCAAGTAGACCCAATTTTCTTTGGATATCGTTCCGTCTAAATAACATTCCATTGCCTCCAAATTCCAGTATTATTGGCTAAGCAAGTATTCATCCTTACTTGCTTTGTTTAGTAAACAACTTATAACTATAAATTGATGTCTTACATTTATATTTGATATACATCGTTGTGTAATGAGTTTAAGAGGCCTTATTCCTTTAAAAAAATACTTTTTTCAAATTATGACAAACATATTGATAATTTCAACCAACCTTTTTGACGTGAATAATACATTTCCCCGAGTTCTAGGTAGTAACATAGCTATTTCATGCATTCATTGCGTGCAGTCGAAAATAAGTTGAAAAAACTAATTTTCCGCGTGAATTTTGCCAATTTCGAGTAGTTTTTGAAACAAAAATAATCAATGAAAAATTTAAACTGTAGGTTTCAAATATATACCAATAAATGCCGATAGCCCTGTTCTGGGTAGTAGGTAACATCTATTAAAAATAAATAATGCCACAAAGGTAAATTAAGAAAGAAAAATTGAATGCGATCCACTACAATCAAAGCAGGGCTTGAAATAAAAATGTGGTACATTTCCACATAAAAAATAGAATCGATAAAAAAAGATTCTATAAAAATATCTACTAAATATGTTAAGAAACAAGTTTGATCATAGAGAAAAATGACTAAAACAATCAGTATTTTAAAAATTAATAAGGCTTAAGGTAAAAACTTGGGCATACGTGACGAAGTCTTTGATCATTGGTACTCACCGCATGCAACAACGTTGGTGCTAATGAGCGTATTGTAGTCCTGCTCGGCTGCGCCGGCGCTCCAGTCCACCACGATCACATTCACGTCCAGACCGGTCAGGACAGCTGTCAACAAATAACACACACAATACAATACAATAACGCTAGGTCTTCGCACACAATCAACTCCACGCCACTGCGGCAGCAACTCACTCACGCACCCTTTCGATGAACCACTCCACGCTCCACGGCACCGCTCCACGTCCCCATAGATTGTAAGAATTAGTTGTAATTAGGATAAGACAATATTGAGCAACATTATAAATTTATATAAATTTATTTTGTACATACTCACAGACTAACAAACATACAGCACACACTACATGACACTTATACAGATCTTTTAGACAAACATGAGTAGACTGTAAGTAGCTGATACACCCACAGACCGAATAAACCATCGGCCTGCTGGACATATTGTAAAATATGAACTAGGGAAATAAACATCTTTCTATTCTACTCTATTCTATTCCTTTCGATGAGTGGACAATGCGGTGTCAACGAGTAGACCCAGCAAATGGTTGCACGGGGTCGCAAGCGAATAGTCGCCGCGGGGACGACGTGTGGTCAACGCGTGACAAACGTGTCGGAGTTGACCTTAGTGTACGACGCGTAGACCACACGTCGTCCACTACTTTAATATCATTTTTTGAAACTAAACCTAGAAAATATGACATAGGGCTTAAATTTCAATATTTGGCATAGAATCGAGTCGCCGTTGAGTTGTTATAATGTGCGAAGACCTTTACTGCACACCCAAAAACGTTGAAAGAAAAATAGACAATGCAATTATAATAACGGTAGACAGGCGGTCTTATCGCTATAGAGCGATCCCTTCCAGACAACCCTTGAGTAGTGAAATTAAAAAAAAAATATCTGAATAGTAGAGTAGGTGACGCAAAAGGTGATAAGAACACAATAAATTCCATGACCCAGGTACATATATTCATGTTCATCACACAAACATTTGCCAACCGCGGCGTCAAATGATTGGCGATCGCCTCCTCAATGAGTATGGTCCGTCTTCACCTTCAGCAACCTGTCGCTCGCGGTGATTCCGGACCACGATGACCTTCAAACCTTCACGAAAACATCGTACTCCCATCTGAAAGGCTAGCAATTCATATTTAACCTCTTTGGTGTTCCAGGAGTCGCTTACCATCACACGATCTGTCTCTTCATCTCCTATGCCATAAAAGAAAAGGTTAGCACCAGCACAAAACAGATAGGTACAGAAATCAATCTAGATACAAGCGCGCTCGAGCAAACGAACACATAGACATTGCTCACGGGACACGTTATCTCGGACCAGTTCAGACCAGTGCGAGCGCGAGTGCCATCCGCTTGACGTGTCCGTGAGCAATGTACTCGTATATGTGTGCGTTTGCTAGAGCGCGCTTGTATGTAGATTGATTTCTGTAGGTGCCTATCTGTTTTGTGGCACCAGGCACCAGGCACCATGGCTAGCGAAGTTAGGGAAACGTGGGGCTGGAGTTTCATCCATGGCAGTACGCTGGTGGTGCGCGGGAGATAATAGGCTAGATGACCCATTATTTAACTATAGGTATTTGAAATGGTCTTACTAGCTCTAATAGTATTTTATGCAATCGTTACGCAATGAAGGTTCTTAAAATCGAGTAGGTAACTACCGCGTTTAGGTCACGAGGCTTGCCGATTGACCTACGTAAGGTACGAGATTTTAAGACCTAAATGTGTAACTATTGTATACAATACTTTTTATACGAGCAAAACACAGAAAAACATTTTTTACTTTAATCGTCATTCCACACTATGAATTTTTATTTTTGATGTATGTAATCTTTTTCGAGTAAAACTGACCTATTAAAAAAAAACATTTTGGCCACGGTCATAGCGGATGCATCGTGATTGGTTAAATTTTTTGACAGTAGCGTGCTTTTTTGTTAAATCAAATATGCTCTTTTTGAATTCATAAGAGTTGAGTAGAGAGATGTCTTATGAATATTAAAGTTCTGTAGCGGGTACCATAGAGTATAGAATTTTGATACAGGATTAAAAAGTGCGTTATTGTGATTTTGTCTGTGAAATTATAATTGACAGATTAAAGTACGCGAGTATAAAAAAATAATAATTGTATTTTAGTGAGAGCTAGAAACGTAAATTGTATTTATTGAAAATAGAATCATGAACAGACAAAAACGCCGTCCGCCATTTTTGCCTTTAGCTTATCTGTGGTGTGGCGTTGAATACCGAGTAAATAAACAGAAAGGCTACTCCAATGTTCGGAATTCGACCGTCGTATAGTGCCGTGTCGCTCACTCAAATATACTTTGAGAGAAAGAAAGGAACGACACTATTATATTGGGAGTCGTCGGAGTAGCCATTCAGTTTTCTATACGGGACCGGTGACTTCACTATCAAGAGCGAAAATGGCGGACAGCGTTTTAAGCATTTCGAAATTAGTGACCGACCGAAATATGATATTTTGCCGAAACCGTATTAAGATTCGGCTTTGATTATAGTTTCGGAACCGAACCTTTTATAAACGTGATTAAAACGTTGGATAAAAAAAAAAAGTGCGTGGAGTCCCTCTGCGCGGAAGAAGTGAAACTTCGTAATGTGGAAATGAAAATAGGAAGGGGAATTAAAAAAAAAATAATTTCAAAAGAGAAAACCTAACAATCAATTGATATTCACAAGAGACGTACCTTAACATAACCTTAAACCCGTCGCATTGTCCGTGGGATTGTTGCGTTGAACGTCATTTGAACGTTTAACGCAACAGTGCTTTCCTACCCCCTCCACGGTAGCGTTAAACGTTTAACGCAACCTTGTTGGAAGTCGCATTAGAAGTTTCACTTCAATATCAGTGGGTTTTTTTCCCAGATATATGGGTATGCATAATGAAACATCTCACTGGCCTAGGCCTTACATATTGTTATTACAGGGTTCTAACAGGGTTGAAATTTTGAGCACTACGGTGTTTCATATTTCCAAAAGTTCGATTTATATGTGAGTTCGTTCAAATCCTTGAACGTACTTACCCAAAAGGGCGCTATGCCAAATTTCAGCTTAATTGAACATTATTTGGAGGTTGCGCAACATTGTCGAATTTAAAAGAAATACGTTAATTCTTGAGCATTATTCAAATACGGATTTCATGTTTCGTGGGATTAAAACAAAAACTTAAGACGTAAAAAGAAATAACTTACGAGAAATTTAGCTGTAAAGTTTCTATTAATTATTTTCTAGGAACTTATATACACACACACTATAACAAAAAAACTATACCTTGCGATTATATCTCAAGATCTGCTAAGAGCTTAAAGTAGGGAACATAATTATACAACGGTACAATAGATTAATTACTTACAGCTAAACTACTCTACGGCTTACTCTCTTTATGTCCAGGAAAAGATTTTTATGAATAACAGCTTAAAAAAAATTAAATCAGTAAATGTAGGCCCACAAAGCCCGGGCCTCGGGGCCCAGTCCCAGACGCAAGACTTAAATAAAAAAAATAAAAACAGACAACCTCACACAAATCGACCTAGTCCCAAATTTAGCTCAAGAAGGCTTGTGTTATGGGTACTAGACGACGATATACGTACTTATATAGATAAATATATACTTAAATACATAGAACAACCATGATCCAAGCACAAATATTCGAGTTCATCACACAAATATTTGCCTTGGCCGGGATTCGAACCCGGAACCGTCGGCTCAGTAGGCAGTTGCTTAACCACTGCGCCAACCGCGTCATAATAATGTTCTCCTTACAGGGCAGGGGCCCCAAATGCCAAGTGCCCGGGAGCCCTGGCCCTCTAGGCGTATATCTTCAAGTCTCCATGAGTATATATACTGACCAGGCACCATGGTGTTGACGAAGGCAGATGTAGGACCGGTGTTCCATCCGTGGATAAGTACGCCGGTGAGTTTCGTGGGGTCGAAGTTGGGTGCGATCAGATTACTATTGCCGAGTACCATGGGCTGGCTCACGAACTGATTATTTCTGCGGAGGACCAAACAAGCAATAAATTAAGGCCTTATTCTTATTAAAATTTATTTTTTATTGTTATTACAAATAATATTGATAATTTCAACCACGTTTTTGAAGTGAATAATACTATAAATAATGACACGAAGGTAAATTAAGAAGGAAAAATTTTATGCGATCCACTCCACTATCTAAGCAGGACTTGAACCTGCGACCTCTGCGTTTCCGGCGCATTGCTCTCCCAACTGAGCTATTAGATCGCTGCGTCAATCACACCTAATCATTCATTCCATAATTCTTACGCTACTGGAGCGCCCTCTGCGTCATATGGTGTTTGAAATGCTATAGCCATATACCTTAGGATGTGCGCTTTACACGCACGATCCCCTGTCCCCATTGCTTTACAGCAAGTGTGAAGACTGCGAGAGAGATGGCGCTGTGAATAATACTTTTCCCCGAGTGCTAGGCAGTAACATAGCTATTTCATGCTTTTATCGCGTGCAGTCGAAAATAATTTGAAATAACAAATTTTCCGCATGAATTTTGTCAATTTCGAGTCATTTTTGAAACCAAAATTATTATTTAAAAATTTAAACTGTAGGTTTCAAATATATACAGATAAATCCCAATAGCCCTGTTCTAGGTAGTAACATCAAAAATATGTTAAGTAACATGTTTGGTCATAGAGAAAAATGTCTAAAGCAATCAGCATTTTAAAAGGAATAAGGCCTCTTAATTTTACTTTTCATGACAATGCAAAATATAGCTTTTAGCGGCCAGCCGCGACACTAGATAATTAAGTGGATAATAAAAAAACGAGCCAATCTGATCAGATCAGCCAAAATCTGATTGAGATTGGGATATTTAAGTATAAAGTTAATTCACATAATTTTAATTAGTTTTTTTGATATTTAATTGCATCAAATTCGATTCAAACCATTCGGCAATCTGATGGATCACTCTGGCCTTTGTTTGTAAGCTATTAAAGTCGATATCATTAATTATTATGCATGTATCATCCGCAAACATAATGTATTCCGGATCAGAACATGCAGTTGTGATGTCTTTAAGAGGCCTTATTCCTTTTAAAATGCTGATAGCTTTAGACATTTTTCTCTATGATCAAACACGTTTCTTATCATATTATTGATGTTACTACCTAGAACAGGGCTATTGGGATTTATTGGTATGTATTTCAAACCTACAGTTTAAATTTTTCATTGATAAATTTTGTTTCAAAAACAACTCGAAATTGACAAAATTCACGCGGAAAATTAGTTTTTTCAACTTATTTTCGGCTGCACGCAATAAAAGCATGAAATAGCTATGTTACTACCTAGAACTCGGGGAAAAGTATTATTTACTTCAAAAAGTTGGTTGAAATTATCGATATATTTGTCATAATAATAAAAATATATATATATATTTTAAAAGGAATAACGCCTCTTAACCAGAGCCAAAAAAGGTTATTATTCCATCACCGATCCTTGTGGAACGGAGCAACTCGATAGGTTCGATGTTTGATTTAGCGCCAGGAAGTTGCGAGTGGTCAATCATTAGATCGGTAGAGTATATTGTATAGTATGGTTCGACTCACCTGCTGAAAAGATGGTAGACATTTTGGATATCGGGGAAGTATCGGGCTTGACCCTCGACCACGCCCAACGAAACTGAAATAAAATAATAATTTTACAGCAGATGTAGGTAAGCATTAAGTCTCATTATCCGTTCAAAAATGCTTATTGTTTTAGACATTTTTCTCTATGATCAGACATGTTTCTTAACATATTATCAATGTTACTATAGAATAGAACAGGGCTGTTGCGATTTGTTGGTATATATTTGAAACCTACAGTTTGAATTTTTCATTGATAATTTTCGTTTCAAAAACTACTCGAAATTGTCAAAATACACGCAGGAAACTGTATTTTTTTTTCAACTTATTTTCGACTGCACGCAATAAAATCACGAAATAGCTTTGTTACTGTCTAGAACTCAGAGATTTTGTCAATTTGAGTAGTTTTTGAAACAAAAATTATCAATGCAAATTCAAACTGTAGGTTTCAAATATATACCAATAAATCCCAATAGCCCTGTTCTAGGTATAAACATCGATAATATGTTAAAATGTCTAAAGCAATCAGCATTTTAAAAGAAATAATGCCTCTTACCTGGGGGTAACTTAAAAACTAGTAATATAATAAACTAGTATTCGTGAAATCGCAAAAACAAAAGTTTCAGACTTACCTGCAAACGCAGCGAGAACGAAAAATGCAAAAGTCGAGGCCATTGCACTGAATGTGATAAAATTTATCTCATTGGCCGTTTTATATGAAATTTTATCATCAATTTTATAGCAGAATTACTTATCTTACGCTATCGGGTAATTCTAAATTGGTAACGAAATCTTCATTAAGTACTAGCTGTGCCCCGCGGTGTTACCCGCTCATCCCACGGGAACACTAAATTTATTCGGGATGAAAAGTATCCTATGTCCTTTCCCGGGTCTCAAACTATCTCCATACCAAATTTCATCTAAGTCGGTTAAGTGGTTTAAGCGCGATGAGGTAACAGACAGACAGACACACTTTCGCATTTATAATATTAGTATGGATATGATTATTTTAATGCAAATTAATTTTATTGCATAAAAAAGACGAAATAATCTACCTAAAGAGCTGTTGCCAGGCTCGATTGTAATTAGGTTTTTTGTACGTTAAATAAATATCAGACAACCTTACACAAATCGATCTAGTCCCAAATTAAGCTCAAGAAACCTTGTGTTATGGGTACTAGACGACGATATACATACTTACATAGATAAATATATGCTTAAATACATAGAACAACCATGACCCAAGCACAAATATTCGAGTTCATCACACAAATATTTGCCTTAGCCGGGATTCGAACCCGGGACCGGCGGCTGAGTAGGCAGGTCTCTACAAAATTGAGCCAACCGCGTCGTCAAAACATTAACTTAGAAAATTGATTTTTTTCACAGCTTTATTAAAATTGGAGGAAAATTAAAGACGATGTCGTCTGTTGACAAGCAGAACTCAGTAAGTAACAAATAACTAAGCGCACATCCTAGGGTATGGCTAATGCGCATAAGCATTTCAAACACATATGACGCAGAGGGCGCTCCAGTAGCGTATGAATTATGGAGTGAAAGTTTTGGTGTGATTGACGTAGCGATCTAATAGCTCAGTTGGGAGAGCAATGCGCCGGTACCGGTAACGCAGAGGTCGCAGGTTCAAGCCCTGCTTAGATTGTAGTTGGATCGCATTCAATTTTTCTTTCCTAATTTACCTTTGTGTCATTATTTATAACAAATACCTAAAACAAAGCTCGTATCTAGGTCTCAATCTACTCACTAGATACGAGGTTTTGAAAAGCAGCGACAGATATTTTAATGAGTTTTGATTGTCACCAGTCGATGTGTACGCCATCTTTATTAGCAGATTTTTTTTGAAGTGAAAACTTCTTTAGCGGCGCTTTGCACTTTTTAGATGAGTAAAAAATGTTAAACTCGCGTCAGATCCTGATCGAAAAAGCGTAGGATGTTGTATTAAACAATTGGTGACCTAGCAACCGTCACTGTTTTTATTTACAACGGCGATTGACCTCTGATATTTTTTTGGAAATACTCACAATGGGAGCAAGTTCCATTCCTTAGCGGTTCGCATTTAGAAATGATGAATCAAAATGAGTTTGCATCATTTGATTATATTATTTATTTATTCAAATTAGTTACACAGCAATACAGTAATTAAACCAAGGCACTGTGAACTACACAATTACAAAAAATAACTTAAATCTAGTTTGATTTAGGCGACGTAACATCATGATCATGGACCTAGCATGTACCATAACGGTGCGCATGGACAAAAACACAGAAATGTTAGATGCGTTCCAAATCCAAATCTGATACCATGACAGGTGGCAGCAGTGTCTGCTTAAAACTGAAAACTAAATTATAACTTGTAGAAGAGTCGCGAAGCCGCGAAATTGTGCGCATCGGGTTACAAGCATGAAATTTCTACCACAGATAAAGCGTTCCGCGGTGATTATTTTAGGGAAGTCAGATTCGTCTGCGTGGCGGGTTGCTGGGTGAATAGGACCGAGTAGTGTTCTTTTTAGGGTTCCGTAGTCAACTAGGAACCCTTATAGTTTCGCCATGTTTTTTTTATAAATGATTTATCTAATTTTTCAGCTTTAATTTCGTTAGGTAACTTATTATATATTTTTATAGCCATCCCGTAGGTGCTCTTTGAGTGCATTTTTATTCGAGACGATGGCAGCATGAGCCGGTTTTTATGTCGCAGAGATTGAGTTGTAGGCAGTTCTTCCCTTGTCTTAAATATTTTTAAGTTTTGTCGTATAAACTTACATATTTCTAAAATATAAATGCACGGTAGCATTGTGCGCTCGCTTTGTGCATTAAGCGCACTTTATCGAATGTTTTATGGCGGGTTTTCACTTATCTTTTACTTATCGGCTTAGTTTGAATTAGAAACAATCAGCGAACCAGTTTTAAGAATTTAACCGTAGATACATGCATTTATTTTTTATTATTTAACAATGAATTTCCCGGTCCCTTCCACCAGGTAGCTCCTTTTTCAATTTTTCTTTAAGCTTTGATCTTTGTATTCATGGTATAATGGAATTGACGTTAAAATTAAATACGGGTGTTGTTAAAGCATATATTCTACACTTCAAACTGAACAACGTTTGTTCAGCAACTTAAAAAAAGTCAGTTTTCAGAATTTCATTATTTTAAACAAATTAAATAGTATTCTCAATGTACGTCGTCCAAAATTGACATTCCCTAAGAATTGACATAGCTGTCACTCTACTAATATCGCACATTGCGTTTTTGTCTAAACATTATTCTCCAAATGATCATATAATACACGATTAAATTAAATTAGAATTATCTAAATTACATTTTCAATACCTTTGGTAGTAGCGCGTAGTGTAAGATCTATAGATTTTTATTTCATATTAAAATTCAGTAGGCAGCCGCACTATTAACTGCGCCAACCACGTCGTCATATAATATGGATGGTTGGATGAATATGTGCCTTTGTAGCTACAGCAGTTCAAGCGTTACAGGCCCCAGTTGTTCGATAAATTATGATTATGACAGCCTCCGTCCGTTATCAGCACTACATTTGGCGCGTATAATCGATAACTCCCAGAAGGTAATAAGTAATTACTGTTACTTTGGCGTTTACCACCTTTTTATAGAGCTTGAAATCTTTCTCGTAATTTTCGCCTATCGCGAAGGATGGGCAACTACGGAACTCTACATTGAGCGTGGCCCGACATGCTCATGGCCAGTTTTTCTTTTTAATATTGGCTGAGATCTCGTCACTTGTTTCAATTAAAGCTTATATCTTGGAAACTTCTCGTCCTTTTTCTACCAAACATAGAAAGAAGTAAGAACCAGATAAACAGACAAGTTTTCCGATGAAAAAAAAACAGTCAAATTGGTCCATCCGTTTAGGAGCTACAATGCCTCAGACAGACACACATACACATGTTACGCTTATATAACACCCGTCGTTTTTCATCGGGGACTAAAGCAAAGCAAGTATTCAATTAGATTGAATGAAGAAAGAAAGAAGAAAGAAAGAAAGAAGGGCTCATCTTTAGAAGTCGGTTAAAACAGAAATAAAAAATAATCTTAATATGTTATTATGAATTTATTTATGAAGTATGTAGGGCAAATAACATCGGATTAGCCCTGGGAGAACGGAGACTGTGCGTTAGTGGTCAGGTAGTACAATCCAGTGTGTCTGAAACAAACATTAAATTAAAATTTGACAGTATAAAAAACTAGCTTATGCCCGCGACTACGTACGCGTGGAACTTGATAAAAGGGATTTTTAAAAGCGCCTAAGCAAATGGAAGAGCAATTGTGCTTCTGGTCTAATAATTACATTTCCTACAGGGTCACCGCACCCCAACAGAAATGTTCACTCACTTTTCAATCTTTTTAGGTATAATTTCCAGGATGAAAACTATCCTATGTCCTTCCTCGGATCTTAAACTATCTCTATGCCAAATTTCATCAAAATCGATTCAGCGGTTTAAGCGTGAAGAGGTAACAGACAGACAGACACACTTTCGCATTTATTCATAGTATGGAAGTACTAGCTGTGCCCCGCGGTGTTACCCGCTCATCCCACGGGAACACTAAATTTTTTCGGGATGATAAGTATCCTATGTGATTCCCCGGGTCTCAAACTATCTCCATACCAAATTTCATCTAAGTCAGCGGTTTAAGCGTGAAGAGGTAACAGACAGACAGACAGACAGACAGACAGACAGACACACTTTCGCATTTATAATATTAAAATTAAAGTCTGTCTGTTACCTCTTCACGCTTAAACCGCTGAACCGATTTAGATGAAATTTGGTATATAGATAGTTTCAGTCCCGGGGAAGGACATAGGATACTTTTCATCCCGAATAAATTTAGTGTTCCCGTGGGATGAGCGGGTAACACCGCGGGGCACAGCTAGTTACATATAAGTCTGTCATGTAATCTGCTTGACGTACCCAGTTTTGTTGGAGGGACCAGCCATGGGCAGCGTGTCCGTGGAGTCACAGTTTCCAGTCATGGCGTCTTCCGCTGTCTCGCAGCGGGAGCCCGTAAATACCCCACCACCAGCAGCAATGGACTCCGCAAAGTACTGGTAGGATCTGCGGGCAAGCGCGGGGGGAAATATGTATAGAAAATTAAGAGGCCTTATTCCTATTAAATTTTTTTTTTTCATATTATGACAAATATATTGCTAATTTCAACTGACTTTTTGAAGTGAATAATACTTTTTCCCGAGTTCTAGGTAGTAACATAGCAAGTTCAAGCTTTCATTGCGTGCAGTCGAAAATGAGTTGAAAAAACTAATTTTCCGCGTGAATTTTGTCAGTTTCGAGTAGTTTAGATAATTTTTGTTTCAAACAAAAGTTATCAAAGAAAAGTTCACACTGTAGGTTTCAAATGTATACCAATAAATCCCAATAGCTCTGTCCTAGGTAGTAACATCCATAATGTTTGAACGATTTAATTTTTTGTCTGATCAGTGCCCTATATTGATAAGGAGAGTGGTGTGATGTCTGGTACCTAGGACCTACCGAATTATTTTTTACCTTTTAGTAAATTTTCAATAAAACCGTTTAACTTAAAAAAGTTTTTTACTAATTTTTTATTAAAGGAATAAGGCCTCTTGACTTGACACTAATAATTTAAACCAATGTGTAATAATTAAAATTCCTGAAGTTGGTACCACGGAAAATATGGAGTGTTAATGTTGCCACACCTGTCTCGGTTACTCTCAGTCTAGGGTGCAGTAAGAGACAGATATCTATATCTATATCTCTATATCTATTCTATATCTATACTATTATAAAATCCTAAATTTGTATTGAAAATTGATTTTCTATGGAGGGAGGTCATGATTTCAGGAAAAATCTCGATGGCGTGATGCAGCTTGATAGTTGTTTTGTATGGACACGCGTCGCCGTGCCAACCTGGCGCCATCTGTTTTCAAAAAACCTTTGTCCTCTAATAACGTTGAAACGGCTGGATAAAAAGTTACCATCCAAAGATGGTTATAGGATACTTTTTATGATGATTAATATTTATCTCTGAAAACATAAATTCCATGAAATATTTTCCTTACAATGTGTAACCATTATAAAGACAGCGTTTGTGATTTTGAATTTAGAACGACGCGACCCCCGCGTGGCTCTTACGTGTACAAAAACTAAAAAGTATGAATTCGACATAATACCTCCTCGCGGTATTAACAATAAGGTTAAGGTTGTTTGAGGCGTTGAGTTACGGAAACCGTGTTAGTTAGATAGAAAAGATGGCGCCAATTATCGACCAACACAGACGAAAATATGAGTGCCATGTTCGTTGTAAATGGTCTCATGCTCAAAGAAAAAACATAAATTTCTTTAAAAACACAATTTGCGGCAATAGGAACTAATGCTCTTTTATTGAATATGCAATTATATTCTTCTGTAGTTTGTAAGTATTGACCATAAAAAAGCCCGGAGACGCAATAAAGAATGTTAATGAATAAAACAGATTTTTTAATGCTATTTTATCGAGTGTAATTGAAATAAAAGTATTTCGAATCAATTTAAGTAAATTAAATACATTTTTAAATATGTTTTACCAACCAACATTTTAGAACATTGGGCGCAAATTTTGGTATCGTTTGTGTTTGGCCTAACTTACTAATAGGTAGCGAAATGTATAATAAACGATAAATATACGATATATTTCGCCACAATATTGCACCTATGTAGTTTTTTAATATAATATAAAATGTATTCAAAGTAATAAATATCAGTCATTCTTTATTTTTAACGGCGTGTTGAGATTTTGTTCTCAATGACCCAATTTTCCGCTAGGTGGCGTTGTTACTTTGACAAAATCTCCATACTAACGGCTGCATCGCGCTGTTAAGATTTTTCCTGAGTTAATAACACCAGCTCCATACATGTAAAGTTTTGGAGCCATTGATGAGTCTCCTCGACACCAGGGACAAGGGTTAACGCTACGTCTTTGCCTGTGACCACGATTCGGTACAAGCTAGGGTGTAGCTGTGATGGTTAACCCGGACTTCGAGAATTACTACCGAAGTTGTTGAATATTGATCGCATACAAATGTAAGCAGCAGTGTATCAGTTATTGAGAGTTGCTGCTCGACAATGTATGCATTTTGTATGAAAAACAACCATGATTCGAGACAAGACAAAACATTAAATTTACAATGTATAAAGGATTTCACCGAGCCGGGATTTGAACCCAGAACCACTAAGAAACTACTGTAGGTAATGATAACCGTGTCATCTCATGCATTTTCCTTTGCTTCCTTATTCATAATACCACGGATAACAAAACAGTGAGGCCATCACGTATCCGTTCAGTGGTGCTGTCGCCATTATTGACGTAAGCTCGATTGAGTTAAGTTGGCACCTGAATCTTATGGCGTTACTTAGGAAATTATTATGACAGGTCATATTATTAGTAACATTGTAGACGAAATTAATTTATTGTCTTCTTAATAGATGTCGTTAATATATGTTCAGGTAGGACTATGAGCTAATTATTTTTCAAGGTGCTTTGAATAGTTATCTACAATAAACAATAAATATTCAAAACGATATATAAATATAAGTCTAGCCTCAATTTAAATTAAACCAAGATGATGTTCACAAGCGTAGCACCGAAGGTGCGGAGCGTCCTAGCGAAGGCGCCCACCCACTAATATAAGTAGTAACTTAATGCGAGGCCGTAGGCCGAGCTCCACGTAGCACCGAAGGTGTAGAGCGTCCCAGGGAAGCCGCTCACACATTTAAACTTATATTAAGTGGGTGGGCGGCCTCGCATTAAGTTATTTGAGCATATATTAAGTGGGTGGGCGTCTTGTCTGGGACGCTCCGCACTTTCGGTGCTAAGTAAAAATAAATAAAAAATAAATATTAAGGGACAATCATACACAAATCGACCTAGTCCCAAACTAAGCAAAGCTTGTACTATGGGTACTAGATGACGATATACATAATAATATAAATATATAGATAACATCCATGACCCAAGAACAAATATTTTGCACAAATACTTGCCCCGGCGGGGATTCGAACCCGGGACCGCCGATTCAGTAGGCAGGTGTCTACAAACCGAGCCAAACGCGTCGTCTACTTAAGTTACTTAATACAACCCTTAGTCATTTAATGCGAGGCCGTAGGCCGAGCTCCGCGTAGCTCAGAAGGTGCGGAGCGTCCCAGGGAAGCTACCAACCCATTTAATATATGTTTAAGTAACTTAATAGGCGGCTTCCTTGGGACGCTCCGCACCTTCGGTGCTACGCGGAGCTCGGCCTCCGACCTCGCGGTGTTGACGCTTCGCACCTTCGGTGCTACGCGGAGCTCGGCCTGCGGCTTCGCATTAAGTTACTTTGACTTATATTAAGTGGGTGGGCGGCTTCAATGGGACGCTCCGCACCTTCGGTGCTACGCGGAGCTTGGCCTGCGGCCTTGCATTAAGTTACTTCAACTTATATTAAGTGGGTGGGCCGCTTCCTTGGAACGCTCCGCACCTTCGGTGCTACGTGGAGCTCGGCCTACGGCCTCGCATTAAGTTACTACTTATATTAGTGGGTGGGCGCCTTCGCTAGAACGCTCCGCACCTTCGGTGCTACGCTTGTGAACATCATCTTGGTTTAATTTATAAATGATATATATATATATTAATAAAAATGAAGATACAAAGATGGATAGAATGAGATATAGACAGATAGAGAAGAACATCGATATCTTACGACGAAAGAGATAAAAAGTGACAGATAGATAGAAAGACAAAAATGAAGATACAAAGATGAGAATGAGATATAGACAGATAGACGATAGAAAAACACATCGATATCTTCGCGACATGGATGCTACGAAGTAAGGTGGATTGATAATGTTGCTGCTGTACCTGTCTCGGCTGCACTCCCAATCGGAGCTAGCGCACCCTGGCTGGGTGAGCCCGCCGTTGGGGTAGAAGTCGACGTCAGCGACCGGCTCCGACATGCCTGTGGCGAAGATGTCCGTGTGGATAGCCTCGGTGTATTCCGCGTCGGAGGGCCGGAACATGTTCGTCTCGTTCCACCCTTTACGGGGCGGGTTCAGGGCTGAAATATAAAAAAAAACATCATTTCCTTTTTCTGTACACTACAACGATGACAAGCATGCGGCCCGCCGGATGTTAAGTAGTCGCCTGTGGACGCTTGCCACGTCAGGATCACACGAGCGTTGCCGACCCTTTATGAACCTATTTACTCCCCTCTTGAATAACCGCATGCTGTAGCCCCCGGAGAAAACCTCGGTAGGGAGCCCATTCCACATGCGGAGCATACATACATACATTAATTCATGTCACCATTCACACAATTCATTCATTTTCTTTTTGTTCTTCCTCTTCTTCTATATCCGTCCACATTCATGCTTAACTATTTGGTTACGTGGCTTTCCTCTCTTCGCATCACGTTCCCATACCACGAAAGTCGGTCATACTCATTATATAAATATTAGGAAAAAAAATCTTCTATGAATTCCTATCTAAAGGAAAACCAAAGCAATGCCTAACTAAAGGTATAGCCCGACAGTGTTCTTTAGAACACGGCATATTTTTAGTCAACGATAAATTTTTGATAATTATTGACGATGAAAGTCAGTGAATGTTACTGATGTACGAGTAAGAAAAGAGGAAACAATACTAATATTCTGCATATTTCAAGTATTTTTTGCAAAATAAAGCCAAACTGTCTACAATAATGAATGTAAAGTTTTTCAATAGGATTCTGAATTTATTTCGGAATTGCTATATGAAAGCTGTTTGTAGCGCCACTACGCCTGAGCAAGACTGACACTTGTTAGGCTATACCACTGCACAACCACTTAAAATTACTTGCCAGTTATGTAAAACATTTGTCCGTTGAGATGTCTTCCAACCAAGCCAGCCAAGTGAGAGCCGACCTCGAAGCCGACGATATGGTACCAGTACTCAGACGCACGAGTCACCATGTTCAGCCAGTCGATGAAGCGAGCAATGCTCGCAGCTGTAAATCAGACAGAACTATCAATTCAACAATCCCCAGGTTTAAGAGGCCTTATTTCTTTTAAAACTTATTTTTTTTCATATTATGACAAATTTAATGAGTCAATACTTTTCCCCGAGTTTTTGAACCAATAATGGATTGTTTCTCGACACAGACAATCCAGTTGGGTAGTTCGAATTTGTAGTACGTCCGTACGTCGTACGTTTCAGAAGGTATGCAATGGAAGGTATGTCGTGGGCCACTTGTTATTACTAGATAAGTTGGAAAAATATGGCATACGGGGAAATGCGCTAAGATGGATTGAAAGTTACCTTTCTGATCGAATGTAATGTACAGAAATTCAAAAAATTATAAACAAGGAGCTAGTATCAGTTAGGTCGGAATATAAAAACAATCCCTGTGGAGTGCCCCAAGGAAGCATTTTGGGCCCTTTATTATTCCTGCTATACATAAATGATTTGCCAAACCACCTAAACCACAAGTGTATATTGTATGCTGACGACACGATCCTATTAGTTAAGTCAGATGATATAAATAGCTTTAATAAGGATATAACGGGAACTTTAATTGATGTAATTAAATGGTTAGATGACAATAATTTAAAATTAATATTAATAAGACATGCTTAATTCAATTTAGAACATTTAGACATACAGATTATAAACTAGATATACAATATAAAAATGAAAAAGTACAGGAAGTTGAAACAGTAATATTTCTTGGTGTTCACCTAGATAAGTTTTGTAGCTGGAAAACTCACGTTGATCATGTCTGTGAAAGAGTAGATAATTTTTTATTTTCTCTGAGGAGGTAAAGCAGCACTTCTTCTAGAGAGGTAGCTTTAATACATGTATCCTCTATTCTAAGCTACGGACTGTTATTATGGGGTAACAGTCTCGACATCGAACGAGCATTTAGGGCACAAAAAAATGTCTACGGGTCGCTTGCAATGCCCACTATCTCGCATTATGCAGACCTTTATTCACGTCTACAGAAGTCCTTCCCTTGCCGTGTATGTACATAAGACAGATTTCCATATTGGTAAAGGAGCACCCTGAATATTTTGATACACGAGATCGCTACTTTCCCAGGTCAACGCGATACAAGGATAAAATACACTTGCCAAGAGGGAACCTTAACATATTTAGGAATAATTGTTACTGTATGGCAATCCGAATATTCAATAAACTCCCACAACAAGTCAAGGATTGCCATCCAAGGACGTCCAAAAGTACACTTAGTAAATGGCTCATGTCCAAGTGTTTTTATTCTGTCAGAGAATTCTTGAATTTTAAAATTCTTCTTCTTTTTTTTTAAATTTTAAATTTTTTTTTTTTTTGACTGACAGTAATACTTAAATAGAGGAATTTTAATGTAATTTAATTGAATTATTTATTATTTGACAATGCATTATTAATTATTTATTGTTTTTTTTTATTAGATTATTATTTGTCTATTATCATTATTACTGTACCTTTTTTTATGGATCATTAAATATTTGATGAAATTATGAATATGCATGCACTTGAATAATTATTACCATTATTTGAAATGTATAGTAAATTAGCATATAATCTTTGACATCCTCGTATTTATATTAATAAAAAAAATAAAAAATAAAATATAAATAGTGCGTGGAGCTCCTCCGTGCGGAAGAAGTGAAACTTCGTAATGTGGATATGAAAATAGGAAGGGGTAGAAATTGATTTTAGTGAACTCATATTATTGTTTCTTTAAGACAAACTTCTTCGTTCTCGCTCTGTCTCTTTCTATTCCCCCTCCCCAGGAGCGTTGAATGTTTAACGCAACAGTGCTTTCCTGACCCTCCACGGTAGCGTTAAACGTTTAACGCAACCGTTAAACGTTTAACGCAACCTTGTTGGAAGTTGCATTAGAAGTTTCACTTCAAAAAACAATTGTCAATTCCAAAGCATATGTTAAATATCACCTTATATTCGCACCATATATTCTGTGAATAAATGATTATGATTATGAATGATTTACCGGTAGGTACCAGCCCATCTAGCACAACGGTTCGCGACTCTTGTCGCGCAACGTAGCTCTACCCGTCACTCTCTCACATTACTCCATAGAAAGAGATAGGTACTAATCTCGCGAAATAGTCGCGTGTAACAGTTGTGCTAGCGGTGCTAGTCTGAGAATGTGTAAATCATTGAAAAGGTAGAATTATCTATTAACCTTTTGACCGCCACAGTCGGCTGTGGCCGTCAACAAAAAATCGTGCCCCTGACGCCACGTCGGCCACAGCCGTCCAAATTTCAATGATCAAAAACTTTGTAATTCTAACCGCTACAAGTATTTTTCAATCCCTGTTGATTTTGGGGCACAATTTTTTTTTTTACTCTGGCGTCAGTGGCACGGTAAATTGCTAGACCGCTTGGCGGTCAATAGGTTAAAATTAATTAATATTAATAATTTAATTAGAATTAATAATTCTTCCTTTCCTTCTGTACGCCTCTGAGACGTGGTGTTTATACAAAGGCGATATTCGGCGCCTCGACACCTTCATTATGAGATGTCTCAGGGCAATACTGCGGATACGCTGGTAAGATAGGGTTCCTAACTCGGAGGTTTTTCGTCGCACTGAGTCTGCAGGTATGGAAAGTCTGCTCATGAAGGGCCAGTTGCGGTGGTGTGGACACCTTGTGCGCAAATAAATAAAATAAAATAAATAAATTAGGCTGCCCAAAACCATGTTCTAATCAGAACTAGAGCTTGGAAAGCGCAAGCCTGGAGGGCAGTATCTGCGCTACAAGGACGTCTTGAAACGCCATCTTATTGGATGCAGGATACCGTGTGGTTCGTGGGAGGAGCTTGCGACGCATAGGCCGGAATGGCGGAAGGCTGTGAAGACAGGCGTGGAAGGCTATGAATGCCTCCGCCTTAAAAACCTCGATGCGAAACGCGAGCTTCGAAAGGCGCAACCCAGGCCTTCCTACAGCTACACGTACAACGCAGAAGGACAGCTTCACTGTCCCACTTGTGATCGTGTGTTCGTGAACAAGCTGGGTTTCACGAGCCACGTGCACGCACACGCCAGAAACAACTGACAGGGTGTCGCCGTTGACGGATACGTCAAGGAGGACATCATCATTCATCAAATCATTGCATCATTACTCACCGCATTCCACGACGTTGTTGTTGATGAGCCAATCATAGTCCTGCTCGCGTGCGCCGGCGCTCCAATCCACCACGATCAGATTCAGGTCAAAGCTTGACAGGACAGCTGTCAAAAAATATACACACTATAGTTAGTCTGTCTAAAGAAATATTACTCAAATGTTTGGCGCGAAATTCAAAAATTCTTGGGCTTGACATGTTTAACTCACTTCCTTAGGTAACTTACGTGCTGACAGAAAATTTAAAATATTTTCTGGTATCAAAACTATAATTCCCACTACACGAAGCGAGATAACCCATGATTTTTTTCATCTCCCGCCAAAAATTCAAGTAATATTTCAGTAACCAGACTCTATACAATATAATAAAATATTATAACCCTTAATTTGGCAGAATGTGCTTATTTACTAAATAAAGGGATAATGTTGTTCATTTGCATCTACACACACCTCACCATTCACACACAAGAATTGGGCAACGCCCTCTTGTCGAATCGGCCATTACACGCATAGCCTAGCGCTCATTACAAATATGGGCGTTCGGCTAAAGCATTCATTCTCCCACACATATTCGACGTGCAGTTACGGGCCGCACATACGCAGGCCCACCTGCAAAGGATCAAATAAAAAAAAAAAAAAAAAAAAAAAAGCATTCATTCTCTCAGCGGCTGCACACCAGTCAACACTTCATGCAGCATTATGTGAAACTAACCTCGGCGTTACTTATTTATTGGGAGCTTCCTTATACTGTCGAAGACTCCTTTTTCCCAGTTTAACGTAAAATCAAATCAAGATACAGTCCTACTACTCCTTACAATAAATATTAGTAAAACGAATTACATAATTTTTGTGCCAAAAAACAAAAAAACTTCCAAATAATCAGCCTCGAACTGTAAACAATCAGCTAATTAATACATTTGATAAAGAAAAATATCTGGGTCTCATATTGGATAATAAATTAACATGGCAACCGCAAATCGAAAAAATAAAACATAAAATGACTTACTTAACTGGCTCAGTCAAGGATATAGGTAGTACGATGTCTTACAAAACGAGTTCGATACACAATATACAACACACTCGTGAAACCTCATATTGAGTTATTGAGAATCTAATCGAAATATGGGGCACCGCTCCTCCAACTAACTTAAACTGTCTAAAGCGAGCTCAAAACAAACTAATCAAAGTCTTATTTAACTACGATTTTCTTATCCTAATCAGAAAAATATTATCAAATGACCTTCATATACAAATTTTACGAAAAAGCAACAAATTCAAAGAATTAAACTCAGGAACGCTAGTAACCTTGTTTTACGGCGCCCGCGGACGAGGACGAACTATGGAGCAAACTGAACGAGGGAGCAACCCTCTATATCTGATTCTGATTCTGATTAAGTATATTAACTGACATATATATACAATTCTAAAGTAAGCTAAATAAGAATCAAAATATATTTACAAGAAAATATCAATAATACAAAATGTAATTACGGACCGTCGAGTTATCTGTGCTGAAGCTTAGAAGTCGCACCAATCAAGTTTCCATGAGAATACTGACCTGGTACCATGGTGGTGGTAAAGTCAGACGTAGGACCGGAGTTCCCTCCGTGGATGAGTACGGCGACCTTTTTCGTCGGGTCGAAGTTGGAGCCGATGAGGGAGGTCCAGCCGAGGAGCATCGGCTGGCTTAACGTCGGGTTCTGTCTGTGGACCAATCAAGGGGGCGTCCAATAATCGCATCATACGTTTTTGGCTTGTCTTAGAGATTGCCCCCTCCTCTGTGATCTTTGGTGATATTTTCAGGACCCCCCCGTCCTATATGATTTTTTTGCTAACTAAAGAACAATTTTCTAACACATGACATGAACCTGAAAAAACTTTAACTACGTAGGTATACATGTATACATATCTTGGTATTTTAATTGTAGACGGTCAAAATAAATATTTAATTTTCTCCCCACTTTGTGAAATTTTGTTCTATTCATCTATAGTAATAAGGTTCGGTGTGGATGAATCGTCCACAGATTCTGGGACCCTGTCGGCAATTTCGATGTCTTTCTCATGATGCTGCGTTTCCACCAGTGCGAGGATGAGTAGCGAGAGAGAGGTATGTGTTTTTATTATCAGATCAGCCAAAATGTCTGATCATTTCGATACATGGCATTCACCCACTAAGTATAATAGTAAAACGTACTCTAATAAATAGTAGTAGTGTAATAGAAGTTAAGGGATGGATAAGTTGAGGAAGTGATTAACTGTGCGTCCAGATATTTTTCAGAATTGTTTCAGCTTGGCAAAAATTCTATTTCTTAATTTTTTGAAGTAATTTGATAGTAAGTTCGATAACTATATAGGTTTTCTTTGTCGATTCAGTTTTTCGATAATTTTGAAAATGGTGTAGATGTGGGGTTTAAATAGTCAAAATTGACCAATTTCAGCCATTTTGAAAGAAAATCGCAAGGTCTCCAGCTCAAAGAGCAGAGCTTTATTGCAGAAAAGAAAGAACTTATCGTACAAAAGGCGGACTTAATGCCATAGGACATTCTCTCACCATTGGGCTAAGCAGATAAATTGATACTGATATTGATCGATAGAGTATGTAATATGGTTCAACTTACCTGGTGAAAAGATGGTAGACATTCTGATTATCAGGGTTGTATGGGGCTTGCCCCACGACCACGCCCGACAAAACTGAAACACAAGTATCATTGTAGCTAAGCAGTAAATAATATACGAGACCGCTGGCGGGAACTTGTATTGGAGGCCAAGACTCACTTCGGGTTGCTGCGCTAGAGAAGTAAGTAAGTAGGCATTAAGGCTCCTTATCCATTCAAAAATGCTGATTGTTTTAGACATTTTTCTCTATGATCAGACATGTTTCTTAACATATTATCAATGTTACTATAGAACAGGGTCATTGCGATCTATTGGTATATATTAGAAAACCAACAGTTTGAATTTTTCAATTTTTTTTGTTTCAAAAACTACTCGAAATTGACAAAATTCACGCAGAAAACAGTTTTTTTTGCAACTTATTTTCGACTGCACGCAATAAAAGCATGAAATTGCTATGTTACTATCTAGAACTCAGAACTATTATTACTCCAAAAAGTTGGTTGAAATTTTTAATACATTTGTCATCATATGAAAAAAATAAGTTTTAAAAGGAATAAGGCCTTAGGCCACGTTAGGTAAACTAGAGTTTTTTTATCTTACCCTGTTTTCCAACTGAACACACCTTACAAAGATTATCAAAATGGTGGAGATAGGAGGTTTGATATCGTAAAGAGAATCAACCATTTTGAAACAAACTCGCGTCGTGTATAACTTTCAGTTTCAGAGCCGCTAATACTATACTATGACCTCGCTATACTTAAATTATTCATCACGCCAACGAAGTAGTAAAATAAAACCTGAAAAAACCTAAGGATATCTTCCCTAAGGGTTATTAAAGTGGAATAATATTGCGGGCGCATTTTTAGCGTTCCGTACCTCAAAACGGGACCCTTATAGGATCACTGGTGTCCGTCCGTTTTTAGACTACAAAAAACTAAAACTACTAAATAAAAAGTGTTTTATGCAGGGCGATACTGTGTCTAACTTAAAAACTAATAATATAATAAACTAGTTATCGTGAAATCGCAAAAACCAAAGTTTCAGACTTACCTGCAAACGCAGCGAGAACGAAAATTGCAAAAGTCGTGGCCATTGCACTGAATGTGATAAAATGTATCTCTTTGGGCCTTTTATATTAAATTTTATCATCAATTTTATTACTTATCTTACGCTATCGGCTAATTCTAAATTGGTACGGAAATCTTCATTAGGTATATGATTTATAGCATTCCATTTCTAGTGGCTAGGGCTGCCAAAAAATGATATTGTAATGTAGCAACAATTTTATGATTGTCATTGTCAAACTACAACTATACTAGTAAGTATAGTACTTCTACAATTGACAACATTTCATATTTCAAACAGGTGGAAATTAATATAGAGATCGAGAGAGCTTTGCGTCGTGTACACCCTAAAAAAACATTTGAATTTATTTTTCTGTATGCCTTGAAATATAAGAAAATACATAAAATAACCCAAATCTATGACAACTATGCCTGCTTAAAGCTGTACTCTTTGACCTATCCGCAAAAAATAAGCTGTCAATTATATCAAGCTCAAGGTTATTCGTCGTATACATTGTGTCATAGTTTTGGAGTTACTACATTTTAGAATGAGAAATTTTAAATAAATTAATAATAAAATAATGGCATGTATTTAAATCAATATCTGTATATTCCCTTTTTTCGATCAAAATATTTGAAAGTTTCACCAAAAATACTGACTTGCACACTAATTATGCACACTAAATAATGCGAATTCAATATACTATTTAGAGGTATTTGCAAAACTGTTTTACTGGATAAAAAAATAAAACTATAACCTAACCTAACCCGGCCGAGTCGGATCTTAGTGTGCAGTGCGAGGATAATTAGTGTGCATAATTAAATTAAAAAATACTGACTATTTTTGGTGAAACTTTCAAATATATCCGATGTACGAACCATATTTTTGTTGTGAATTCGGTTAAAAACGTCATCTCGTTTTGTATGATGTTTAAGTTTTTTTGTAGGACATGTTCTGTTAATCTTTTTTTTTTTTGCACAGCATTCGTTTTTCTGGTATGCATTCAGTTAATTAGTGGAGTGACCTAGTGTACTGAAAAAATATACAGATGTGCATTTAAATATATCCCTAAAATAATTTGTAATCTCAGGGAAAATATAAAAGTGGTTTACGTCCTCTTTCTAAGCGGAATACAGAAAAGTACCTAATAAAAGTGTCTCTTAAAAATATGAAATCTTGTCAATTGCTGGACTCTATTTCATGTGTATTAAGGTTTAGAAAATAATAAACTTGAATTTTTGTTTATACCTAAATAAGAATAACCCCCCTCATTCCTGAAAAAAAAAACAGATGTTTGTAGCTTAAAAATAATAATAATGATGAAAATGGTCATAATGACGAAATCGTTCAAGGCGGTAAAAAACATTTTCATAATTTTTTTAAAGCTACAGAAACATCTGTATTTTTTTTCTAGGAATGCCTAGGAACAAAAATTCAGGTCTTTTTATTTTATCCATTCGACATTTCATGGATGATTGTGCGCTCGCTTTGTGCATTTAGCGCACTTTATCGAATGTTTTATGGCGGGTTTTCAGTTATCTTTTAGTACTTATCGGCTTATTTCGAATTAGAAACAATCAGCGAACCAGTTTTAAGAATTTATACGTAGATACATGCATTTATTTTTTATTACTTTACAATGGAATTGACGTTAAAATTAAATACGGGTGTTGTTGAAGCATATATTCTACTCTTCAAACTGAACAACATTTGTTCAGCAACTTAAAAAACAGCCAGAATTTCATTATTTCAATCAAATTAAATAGTATTCTCAATGTACGTCGTCCAACATTGACATTCCCTAAGCATTGGCATAGCTGTCACTTTACTAATATCGCACATTTCGCTATACATTGCGTTTTTCTCTAAACATTATTCTACAAATGATCATATAATACACGATATTTTCAGAAGTTGCTGAACAAATGTTGTTCAGTTTGAAGGATAGAATCTATGTTTTAATTTATTGCTACTATTACTCAGGCCACACCCGGTATATAGGATACACTTATGCAATCAGACTATTGCGACAGATAACTAATACTTATAATATATTTAACGGCGCGGTTGGCTCGGAATGTAGTGCGGCTGCCTACTGAGCCGGCGGTCCTGGGTTCGAATCCCGGCTAGGGTAAATATTTGTGTGATGAACTCGAATATTCACTCCTGGGTCATGGACGTTATCTACGTATATGTATGTATTTATATATTAAGTTTATGTATACCTATATTGTCGCCTAGTACACATTACACATACTTAGTTCACACGGCAACGCAACGCACGTGTGAACACCTTGGTTATTTGTATGTAAAGCAACGCAACGGCAGCGCTGCGTCAACGCAACGCTGACGCAACGCGCCGTGTGGACTGGCTCTTAGAAGGCGGGCGGACAAGCATTTTGGCGGCAGCGGGTCCTTTACACGCGAATTCAGAAAACAAATGTGTCAAATTTTATAATCTGCCTTATTTCTAAATTGAATTTTCAATACCTTTGATAGATTTAATAAAATAGGTTTGTCACAAATCTATATTATTATTAGTGCGTAACCATGACTTTGTTTGGCTTACATTAATAGATTGCGAAATTCCATTTATAATTGTGATTCGTACATTTTCTATACTTACGTAATATTTCTACATTTTAATGTTGTTCTGAATATTGGTTATTTCGCAATATTTAGTTATGTCGATCTCGTTAATAAACATATTTTTTTTCTTAACATGGTTAGGTATAATTGATTTAAATAGACTTAGCTGTAATCGGTATAGCCTATCGATGTAGGTTTTATAAGTTCTGCCATAACTGCTTAGTCCATAATCTATGACAGACTGGGCTAATGATAGATATAACATTTTTAATACATTGTAAGGAAGTTTATATCTCAGAATATTAAGTTTCGAAAGAATCGATCTTAGTTTATTACACACATAATTTATATGCGGTCCCCAATTAAAGTTAGTATCTATAATCAGTCCCAGGCAGATATGTTTCGTTACTGACTCTAAAGGTTCACAATTGCATGGCACGCTTCGATTTTTATCGTTGTTATTGTGCATACATTGGTGACTATGGGCTATTATTATGGGTTTAGGTGTCTTATTCATATAAGTGGAATGGATATGCATAACTTTAGTTTTGGAATAATTAATAATGAGTCCCACGTCGTGAGCCCATTTACAAAGCAAATTGAAGTTGTTTTGCTTTACAATTTCAGCTGCTTTCAAATCGTTGTCTGCCACCAGCAGACACGTGTCGTCGGCGAACTGGTACACAGAACCCTCGCGGAATATATTGCACATATCATTAAGAGGCCTTACCTATTCCTTTTAAAATGCTGCTTGTTTTAGATATTTTTCTCTATGATCAAACATGTTTCTTAACATATTATTGATGTTACTACCTAGAACAGAGCTATTAGGCTTCATTGGTATATATTTGAAACCTACAGTTTGAATTTTTTATTGATAATTTTTGTTTCAAAAATTACTCGATATTGACAAAATTCACGCGGAAAATTCGTTTTTTCAACTTTTTTTGCGACTGCAAGCATTGAAAGCATAAAATAGCTGTGTTACTACCTAGAACTCGGGGAAAAGTGTTATCCACTTCATAAAGTTGGTTGAAATTTGCAATATATTTGTCATAATATGAAAAAAATACATTTTAAAGGGAATAAGGCCTCTTAACGTACAATAAATACTCAGTTGGGCCAAAATTTGAACCTTGGGCCGTGCCTTCCTCCGTTAATATCAAGTCGCTTAATGTATTATTAACTTTTACAGCGGTATAGCGGTTAAGGTGGTATTTTTTGAAGAAATCTAGAAAAGGGCCCTGTATACCACTTCGCAGAAGTTTTGAAAACGGGTGCGCCAAAGTTCACATAATTTTTCAACCCCGATTATTGGAACTCCGAAAATGTTTCTCATAAAAATTTTCATCATAATAGTCACTACTCATACTTAGTCACTCTTACTACCGATCATAACTCCGAACCATTTAAAATCATAATGTAATTTATCATAAATATCTCTAATACTACTTTTTGGTTTCATACATTTATTCATCATAACTGTTTTTGATCCTATTTTTCACACTGGTTTCTACTCATAAACTTCACTATCATATATTTTATAAGTAGACTTATTTGTACTCATAAACTTCACTATCATATAGTTTGTACACTGACTTGTGTTGACTTATAAACTCCGACATCATTATTATTATTTTTATAAATAATGTGACTTATTTGACTCTGTCAATGCGGATAAAATTACCTACCGCGGCATCCCGATGACCCCGCCGTCCATAGGCGAAGTAAATGACCATCTCTTAAATGTTATTACAAAAAACGTACAAATAACATAAACAACGATAGATGTTTAAAACAAAGAAGAATAATTTCATGTACAAATCAATTTTAAACGAATTTTACCCTTAATTTTTGATCGTAATAAAGTAGGTTATTTTTGCTTAGGTATAGCCTGTCCGATCTCTAAGGATAAATGAAGTCACTTTGGGACAAGGTACAAACAACTGTATAGGTGTAAATTTAAGGTCGCTTTTCACTTGTGCCAGTTTGACAGAATTTGATCTTAAAGTACCGGAATACCTGTTATTTTCATTTAGGATAACGTATTAACACTCAGTTTAATTCTAAAATCTCACTAACTAACGTTATTGCAACCTGGAACCCGTTTTGCCCAGCCACGTTTTGTACAGCCACGTTTTCCGAGTCCGTGTGTACTATAGAAAATTATGCAATGGTGTAAATTGATTGACAAGTTTATTGTAATTTATAGTTCTGAATAAAATAAATATGAAAATCAGAATTATGACTACACACATAATCTTAGTGACGACATTATGAATTACAATGTTCTGAAAACTGTATGTTATGAACTCGGTTGGTAGTAGTACAAATTTATGACGGATAAAAGTATGAAGTAAAAAATTCGGAAGAGTGATGATTGATGAGTGATGAGTGGTCCATATTGGCTCACATAAAATCGATCCTCCGAATTTTTCTTCTACTACCGATTTGTAGTCAGAATCATCACTCTTCCGAATTTTTTACTTCATACTTTTATCCGTCATAAATTTGTACTACTACCAACCGAGTTCATAACATACAGTTTTCAGAACATTGTAATTCATAATGTCGTCACTAAGATTATGTGTGTAGTCATAATTCTGATTTTCATATTTATTTTATTCATAACATGGCTATAACGTGTTTTCTATCATTTAGGTGTTGATTGACTTCATTAGTGATTTTGTTCAAAAGCTGAGATGTATTTTAATTTTTTTGGAAGCCGTATTGTTTGTCATGAATGATGTTGTTTTTAGTAAGGTATCCGTTTATCTTTTGATCCAAGTACTTTTCAATAATTTTTATCAATACACGATAGGATCGTAATAGGCCGATAATTATTTATGTCACTATCACTTCCTTTTTTATGTATGGGCCTAACTGCTCCCATTTTTAGCTTATCGGGATAAGTAGATGTGCGAATACAAGCATTCATTAAATGAGTTAGTACAGGTGTAATTTCAGTCTTAACAAATTTTATGTCCGCAGGGCGAATACCATCTATCCCAGGGCTTTTCCTATCATTGAGGTGTTTAATTATAGCAAAAATTACTTCCTCCCTCGCCTTTGACAGCCTCATTGCCATCTCAGGAGTCCTAACATACAAATTTTCATCAATTAACGGGTTATTACAGTAGGTACATATATTTCTAACATTATCTCAAAATCCCACGGCAAATTTATCAGCAATTTCAATAGGAGTATATTTTTTTAAACTGGAGGTTATAATGTCATCGACAGACTTCTTTATTCGGCCACATAACCTATTTACAATTTGCCAAATTTTCCTTGTATCATGAAAACTGCTGGAAATTTCACTTTTGATATAGTTATTTTTAACATTGTTTATATAAGCATTTGTTTTATTTCGATATTTATTATAAATTAACCTATTATTGGCATTTCCTTTATCCTTAGCCTATTGTTTGAATAACTCATCCCGTTTTAAACTCATCTCAACTATATTTTTATTTATCCATTTACACTGTTGTCGTTTACTTAAATTATGTGATGCATACTGACACTTTCTATATGTTTCGCTAAATTTATTCAATATGAAATTAAGTATGTCCTCTGGTTTATTAAAAGTTAGACCTTGGCTCCAGTCAATAGCGGCTAGTTCATTTCGGACCTTCCTGCTATTTAGTTTAGAAACGGTTTTTGTATTCGAGCAAAGCGCCTTGTTATCTTATCAACAATCGCAAATCAGGTAATGAAGTGGTCGGCGAGCGCATTGTTTATCACAGCTGTACTTCGTATAAATATGTAATCGATGCACGACTGAGTGATACGGTTATTTTTAAACGCTTTCCGCGTATATTGACTTATGCCAATGTCCAAGCTTTTATCAGATAACATGTTCATGTATTGAGATACCACAGAGTTATTACGATCTTTTAAATTTATATTAATGTCACCTAACATTACGTAGTTATTAAAGCCTGACCAGAAATATAATGAGGATGCGCCATATTGCGGAATATCACTGGAACTAATTTCTTACACTGGCAATGGTTTTATGATGGTTTGTCATAACACAAATGTGAGCATGCGCATTTCAACTGTTGGGCCGGTTTTTGATTGTAATTTTGTATGAAGCTCGTGTTCTATGTTTTATTCGTTCGCTGGCGTAAACGATAACACCGCCTCCTTTTCTGTGACTTCAAAGGTCTGGATACATCTGGTAATCTTCTAGTTGAAACAGTTTGACGCACTCGTGTGACACATTGACTTCGGTCACAATAACGTGAATTGTCCGGGAGCTCTTCGTTACTATTGTTTCCAATTGGGCAAAGTTCTTTACTAGTGACCTAATATTTACGTGTACGGTAATAAGAATAAGGGTACCTACTATGTTGTTGCGGTATATTATCGGTGAATTGGTTCCATCCAGCTGTCCTTGTTTTCTTCGTAGATATTGGATGTAATAATGTCCTCCATTTCTGGGTATTATGAATTTGGCTGTAAAAGGTATAAGGTACCTACAGTAGAACGGGGTTACTTTCAAATGCAGGGGCTACTTTGGAAAAGTGTTTTTACGCCATATCCTTATTTTTTTTTATTATCTGTGACAATGCAATACCTACCTTCAACAATGACCTAACCGTTTACTTCATTTGCTCAATCGCACTATGAATATTTGCGTTTTTATAACCATTTTAAATCTATCAGAGTAGCCCCAAATTTACCTAAAGTAACCCCGTTTTACGGTACATGTCCTATTTCTAGCCGTCCGTGACGATTTCGCTGTCGGCGTCGGCCTCGACTTTTTGGCGGGAGTCGCGGGTGATGCTGGTGAGTTCGGACGCTAGCTGCTCAATGTCACTATTCGAGCGAATAATATGGACTTTGGACCTTTCCCCTTTACGGGCTTTCACCGTTCCATCTTTGCACCACACAAATTCACATATGTTTTCTTCTTTGAGGGACTTTTTAGTTTGCCATAACAGCGCTGAGGTGTATGGTGTTAGTGACTCACGGACGTATACTTTTTGGTAGGTCTCCATACCTAGATCTTTGGTAGTGAGCTTAGCTTCCCTTGCCGCTGCAATCCAGCCATCACGCCGTCCCTCGCAGAGCGATACAACTATAGAGCAAGGTTTCTTCTTTTTTCTACCATCTGTGTTTTTGGGATTTTTTCGGTACACCTTGATTATATCGCTTTTATTTTGATTATTTTTTTCGCATACTTGGCCAACAATAGAGTTTACATTCTCGTCGTCGGTTTCAGCAATGCTATCTATTTCTATGTAGTTTTTTAAAAAGTTTATTCGATGCTGTGTACTTTATGTTCGAGCGCTTCATTACGTATGTGAGGTTCTTGCAGGTATTCTTGAGGTCGATGCACTTCGTTTCAAAGGATTTGATCTTTATCTCATACTCGTCTCTTTTGTCCGAGTACAACTGGAGGACGGACTGTAGCTCGATCCTGACCACTTCGCGAACCTCGCGACGTATCTCACACAGCATTTTTTCCGTTGTGCTGGTGGTGTACTGCTGCTCCTGGTTGGTGTCTGCGTCTTCTTCCGCGTCTGGCGTTATAAAGGACAGCCTCTTGGGTCTGGCATTGCCCAGGCACGCGCGGCACCTCCAGTCCGCGGCTTCCGTAGCAAACAATGTACTCAGCTGATCCGTTGTTAAGTTTGCGCAGGCTCCATGTGTCCACTTAGAACACTTGTCGCACTCCTGCAATCCAGGGCTTTTTTTGTTTATTATTTTATTACATTTAGCACATTTAACCATTTTCTTTGTGCAAATAAACCGATAATTAATTAAAATGTAAGTGGGTAGAATGCGCACGAAAACGTAACGTGTGTATTCCGTGCTCTAGCGAATGTAATTAACTTAATAGTAACTTAATAGGCGGCTTCCTTGGGACGCTCCGCACCTTTGGTGCTACGAAGAGCTCGGCCTGCGGCCTCGCATTAAGTTACTTCAACTTATATTAAGTGGGTGGGCGGCTTCCTTGAGACGCTTCGCACCTTCGGTGCTATGAGAAGCTCGGCCTGCGGCCTCGCATTAAGTTATTTCAACTTATATTAAGTGGGTGGGCGGCTTCCTTGAGACGCTCCGCACCTTCGGTGCTACGCGGAGCTCGGCCTTCGGCCTCGCATTCGCCATCGCATATTTATATATTAATTTAGCGTTAACTGCCATAGCGTAATTAATTTTTGAAATTTTTCTGAACAGCAATGTATGGCGTAGTTATTACTAAGTTACAGTTTTGTTATCACTATGTTAAGTGTCAACAATCAACAACAAACAAATACATTGCGTGCTGAATTATTTTATATGGAGAAAAAAAGTTCGATTTTTTTTATAATTTACTGATCAATATATTAATAAGTGCCTATACTAAGACCCCGGAAAGTTTGCGGTTATATCAAATATACACGCTGTATAAAAACATAACATATAGATAACATCCATTACCCAAGAACTATACACACAAATATTTATTACCCTTGCCGGGATTCGAACCCAGGACAGGCTCAGTAGGCAGCTGCACTGCAAAATTTGCCGACCGCGTCATCAAAAAATAAGTACCTATTAGTAATCTGTCGCAGTCTGATTGCATAACTGCATCCTACATTTTTAATTTTATCGTCCATACGAGTACTATAATAAATAAAAAAGTATATGAAATATTGCGATAACTCAAAAACGGCTCGACCGATTTTGTTCAATATACTTTTCATTGAAAGTCATAAGGCCTCATTTTCAAGAATTTTTCTATAATTTTTTGACCCGTGGTTGAAAAGCTACGGGGGGGGGGGACGCTAATTTTTTAATTTTCGGAGCGAATATTTACAAAACTGCTCATTATACCAAAAAATAATGTTTGGAGACCCCTATTATTTTTAAAAGACCTATTCAACGATACCCCACACACTAGTGTGGAAACGAAAAAAAAAAACACCCACACTTTAGGATCTAGAGGTACCAAAAAAAAAAATTTTTTTGTTTTTATTTTACCGTTTTGTCGGGGTGATACATGCACATACTCATACCAAATTTCAGCTTTCTAGTACTAATGATCACGGAGCTAAGCCGCGGACGGACAGACGGGCAGACGGACAGACGGAACAGACGGAACTTGACAGACAGACGGACAACAAAGTGATCCTATAAGAGTTCCGTTTTTTTTTCCTTTTGAGGTACGGAATCCTAATTATTCAACCGATTTTTTCAAAACAATCAATGAATCAAGTAATAGTTGAAAAGTTCGGAATATAGTCTCACAGATAAAATGATGTGTCCTGTTTTTTAGGTTTCCGTAAGTACCTCAACCCTTAAAGGACACTTTGTTTGTTCGTCCGTCCGCCGGTCGTGTCTGTTAAGACCCTTTATTCGCGACGCGCGTGGAGATATTGAGTTGAAATGAAAACCATATACTACAGAAATTGTATGAAAACAGAATACGATACCGTACAAGCCCTAATAGCCTTAATTGATCAGTAATAATAAAAAAAAAGAACACTACTACTCGGTCCTATTCACCCTGCTCTCCCGCCACGCAGTGGACGAATCTGACTTCCCTAAACATCTGAAAATAATCACCGCGGAACGCTCTATCTGTAGTAGAAATTTAGTTTAAAGTTTTAAGCAGACAGTGCCACCTGTCATGGTATCTTATTTGGATTTGGAACGCATCTAACATTTCTGTGTTTTTGTCTATACGAACCATTATTCGCTGGGTGCGCGATGACAGCGTCAACTAGCGGTTACAATTACGGCGGGCTTTTTAATGTCAAATGGCTGACTGTCTTTACGAAGAGTAAGTAAACAAACAAATAATTTCAATGAAATATCGTAATTTTCTTTCATTTTATTCGATTATGTTAAATCTATAGTGTCGATAAAACGTTGACCTTCTTTATTTCCCGTCTAAAATGGCAAAATCAATAACTTTCAGACGTAATTCACACGGACCTTTTCATAGCTGTCTTCACGAGAAGTAAGTTACAAAATAAACAAATTTACCCAAATAACGCATTTCATGCATGATGCAACCGATCATTTATGTCTGTATTTTCGTAATAATACAGATTATTTAGTTTTTTCAGTTAAACATGGCCAAATTAATTATTATAACTGGATTCTGCTCAATCAAACACAACATCGCTTTCAAACCCCAAACTACAATAAAATGGGAAACCATTAGTTTTTGCTCAACATGTCCAAAATGTAAAAGAAAATAAACGCATAAACATGCTACTCCCTACAACATACAAGATATAATATGAAAAGTGTTGTTCTATAGGTTATACTAACTTTTTCCTCTTGATAGCGATTATCCATTTAATTCGTTGTTCTCGTTTCCAACTTGCTTGTGGAAATTTATTTATTTATGATTACTGTTTTTGCCATTTTTTTTGCAATTAACTACGCTGCAGGTTTCGTGCCGCATATTTATTTATTTTTAGATGCCTTAATTTCGCTAGTAAAAAGTGACAGTTGGCCTGACGAAAGTTCATTTTTTGGCCACGGCGCGCGCTGCGATCGATTCGAGGTTCCCCCACCACCTACTTTGCACCCAGCGAATAGTACATTCTAGGTCCATGATCATAATGTAATCGAACTAGATTTAAGTTTTTTTTATGTAATTTTGTAGTTTACAGTGCCTTGGTTTAATTACTGTATTGCTGTGTAACTAGTTTGAATAAATAAATAAAATAAAAAATAGTGCGTGGAGTCCCCCGCGCGGAAGAATGAACCTTCGTAATGTGGAAATGAAAATAGGCAGGGGTAGAAATTGATTTTAAGTGAACTCATATTGTTTCTTTAAGACAAACTTCTTCACTCTCGCTCTGTCTCTTTCTATTCCCCCTCCCCAGGAGCATTGAACGTTTAACGCAACAGTGCTTTCCTACCCCCTCCACGGTAGCGTTAAACGTTTAACGCAACCGTTAAACGTTTAACGCAACCTTGTTGGAAGTCCCATTAGAAGTTTCACTTCAATAAAAAGATGGCGTACTGAACACATCGCCTGGTAACTATCAAAACTCATTAACATTTCTGTCACTGCTCTTCAAAAACTCGTTTCTTTTGAGTATATTGACACCGAGACACTAGCTTTATTGTAAGTAGGTATTTGTTGCTTAGTGAGTTCTGCTTGTCAACAAACGATATCGTCTTTAATTTTTCTCCAGTTTTAAATTTAATACCTTGCAGCTGTGAAAAAACAACAATGTTCTATTGTTAACGTAAAAAAACCTTTTTCAATCGAGCCTGGCAACAGCTCTTTAGGTAGATTCTTTCGTCTTTTTTAAGCAATAAAATTAAGTTGCATTAAAATAATACAAATACATGTAAATAGGTACATTTATTGAAAAACATAATGTACAGAGAGGTAACGGTTAAATTCTATACTTAAAAAACAAATAAATTCACGTTAGGTAAACTAGATAATAATCATAATAATGAAGATTTCGTTACCAATTTTTAATTAGCCGATAGCGTAAGATAAGTAAGTAATTCTGCTAAAAAATTGATGATAACATTTAATATAAAACGGCCAATGAGATACATTTTATCACATTCAGTGCAATGGCCTCGACTTTTGCAATTTTCGTTCTCGCTGCGCTTGCAGGTAAGTCTGAAACTTTGGTTTTTGCGATTTCACGATTACTAGTTTATTATATTACAAGTTTTTAAGTTAGCCACAGTATCGCCATGCATAAAACACTTTTTATTTAGTAGTTTTAGTTTTTTGTAGTCTAAAAACGGACGGACAACAAAGTGATCCTATAAGGGTTCCGTTTTGAGGTACGGAACGCTAAAAATGCACCCGCAATATTATTCCGCTTTAATAACCCTTAGGGAAGATATCCTTAGGTTTTCTCAGATTTTATTTTGCTACTTCCTTGGCGTGATGAATAATTTAAGTATCCCGAGGCCAAAGTATAGTATTAGCGGCTCTGAAAGTTATACAGGTCGCGGATTTGTTTCAAAATGGTCGATTCTTTTTACGATTTCAAACCTCCTATCTCCGCCATTTTGATAATCTTTGTAAGGTGTGTTGAGATAAGTTGGAAAACATGGTAAGATAAAAAACTCTAGTCTACCTAACGTAACTTTAGCGGTAAATAAGAGGCCTTATTCCTTTTAAAAATTATTTTATTCATATAATTACAAATATATTGATAATTTCAAACAACTTTTTGAAGTGAATAATACTATTCTCTGAGTTCTAGATACTAACATAGCTATTTCATGCTTTTATTGCGTGCAGTCGAAAATAAGTTGAAAAAAATAACTGTTTCCTGCGTGAATTTTGACAATTTCGAGTATTTTTTGAAACAAACATTATCAATGAAAAATTCAAACTGTTGGTTTTCTAATATATACCAATAGATTGCAATGACCGTGTTCTAGTAACATCCATACTATCCATACTATATACTATACTAGCTGTGCCCCGCGGTGTTACCCGCTCATCCCAGGGGAACACTAAATTTATTCGGGATGAAAAGTATCCTATGTCCTTTCCCGGGTCTCAAACTATCTCCATACCAAATTTCATCTAATTCGGTTCAGCGGTTTAAGCGTGAAGAGGTAACAGACAGACAGACAGACAGACAGACTGACACACTTTCGCATTTATAATAGTTATTAGTATGGATAAATCCATACTAATCTCTTCACGCTTAAACCGCTGAACCGATTTAGATGAAATTTGGTATAGGTATAGATAGTTTCAGTCCCGGGGAAGGACATAGGATACTTTTTATCCCGAATAAATTGAGTGTTCCCGTGGGATGAGCGGGTAGCACCGCGGGGCACAGCTAGTATAAAATATTATAAATGCGAAAGTGTGTCTGTCTGTCTGTCTGTCTGTCTGAAGATCCGAGGAAGGACATAGGATAGTTTTCATCCTGGAAATTATACCTAAAAAGATTGAAAAGTGAGTGAACATTTCTGTTGGGATGCGGTGACCCTGTAAGAAAAGTAATTATTAGACCAAAAGCACAATTGCTCTTACATTTGCTTAGGCACTTTTAATAATCCCTTTTTATCAAGTTCCACGCGTACGTAGTCGCGGGCAAAAGCTAGTTGATAATATGCTAAGAAACATGTCTGATTATAGAGAAAAATGTCTAAAACAATCAGCATTTTTTAATGGATAAGGAGCCTTAATGCTTACTTACTTACTCCTCTAGCGCAGCAACCCGAAGTGAGTCTTGGCCTCCAATACAAGTTCCCGCCAGTGGTCTCGTATATTATTTACTGCTTAGCTACAATGATACTTTTGTTTCAGTTTTGTCGGGCGTGGTCGTGGGGCAATTCCCATACAACCCTGATAATCAGAATATCTACCATCTTTTCACCAGGTAAGTTGAACCATAATATTATCTATCGATCAATATCCGTATCAATTTATCTGCTTAGCCCAATGGTGAGAGAATGTCCTATGGCATTAAGTCCGCCTTTTGTACGATAAGTTCTTTCTTTTCTGCAAAAAGCTCTGCTCTGTGAGCTGGATACCTTGCGATTTTCTTTCAAAATGGCTGAAATTGGTCAATTTGACGATTTCAACCCCACATCTACTTACACCATTTTCAAAATTATCGAAAAACTGAATCGACAAAGAAAACCTATATAGTTATCGAACTTAATATCAAATTACTTCAAAAAATTAAGAAATAGAATTTTTGACAAGCTGAAACAAATCTGAAAAACATCTGAACGCACAGTTAATCACTTCCTCAACTTATCCATACCTTAACTTCTACTATTATTTATTAGAGTACGTTTTACTTTAAAATAGGGTCCTGAAAATATCACCAAAGATCGCAAAGGATAGGGGGTGATCTCTAAGACCAGCCAAAAACGTATGATGCGTTATTGGACGCCCCCTTGATTGGTCCACAGACAGAACCCGACGATGAGCCAGCCGATGCTCCTCGGCTGGAGCTCCCTCATCGGCTCCAGCTTCAACCCGACGCGCAAGACCGCCATACTCATCCACGGATGGAAGTCCGGTCCTACGTCTCCCTTCGCCGCCACCATGGTACCAGGTCAGTATTCTCATGGACACTTGATTGGTGCGACTTCTAAGCTTCATAATGTTTGGTGGAAATGGACCAGTAGTTAATGAAATAATGATATAATGAACTTTATTCTGCAAGTAGGCCACAAGGGCACTTTCACATGTCTGAGTCTACCGTTTCCAAGACATTCAGCTTTAATTGGAACAAGTGACAAGATCTCAGCCAATATTGAAGCTAAGAAGTTCAAACTTTGTAGTTATGTTCAGTTTCAGTAGCATTTTCTATATCACTCATTGAATGAGGGTCTCATGATGACCAGCTTTGTGTCGGGGGTGTTTTAAAATGTTAAAAAAGGCTATTCTTTAAATAATCTATTATTTTAAGCTATTATCTTTAAGCTGTTTTGAGTGTTTTGGCACGCGATTTAGCGTTAACCGTTAATTTGACAAAAAATGACGAAGGTCGCTAGTTCAAGCCTCGTTATGGTAAAATAGAGAAAAAAAATCTGGTTCGAAAAAAGATGGTCAAAGAATTTGTTCACCCTGCCACACACTGCCAAATTAAGGGTTGTAAGAACCATATTTGCGCGCGCGCTCGTTACTATGGCAACTCGCGCCCCACCGCACGGCCAACAGCTCGCTCGGTCGCGCCACGCAGCAGCGTGGCGAAAGGAAGAACTAGTAGAACAAAACAGGCAGCACGCGCTCCGCGCCTTTCGGGATATTTTAATTGTTTGCTATGTGTTTCCGATTTGTAAATCGAACTTTTACTAATTAAAGTTAATCTTTAACATGTGACGGAGTGAATCATTTTGTTACAATGGCGCCCAACGTGGGGCCGAACTCACCGTGCCTAGTGAAGTGATACCTACTCTGTGACTGTAGTTGTGCGACAAGTCGAGTCGTTAAGTGAAATATCGCGTCTCTACGTGCTACTGGCGTATCCCGACGACATAAAAGATGCCCCGGAAGACTCCCGCCAAGCGCGGAAGGCAACAGGTGCCTCCGCCCGACGAGCACTACGCGAGCGCCTCAGGAGACGAGGATGCCGCCGACGAGCACGCCGCCGCCAACGAGGGCGCCGCCACGGGCGAGCACGCTGTCGTCGAGCACGCTGCCGTCGACTACGCCGTGCAAGACGACTTCGCGAGACCCGCAAGCGCATCCTTGACTACAGCACACGGTTTCAACGCGGAACAGTTTGTTACATCATTTATGCAAGCGTTCACGCAACAACAAACTGAAATCAACAGACAGCTTGTCGAATCATTACGAACATCGACCTTGGTGGACTCTAGGTCATCGACAACACCTACACCTACGTCGAGCCTGAGCGGGCCGACGCCGACTGCCGCGGCGCCCCCTGGGAACTTCAGCCGCTGCACCGCGCGATTCGACGGACGAACGCGCGACCCAGAACAGCTGGAAGCCTTCCTAGACGCCGTAGAAACTTACAAGGAGTGCACCGCCGTTAGCGACGACCACGCTATTCGCGGCCTCGCAATGCTGTTAGAAGGAGAAGCCGCCGTGTGGTGGCGGGGCATCAAAGCATCGGTGTCGACATGGTGTGATGCTGCGCAGCGACTGCGCGCAATGTACGGCGCACCACGCCCAGGTCACGAACTGTTGCGGGAAATATTCGCAATGGAACAGCAGGAAGAACGCGCTGAAGCATTCGTGTGTCGAATACGTGCGTTAATAGTGCGATTACCGTATATAGTACCGGAAGCGATGAAGGTGGACATTATATACGGGTTATTACATCGTCGTATACGAAAACGCCTTCTGCGAGACGATATCGCTAGTGTAGATTGTTTGTTAAACAAAGCGAGAGCCGCGGAGGACGCTATTTTGCAAGTATGTAAGCCTATACCTACCGCTTCGCCCGTTGCTGCGCGTGACCGCGTCCGAGCGGGCATTTCTCAGAATCGATCGACTGTTAGCGCGAATAATAGTGAGGGGTCTATTCCGTGCGCGATCGATAAGTCGAAATTATTAAAAAATAAACGGGTTAAGTGTACGTATTGCAAAATTTACGGCCACGTTGTTGAGGAGTGTCGTAATTTAGTACGTCAGAAAGCCGACAATGTAGGTACGAGTACGAATAGGGTAAACGAACCTATTCGGTGCTATGGTTGTGGTAAACAAGGGGTTGTAAAATCTAAATGTGACAACTGCAACGCGTCTAAGCCCGCCGATTTTAATTATAGTAGCGATCTATATTTTAACGAAGTTACGTCTCACCCTATGGTGACAATAGGTATTTTAGATCGCGAAGGAGTGGCGATTGCGGATACCGGCGCTACACACTGTATCGCTAGTCCTATGCTTTACAACATTTTAGTTGCAGAGAAGGTGAAAATTCAGAGCACGCGACGGACTTTACGTCTGGCCGATGGCTCCCAGCAGTCGCGCGAGGTGCTCACTGCTGACGTGCCAGTCGTCATTGAAGGTCGCGAATTCATAGCCAACTTTATGATAATTCCTGGTGGTAAGACTAAAACTCTTCTAGGCTTTGAATTTTTGTCAAAAGCGGGCATGGTGCTGGATGGATCCAGGGAGTCATGGTGCTTTTCTGATGACCCTGACCGCCGTTTTAGCTTCGTACATAAGTACCATTTAAACGGCGAGGATGCAGAGTTAATGCGAGCGGAGACTACGGATCTGTCGCTCCGCAGTGACGAGGGCCCTAACCTATCCCAGGACCAGCGACGTAAGCTTGATGAATTTATTACCAGCAGAACAGCTCAATTCGCGCTCAACGGTCCGGCTACTGATTTTGCGACTCATAGGATCAAGGTAGGTGAAAACCAAGAGCCTATAGCCTCGCCTCCTTACAGGATGTCCCAGAAGCGTAAGGAATGCCTCAAGGTCGAACTGGAGAAGCTGCTGCTAGACGACGTGATTGAAGAATGCGAGTCACCATGGGCTTCGAACGTCGTCCTGGTCTCCAAGAAGGATGGTGGTCTCAGGCTGTGTATCGATTACCGTAAACTTAACGCGGTGACCGAGCCTGACAGGTATCCTCTCCCAAGGATCGAGGATATCTTACACGCAGCGAGATCCAGCGAGTATATGACCACGCTCGATCTCAGGTCCGGTTATTATCAGGTCAACGTGCACCCTGATGACCGTGACAAGACTGCTTTCACCACACCGATTGGTACGTACCGCTTTAAGCGTATGCCCATGGGTCTTCGTAATTCTGGAGCCACTTTCCAGCGCCTTATTGATCGGTTCAGTTCGAATCTGAAGGACGTGGCTCTCTTGGCATACCTAGACGACCTCATTGTTTTATCTCCAGTTCCATTTCAGAAACACCTGGAAGACCTGGAAGCTGTATTTGACCGACTCGCCATGTTTGGACTGCGAGTCAACCGAGGAAAGAGCCATTTCGCTCGTGATTCAGTTAAGTTCCTCGGACATGTCCTCCTGCCCGGCGGGATCCACACGGACCCGGACAAGACTGCTTCAATTGCGGCCATGGCGCCGCCTCAAAATGTTAAACACCTTAAGTGCTTCCTACAGACCTCCAGTTGGTTTCGGCGGTTTATCCCCGGCTACGCCGACGTCGCCCGACCTCTCACTGACCTGTTAAGGAAGACCAGCACTTGGCGCTGGGGTGAGGAGCAACAACTGGCCTTCGACCGCATCAAGGTGCTGCTGACATCGGCTCCGATTCTGAGGCAAGCCGACGAGTCTCTGCCATTCGTGCTGCGCACGGACAGCAGTGGCTACTGCCTTGGCGCTGTATTGATGCAGGGGGAGGGTCCTGATGAACGGCCTATTGAATACGCAAGCCGGCAGCTGAACGCTGCTGAGAAGAATTATTCTACGACAGAGCGAGAGGCCCTCGCTGTTGTCTGGGCGGTAGGTAAGTTCCGTGGCTATATTGAAGGGGCGCAAGTCATCGTAAGGTCTGATCACCAGCCTCTACGGTGGTTGATGAGTCTGCGTTCTCCGAGCGGCCGCCTAGCAAGATGGGCACTCATCCTCCAGGAATTCGATCTACGCATAGAGTACACACCTGGTAAGTCCAACGTTATCGCAGATACACTCTCACGGCCTCCATGCTCGACGGAACCGGAGAACGGCGCGAACGAGTGTGATCTATGCTACGCCGTCGTCGATTTTCCTGCGCGTAACCCCAAAGATGTACGCGACAATCAACTGAAAGATCCAGAGGTACGTAAGATCATCGCTGACCTTGAGGCAGATGACGCTCCTTTTAGGGGGAGACAGTGGGCAGATCGAGGCTACGTACTCTCTGATGGCATACTGTACAGATACGCACCTGACTGTGAAGAAGATGACGCATGCCTCGTGGTTCCCGAACACGAGCGCTCGCAGGTACTGGTGGACTATCACGACGCACCGACCGCTGGCCATTTTGGAGCTGAGCGCACCCTGCATCGCATCGCACAGAGGTACTACTGGCCTGGCATGCGCACATATGTCGTAGACTATGTCAAACGATGTGTCGCTTGCCAGCGCTATAAAGCTGACACACGAAAGCCGGCAGGACTGGTGCAGACCCCCGCCGTTGCTCGTCGATTTGAGGTGCTCTCGATCGACTTATTTGGACCGCTTCCAGAAACCTCAGAGGGCAACCGGTGGATCCTCATCGTGGAAGATGTGTGCACACGATGGGTCGAATTATTTGCCTTAAGACAAGCCACCAGCCTGGAATGCGCCAAGGTACTAACGTCTGAGATACTCTTACGTTATGGTGTCGCTCGCCGGATGATCAGCGACAACGGAGTCCAGTTCGTCAGCGAGGTCATGCAACAGGTATGCCACGTAATGGGGATCGAGCAAGCGCTGACCCCATACTATCATCCCGAAGCGAACCCCATAGAGAGGAAGAATCGTGACCTGAAACCGCAACTGGCTATTCTCGTCGGTCAGGATCACGACGCCTGGGACGCCCATCTACCGGCTATCAGGTTTGCAATGAACTCCGCGACGACTACTAGTACTGGGTACTCACCTGGATACTTGACTTTTGGTAGGGAGCTCCGCGCACCAGCTGACGCCGCTTCAGACATGCGCGCGATAGTGGAGCGCGACACGCCGGTGGCGGCTGTGACGCCATATTTGAAACGATTAGCTGACTCCCTATTGCACGCCCGTGACGTCCACGAACGTGAGCAAACGCGGCAGAAGCAGTACGCCGATCAGCACCGTCGCCCAGCGCCCGATTGCGCGCCGGGAGACCTCGTGCTATTAAAGACACAGGGCTCCAACGACACAGCAGCGGGACAGACTCCCAAGTTTATACCCCGTAGGGACGGGCCCTACCGGATTCATGATGTGGTTAGCCCCACTACGTACACCATAGGGCGAGTGAGCGACGAGACGGTGTTAGGTAAGTACCACGTCTCCCAGCTCACTCCCTTCGTGGGTGATAGTGATACATGCCCACCAGCTATAAGAGAAAAAAGAAAGCGAGGGCGACCCCGTCGATACTTAGATTAGGTTAGATGATGCGTTGTTCAGGTTTAGACGCGCTGCAGTGTCACATCTTTTATTGTATCTATGTAGGTTAGACACGGTCACTCCTTAACGACGTCTCCGTAATTTTTATTTTGTCCTAGTCCGCTTAGCGAGGGCGCTTTTGCGAACTAGAGGGGGAGTGTAAGAACCATATTTGCGCGCGCGCTCGTTACTATGGCAACTCGCGCCCCACCGCACGGCCAACAGCTCGCTCGGTCGCGCCACGCAGCAGCGTGGCGAAAGGAAGAACTAGTAGAACAAAACAGGCAGCACGCGCTCCGCGCCTTTCGGGATATTTTAATTGTTTGCTATGTGTTTCCGATTTGTAAATCGAACTTTTACTAATTAAAGTTAATCTTTAACATGTGACGGAGTGAATCATTTTGTTACAGGGTTGTAATATTTTATTGTATTGTATAGAGTCTAATTATTTTTATTAAAGCAGTAACGTCTGCTAACGTAAACCAAATGTTTACAAATGTTTGTTTCGGGTCCATATTGGCTCTCATAAAAATTTTATTCCTTTTTTTTATTTTACTACCGATTTTTCTTCCTAACAATCACTCTTCATAATTTTTTTCCTCATACTTTTTTTCTTCATACTTTTATTTTACTACCATCGGAACTCATAACAGTCAGTTATCATACTTTTTTTCTTAATAATGTCATTACTAAGAAATGTTAAAACTCATAATTTTTTTTTTCATAACTGTTTTACTTCATAACAGACAATTATCATAATTTTCCTATTCATAATGGCATTCATTAGAAAATATTTGAACTCATAATATTAAAACTTTATATTCTATAAATGTTATGCCTAATTTTCAATAAATATATAAAAAAAAGTTTATTTTTGTACCTTTATTATGAAACAAACCTAATCTAATCTATTACTTTCCTGGAAGTGGTTGGGTGGATTGTTCTTGTATGTAAACAGTATGAATACAAGCAAGTCTTTTTTTCGGGACGCAAAAAAAAAATAACCTCGAAGGCCTAAGAAGGCCTCAAAGGCTTCTAACCTAACCCGGCCACGTCGGATCTGCTCTGAAAGGTTTTGCTCACTCGCTTCGCTCGCTCGCTCGTTCAAATTTTGTAATCCAATCTTTTTTCCTGGTAGTGGTTCGGTGGGTTGTTCTTGTATGTAAACAGTATGAATATAAGCAAGCCTTTTTTTCGGGACGAAAAAAAAAAACCTCGAAGGCCAGGCTCCTCGCTACGCTTCGCTCCCGCCTGACCTTCTAACCTAACCCGGCCACGTCGGATCTGCTCTGAAAGGGTTTGCTCGCTCGCTTCGCTCGCTCGCTCGTTCAAATTTTGTAATCCAATCTATTTTCCTGGTTCGCTGGGTTGTTCTTGTATGTAAACAGTATGAATATAAGCAAGCCTTTTTTTCGGGACGCAAAAAAAAATAACCTCGAAGGCCAGGCGGGAGCTCGCTACGCTTCGCTCCCGCCTGACCTTCTAACCTAACACGGCCACGTCGGATCTGCTCTGAAAGGTTTTGCTCGCTCGCTTCGCTCGCTCGCTCGTTCAAATTTTGTAATCCAATCTATTTTCCTGGTAGTGGTTCAAATATTAGTATGAACAAGGTGTATGAGTGTTGATTTTATGATTTTGATGATTATGAATTCGGATGATTATGAATTCTGATGATTATGAGTTAGATTAGTAGTGTATTTAAGAAAATATATGAAAAAAAATATTAGTATAAACAAGTTGTATGATTAGTGATCTTATGAGTTCTGATGATTATGAGTTTCGATCGTTAGTATAATTTTTTTTTATGAAGAGTGATCATTATGATATAAAATAGTATGAGAAATATTTTCGGACTTCAGATAATAGGACTTAAAAAGTTATGTGAGAAAATACGCACCCGTTTGTTTCGCTTCTTTGTAAACATTTGTATAGAGTCTGGCTACTGAAATATTACTTGAATTTTTGGCGGGAGATTAAAAAATCTTGGGTTATCTCGCTTCGTGTAGTGGGAATTATAGTTTTGATACCAGAAAATATTTTAAATTTTCAGTCCACACGTAAGTTACATAAGGAAATGAGTTAAACATGTCAAGCCTAAGATTTTTGAGTTTCCCGCCAAACATTTGAGTAATATTTCGTTAGCCAGACTACCTATAGTGTGTATATTTTTTGACAGCTATCCTGTCAAGCTCTGACGTGAATCTGTTCGTGGTGGATTGGAGCGCCGGCGCACGCGAGCCGGACTACGATTGGCTCATCAACAACAACGTCGTGGAAAGCGGTGAGTAATGATGCAATGATTTACACTTTCTCAGACTAGCACCGCTAGCACAACTCTCACACGCGACTATTTCGCAAGATTATAACCTATCTCTTTCTGTGGAGTAATGTGAGAGAGTGACGGGTAGAGCTACGTTGCGCGACAAGAGTCGCGAACCATAGTTGTGCTAGACGGGCTGGTACCTACTGGTAAATCATTCATAATCATATTTTATTATTATTATTATCAATTGGGCCTTTTGTGTGCCGCATCGACCATAGTTGATCTATTGTGGCAGCCCTGTCTTAAATCTCACTGCTGAGGCCCGTTGAGTCCAGGAATTCCCAGATTATTTGGGCAGTGAGTTGTTGTATCTCCTCTGGGGGCACAAAGTGTTGCCCTAAGTGGATACTTCTTTTGTGCATAAGTGGTCCACAGGAGCAGAGGATATGCATAGCTGTCTCCTCTGACTCTTGGCAGAACCTGCACGTTGCGTCCTGTTCCATACCCATTAGGAACAAGTGTTTTTTCAGCTTGCAGTAACCGGTCAGAGTTCTAGTCACCGCACAGACTTTTGACCTTTTGAGCTGTAGTAACTCTTTAGATAACTTTTGAACAAAGCCTTTTATAAGGGCTTTCGAGTGATTTTGTCCTTTCACAGCCACCCACATCTCGATCGCCTTAGATTTGTGTAAATCGTTGAGCAGAGAGTAAGCCTGGCGTTTTGTGATTCCACAGAACGGTTCTGGGCTGACAAGGGGCTTGTCCACGCCATCTCTCGCGAGTTTATCTGCTCGTTCATTTCCGTCGATATCGGAGTGACCTGGTACCCATCTAAGAGAGACTTTGTTGGTTTCGCCTAGGGCATTCGAATTGTTTTTGCATAGTTGGACTAGTCTAGATTTAACCTCTAGTGATTCCAGTGCCAACAGGGCAGCTTGGCTTCATAATCATAATCATTTATTCACAGAATATATAGTGGGTACATAAGTTGATATTTATATGCTTTGGAATTGACAATTGCTTTTTATTTTTATTTTTTTATTTTGATTAATATAAATACGAGAATGTTAGAGATTTTATGCTTATTTACTATACATTTCAAATAATGGTAATAATTATTCAAGTGCATGCATATTCATAATTTCATCAAATATTTAATGATCCATAAAAAAGGTACAGTAATAATGATAATAGACAAATAATAATCTAATAGAAAAAATAACAAGAATAATTAATAATTCATTGTCAAATAATAAATAAGTAATTCAATTAAATTACATTAAAATTCCTCTAATTAAGTATAACTGTCAGTCAAGAGTTCTCTGACAGAATTAAAACACTTGGACAAGAGCCATTCACTGAGTGTACTTTTGAACGTCCTTTGATGGCAATCCTTAACTTGTTGTGGGAGTTTATTGAATATTCGGATTGCCATACAGTAAATTATTCCTAAATATGTTAAGGTTTCCTCTTGGCAAGTGTATTTTATCCTTGTGTCGCGTTGACCTGGGAAAGTAACGATCACGTGTATCAAAATATTCAGGATGCTCCTTTACCAATATGGAAATCTGTCTTATGTACATACACGGCAAGGGAAGGACTTCTGTAGACGTGAATAAAGGTCTGCATAATGCGAGATAGTGGGCATTGCAAGCGGCCCGTAGACATTTTTTTTGTGCCCTAAATGCTCGTTCGATGTCGAGACTGTTACCCCATTATAACAGTCCGTAGCTTGGAATAGAGGATACATGTATTAAAGCTACCTCTCTAGAAGAAGTGCTGCTTTACCTCCTCAGAGAAAATAAAAAAATCTCTAACCTTTCACAGACATGATCAACGTGAGTTTTCCAGCTACAAAACTTATCTAGGTGAACACCAAGAAATATTACTGTTTCAACTTCCTGTACTTTTTCATTTTTATATTGTATATCTAGTTTATAACCTGTATGTCTAAATATTCTAAATTGAAGTAAGCATTTCTTATTAATATTAATTTTTAAATTATTGTCATCTAACCATTTAATTACATCAATTAAAGTTTCCGTTATATCCTTATTAAAGCTTGAAGTGTTCTAGGACTTATTCCAAATAAAACAGCGCGGATAACAACGATGTGGTTTAATTGTTAACGACAAACTGACACCGCCATATCTGTTTTATATCTACCTACATGTATAAATACTACATTCCCTCCACCACATTTCTCAAAATAAAAATAATTTACAAATACGTTTTAAGTTTACACGAATTTTAAATTTTATAATGAACATCTTTGTTTCTCGTGCTTCTTAATGGAAACCGCCTTGTTTCAGGGTCGGTAGGGCAGTGATCGTCTATAGAGGTTCCCGATTCATCATCCACTGGTAAAACTGCATCTGTTGCCTCCGTCGTCTCCATCTCTGATTCTATCACCATCGAACTATCTGATGGTGGTGGCACTATCCGATCTTCCTCCTCTTCCATAAGATGTCTTTGTGAAGAAGCTTCGTGAGAATCGACACTTTCGAAGGAAGTATCCGGGGATGTGGAATAGGAGTTCGATGCGTCGTTCGCGAGAGCCTCATTGACCGGGGTATCATGTTGCACAGGTGGGATGTAATCATGGTTCTCGTGTACCTCTTCGTCGCTGGAGCTTTGACTTTTTAGTGTCGGAACGTCGCCATCGTATATGCTCTCATCTATGACGTCACTCCCTTTGTAAAGTAACAACTGATCAGCGTGTTTTTTCACTTTTAAATTTATGTCCGAAATTTTTACAATATACATTCTTGATCCAACTTTCTTTTCGATGACACCTTTTTTCCATATATATTTGGTACCATTTTTAAAAAATGATTTCACTAAAACATGATCTCCTTTCATAAAAATACATTTTCTATGCCCTCCGTATTGATTACATTGTAAGATCTGTTTGGAAATAACGTTCTCCTTAGCCGAGGAAGCCAACGACGAGGAAACAAGCGGCCCGGGTGCGCCGGCGACGGCGTCGTCGGCGCCGGCCACGGGCCCGCGCAGCAAATCGTGTCGCGAGCGTAACGAGCGTCCTAACAATAACTGAGCTGGTGAAAATCCAGTTGTACAATGAGCTGAATTTCTATAGTCGAACAGTAATTTACTTAGCTTAACTTTGAAACTGGATCGAGACGGATTTTGAGAAAGTATTGCCTTTATGCCTTTTTTTACAAAATTAACGCTATTTTCCGCCTGTCCATTAGAATTAGGATGGTATGGTGCAATAGTGATATGTTTAATATCGTTTGAAAAACAAAACTGGGAAAACAGCGTTGAACAAAAATTTGAAGCATTGTCGGTAACTATAGTACGTACGAGTCCAAACCTACTGAACATGTCCGCTAACCTAACAATTATACTGGTAGTGTCGCTTTGGGTCATCTCGAAACACTCTAACCACTTGGAGTGTGCGTCGACTGCTACCAGGAACTGCCGGCCCTGCACCGCGCACATGTCCAGGTGCACGCGCTCCCAGCGCGCGGCCGGGTAGGGCCACGGCGCCAGCGGGCTGCGCGCCGGAGCGGTTCTCAGTGTAATGCACACGCCACATGAACCTATTTTCTGCTCGATGTGTTCATCAATTCTAGGCCACCACATACGTTTTCTAGCCTCTGACTTTGTTTTGACTACCCCGAGATGTGAGTCATGCAACTCATTTAACAATTGCTCTCGAAATATTGTAGGTATGACTACTTTGTGGCCCCGTAAAATGCAACCCTCTTCCAAAGTTAACTCTGTACGGCAGTTAAAATAAGCGCGAAGTTCCTCGTCTGCAATTTTTCGTGGCCACCCTTTTTCGATGCACAATTTTACTCGTAGTAAGACACTGTCATTTTTTGTGGCCAAACATATATCTCTGGCCGTAACCGGTTTTAACGAATCGGATATGAAATTGATGTAAGTCGCTCGGTCGACTAAGTCCCCCTCGGGACATCCGTGGGTCTCATCTACCGTGGCTCGAGATAGAAAATCTGCAACATTTTTTTCACTTTTTATATACTCCATAGTATAATTATATGCCGACATAAAAATTGCATAACGCTGCAATCGGTTCGCGGCTAATTCCGGGACTCCTTTTTTGCACCCTAAAATGGACACCAGGGCTTTATGGTCTGTTCTTAAAATAAATGGCACCGATCTGCCATACAAATAATAATGAAATTTTTTGATTCCAAATATAATAGACGCCGCTTCCCTCTGTATCTGAGCGTAGTTTTTTTCACTGGGTGTGAGAGATCGAGAAGCGTAGGCGACCACACGTTCGGAACCGTCGGGCTGTACTTGCGCCAGAATTGCGCCCAGGGCGGGGCCCGCATCCGTGGTTAGAATCGTGGGATAGTCTGGGTTGTAATGAGCCAACACGCGTTCACTCGCCAGCTCCTCCTTTATTTGTCCAAACGACTCCTCCTGCTCGACACCCCAATTCCACTTACAACCTTTCTTGAGCAGAGAATATAACGGGTTCAAAATACCGGAAGCATTGGGTACGAAAGTACGATAGTAATTTAACATGCCCAAGAAAGATTGAAGCTCAGATACATTTTTTGGACTTGTTGCATTCAGGATTGCGTCGACTTTACTTCTTGATTTATGCAAACCGTGCTTATCGATTACAAAACCCAAGTATTCAACGGAATTCTTAAATAACTCGCATTTATCCTGTTTTAAACAAAGACCAGCGTCGCTAAGTCTACTCAATACCTGTTCAAGCCTTTCTACATGAATTTTTCGGTTCGGCCCTGTAACTAAAACGTCATCGAGAAAAATACAGATTCCGTCTATACCTGACAGAAGCTTTTCGATTATTTGTTGAAACAGAGAAGGAGCAGAGGAAAGACCGAAAACCAGTCTTGTATATCTGTAAATTCCCTTATGTGTGTTGATACAGGTTAAGTTTTTTGATGAGTCATCCAATTCGCACTGGTTATACGCCCTTGACAGGTCCAACTTTGAAAACTCCACACCACCATGCAGTTTGGAAAATAGCTCTTCGATTCGCGGCAAAGGGTATTTATCGATAAACAATGCCTTGTTTAGGGTCACGGAATAATCGCCACAAATTCGAATATTTCCATCCGCTCGTAAAACTGGAACAATGGGCGTTGCCATGTCGGAATGACTCACCTTTTCTAAAATCCCTAAATCAACCAATCTATCCAGTTCCTCTTCTACTTTAGGTTTCAAAGCTAAGGGTACGGGGCGGGGTTTAAAAAACCTAAATTGCGCATCTTCCTTAAGTTTAAGATGTATTTTGTACTTATTAAACCTGCCTAACTCATTAGAGAACACCTTGGGATATTTGATTTTGAAATTTTTAATAACATCATCTTCGCATTTTAAATTGTTACACTCTAAATTGCAAAAATGTAAATCGAATTTGCTAATGAAATCCCTGCCCAATAAAATCGGCTGACCTATATTAGTCTCAATGATAAACAAATCAATCTCTTTTGTTTCCTTATCAAAAGTTATTGGTAATGATACTCGACCTAAAGGCAATATTTTGCTACCATTATAACAGTTAAGCCTTATATTGCACTCCATTAAGGCATATTTCCTTTCAAACAATTTACTATAAACGTCAGCGGGTAGCACAGAAACAGCGCTGCCGCTGTCCACTTCGCATAAAACTCGCTCGCCCGCCATCGACACTGATTGCTGCATGGGCTTACCGTTATCACACTTGATACTATATAAAAATAAGTCTCGCATACCTTCTTGGAGGTCGTCGGCTTCCTGAGCTATGAAGTTGAATTTATCATTCACTTTACACACACGGCTCAAATGTCCTTTTGCATTACACTTTTTGCACGAATAATTGGCATAACGACACTTATCTTTCGTATGGTTTTTATATCCGCACACTGTACAGTATTTCCTCGATGAATTGTGGCTGCTCGTGCCGCCGACCGACAGGGCCGCGGAGCTCGCGCGCAGCGCGAATACGTCACCACTACCGCTACCACCCGCCGCCATTGGAGACCTGGACGGGCCGGTTTCCTGCATAGCCAACCGTGCACTGCGAGTAGCCTGCGCCAGATGGAGCGCCTTACTAAATGTCAGCTGATCGACGCTTTCTGTGAATAACTTCTCCCGTTCTTTAGCGTTTTCGAGTCCGAGAACGAAACGGTCTCGAAGCGCCATATCTAACTCTGTCCCGAACATGCAGAACTGTGCTAAACTTCTTACTCGAGCCGCCCATTCGCCTAGGTCCTCGCCAGGGCGTTGCTCCGCTTTGTAAAATTTATATCGCTCGGCAAACGAGCATTTCGGTGACTCGAAATGCGTATCCAGTTTCCCAATTAGAACAGAATATTCAACAGTGTTCAGCGCCGCTGGAAACACTAAATCCCGTGTGACTCGGTAGGTTCCTTCCACAAATGTCGTAAGGGGTTCCATATTGGGTTGCATAAATTTTTAAGCCATAATGTCGGTGTGCATAACCACTTTTGTCATAAAAATCTTTCCGCATAAGTGTGTTAGGCATTAATTGATCCGCATACATTTTATGACCATAATGTTTGTACGCATAAGTAAGGAATGCCATATACTTTTGGAGCATATGAACCTAAATCATAATCTTTTAACGCCATAATGTTTTTATGCATATCATATTTTGGCGCATAATACTGAACAACATACATACCAATCTCCATAATAGATATATTTTGTTAATTTGAAATTAGTGTAATGAGTACCTACTAATTATAACATTTTACATGTGATTAGTGTTATCACTTCTATTTTACGATGCGTATGTATATTTCATTTATAAATAAAGCATGTTAATTAGTTTTTTTTTCCCTGATAAACCTACATATCATGCGCTTTTTTTAACCTAACCTAACCTAACCTACTTTTCTGGCCGATGTTCGTATTCATAGGTTCACAGTTCTAACCTAACCTAACCTACAACTAACCTAACCTAACCTACTTTTCTGGCCGATGTTCGTATTTATAGGTTCACAATTCTAACCTAACCTAACCTACAACTAAGAGGTCAGTGTGGAGAAGGATTTCTTAATGCGGGGGGCTTAGCCCCCCGAGCCCCCCTTGTGGGGGGCTTCGCCCCCCCGTCCCCCCTTTTTGTTTTCCTGCTTATGTAAGTTTTGTATCATTATTTCAAATGTTATATTTTTGGTACATGTGATATAACTTATACTATATAATGTCTATTTCCATTAATAATTATGAAAGCCATAATTTATGCGTTGCTCTTCTTCGTACTATCAATTATTATGACATTCAATAATATGATTTGAAATTTTGTGCCATACTAAATTATGCTTATGAACAGCCTGCCGAACAACAATTATGACGTAAAAATTTTATGCAAATAACAATTTATGACAAATAACATGTATGAGGAAAGCCATTATGCGAAATGAGTTATGACAATCGAATTTATGACAAGAATTTTTATTCCACTAGAGGTGATCCCGTCGTAAGGAGTATAGACCGCCTCTTTGTGCCAGATTTGTCTGATGAATCTGTCAACTCATTAGCAAAACACATCGATTCAAAACGCTCTTTAAAAATACTCCATTCTTGCGCGTTGTGGTCGAAGGTGAGATTGCCGCCAAACACCACAGTACTGTTATTGTTCGCCGCCGCCATTACAACACTTTAATATTTTACGGTTTATTTATTATTAACACGCGTTAGATACGTTTTCGTCGCCAAATGAAGTGTTCTAGGACTTATTCCAAATAAAACAGCGCGGATAACAACGATGTGGTTTAATTGTTAACGACAAACTGACACCGCCATATCTGTTTTATATCTACCTACATGTATAAATACTACATATATCATCTGACTTAACTAATAGGATCGTGTCGTCAGCAAACAATATACACTTGTGGTTTAGGTGGTTTAGCAAATCATTTATGTATAGCAGGAATAATAAAGGGCCCAAAATGCTTCCTTGGGGCACTCCACAGGGATTGTTTTTGTATTGCGACCTTACTGATACTAGCTCCTTGTTTATAATTTTTTGAATTTCTGTACATTGCATTCGATCAGAAAGGTAACTTTGAATCCATCTTAGCGCATTTCCCCGTATGCCATATTTTTCCAACTTATCTAATAATAACAAGTGGCCCACGACATACCTTCCATTGCATACCTTCTGAAGCGTAGGTACGACGTATGGACGTACTACAAATTCGAACTACCCAACTGGATTGTCTGTGTCGAGAAACAATCCATTATTGGTTCAAAAACTCGGGGAAAAGTATTGACTCATTAAATTTGTCATAATATGAAAAAAATAAGTTTTAAAAGGAATAAGGCCGCTTAAACCTGGGGATTGTTGAATTGATAGTTCTATCTGATTTACAGCTGCGAGCATTGCTCGCTTCATCTCCTGGCTGAACTTGGTGACTCGTGCGTCTGAGTACTTGTACCATATCGTCGGCTTCGAGGTCGGCTCTCACTTGGCTGGCTTGGTTGGAAGACATCTCAACGGACAAATGTATTACATAACTGGCAAGTAATTTTAAGTGGTTGTGCAGTGGTATAGCCTAGCAAGTGTCAGTCTTGCTCAGGCATAGTGGCGCTACAAACAGCTTTCATATAGCAATTCCGCAATAAATTCAGAATCCTATTGAAAAACTTTACATTCATTATTGTAGACAGTTTGGCTTTATTTTGCAAAAAATACTTGAAATATGCAGAATATTAGTATTGTTTCCTCTTTTCTTACTCGTACATCAGTAACATTCACTGACTTTCATCGTCAATAATTATCAAAAATTTATCATTGACTAAAAATATGCCGTGTTCTAAAGAACACTGTCGGGCTATACCTTTAGTTAGGCATTGCTTTGGTTTTCCTTTAGATAGGAATTCATAGAAGATTTTTTTTCCTAATATTTATATAATGAGTATGACCGACTTTCGTGGTATGGGAACGTGATGCGAAGAGAGGAAAGCCACGTAACCAAATAGTTAAGCATGAATGTGGACGGATATAGAAGAAGAGGAAGAACAAAGGGAAAATGAATGAATTGTGTGAAAGATGATATAAATTAATGTATGTATGTATGCTCCGCATGTGGAATGGGCTCCCTACCGAGGTTTTCTCCGGGGGCTACATCATGCGGTTATTCAAGAGGGGAGTAAATAGGTTCATAAAGGGTCGGCAACGCTCGTGTGATCCTGGCGTGGCAAGCGTCCACAGGCGACTACTTAACATCCGGCGAGCCGCAAGCTTGTCACCGTTGTAGTGTACAGAAAAAGGAAATGATGTTTTTTTTTATATTATAGCCCTGAACCCACCCCGTAAAGGGTGGAACGAGACGAACATGTTCCGGTCCTCCGACGCGGCATACACCGAGGCTATCCACACGGACATCTACGGCACAGGCATGTCGGAGCCGGTCGCTGACGTGGACTTCTACCCGAACGGTGGGCTCACCCAGCCTGGGTGCTCTACCTTCGATTGGGAGTGCAGCCAAGATAGGTACAGCAGCAACATTATCAATCTTTCTATCAGTCTCTATTTTAGTCTATCTATTTTCACAAAATCGTTTATTTTCATAGTAGCAAATTTTCACATCGCGTTTTTTCATGATCGCCAATTTTATTATTCGTCTTTCTTCATGTAGCGATTATTCATGAAGCGTTTTATAAAGTCGCGTTTTTTTTTTTTTTGTTTCGCTTATTTTACCAATACATATTTTTTTCAATCCCATATATTTTCAGCAGCATTAGGCAAAAAATGTAAGCTCAAGCGATATTAATATCATAGGACACACATACAATTGCCTGCACCAAAATAAACATAACTGTACTTGTAGTCAACTTGAGGTTGTTGATAGTTTTAGGTATCTCGGCTTGATAATTGATAAACATTTTAATTGGAAATTACACATTAATCAAGTCTGCAATAAATTAAGGTCAATTTTAGGTCAATTTTATTATCTAAGTAGAATAGTAAATAAACGCACCCTGCACATTGTTTACCATGCTCTCGCTGACTCATTACTGAGTTATGGGCTGAGCTGCTATGGAGTTACTTTTAAGACATATTTAGATAGGATAAAACAGCTACAGATAAGTCTAATGAAATATCTAGTAGGCAAAGACATAAAGAAAAAATATAGGACAAACTATGACGCACTGTTTTCGATCTGTAAAATTCTCCCTGTAGATTGTAAGACTATATACCTAATTATCCTAGAAACTTATTATAGTGACGAGTATAAGGTACAAAGGCGGAAAAAACGTCACTGTACTAGGTCCACTAAAAGGAAATTATTGATGCAGCCGGTTGCCAAAAACTATTACGCTAAAAGAACCAAAGAGTACCTTATTCCTAAAATATACAATAAATACCCTTTATTGCTTGACGAGGAAAAATTTAAAATTGGAAATTTAAAAAGTAAATTGAAAAAGATACTACATGATTAATTACTAATTTTATTGTAGGTACCTCCTCCAGATTTGTATCTTGCACTCATAATAATTTCGTGTGTCGTACCTACCAACGCAGACTTCATTTACCATCCATCAGTAAAATATATACCCTATTGCAACGCTATAGAATCTGCATTGGTATGGCGACTAATTCTTCGTTTGCATATTGCATGTTTGTTAAGTTAAGTAGTTAGTAAGTAAGCATCACTGTGCACAATAATTGTAGTGACAGAACGCGACGCCAACAAACTGTTTCACAGTTTGGCGCACTTTAAACATAGTGTAAAGTATGTGCTAATATTGATGAATAAATTAAAAAAAAAAAAAAAAAAAAAACATACGCCTTATGTCGATGGAGCCCCACTTCGTGGTGCTCCTATTTCTGGGCGGTCTGCCCTACGGACATCTGAAGATACCTAACGAACCTAACCTACCTATAGTACCTATTAATGTGTAATAAGTCATTAGCTCAGGGCAGTTTTCCTGATATACTTAAAAAGTCGATTGTAAAACCTTTATTTAAAAAGGGAGATAAATCAGAAATGGGAAATTATAGACCCATAACTTTGATACCTATCTTTTCAAAAGTATACGAAAAAGTAATGTACAATAGGCTGATAAAGTTTTTAGAAAATAAGAAAGTGTTAAATGAAGAACAACATGGCTTTCGGAAATCTAGATGTACATCCCTGGCCGCATTTAAATTAATGAAGAGCATACTAAATGCAGTAGAAAATCGGATACCAGTGTCGGTTTTATTCATGGACATGAGTAAAGCGTTCGATTTTGTTAACCATAGGCGATTGGTGTCAAAATTATATAAATATGGTATAAGAGGACCCGCCCTTGAATGGATAAAGTCATATCTTGACAATCGATCACAATGTGTGGAGACTATAAAATACTGTGCAAAATCTAGGACTCTTATGTCATATAGATCTTCATATATGGTTAATAAATACGGAGTACCTCAGGGTAGCATTTTGGGACCGTTGCTATTCTTATTGTATATAAACGACCTGCCTAACTATTTGTCTCATGAATGTATTTTATTCGCGGACGACACTTCAATTATTGTAAAATGTAAAGATTTAGATACATATAATTCTGATATTGAACGGACATTATCTCAAACTATAGAATGGCTTAAGGTCAACAATTTAAAAGTAAATTTAAGTAAAACTAATTATATACAATTCCATACTAGCCGAGGCCACTCACAAAAATTAAATATACATTTTGAAAACGATCCTATTGAAGAAGTGCAACATACTAGGTTTTTAGGAATAATCATAGACTCTCATTGCAACTGGCAAAAACAGGTAGATAGTGTGTGTTCTAAAATAAATAGTTTTGTATATGCATTGAGAAGAATAAAACAAACTGTCTCCTTGCAAGCCGCTTTGACTGCGTATAATAGTTATGTTGATTCAACTCTTCGATATGGATTAGTTTTATGGGGAAATTGCACAGATAGAGACAACATCTTTATTGTACAAAAACGTTGCATCAGAGCAATATTTGGCATTAAGAGGCGAGATTCCTGTCGTCCGCACTTTATAGAAAACTCTATACTCACCGTGCCATGCTTGTATATTCTGGAGGTGTCTGTATTTGTACACAAATATAAAAATCAATTTATAGAATTGCAGCAGGTACGCACACGTAATGTTCGATCGCAATATAAACATAAACTATATACGCCTGCTTCAAAATTAGCATTAACCTCCAGAAACGCATACAGCATGTGCATTATAATTTATAATAAATTGCCTGACAAATTTAAATGTGAAAATATACAACTGTTCAAAAACAATGTTAAGACATGGCTGGTACATAAATGTTACTATAGTGTTAATGATTATTTGGATGACGTTATTTGACCTATTATGTATTTAATTAAAATTATGATATTATTTTGCATTGCACATTCTTGTACTGACATTTAAATTAATTAATTTCGTTGTTTGTATATTATTATTCTAATATGTATGTACGCCTGAAAAGGTAGGGTTTCGTGATACGATGTATTAAGCAATGATGACTGCAAATGTTACCCGATTTCCCACATGCATTAAATAAATCATTTCATTTCATTAAATCATTTCATTTCATTTCATTTCATAAATCATTTCATTTCATTTCATTTCATTTCATTTCATTTCATTAAATAATGTGGACACGACAGGAGGTAATGATTTGTTAGAATTATGTTTTCGAGTAAAATATCTGTTAAACCGCACTATATTATACTGTATATTATACTGATAATATTTGCGAATAATAAAATAATCTACTGGGAAAATAAGAGAAAAAAACGCTTCGTGAAAAATCGCTACATGAAGAAAGACGAACAATAAAATTGGCGATCATGAAAAACGCGATGTGAAAATTCGCTGCTATGAAAAAATGATTTTGTAAAAATTTGCGAACAAACCCGCCCGTCGTGCAAAAAATAATAATTATGCACTTATGCATTACCATTGTCATGTTCTTTGACTACGTTTTATTTTGACGTAAACATTGATTTAAAACACTTATTTATTAAGATTCATTCAGGTAACAAGGGAATCGGGGAGTATTATACTGGCAACACAGAAACGGATTGACAGAACCGACCAACCAATCATAGTGTGATGATGTCAAAAGTGTCGCCTGCACTCCGGAGTGTAATACCTATTTTCTTATACCATGCATCGCCCATGATAGGATCCCAACTTCTTCATAACCATACAGATGGCGCCACAACAGTCTCTTCACCGGTGCCGCAATACCGATGATGCTTGAACCGCCAGATGACGAGATGGTCCCTAACATTATTTTATTTTACTATACATAATATACCGCAATTTTCCTGCAGATCCTACCAGTACTTTGCGGAGTCCATGGCTGCTGGTGGGGGATTCACGGCCTCCCGCTGTGAGACAGAGGAAGACGCCATGACTGGAAACTGTGACTCCACGGACACGCTGCCCATGGCTGGTCCCTCCAACAAAACTGGGTAGGTCAACCATTCCATTTAAAACCTGACCAGAAATATATGAGGATTGTCAAAGGGCGTTATTCATAAGATTTATCATCATCCTCCTACCTCCTAGCCTTTGTCCCATATCTTTGTAGAGAGTGAATTCTCAATCGGGGTCGGATACCTAAATCCCAAGATGTGGCGTATGCACTAGTTTTTACGCAAGCGACTGCCATCAGACCTTCCAACCCAGAGGGGAAATTAGGCCTTATTGGGCTTATAGGTGGTTTCCTCACGATGTTTTCCTTCACCGAAAAGCGAGTGGTAAATATCAAATGACATGCCGTACATAAGTTCCGAAAAACTCATTGGTACGGGCTGGGTTCGAACCCGCGACCTCCAGAGTAAAAGTCGCATGCCCTAACCACTAGGCTACCACCGCTCCGGCTCCGCGTTATTTATAAGATTTATATGGCAACAATTTTGCAACCAATCGCAACCCACTATAATGACATTAGTTTTAAATACCTGTCAGTTCTACTATGTTAACCTCGTAATATCATTTAATGGAATGGAATGCACTCTTTTCCGGACTGTTTTTCGTGTAGTAAACACATGTACCTACACTTTATTTATAATCTTACGTTCACGACTGTGAATGGTTTTCGGCATTATCTTTGGATAATTTTAAATATTTGTCTTTTAAAGAAATCACTACGAATGACATTGACATTGTCGACTAACCATCATACAATCATTGCCAGTGTAAGAAATTAGTTCCAGTGAAATCCATACTAAATGCGAAAGTGTGTCTGTCTGTCTGTTACCTCTTCACGCTTAAACCGCTGAACCGACATAGATGAAATTTGGTATGGAGATAGTTTGAGACCCGGGAAAGGACATAGGATACTTTTCATCCCGAATAAATTAAGTGTTCCCGTGGGATGAGCGGGTAACACCGCGGGGCACAGCTAGTTCTGCAATATGGCGCATCCTCATATATTTCTGGTCAGGCTTTGCATCACAGACTTTTAACAGAGACGTATACTAGAATTCTCGTGATACGGCACCACGCCTGTGGATGTCGAGTTTTTCCTACGCAAACCACTCCATCGGTGAACCTACGTACTGCCTTTTCGCAGAATAATTTTTGGTTGAATGTATAGTGGTAGCCTAGTGGTTAGGGCATGCGACTTTCAATCCGGAGGTTGCGGGTTCGAACCCGGCCCGTACCAATGAGTTTTTCGGAACTTATGTACGGAATGTCATTTGATATTTACCACTCGCTTTTCGGTGAAGGAAAACATCGTGAGGAAACCACCTAAGCCCAAATAAGGCCTAGTTTCCCCTCTGGGTTGGAAGGTCAGATGGCAGTGGCTTGCGTAAAAACTAGTGCCTACGCCACATCTTGGGATTTAGGTAGCCGACCCCGATTGAGAATTCATTCTCAAAAAATGGGACAAAGGCTAGGAGGATGATGTATAGTTTAGCCGAATGTTCACTTCGTAAAAAAAATATTCCTCTGTAGTCTAGCCTCATTAGTGCAATTTTTCATAATTCCTTTTATCTACACCCGTCTTGTTAAATTCCTGTAACAAGTTCAGATATTAGGTAAGGACCTACATTACGTGGGAGCGACCAAAATCAGAGATGTAATTTCATAACAGTACCGTAGCCACCGCGAGGACACCATTACTGTCCCCCCCCCCCCCACCGCGCGAGTCACCTCATGTGCTCCTCTGCTCCGCGGACTGACTGGCAGGACTGCGTGTTTCATATTTTCATAAAATACAATTTATGATAATGATTATGAATATGTGTGTAGATAAAGAAGTGTATGCAACGGTACATAATTAGGTCTTAAAACACTCGTGTGATCCTATTATAAAACTCGCTTACGGCTCGTTTCATAAAACCACACTCGTATTTTAAGACCTCTATCATTTGTAGCAGTTGCATAAACTACTATTCCTTACCCACTTATGTCAGTGTATCGTAAATCATCCTGCAGAAGACCATTGTTTGTTATTTTTACTGTGTCAAATGACTGCAAAACGGACTTACTCGTAGATATCTTACTTTGAATATTTATATTTTAGCGAAATCTAGTGGATATTTTATTTGGGAAATTTTAGACTTCTGATTTAGCTATCTGTCAAAATCTGAGTTGGCAACACTGCTCGGCGTCGGCGCCCCGTCGCCTGCGCTGCGCCCGCGCGGCCTGCGAGTGAACGCGGCCAAAAGACAACTGACTATATTGTCTTTTGGCTAGAATGTAGTATGCTGTAAAATTTAAATTCTGTGCTTGTTTCAGACACACTGGACTGTACTACCTGACCACAAACGCACAATCTCCGTTCTCTCAGGGCTAAGTCGATGCTATTTGACCTACATCACAAATAAATTCATAATACGATATTAAGATATTTTTTTATTTCTATTTTAACCGACTTCCAAAGATGAGTCCTTCTCCTTTTCCTTTCTTCCTTCATTCAATTAAATTGAATCATTGCTTTACTTTTAGCCCCCGACGAAAAACGACGGGTGTTATAAGCTTACGTTAGGTGTTATGTGTCTGTCCTTGGCACTGTAGCTCCCAAACGGATGGACCAATTTGATTGTGTTTTTTTTATCGGAAGCCTTGTCCAGTCGAGTTCATTTACATCTACACACTTACGAGAACAAAAATATCTCAACACGACCCTATTGTCAGGAGCATAAAATCGTGTTCAGATATTTTTGTTCTCGTAAGTGTGTAGATGTAAAATGAACTCGACTGTCCGTCGAGATGGTTCTTAGCTATGATGTGTGGAAATAGGACCAGTAGTTTCTAATATATTCAGCTTTAATGGGAACAAGTAACAAGATCTTAGCCAATATTGTTCAGTTTTAGTAGCATTTTCTATATCACTCATTGAATGAGGGTCTCATGATGTCCAGTTACTTGTGTCAGGGCTGTTTTAAATTTTTAATTGTTATTTTTAAAATGTAGTTTGTATTAACAATAACTTTATGTGTAACTATTAAATAAATGACTAGAAGGTGCCGGCAACTTCGTCAGCAATTAGTATTTTATGCAATCGTTGCACATGCACAATGAAGGTTCTTAAAGTCGAGTACCGCGGTTAGGTCACGAGGTGCTGTAGCGGACTTTTTTTTATTAAATATAGTTTTATTTCCTGAATATTTACAACTAACAAAATATTGCAAAATAGAAAATTTCATCTACTTTCTAAAAATATATACATGTTGGGCACTTTTTATATAAACAGTAACTTAAATAAATTGTTGATGCTGCGATTAGCCCATGCTCGTGATACATAAGCCAAAACATATTTTGTTTTAATTACATCAATTTGTTTTTCTAAAACGTACCTATATGGTAAATATTATATGTAAACCATGTAAATAATCATGATTTAATGTATTTAATAAAGCGAAATAGGATGCGTTCGGAGATTTACGTTGGTTACGCCGACGTAAACATATATTTTAAGCTAGTGTTTGTATGAGAAGTGCCCAATATGCATATATTTTTAGAAACAAGATTAAATATGTGCATTATAAAATAATAATAATAATTTGAAAATGTTAACAAAATCTATCTAATTTACTTAAAAACTGTCATCCTAATTTTATTGGCACTAATTTTGGTAACCCTAAAATCACTAACCCGAATTTTCATTCATCCTAATTAATGAATGATTTAATTCTAATTCTAATTTTAGGATTCCGAATTTTCATAATACCTAAGTACTTCATACCGAATTCTCACTAGCCCTAATTTGCACTTAGCCGATTTTTTTAGACTACTAATAGTATAATACCTGATAATGCTAAAACCTAAATTTTATTAAACCTATTTATCTATAAACCTAAGGCGAGGGCTGCTCTCGCGGAGGGAGATGGGAGATGGAAACGCTTCATGAAAAATCGCTACATGAAGAAAGACGAATAATAAAATTGGCAATCATGAAAAAACGCGATGTGAAAATTCGCTATTAAAAAATGTTTTTGTGAAAATTATCGAACAAATCTTCACGCGTTATGGGCACCAATTGTCCGATAAATCATGACGGCCAGCGTCCGTTATCAGCAGCCATACATTACCTAACCTAACCAAGCTACGTGTTCTACGCCGTAGCATCGATTTTGCGCTACCAAAATTGTACATTACTGCAGACGCCAGGAATGAAGGGCTTGCCGGGTGAATAGGTATAGACGGATAGTGATACGAAGCCGGCAAGCCCTTTTCACCGCTAGGCATGTATAGTGCTTTTCTCAAACATATGCGGTGAAATAAAAAATACACCACTCAAAAAATATAATACAGCTTTAGTTTAGCCTGTTCATGAACACAAACGCCATGTTTAAAAACATTTCCGGGCTTAGGCCTTCAATGTTGTATGAAATTCCTTTACAGTTCTCTCGAGTTGTTCCGCCCGAAACGTGATACTTCGAGGCCTGTTATAACGCACGTTATGACGATATTTCATGGCATGTTTGAGAAATATATAATACTCCGCTACGAAGTAAAAGCCCGTCGTTATGAGCTTTGTATAAGAAATCGATCGTTTATTAAACCAGGTCGTCAGTTCAACTTGTTGGGGGCCTCTTCACGCTGCGTGTTCCGTAACGCGGTCGCCACTCAAGAACCTTTTTGACCCAACGGCCATCAGATCTATGAGCAATGGCCCCGCCCACTGCCATTTATCGCGGATAGCAACTGGATAAGGAAGGGCACTACCGATCGTTGTGGAGAACTTTGGAGGAGGCCTTTGTCCAGCAGTGGACGTCTATAGGCTGATATGACGATGATGATTATTATTATTTTAAATTTATACGTTTCTTAAAAATATAAATTACTTTTTTTAATTATTTTTGCTCATAACATAGTGGTACTTCGCCTGATGGTAAGCAAAAAGGGGAGCCCAAGTCGCAGTTGACACTGCCATGTTGGTCCGAGAGATGCCACTGGTTTAGTAAAAAAATAAATAAGGGTAATAATAAAACCGTTAATTACTAGTTACCTATCTGAAACACTAATTTTGGTTTTCAATTTCGAAACAATCCCATCTGTAACGTTTCGCCAAATTTTTATTCGACCGAAAGCCATTTTTTCTAAAACTGTTAATTTTTCACAATAATTATAGAACAAATCCGACCTAATTTGTTCTTTAAAATGATGTTTATAAAATATTAACAGGTTTCAGGAAAAAAATACTTTCGGACGAATGTAAGTTTGGCGAAATGTTACAAACGGAGCTTGTTTTTTTTAGGACCCTTTAGGTGCTGTGGTACCACAGGCAGACACATTGCTGCGTCGGCTCCCTTTTTCAAAGTTGGCTAGAAAAATTACAATTCACATATTTCCTTAAATACTTAACTACCTATTTATTATTTAACAAATACAGTAAATCACTACTAAGAGAGGAAAAGGATTGCATTTTTTTCTCAAAATCCTGTACTATTTACTTTTTCGCTTAAATCGCTTTATTTCAAACCTTATTCATACAAAAATAAACCTTAAAACAACAGTAACACTCACTTTGTGTAGCAGGGAAGCATAAATACCACTACACAACCATTTATACGTATACAAATAGAGTCTTTACTCCCTTGTTTGGAAAGCAGATTCATTTTGGCTTAGATGTGGCGTTGAGATGCTTTGATAGCGTAATCCGAATCGCATATGGAATAAAAGCTTCATTTGTTCGTTCAGTCTGCACGAGACTACTTTGTTTACAAGATTAAACAATGCAGTACTTTGGCTCTAGTTGGATGTAGTATTAAGGTTGCTTTTACGTTTTGCGGATTTTGTATGGAATTTGGTTGAAACCGATGCGGCAATAGCTATATGTATGTACGTCAGTATGTATGTTGGGCTCGGTGCGTACTCGCGCGGGATAAAAGCGTGCTTGTTTTTCGAAAGTTTGGTTAAAAAGTGTATGAACATTTTAGTTCGGGGATAAAAAAAATGGTCTATTTTCATCGTGAAAGAAAGTGTTTCTAGAATTAATACGAAACAATACATAAAATACATATAGGTAAACCAATAATACTATAGAGGCCTTATTCCTTTTAATTTTTTTTTCAAATTATGACAAAAATATTGAAAGAATTTCAGCTTACCTTCATACCAAAATATAGATAATTTCAACCAACTTTTAAAAAGTGAATACTATTCCTTGAGTTTTAGAAATAACGTAGCTATTTCATGCTTTTATTGCGTGCAGTCGGACATAAGTTAAAAAAAAAAAAACAGTTTTCTGCGTAAATTTTGTCAGTTACGAGTAGTTTTTGAAACAAAAATTATAAATGATAAATTCAAACTGTAGGTTTCAAATATATACCATTAAATTGCAATGGCCCTGTTCTAAGTATTAACATTGATAATATGTTAAGACACATGTTTGATCTTGGAGAAAAATGTCTAAAACAATCAGCTGATCGGATAAGGAGCTTTAACACAAAAGGAAAAATAAACTATACAAAAAAGTGAAGTTCTCATAAATACATTTTGATGAGTATCATAACATTATACAATACAATACAACAATTCTTTATCGCACACCAACAAGATTCTTTACAATTGAATTCATAATTTAAAAATTATAAATAATTATTGTGAGTAAAACAAATACACTGACATTAAAATATCGCGAAATTTTGAGTTGAAATTTGAAATCTTTTCGCAGATTATTATGGAGGCTAGGGAATATTATGACACAAGCTGCGCCGCGCGGTGTTACCCGCTCATCCCACGGGAACACTACATTTTTCGGGATAAAAAGTAGCCTATGTGTTAGTCCAGGGTGGCAGCTACCTTCATACCAAAATTTATCAAAATTGGTCCAGCCGTTTGAGCGTAAAGAAGTAACAAACATACACATAAACACACTCACACAGCTTTTATAATATTAGCACATATATTAGTGTGATAGTCGGATATTCGGTAGACGTCACTGCCTCCAATTCCTTCAAGATAAACAAAATATAAATTTTAACCCATTTCAAGAAAAAGGAGGCGGTTCTCAATGAGACTGCTTTTTTTTTTTTTTTGTATATATGTTATGCGATCATTCCGCCAATTATGAATCGATTTTGATGATTCTTTTTTTATTTGATAGGTCTTACTTCAGAGGTCGTACTTACTTTTAGTAGGTAGTACTTTTTGAGAAAATTGACAAAAACCAAAATATGTACCCATGTTCGTTAAATATATAGATTTGGCGCAAAATGGCGCAAAGATGGGGGTTGAAATCGTAAAAATATAAAAACTTCAATAATTTCGAAACTTACTAATATAAAGGTTGGTGTTACTTCTTTGCAAATAAGTTGATGATAAATTGGCTGATGTTTAGTAACTAAGTTGCAATGTCAAATCAGATTCACACTTGTAGTCTGTGTCTTTGTTTGTCGTATGTATTGTATACAAGAGAAGAGAATGCCTTTTCACGAAGGTACGTGTATGTAGCTAAGTAAAGCAGTAAATACATAAATATATTAGTGCTTGATCTGATATTTCCTTATAATCTTTTTTTAAGTCGGCCTTAAAAAAAAAATTTTTTGTTAAATTGTCCAAAAATGTGGCGGACCCCCTTATACAGGATGGAACAGATCGAGGGACTTTTATGCAAACAGGTAATTGTTCAGACTGAGTACTTAATTTTTCACCAATGAACTATGTCAATATTTCTATCCTTTTTTGAGATACAGTTTGTTAAACATTAGTATAAAAGTCTGCACATATCAACCCTAGCATCTTTTGAACATTGCTTAAGTTAGACAGGTGTCAATTTAAAATGTAAATAAAACCTTTGAATTAGTAGGGTTGTCACTGATATTAAAATATTTTATTTTGATGACTTTTTTTAATTTTAAATCCAGCTTTACATTTATAATAGGTCGATTGTAGATCTCTCAGATGACACTATCCTGTCAGCCCAGTCTTTAGAAATGTTCCACCCTGTATATCCTGGTGGACAGTGAAATAAAGCTTTATACTATTACCAAACCAAATGGATTACTAGTTAAACCCTAAGTCCCCTGAATTAATCTAATCCTAATTTGCATAGTTAGAAGGCTAGAGCCACCAAGTTACCGAGCAACTAACCGACTCAACTTGTCACTAAATAATCTATTCAGTTGTGAAGGCTCCTTATCCGGTCATAACTAGGGATGCGACTTAGCACCAGAAAAATCGATTATGAAATAATCGATTCTTTTTCCCAACAATAAAATCGATAATAATTATAAGAAACGGTTTAAACTAACGTAAAAATTGTCAGGAACGGCCCGACATGTTTCGAACTCAATTGGAGCTCTTCATCAGGGGTAGCTATCCGTGCTGCTACGCGACTCGCGGCCCACGATTTTTACGCGATTCACAGCCCACTGATGAAAAGCTCCACATGGGACAATTTTTACGTGAGTTTAAACCGTTTTTTATAATTATTAAAGATGTCTCACGATAGTTTTAATAACATTAATAAAATCGATTATTAAATAATCGATATTTGTATGAAAAATAATCGATTTAGTATCATTAATCGTTTTTTTTCCATCTTTGCCATTTTTGCCATTTAGTGACTGGCAACCATTGACAAGCTACTGTTTACTTGTTTAGCTTTTTTCATTTCATTGTTGCAGGTAATTGTAGGAACTACTAAAAAAATCGTTTGTGAGAAAATAAATCGATTTTTTGTAATATGCAAATCGATTAATAAAACGATTTTTTATCTTAAATAATCGATTTTTAATCGATTGTTCCTATAATCGATTATACTTTCACATTCCTATTCAAAACTGCTAAGATTGTTTTAGACATTTTTCTCTATGATAGAACATGTTTCTTAACATTTTATCAAAGCTACATTTGTAAGCGTAGTTACCTACTAAGAGCTAAAATATACAAATTAATACGCTCTGTTAAAAATATTTATAGTACATGCAGTCGCAATGAATACCAGTATAAGCCTACTACATGTTTGTGATACAACGCCTCGTTTATAGGTACTTTTTGTTACCGGCTGAAACTTTTTAAATCTAAAGTTTAATTTAACAGACCGTTAAACTGAGTGTTGCTGTCAGCGTAGCTTCATTAACTGCGTGTTAACCCCTTTTAACCCGTTTTCTCTTGGGTCAGAGCTAGCAAACAACAAAGTAAAGGGTTAGAAGGTAGAAATTGCATGCACAAAAAACATAACGCTCTTTTTTGCTTTCCGTATCCAAAGGGTAAAAACGGGACCCTATTACTAAACCTCCGCTTGTCCGTTCGTCTGTCTGTTCGTCTGTCGACAGACTGTACCTCACGAACCGTGATAGTTAGTTGAAATTTTCACAGACACACACTATAACAATAACCACAAAAAAATAGAATAAAATAAATATTTACGGGGGCTCCCATCCCATACAAGTCATACAACAAACGGGATAGGTTGCGTTAACTTTGCACCACATTTATATCCGGCGCCATACATACCAGGTGCAAACTTAAGTTAACCGGCCAGTTAAGATGGGATAAGTGTTTGTATGGAACCCTCGGTGCGCGAGTCCGACTCGCACTTGGCCGGTTTTGTTTTTTCTTTTTCGGTTGGCGTAGTGGTCGTGCAGGCCGCTGACTGAGCCGACGGTCCTGGGTTCGAATCCCGGCAAGGGCAAGTATTTGTGTGATGAACTCGAATATTTGTTCCTGGGTAAGATAGTCCCTTAACATTAATTTATTATTTCAAAAAAATATCGAGAGGATTGATATCAAAATAATTACAAAGTCAAATTAATTTATTTAATGTTTTCCTGATACGACTCATAATTGGAATTATGTTAAAGTAAGTCGCGTAGAATAAGTAATTGCTTAGCTCATTATAATTATGATTAAAAAAATTGTACGCCTGAGACAACCTTCATGTACAATATTTTCCATGTTATAGTTGCCGGCAAACTTTTAGAACAAAAATGGCAGATCTGCGCATGTACATTTGTACGTAAATCGGCTACTGCGCAGTCAAGGTTACGCTCTAAAAGTTTGCCGGCAACTATGACATGTACAATATTTTTCACGTTATAGTTGCCGGCAAACTTTTAGAACAAAAATGGCGGATCTGCGCATGTACATTTGTACGTAAATCGGCTACTGCGCAGTCAAGGTTACGCTCTAAAAGTTTGCCGGCAACTATGACATGTACAATATTTTTCACGTTATAGTTGCCGGCAAACTTTTAGAACAAAAATGGCGGATCTGCGCATGTACATTCGTACGTAAATCAGCTACTGCGCAGTCAAGGTTATGCTGTTAAAGTTTACCGGCAACTATAACATGTACAATATTTTCCACGTTATAGTTGCCGGCAAACTTTTAGAGCCAAAATGGCGGATCTGCGCATGTACATTGGTACGTAAATCAGGTACTGCGCAGTCAAGGTTATGCTATAAAAGTTTGCCGGCAACTATAACATGTACAATATTTTCCACGTTATAGTTGCCGGCAAACTTTTAGAACAAAAATGGCAGATCTGCGCATGTACATTTGTACGTAAATCGGCTACTGCACAATCAAGGTTACGCTCTAAAAGTTTGCCGGCAGCTGAACCTACCTATGCTTAAAAAAATAAATATAATATATCTTTTTCTTTATCTGAGGTCTAGAGCTCACCGGGCCAAGTATAATGTGCCTTAAATAAACTGTAAGTTATAGTGAACTATTAAGATGTGTAGACAGTTTGTGTAGTGAGTGTACTAAATAGTGGACAATGTACGGAGTGGTGGCGGGGCAGAAGGAGGGAGCGAGAAAGGCCAGGACCCAACACAAGGAGCAGGTAAGGAAAGAAAGAAAGAAAGAAAGAAATACATTTATTCATGACGTGACCATAATACATAATTAATTACATAGAGAGAAGTGTGACAGAAGTGATAAAAAATAAGGATAAGGAAACTAAGGACGTATTTTAATTTCTATTTTTGTTTTCATATTCACACTAGCTGCGCCCCGCAAATCGCGCGGGAACACTACATTTTTTCGGAATAAAAAGTATAATAGCCTATGTGTTAATCCAGACTGTCAGCTACGTTTATACCATATTTTATTGGAGCGGAGCGAGCGAAGCTCCCATGGATCGACTCGAATGGACTTTGTAACAATGCGCAGATCTCAGCGAGTTCTCAACCGATTTTAGAAATTTTTGTTTTAAAATGCACAAATAAAATTTCGCTAGGTTGTGACGAAGAGAAAATTTCGAAAAAAAAAAAAAACTCCGCTCCAATCTATGGTGCAAGCTTAGCCGGTGGCTGACTCTGCATCGACCTAGTTGGAGCGAAGCTCCCATGGATCGACTCGAATGGACCTTGTGACAATGCGCAGATCTCAGTGAGTTCTCAACCGATTTTAGAAATTTTTGTTTTAAAATGCACAATTTAAATTTCGCTAGGTCGTGACGTAGAGAAAATTTCGAAAAAAAAAAAAAAACTCTGCTCCAATCTATGGTGCAAGCTTAGCCGGTGGCTGACTCTGCATCGACCTAGTTAAAATTGGTTCAGCCGTTTAAGTGTAAACTAGTAACAAACATACACATAAACACATGCACAAACTTTCGCCTTTATAATGTTAGAGTGACGTTTTTACCCCCGACGAAAAAAGAAGGGTCAGATCAACATGTGTATCTGTGTATTTGTGCATCTGTGTGTCTGTCTGTGGCATCATAACCCCGAAACAGATGGATATTTATATTATACTAGCTTTTGCCCGCAACTACGTCCGCGTGGAACTTGGAAGTATGAAAGCAACCTCGTACGATAGATATCCACCTTATTTAATAAAAGGGATTATTAAAAGCGCCTAAGCAAATGTAAGAGCAATTGTGCTTTTGGTGTAATCATTACACTTCCTAGAGGGTCATAAATGTCATCATGAATTACTTACTCACTTTTCAATCTTTTTAGGGATAATTTCCAGGATGAAAACTATCCTACGCCCTTCCTCGGATCTTAAACTATCTCCATGCCAAATTTCATCAAAATCGATTCAGCGGATTAAGCGTGAAGAGGTAACAGACAGACACTTTCGCATTTATTATATTAGTATGGATTTCTGATATTTCTTTCTGATATGCAACTGTACACAATTAGGCCTGAAAACACTCATATGATCCTATTATGTAAACTTTTATTGGTGTCGTGTCCATAAAACTATTACTTACTGTATTGTATTGCATTGCATTGCATTACAATGTATTGTATAAAACTCGTCTTCGGCTCGTTTCGTAAAACCAAACTCCTTTTTTAAGCCTCTCATTATGTAACAGTTGCAGACACTAATATAACGATAAATCTGGGCAGTGTTAGATAAATTCTATGTCTATCTTATCCATTTCTAAACGTGCGACGGTAAGGGCATTATTTTTAACAAACGATAAACTACATCATGCTACCAGGTGTGATAAGATAAATTAAATTACCTATATTAAATTTAGTTTAAAGTAGATAACCTAGATAACCTAGGTACTTACATTAAAATTTAGTGAATATATTTTCAACTAGCTTTTGCCCGCGACTACGTACGCGTGGAACTTGATAAAAGGGATTATTAAAAGCGCCTAAGCAAATGTAAGAGCAATTGTGCTTTTGGTCTAATAATTACATTTCCTACAGGGTCACCGCACCCCAACTGAAATGTTCACTCACTTTTCAATATTTTTAGGCATAATTTCCAGGATGAAAACTACGAGTATCCTATGTCCTTCCTCGGATCTTAAACTATCTCGATGCCAAATTTCATCAAAATCGATTCAGCGGTTTAAGCGTGAAGAGGTAACAGACAGACAGACACACTTTCGCATTTATAATACTAGCCGTGCCCCGCGGTGTTACCCGCTCATCCCACGGGAACACTAAATTTATTCGGGATGAAAAGTATCCTATGTCCTTCCCCGGGACTGAAACTATCTATATATACCAAATTTCATCTAAATCGGTTCAGCGGTTTAAGCGTGAAGAGGTAACAGACAGACACACTTTCGCATTTATAATATTAGTATGGATTAGTATGGATTTCAATGTCAAACATTTAATTTCATTCTACGACTAAAAGAAGCACACAACTTCATTCGCGTATTTATTTTAAGCCGTAGTCGGGTATAAAAAAAGTGTCCTTCTTTGGCTGTTCAGCTATCCCTATACCGATATTGGTTAAACTTTGTCCAGCCGTTTCTTTATGATGCGAGGACAAAGAAAATTATGACAATAGATGGCGCCAGTTTAGCATGGCGCCGTGCGGCATACAAAACTAATGACGATCCTGTATCACGCTATTAAGATTTCTAACTCACGAAATTATGAACCCTCCCCATAGAGACGACGCGTTTGGCTCGGTTTGTAGACCGCCTACTGAACCGGCGGTCCCGGGTTCGAATCCCGGCCAGGGCAAATATTTGTGTGATGAACTCGAATATTTGTGCTTGGGTCGTGGTTGTTCTATGTATTTAAGTACTAGCTGAGCCCCGCGGTGTTACCCGCTCATCCCACGGGAACACTAAATTTATTCGGGATGAAAAGTATCCTATGTCCTTTCCCGGGTCTCAAACTATCTCCATACCAAATTTCATTTAAGTCGGTTCAGCGGTTTAAACGTGAAGAGGTAACATACAGACAGACAGACAGACACACTTTCGCATTTATAATATTAGTATGGATATATTTATCTATAAAATTACGTATATCGTTGTCTAGTACCCATAACACAAGCCTTCTTGAGCTTAATTTGGGACTAGATTGATTTGTGTGAGATTGTCTGATATTTATTTATTTATTATTTATAGGAAAAATATTTTCAATGCAAATTCAGAATGTTATACCTAATACTCGTAGTACAAATATTTATGTAAAATATGTTTTCTTTAAACGTCCCTTTTTAAGGTTCCGTACCCAAAGGCAAAAAATACTGGACCCTATTACTAAGACTCCGCTGTCCGTCTGTCTGTCTGTCTGTCCGTCCGTCAGCAGGCAGTATCTCATGAACCGTGATAGCTATAGTATAGCTATCACGGTTTCAACTGTATAGCTGCTATACAGTTGAAATTGTCACACATGATGTATTTCTATTGCCGCTAAAACAACAAATACTAAAAATAAAATAAAATAAATATTTAAGGGGGGCTCCCATACAACAAACTTGTTAAAGATTATGGTACGGCACCCTTCATGCGCGAGTCGGACTCGCACTTGCCCAATTTTTTGGAATTTGCTTATACGAAAGTTATTGATATCCAACCAGCAAAATGGCCATATATCAAAATCCCGCGGCTGTTCTGTTCGAATTGGGAATGACTGACATTCGCATCCTTCTGATTTATTGCCACACAGTGCGGCATGAATTTTAACTACGACTTCATCAAACTATCGGGTTTCCGCAGTAATTGTGTGTATGTAAACACTGTATTGTATAACTACATTTTAACTTTTCCCTATTAGGGATCTCTTCCTGTTAATCTTAGAGCAATTGACGGAATAGCTATTTGAAGAAAATAGGCAAACTACACTGCGTACAAACGAGATATCGAAATATGCTTAATAAAACGATGAGTAGCTAAACTAAGTAATAAGATGCGGTTTTTTTTTATAGAAAGTGTTTCAAAAGGAAGGTTTATATGTATAATACATGCATAATTTATCAGCATTGCACCCGTGCGAAGCCGGGGCGGGTCGCTAGTAGATAAATGCGTTTGAAATATTTATGAAAAGTGACAGACAAACCTACCCTACCTGACCTAACCAGCCTAAAACTGTGCTACAAGTGATTGGGTGGCAGGTGTTCGTTTTAACTTTTAATTTTTACGATGTAAATATTATAGCCAAATTTATACGAGTATACATATATATTTTTACCATTTTTTGTATGTATTATTTAAACAGAATCTATAAGAATTTTACGACACCGAGGTTTGAACCCGGGTTTAGGGTTAGTATAGGACCTCCCTTACGGACTATATGGATTTACTAGTATATCCTTTTTTATAGTAGTCGAGTAATCAAAAATTTAAAACACCCCCCCGTACAAGCTGGCCATCATGAGACACTCAGTCAATGATGTAAAAAATCCTACTAAAACTGAAAATGACTACAAAATTTGAAATTCTTAGCTTCAATATTGTCTGAGATCTTCTGATCTGAACCGACACGGCTCGCTATCCCTGTTCCTAAATTGGTTCAAATCCATCCAGAAATTTGGAGTGATGAATAAACAAAGATATTTCGAGATAAATAAACAAACCAACGTGCATAAACATAGCTGTAAACCAGCTTTTGCGTAGATTGACTGAGGGCTGTGCATTTTTTACAACAATCTTAACGCCGGAACACATCGTAAATCAAGAAATATACGTACATCGAAATTTATTACTTTCACCTTCTTCAACGCAGAAATGGAACTACGAATTGACATATTTTTGGGTAAAAATAGAATATATATAGGAAAGTGAAATAGTTTTCCTCTGACTTCAAAAAGAGGAAGCTCTCAAAGAGCAGCCCCAATGCGATAGATAAGTTAAATGGTCAAATACAAATAAATCAATTAAAGCATTGAATAAAAGGGAAAAGTAAAAATAACATGAAATTAAATTAAAATTATACAATTCAAGGTTCATTAGCAAATGTTAACAGGCAATACCATTTCTAAAAATACATGTTATTACAATGATATAATATGTATTACGTTGATAACTTAAAAATTAAAACTTAAGAATACAAAAATTAAAATAATGAAAAACAAAGTCGATCAGCAAATTTCAAGGTAGTTTTATTAAAATTCCATATCAACAATTTATAAAATAGGTAAAAATTATTTTCCTACTGACCATTTTTATTACGATGAGGCACAAATTCGCAGGATAAGGAAAATGGGCATTTTTTTTTCCATATCTGGTGTTCGGGACAGAAGAGGTATAAAATAATCTTACACAAATCGACCTATTCCCAAACTAAGCAAAGCTTGTACTATGGGTACTAGACGACGAAATACATAGGTAACATCTATGCATCCAAGTGCATCATACAAATGTTTGCCCCGCCGGGATTCGAACCCAGGACCGCCGGCTCAGTAGGCAGGTGCACTACAAACAGCGCGCGTCGTCAAAACCACAAATCTATGACACTCAAATGCGACTCACGCTTGTCCGAGTTCTTTTGCAAAGTAATGAAGTGATGCCGATATTCAATGGGTTGCATCTCCGTGATTTATAGGCTTGCGCAGTGGGTGCGGAAAACCGATAAATTTCAATAACCGAAGGCATGTAGTCTGTTTTTTAGGGTTCCGTACACAAAGGGTGTGGTGCTGGCGAAGGATGGAGGGAATAAGCTGGACGGAAAGAGTAGTAATGATGAGAGTAGTAGTAGTAGTAGTAGTAGTAGTAATGAGGAAGTATTGGAAAGGGTAAAGGAGAAGAGACATATACTTCATACAATAGAAACTCGAAGAGGGAAAATGATAGGTCATTTGATACGACAGTTGAAATTTTCAGATGATGTTTTTCTGTTGCCGCTATAATAACAAATACTAAAAACGGAATAAAATAAATATTGAAGTGGGGGTATACAACAAACATGATAGGTTGCGTTAACTTTGCGCCTCATTTGCATCCGGCGCCATACGGTGCCAACTTAAGTTAAGTTTATTTTTGAAGGTGTTTTTTTTGAGTTCCTCAAAAGGAAAAAAACGGAACTCTTGTAATATCACTTTTTTGTCCGTACCCAAGCAAAAATATTCGTGTTCATCACACAAATATTTGCCCTGGCCGGGATTCGAACCCGTGCCCGCTGGCTCAGTAGGCAGGTGTCTACACTACGCCAACCGGTATAGCAACTGCATTGTAAAATCATCCCGTAGATGATGTTGCAAATATTCAACAGCGGTTGAATCTCTTTGATGCATGGTTCACATTGTGTGGAAACTGGAATCACTGAATTTTAATAACTGAAACCTCATTCGAGACTCTGCATTGTGAACCTTATGAGTGAGGGTGACGGTGTATATATCACCTATTCATTTTCCTGATTTTTGCACCGCCTAAACACAAAATAATTTTTCAAGTTCTCCACTATACAAAGGTTGTCTGGAAGAGATCGCTCTCCAGCGATAAGACTGCGTGTTGTTTACCTCTAATTGTAATTTCTTGTGTTCTATTTCTCCTGTATGTTTTATGTTTTATGTGGTGTACTTGTATTGTATTGTATTCTTTTGTCACTTATTAAACCTATGATACTTAATCACAACCGTATATACCAGGTGTGGATTTTAAAAACTGACCAAGTGCGAGTCTGGCTCGCGCACCGAGGGTTCCGTACGAACTATGAAAGCACTGCATATTGCTCGAACGAAATGATAAACTGTATTGAGCGACAAACTTAACTTTACCGTTGGAAAACCGTTTAAATAAAGACTATATTCTACGTAAAACAACATTCCTAAAGTTACGTATACAAGTTTCGACAAATTACTTTCATTTGAAACTAAAATATCTCTTATTTTGGATCTGTGAATATACGGTTTACAGTGGAACATGAAATCTAGCTCTGCGGCATTCGCGGGCAGAATCCTAATGAGTCCTGAGAGCGGAACACAAACGCAGTCGATTTGCAGTTTGTGTATGTGGTACCTAGATTTGGAGAGCACTGAAACTAATTTCAGTTCCGCAAGTCGTCACTGGCAACACTGGTTGAAGAGTTTTGTTTACAATGAAAACTGGAAATAACGGCTCTGGCATCTGGTTCGGTGGTCCAGTTGGTAGGACGCCCGTGTTGGCCCGGAAAGCCGTTGGAGACGCAGGTTCGAATCCTGCCTGAGCCGTTAAATTTTAAAATTTTTCGCTTCATTGACACATTTGGTTTACGTTAGCAGACGTTACTGGTTTAATAAGACTTTCGTCTTGAGACACGACCACGCACCGGACGATGCAACGTGGGTCCTGACAAGGTGGACTGTTGACCTGGTGAAGGTCGCTGGAGTCCGCTGAATGCGGGCGGCGCAGGATTGGTCATGGTAGCGTTCTCTGGGGGAGGCCTATGTCCAGTAGGGAACGTCTTTAGGCTATCCCATCTTAATTGAGTTAAGTTTGCACCTGCAATGTATGGCGCCGCTTACAAACGAGGTGCAAACTTAACGTAACCGAGTTCCCCAAATATGATGTTTGACAAGGACTATATTTTTTATGATTTTATTACAAATGTATAGTTTTCAGATTTTTCTAAGTATTTGTAGTATGTAACGATATTACTTGCAAAATTTCATAGTTCTAGGCCATCGGAAAGTACCCTATCATTTTGATTCCCTTGAGTGTCGAAATTTACGTTTTTTGCGACGTAAACGGCCGTATCTTTTTTTCACGTTAACGTAGAAGATTGATTTTTTCATAGCTTCAAGGGACTGTAAACTTGAGTATATAGTGTTAATTTTAACTTGATAAATCTACGCGTTCTCGAGGTCTTAACAGACAGACAGGCGGACGGACAACAAAGTGATCCTACCAGGGTTCCGTTTTTTCCGATTGAGGTACGGAACCCTAAAAAGGGCAGTGGCTTTTCCTCTTAAATACGGCGTGTAAACTGGCACAGGCTATAATTCGTGGCATTCTGAGCATATGGCGCAGAAATAACAGAACGGTGGTGTTGTTGGCGGAAAATAACTGCCCTGCGAATGTGCTTAGATGTTGTTCATTTAAGAGACCTTATTCCTTTTAAAATGCTGATTGTTTTAGACATTTTTCTCTATTATCAAACATTTTTCTTAACATAATATTGATGTTACTACCTAGAACAGGGCTATTGGGGTTTATTGATATAAATTTGAAACCTATAGTTTGTTTCTAAAACTACTCGAAATTGACAAAATTAACGAGAAAAATTAGTTTTTTCAACTTATTTTCGACTGCACGCAATAAAATCATGAAATAGCTACGTTACTACCTAGAACTCGGAAAAGTATTTTCCAATTCAAAAAGTTGGTTGAAATTACCAATATATTTGTCATAATATGCAAAAAATAAATTTTAAAAGGAATAAGGCCTCTTAAAACTAAGCACATTTGGAGAGCAATTATTTTACCCACTATACAGGATGACTTGACATTGGCAATACAAAACACTTGATTGTGGCTCGGTCAATGGTAAATAATAAGTATATAACATTAAAATTAGCTAGCAATTTGAAGTACTTTAAACCTCTTTGTTTTAAATCATAGTGGGTAACCGCATAAAGCCTAAAAATTGGGTACTTAAAATCTTAATTATAACAAACTTTTGATTACTTTAGAGGCATGAGACTCAGTACGGGGTTCACATTAGGGTATGTGTGCAAAAAAATAATAATTAAGGTAATAGCAATTTGAAGTCAGCCTGTATACGTGAACAGTGCACTTAATTTTTCTCAATGTTTACAATGAAGCGAAAAACAAACAACAAATATTTTGTTTACGTTAGCAGACGTTACTGCTTTAATAAAAATAATTGAATTTTTCTCTTTGATTTTTTAATGTGGTCTTGTGAAATACCTAATTTAGCGAATAAAAAATATACCAGTGTTTCAAGATGAGGCCTACTGAAGAAAATGAAGCGACGCTAAGAAAACTCCCAGAACACATCACCATTAAAATATATATAATTATTTTTACAACAAAAACTCTAGATAAAAGGGTTGCCTGAGTGTGCGAAGCGAACGAAGCAACTCAGTTTCAGCTTCCGCAACAATTCTTTCGTAAATCTGTTTATCCGATTGTCCGGAATTCGGGCTGTTCACGCCTACAGCTTCGATAGGCATTAACATTTTTTTTGTCAAACACTGATCGTTTCAAATTTTTCATAATGGCGGAGATATGGGGGTTCAAAATCAAAATCAAAATATGAATTAAGGTTAAATACAAGCATCACAGTAAATTAAAAATAGAATGTCAATTCACAATACAACACAATACAATACAACAATACTTTATTGGACACCAATAAAAGTTTTCAGAAGGAAACAAGACAAATACAATTTATAAATAACGGTAGACAACAGGCGGTCTGATCGCTAAAAAGCGACAACCAACTTCCAGACAACCTTTTGGCAGTGAAATTGATGAAAAATTTAAGATAATACAATATTTAACTTAATATTCGGGCCGTTCCTGACAATTTTAACGTGAATTTAAACAGTTTTTATAATTATTGAAGATGTCTCACGATAGTTTTAATAATATTAATGCAGTATACAACACGGGCCGCACATGTTTATGGACACATTACCTCACATTACTCAAAATAAATGTCGTATAAATCGTAAGTAGAATTTACAAAGGAGAGGTTCGGTGTACACGAGGGATATCAAAATTAGACAGATGGCTTAGGGAAGATTTGTTACGTGATTTATTGTTAAATTTGTTTTATTTTGATAAATAAAAATATCATTTCAAATGATCGCATAATATGTTGTCCTTAATGTCTGTCGGTTCTTAGCAATGGGCCGATGTTTTTTTTAAATTTTGAATTTAGATTATTATAATTTGTAATCTACTAGCGACCCGCCCCGGCTTCGCACCGGTGCAATGCTATATTATGCATGTGTTATACATATAAACCTTCCTCTTGAATCACTCTATCTATTTAAAAAAACCGCATCAAAATCCGTGGCGTAGTTTTAAAGATCTAAGCATACATAGGGACAGACAGACAGCAGAAAGCGACTTTGATTTATACTACGTAGTGATGTACTTGGGTCATTGTCAGTTCAAAAAACAAAATTTGTCTCTTCGGTGTCCAATATTTAACAGCGTATGTGCATAGAAGTTATGTTTTTAACACGCAAGTCCATAGAAAGGGAAACTTCGTTCATGGTAAATATAATTTTCATCGGAAAACTAGGCCTAAAGTCCTTAACTTTGTACGTGTCCACCGAAAAGACGCGAACCTAAATCTGACAATGACCCACTTAATAGATTTAGGTTCCCCCTGTTTTGGCATAATATTTTTAGTCATAATTTTGCATGGCATAATCTATGTAGGCAGAATTGACTTTCCGCATAAACTGTTTTGGCATAATCAAGATTCGCATATTTTGATTACGCAGATATTCATTTGTCATAAATTTATTTCGCATATTTTTGTTCGTCCGAATCATGTCTACGCATAAAATAACTAGGCATAATTTCATTTGTCATATTTTATTTGCGCATATTATTGTTTGTCCGAATCATGTGTGGAAAGGATTTATAAAGGCAATTGCTGCTAATTTAAGATTAGTTTAAGGAAATAATGGTAATTTTAATTAGCATGTTATACTTTTGCAACTGTTTTTGTTAAGTATATTTAATGTTAAAAATAAAACCTTGTTATTCATGCCTTCATATTTTTTATTCATCAGTTTACTAATAAACTAACCTAACGTAACCTACTTTTCTGCTAGCAGTTCGTTTTTTTGAGGGACGCAATTCTAACCTAACCTAACCTACTTTTCTGCTAGCTGATTCGTTTTTGCGAGGGACGCAGTTCTAACCTAACCTAACCTACTTTTCTGCTAGCAGTTTGTTTTTTTGAGGGACGAAGTTCTAACCTAACCTACTTTTCTGCTAGCAGTTCGTTTTTGCGAGGGACGTAGTTTTAACCTTTTTTTTTTTTTTTTTTTTTTTTTTTTTTTTTACATGGAGAAATCCTCATTGGATCCCCGCTCTACGGGGAAGAGCGTGGGTATGTCGGACTCTACTGAGAAGCAGTAGCCTACCGACTAAAACTCCATGGTATGCCCACTCGCGGCAATGGTAGGGGTGACACGGGATCGCGAACATGTCACCGCGAACACCCCCTGCCGCTGACAGCCGAAGCCGTCCCCTCCCTGGTGGAAGGCCAAAAAGCCCCACCGCGTCAGACGCATGCGGGGCGACACCTCACGCATCCGACGTACCCTCACCGAGGACCTCCACGCCGGGAGAGCGGCGAACGACCCCGTGATCGCCCTCTCAGGTCCTGCGTGTAGTGGGGATGCCTTCAGGGAAAACGTCCCCTCCAGCTACGCCACCACTACACCCGCCCCATATTCAGACGTGGACTCTGCTGCTGCAGAGCCACACGCTGAGGGGCCCTCTGGAAGCCGGGACCGCCACCGACACACGGTGCTTCGGTCCCAGCCTCCTGGCCATGGGAGGACAAAAGCCCCTACCCCATGGCACCCTCTCCAACGTAGTTTTAACCTAACCTAACCTACTTTTCTGCTAGCAGTTTGTTTTTTTGAGGGACGAAGTTCTAACCTAACCTAACCTACTTTTCTGCTAGTAGCAGTTCGTTTTTGCGAGGGACGTAGTTCTAACCTAACCTAATCTAACCTACTTTTCTGCTAGCAGTTCGTTTTTTTTGAGGGACACAATTCTAACCTAACCTAACCCACTTTTCTGCTAGCTGATCGTATTTGCGAGGGACGTAGTTTTAACCTAACCTAACCTACTTTTCTGCTAGCAGTTTGTTTTTTTGAGGGACGAAGTTCTAACCTAACCTAACCTACTTTTCTGCTAGCAGTTCGTTTTTGCGAGGGACGTAGTTCTAACCTAACCTAACCTACTTTTCTGCTAGCAGTTCGTTTTTTTTGAGGGACGCAATTCTAACCTAACCTAACGTACTTTTCTGCTAGCTGATCGTTTTTGCGAGGGATTCAGTTATAATCTAACCTAACAGCTGCTTTTCTTGTAGCAATTTAAGTATGCCATGATAGATTCGGACAAAAGATAATATGCCAAATACCACTATGCTAAACCAAATTATTCGTAAATATAATCGGCCTAAACAATAGTATGCGAATACAATTTCGGGCAAACACATTTTCGGTAAGTTAGAACTTATGCCAAATAAGGTTTCTGCCACATTACCATTCGTCGAAAACTTAATATGCCAAGTCTGTTATGCTAAAACAGTTTCGGACAAACAAAAGTATGCGACATAGAGGGAACCCATAGATTTAATATACATAAAACGGGGACCCGCAGCGACATTTTTTGTTTACTTCCGACGGGGGTTGCCAGTTTGCCAAATCGAATAGCCGGACAATCCAGCCAGTTTTGCCGGACGTTTGGGTAAAAAGACCGGACACCCTACATTATTGAGGATTTTGTGTCGACTCTCTTGCGGTCGGCCACGCTCGGTGCTTGTTTGCGAAATGTAAAAAGCCTAACGAAAGCCAGACACCGTTTATTTTTGCCGGACACGCGTCAAAAAGCCTAGCTATGTCCGGCTTTATCCGGACAACATGTTATATAAACTTATATCACCCCTGTCATTTACATATTTTGAGTTTCCTGTATCTCACTTGACGTACGTACACATAGGATTGTTTGTATACATATATATAGCAGTGTCCGCCCGGCCCAGGGATAGTGGCGCTCCAAACAGCTTTCATATGGCAATAATGTGCATACGTCATATATTTGCATTATTAAACGTCTCTAGCGATTTGTCAAGGATTTGACATTAACCAAATTCAAAACATTGTTTACCGGAATGATCCTTTGTTCTTCTTGCGAAATACTTGACTTTCATCACTGTGGATAGTTTTGGCTTTATTATGCAAAAAATTCTTGAATTTTGCGGAATATTTAGTCCTGCGGAATATCAAGGTTCAGCAACGATATAAATATGTAAGTACGGAACCCTCGGTGGGCGAGTCCGACTCACACTTGTCTGGTTTTCAGAGGCCGAATTCACTTCGGTTTGTTTAACTTAACAAACACCATTGTTCACAAACTGCTTCCTTGAAATTAAAGGTGTCAAAAGTGCAGACCGCTTTTGAGAAAAATGCCGAAAGAAACTCAACAGTAAGTATGATTATTCATAAATCCTTAAATCAATTACATTCATGTTATAACTAATAGAATAGCTTAAAAATAACGAAATGGTTTACAACAATATAATAATAGGTGCACTATTAGAAAGAAAGAAAGGAGAAATACATTTATTCGTGACGTGATCTTAAAACACAATTAGGTACATAGCAATGATAAAAATAAAAACAATAGGCAACTTAACAGAAGAAAAACACAAGTGAAAAAAAATACATAACTATAGGCAGACTAATCGTTAAAGAGTGATTGCTTCCACACAAACTCGATATGATAGAAACAGTAGGTAAATTATCTCCAAGCTCAGAATACCGTACTTTCTATCTGCTCTGCAGTTGGCAACAAAAAAAGCCAAACTGCTGATTGGAACCGCCGTATCCAATAATGTAGAATGTTGAACCCGTTTCATAGGCCGAGAGCTAGGTGACCATACCCTCCTCTTATTAAATAAACAACTTTAAACGGATTATATACTATTAAATACAGTTATAGCCTCACAAGGGTTGATCCTGCCTAGAACAGTGGCGCAACAACGGAATACTATTTATTTGATAATTCCCGATTTTCGCAACCCTAGCCTACAATCATTAACATTCCATTTTCAATTTTAATGGTGTCATTTGACACTAAACTTAAGTAGGTACAAAGTATTAAGGTGGTTTTCTACCGGCGAGGCGTGGCGGGGCGTGGATGGGCGAGAATTGAAATTAGTACGGCAAATTTTCAATCCCCGCGACGCGCATCTTCGGTGGAAATAGTAAGGCGACGCGTGGATGCGTGGGGCTTGAATTGAAATATTTGTTTGTGTAAAAATGAACCTTATTGCTTTTAATATAGGGTAGAGATTAAATCTGATTTTTCCACCGGCTAAACGGGAAGACGAGTGGCGAGGCGTGGAGTGACGGGACGGGGCGGGAATTTTAATTTGTATTGCATTTTTTCAATCCCCTCCCAGCGCATCTTCGGTCGGTGGAAATAGTAGGAATTGGAGAGGATGTAAGGTGCGGGACATGAATTGAAATATTTGTTGGTGTAAAAATGAACCGTCTTGCTTTCGTCAGATTATAAATTAATTAACAGAAAAACCGCTTCACGCGATCGATAGGCGTTTTGTTGTTCGTTACCGCTGCTGTTTAGGTCTTGATTTTCTTTTTACACTGAATAAAAATAGTAGATTTATTTGATAGTAGGTGGCTTTGTGGTAATAAAAAAATCATTAAGAGTACATTCTCGGTAAAAAAAAGATTGTTTGAAATAAGTATTTTAAATTTTAAATAGTATTTTTTCTGACCTTATACAAACAACTAGTTTTTCTATAGTACTGACAGCTTTTCTGTAGTTGGTATCTTTTTTTTTAATGTAGGTTTCAATCATGGCATGTACCTCATACAACCTTTGTCTTGACGAGTGGACGACGCGTCGTACATTTTTTGAAATTAAACCTGTTAAATATGACATAGGGCTTAAATTTCAATATTTAGCATAGAATCGAGTCGCCGTTGAGTTGTTATAATGTGCGAAGACCTTAATGTCAACCGCGAGCTGGGCCAGGCACGCGAGGGCTCGCGTGGGCTCGCGCGGGCTCGCGAGGTCCCGCGCGGGCTCGCGATAGCTATTAATGCCAATCTTTAGTGGAAAAGGGTCAGCGCGATTTCAATTCTCGCCCATCCACGCCCCGCCACGCCTCGCCGGTGGAAAACCACCTTTACGTTAGCTTCTGTGTATGTACAAAATCCCTTATGCTCTTTTTACTGTATATATTATTTTTATGGCTTTTTAGTCTAATGGCGCTAAATAGACTATACAAAACCACACAGTAGTACTGTTTTTTTTAATGAGATCGTACACAACGCCAACCGAAAGACGATACATCACGTACTCGTATTTATTACATAATTCGAGCTATTCGAGTGTTTATTCAATGCGTCTTAGGTGTGTACTTTGGAAATGACGTAAAATACTTGGTGGACATGAAGTACCCAATTAATTATTATTATTTTTTTTATTTTTTATTTCGCTACCCAAAGGTTGTCTGGAAGAGATCGCTCTTTAGCGATAAGACCGCCTGTTGTTTACCTCTCTTGAATGTTACTTGTAATTTGTTTGTATTTATTTCCTGTTGAGGTGTGCAATAAAGAATATTCTATTCCATTCTATTCTATTCTATTCTACCCCGAATGGTTGTGGTAATTAACGACTTTCTAGCTAGAATATGTGTGTGTTACGGAGGTGTCTTACTGTTTGCACGAAGCTGTGTTTGAACACCTCTTTAACACACATAATGTAGAAACGTTCAATCCTGGTATTTTATTAGGCAGGGTTACCGTCAGTCGCCTCTCAGCCTATGAAAAATAACTAGGTATAGATAACTCTGGTCCAGATCCTGGCGCGAATGGGCACTAAGCCTCGGCTCCTTATCTGGGATGTCTAGACATTTTGAAATGTGGAAGGAGCTGTTGTCATAACAAATGTGACACGTTGAAAATGGTAAAGGCCTCTTTTTCTTTTTTCGATCAAATTTTATTTATGTTTATCTTGTTTACTAGGTTTTACCAGCCGCGCTTGAGTTACATAATTCTTAGATAATGAGTATTTAGTTCCTAAGGCTAAATGGATTCTGCTAAAGGCAAGGGTTGTTATCGTTCAGTTCACCTTCACTTTCACTTTGCACCAGTTCGCCTTCGTTGGTGAAATTTTGTGAGTTAACAATGTTACTTTACTGTAAAAATAATGCACCTTATTCCACATATATTTTAGGGCTAGATTAAGGACTAAATAATTAAAAGCGTACTTTGGGACACGTTTTTTATTAGATACAATAGTACGATCTGGCTAGGAAATACCTTAAATCGAACACCAATAAAACTGACAGAAAAATGTCCATATTGCGAATCTATAACTCGAAACAGACAAAAAAGTCAGTTATGCCTTTTCTGTAAACATCCCTTGAATTGTGTCGCAGAACAACCCTCTAGCGCGCCTGGGCCGACAAACTTTTACGCGATGCGACAAATTGGCTGGGAATACGCAGCGGAGATTATTTTTAAAGCCGGAGGCCACAGTAAAACAGTAAAACAATAGGCTTGCGTCCTATTCTAACACGCTTTTTTAGGTTTCCGTTCCTAAAATGTAAAAACGGGACCGTAATACTAAGCCTCCGCTGTTTATCTGTCTGTCACCAGGCTGTATCTCATGAACTATGATAGTTGAAAATTTTACAGACGATGTATTTTTGTTATCGCTATAACAACAAATAAAAACAGAATAAAATAAATGTTTGAGTAGGGCTCCCATACAACAAACGTGTTTTTTTTGTCGTTTCTGCTCGATACTGTCACCAGACTTGTACTTATCTCGTGAATCGTGATAGACAGTTGAATTTCACTGTTACCGCTATAGTAACAAATACAGAAAACCAAAAAATATATATATTTACCCTGGGAACTGTCTGTTTTTAACTATCTAGGTAATCAAATCTTCGAATTCCCTTTTAGCCTCGAATCGAAATGAAACTTTTCATGTAAATGTAGTTCACGTGACAAAAAAAATAATTTGGTATCCGATCTGATGATGGAGAGACGGAATCTGGCCGCAGGAACTCTTAAACTGTACAAGATAAACGTTTGCGCTCTGTTCAGCGGGCCTATGAATGAATGAAAATAATTGAATGCAGGCGACTGTGGCCCATACATACCTTAAAACTAACATACATATCAAATACAAAAAACATAAGTAACTAAACTAGGAGTAGGTCACATTTTTCAACAGCGACGTGTTACGCGTGTTCGATGTGTCAGGTAGCCGTCCACGGAAACGCCGGAACATGACACCCTTCGGCCAATACTCTTCCTTTGTGGAAGTCGCTTGGTCCGTCGGAACTCTCAGTAAGAAGGAATTAAAACTCAAGTCATGGCCAGACTCTAATTTTAGGACCCTCAGTATGACACCGGATTAAACGGCCTATGATGGTTGCTTTTATCACTTAATATGTAAATAAAGGGAAAAGCATCCGTCAAGTATTGACAAAATGCGAATGTTACTAACAGATACTTTGTCACTTATTTATCACGTGATAAACGCAACCATCACAGGCCCAGTTTATGTCTATACTTCAGCAAAAGTGTGTTCTAAATTCCACAAAACCCGCCTCGCCGCTGAAGCTATTTCAACAAATGGGGTGTCGAACGTTTCCCAGCCTAAATGGTTAGGTGATTTCCATGCGTGACGTACGGAATTTTCTACAGTTGAATACACAGTAACTGTTTGTTAAAAAACAGCTTTACGTACTAGAATGAAAAATGGCAGTGGTACGCTACCTTAAACTACTAAAAGTTATACAGACGCAAGTTAGAGAAACCCTACACTGGCGTCCGTTGAGAGTCGGCGTTCTGCCACCCTTGCTGCGGTGACACATCTTTTACGCAGCGTAAACGCAATGTCGATGTCGGCTTGACGCCAACTGCGTTTATGGACCGTTAGCGTCTTATCTCGCGGCTCACCCAGCGACGATGCGAAGTCAATGAAGTCATTAATGTGTATGTCACATTGACATTGAGACGCTGACGTTTAAAAGGACTACTGCACATCTTTCCTTACCGTCCGTTTACGTAAATTTTGCACCTGGTAACTATAGTGAAGCATACAAATGAGGTACAAATTTTATGTAGCCGGGTTGAAGAGTTCAGGGCTTCCTTCTCGGCTGTTGCCTCCTCTAAAACTAAACCAATTTTAACGAAATTTGGGTTTAGAATCTGAATGACAAAGACAGTTTCTATGTCGGACTGTTTCGACTTTTCTGCTTCGTATTATTGAATTTGTGTACAAATACAAATACTCTTTATTGCACACCTCCAACATAAAGGAATATACAACACAACATGAGATACATTAAAATAACAGGCAGAGGTAAACAACAGGTGTACTTGACGCCTGTTGAGAGAGAAATTGTGGTGAGTGCTTATGATTATGTTTTTACCGCTCGCTACTGCCGCTGGACGAGCATATAGTTGTAGCCGAGCTGTAATAGACGCCGCTCGCACCACGGCCCAGTAGCGTCCACGTTGCGTGACGTTGACACCACGCTGGCAGGACGCCGACGACAAAAAGACGCTAGTGTGGTCTCTAAGAATCATAAGTGACTGTCACTATTTAATTTTTGTGATAAGCTTTTATAGCCGACTGTACTTTTCTTTGAATATCAATGGGACAATTCTAAGGGCCCCAAACTTGGTAGGATTGCTTTATCTATTGGATGGATCAACTTTTTCTTGTTGTTATTCTGTCCCGTCACCCAGGAGACAATGGCGATTAAACTTCTTAGAAAAGTGTTTATAATTTATAATATTGGTATTTTCAAGAGATATTCTAAATAAGAATGGGCTTATAACTGTTGAATATCGCCGCCGAAAATCGTAGTTTTAAAGAGTAACCCAGGGGACATCAGCATGGCAACAAGAAACAGAAAAAAGTTGATTGACGCGTTAGTCATACAAAATGTATGGGTAACTGTCGTCACATTTGTGTGAAGCAATTAAGTATTGTTTAAATTAAAGCCCTTAACCTTGTACAATTTTTTGCAATCGACCCTGACCTTATTTTACCATACAGAGTTTCTAGGGCCACCTTCCGGCTCCATCATCAGACCAGTCCCATGGTACCATATTATTGTATTGTCATCAAAGTTAAGTAGGTGTGCAAAATTTCAGCTCAATTGTTTCATTATATCAGCATCAAAACTGAGTTGCAAGATTCCAACTGAACAAACATATCGGGGGGCACGGCAGTGCCCCCGCCAAGTCGAGCGCGAAGCAAGCACTGCCGTACCATCCTTTACTGGAACCATTTCGCCGCATTTTCAGGCCCCTATTTGAGAAACTCTGGATAAGACCAGAACGCAGAAATTTTCGTCATCCAGTAAGCTATTACTTTGTTACATACATTGGATATTAAATAAAAGCTTGTAAAAACACTATTCATGTCAAGTTTCATGTACAGCTGTGCCTGCCTTTATTAGGTAGTACATCTGTCACAAGCGACCACGTGCACAATCGATCGTTGTGGAGAACCTTGAGGGAGGCCTGCGTTCAGCAGTGGACTTCTTTCGACTGATATGATGAATGATGTTTGTTAAGTAGTTCTTTTCATAAATATTGACACAAAGGTAAATTATGAAAGAAAAATGTAATATGATCAACTGCAATTTTTTTTTGGTAATGGTTGAATCTGCGGGCCCTTTTTAGGGTTCCGTACCCAAAGGGTAAAAACGGGGACCCTATTACTGAGACTTCGCTGTCCGTCCGTCCGTCCGTCTGTCACCAGGCTGTATCTCAAGAACGGTGATAGCTAGACAGTTGAAATTTTCACAGATGATGTATTTCTATTGCCGCTATAACAACAAATACTAAAAATAAAATAAAAGAAATATTTAACGGAGGCTCCCATACAACAAACTTGTTTTATGGTACGGAACCCTTCATGCGCGAGTCGGACTCGCACTTGCCCAATTTTTATGCATGTTGTGTTCACATCAAGGACGGTACACTATTGATATGGTTAATTATATTACTGTTTAAGAGGCCCTATTCCTTTTAAAATGCTGATTGTTTCAGGCATTTTTTTCTATTTATTTATTTATTTATTTATTCAAATTAGTTACACAGCATTACAGTAATTAAACCAAGGCACTGTGAACTACAAAATTATACAGAAAATAAAAATAAAAACTTAAATCTAGTTTGATTTAGGCGACGTAACAGCGTGGCTCCGTTGCGTCGTCTGATCTGGCGCAGGATTCGGCAGATTGCCCCGGAACTGCCGAAACACAACACCCTATGATCTAACATGTTTCTTAAGATATTATTGATGTTACTACCTAAAACAGGGCTATTTGGATTTATTGATATATACCTATTTGAAACTTACAGTTTGAATTTTTCATTGATAATTTTTGTTTCAAAAACTACTCCAAATTTACAAAATTCACGCGGAAAATTAGTATTTTCAACTTATTTTCGACTGCACACAATGAAAGCATGAAATAGCTATGTTACTACCTAGAACTCAGGGAAAAGTATTATTCACTCAAAAAGTTGGTGGAAATTATCCACATAATATTTGCCATGATATGAAAAAACAATTTTTTTTAAAGGAATAAAGCCTCTTAAGTTTGCGTGTGTAGGTAACGTTCAGTTTTGTGATCCTAATAAAATACAATAAATATTATAAAGAGAGGAGATCTATGTCGACAAGCGAGGCCACAAGTTGCGCTAGCCCGGCTCCGAGAGTTCCCTGTTTGCTGGAAACCAGAGTTCTAAAATAAAGTTGGTTTTTGTCGCAATGCAGGCGAGCTAAGTACTGTCCAGTTTCTTTGTTAAGATAAGTACAGTCGACTACAGATAAGTTCCATTATATTTATTATATAGTCAACAATCTAATTAATTAACCGAATATAGTATTATCCCGTGCATTATTTTAAATTAAAACTGAGTGAGCGTATAGCGTCTCCATTTCAGCTTAAGCAAAAAAAAATCGTATGTCTAAATTCCAGATGTTAGGATCTCCTCGCTCGGATTGCTGTTCTCACCTACAGATCGCGTTTCTCAGCCGATTACAAATTTTTATGAGTAGGTGTTTCTGCAATGCACTGTATTGTTTGTTTGGTGATTCAGATTTTTTACTTTTTTGAAACTCTCCCACGCCGGGAGAAAAAGTAAACAAAAATGTATTTTGTTTTATTTTATTTTGTTAGTTGATAAGTGTGTATTCCTAAGTTAATTGTTACGAACATAACACACTATGGATGTAATCGTCCGAAATAAAGAATTATTATAAAAGAAACAAATTTCAGCCATTATATTTTCGTCGAGCAGTAGCAATAATATTTCACGCGTGTATCATACAACGTTTACTATGTGCGAGATATCGTGCGAGAAAATACTAAAATACACTTACAATGTCTTTTTGCGTTGAAATTAAATAATTTTTAAGTATGTATACCTATTAAATTAGCTGGTACGAGGCTGGATAAAGGAATCTTTATTCTTAATTCAGTAACAACACGAGTTTTGTTTGAAATTGATATAAATACATACACGGTAAGTATAACACTCGAAAGTTCACACAAAAGGCAAAGAAAAAACATAAAAAAAAAACAAAATTATCAACTTATTCAAATCATACACTAAAAATCATAAGACAACCTAGATTTCCAAAATTATAAAAATTAAGACAAATCACTGTATAAGTTACGAGATATCCAAGTATACGTGTAAGCGTGCGTGGCCGTGGCGTGAACCGCCTTAGTTAGATGAAGGAGATTGCTCTTAAATAATAAACTCGCCTCACGGCGCCCCGGAGATTAGAGTTGTTAGGAACGTCTCATTTTATCGGCCTGATTTATTATACATTTCGGTCCCCATCTGAAGGATTAATCCTATAATCATACATGGAGAAATCCTATAATCATACCTACATGTATTTAATTACTAGCGACCCGCCCCGGCTTCGCACGGGTGTAATGCTATATTATGCATGTATTATACATGTAAACCTTCCTCTTGAATCACTCTATCTATTAAAACCGCATCAAAATCCGTAGCGTAGTTTTAGATATAATAAGCATACATAATTACATAGGGACAGACAGAAGGAAGCGAATTTCAGTAGAGGTAGGTATAGTTCTAATTATTTTTTTTAAGCGAATCCCATTAGCTTTGTACCCGATGAACAATACTCATTATCTCTATTGTTAACTGTGGCCACAACTGCCACTTCGAAATGTAAGGCGTTATAAGTGCAAATTATTTTTACACTAAATTGGTCTTTAAGTCAAACGAAATAAGGTTTACTCTTACGTCATCCTAAGCATCGATACGAACTTCACTGCTTTTTCACTTACGAAACATATACATTATATATATAACGCCTTACATTCCGAAGTGGCAGTTGTCGCCACAGTTAACAATACAGATAATGAGTATTGTTCATCGGGTACAAAGCTAATGGGATTCGCTTAAGAAAAAGAATTAGAACTATATAGCAGGACATCCAAAGACGGTTATGGCACATTTTTATAAAAAAAAATACGCGTACGACGATGCCTTCTAGTGTTTCATAAATTTATAGTTTGTGTTATTTTCAGACTGCTGAAGAAAAAGCCGAAGCAAACAAACTGACAATTCGAGAGAGGCTGGTGGCATACGTGAGGCGACGGCTCAACCCTCCTGTTGGTGAGTCTACTTCGCTATCATTTATAAACAGAAACGTTTTTTAGAGTTCTATACCCAAAAGGTAAAAACGGGACAGTTGAATTTTCACAGATGATGTACAGTCGAGTTCATTTACATCTACACACTTACGAGAACAAAAATATCTGAACACAACCCTATTGTTAGGAGCATAAAGTCGTGTTCAGATATTTTTGCTCTCGTAAGTGTGTAAATGTAAATGAACTCGACTGTACTTCTGTTGCCGCTATAACGGGCCACGCTCAGTGTAGGGTTCCGTAGTTGCCCATCCTTCACAATAGACGGGCTTAAAACCGCCGTTTTAATTTCTATTGTGAAGGACGAGAGGAGGTTTAAATTACGAGAAAGATTTCAAGCTCTATAAAAAGGTCATAAACGCCAAAGTAACTGTAATTAAAGTAAAAGTACTTTTGGAAGTTAGCGATTATACGTGCCAGATTGAGCGAAATGTTTTAATACAGTATGGCACTTAACTAATATGTGTAACGTTCGAACTATAAGGACACCGCGCGGCACTTACGTAATTTTAAAGAAAATTAAGAAATTTTGCGATAACTCAAAACCGATTTTGTTCAATATAGATTTCATTGAAAGTACTTATAAGGCCTAATTTTCAAGAACTTTTCCATAATTTTTTGACCCGTGGTTGAAAATAACTTTTAAGGTGGGGGTCAATCCCGACTTTAGGTGTTCGAGAGGTACCCGAAACATTTTTTTTTACTTTTATTTTGCCGTTTTTTCGGCGTGATGGCGGACATGGCGAAATTATGAGGGTTCCTAGTTGACTACGGAACCCTAAAAAGGGTAAATGTTATTTAGTTGTACGGAACTCTCGGTGCGCGCGTCCTCTTTTTATAACCATCTTCTCTCTAGAACATTTCCCATTCATATCGGGAAACTTACTCGAGAAAAGCACCTCTAAACCCTCTTCACTAAAAATAGATCCTATTCTGGAAGCTAATTATGCCGTGCTACGGTAAAAGGTCGTATCTCTACACGGATTTCATAGTAAGATACGTCCTTTAACGTACCATGGCAGAATTATGCACTTTCTCACCATTTACTGTTAATGTTTGCGCCATCTATGCTTGAATAGGAAAATTTCTCTCGTCTCAGATGTAGCTATCATTCATAGTTTCAACACTAGTTCACTAGATGGCAGTGATGGCAAAAGTGGCGACAAATGTTTCTTAGGTTGGTGGGGAGCTGCTGTATTAAATTTAACGTCGATTTGCAAAGTAACGCGGAAATTCTATGCGGAAAAGAGTTTGTTTAAAAGGGGATGTTAGTTCCTCTGGTGTCCGCTAGATGGCGTTGCTAACAGTAATGTAATGTTGTTGGTGTTGCAAGAGATGGCGTTAAGAGATGTCAGTTCATAAATGTTTTGTTTTTTATTTAATTATGATCTTGACTACGATGTTAATCATTTCAGCCGTTTTTAAAATAATATTGTTTTTTAATTATGATCTTAACCAAGGTTTATTTCAAACTGTTTTATTTTTATTTAAGTTCTAAACGGAGTCATTTCTTGCTTTTAATGCATGATATAAAATGTGTTTTTCTCTCAGTTTCGAATCGTATTTGATAAGATTTTTCAATGACAAAACTATAATACATGTATCGTCCTATTCCTAAATTTAATATTCTCTCTTATTATTAATTAATTTTAGATACATATAGATTAAAATATAGGCTACTTTTAATCCCGAAAAAGTGTTCCCGTGAGATGAGCGGGTAACACCGCGCGGTGCAGTAGTTAAATAAATAAATATCGGACAACCTCACACAAATCGATCTAGTCCCAAATTAAGCTCAAGAAGGCTTGTGTTATGGGCACTAGACGACGATATACATACTTATATATGTAGATAAATATATACTTAAATACATAGAACAACCATGACCCAAGCACAAATATTCGAGTTCATCACACAAATATTTGCCCTGGCCGGGAGAGTTACAAACATTGCAAGTTAAATAAAATCTATTATTTATTAAAAGACAATAACTTAGCAAAATACATTATCACAGCATCCACAGCACTGGTTTCGTCTCATCACAAATAGATGTATCCACCACAGGTTTTGTCAATAAGCAATGGCACATATACATAGGAATATTATCCGCATAAAAATACACGTTTTCTCACTACAGGGGTAAGTTGTTAGTAATTTAAGCCGAAAGCGCAGCAGTTAGTTTATTTAACTTACTCCTGAGGTCGTAGAGGCAGAAACTTTTAATTTGCAGCAAAACTCAGTGCCTTTTCAGGCTCTAGAGCTCTAACGACTAGCTTACGGAGCAAGGGAGTTTTACACGATACGATGTCGTGCCACGACACAACATCTAACGGAGATGCCACTAGGGTTACAAGAAACAGGGTTCTCTGCCGTATCGCCTAATTTTTTTTCGCAAAGTATTCATTTGGCAAACTGTTTCATTTCCCAACTCACGATTTTCTCTGAAACCATATTTATTCGGAACTTTCATAAAACAAACCTAACCTACTGTATTCTATAAGAGCATAAAAAAATACATTGATATTTTTTTTTGCTTTCAGAGAAAATCGTGAGTTGGGAAATGAAACAGTTTGCCAAATGAATACTTTGCGAAAAAAATTTAGGCGAAAAGGCAGGATACCTACCAAGAAACAGGCTTATTTATTGACCGACCGAGCGAGCGACGCATCTTCGTTTCAGCTTGGCCCAAATCTTATGTTCCGATGTCCGGATGTTCGGGTTTCCAACTGTTCTTGCCTAGAGGTCCCATTTATCAACCGATAATATAATGTTATAAAATAATTACATACAATCAAAAATACATAATAATTACACAAATCAAATTTCCACATTTACAAAAATAAAAGTAAACTAAACTACATAACATTATTATTATTTACTGATTTCTAATATTTATAAAGGGAAAATAACAATAAAAAAAATTGGGCAAGTGCGAGCCCGACTCGCGCAAGAAGGGTTCCGTACCTATACATATATATAATCTATAACAAGTTTGTTGTATGGGAGCCCCCCTTAAATATTTATTTTATTTTATTTTTAGTATTTGTTGTTATAGCGGCAATAGAAATACATCATCTGTGAATATTTCAACTGTCTAGCTATCACCGTTGTTGAGATACAGCCTGGTGACAAACGGACGGACGGACGGACAGCGAAGTCTCAGTAATAGGGTCAATAAGTTTCACAATACAATACAATACAACAAGTCTTTATTGCACACCAAAAAAAAAATATATATATACAATCGACACCTAATTTATAAATGATACACATTAGGCGGTCTTATCGCTAGAGAGCGATCTCTTCCAGACAACCTTTGGGTAGAGGATTGAGCAAAAATAAACAATAAAATAGTAGGTGGTGAGATAAATTCAGCAAACAAACTTAAATAAATATATTTAAAGATAACCATACATATATACATATACTTTACTTTTATTATAGTTTAAAATGGCATTTTCTGTGTAACATTAATTAACAAAACAATAACATACAAAAGTATTTAGAAAACAAAATGGAACTTATTCTGGGATTCCGGGACAAAAAGTGTAATTACAGGATACGGGACGAGACGCCAAAGTACGGGACTTTCCGGCCATCTGGCAACCCTAGCTAAGACTTAGCGCGACCAGCGGCAAGGTTGAGCGAGAGAACCGAGAAAATCACACTCTAATTGGTCCATCCGTTTGGAAGCTATAATAATAATAACTTCTTTACTTCGGAATACTAGACTCCATAGTTTGGTTAGTTACATTCTTACTACTACGTTAGTAAGTATTTCACAAATTAAATTATTAAATTAAATTATTATAACAGTCAATTAATAAATTACATAAAATTGAATCAAATTTAAATCTATGATGGTACAAACAGGCATACAGATGATACATGTGTTAAACTTATAACGCCCCTCTTATTTCGACCGGGGGTTAAGAGGCCCATATTAGGGTGGAGCGTCGATGTATAGAGAAAAAAAAAAGTTGTCTGATCGACCTGGAACATTTGTAATTATGTTGCCTTTAGATAAGATATTAATGAATATATATATATGTTATTGATTTTAAATATGTTTCAGCCCTCTACTTGAGCTAGAAAAAATTTTTTTTACTCATAATTGGAACTTTTTTTTTACGTAATTAGTATTAGATTTATAAAGAAGGGTTTCAACTTCAAATGTTTTGAGCTTATTTCATACTTACGGCAACTACTACGTGAACCTGTGACCCAAATTAAAATTCAGTATTTTAAAAAAATTCATATTTTTAATATTGTTAGATTTTTATGCAGTAATATCTTTTATTTCGAGTATTATGTGCTTAGATAAAAATCACTTGACTTTCAATAAAAAAAAGCCAAGATTTTGATAAAAAAAATTTTTTTTCGGTATGGGCTTGATCATAATATTCAAAATGACAGTAGAGGGCTAAAAGTAGTATTGAATATTTTTATTATTATTTTTCTCGTACACCTGGCAGCCTAATGCAACGTTTTAGAGAGGTTCTGAGATGAATTTCAAAAAAAAAATTCGCTCCACCCTAGCCCGTATTTCTTTTAAAATGACATTTTTCTCTATGCTCAAACATGTTTCTTAACAGATTATTGATGTTACTACCTAGAACAGGGCTATTGGGATTTATTGGTATATATTTGAAACCTAAAGTTTAAATTTTTCATTGATAATTTTTATTTCAAAAACTACTCGAAATTGACAAAATTCACGTAGTTTTTTCAACTTATTTTCGACTGCACGCGATAAAAGCATGAAATAGCTGTGTTACTATCTAGAACTTGGGGAAAAGTATAATTCACTTCAAAAGTTGGTTGAAATTATCATTTTTTTTTTTTTTTTAAGAAATAGGTCTAAGCTGAGACAGACGTCTCGCTTGCTTCGGCCGCCATAAATGTACACCCGGAAAATCGTTTCGCTTAGAGTCGTGTCGTGAGTTGTGATTCGGCTTTTGGAGAGATTTTTGTTGTGTTTCTTTTTTCAGCGCTTGACAAGTGTCATGTTATTAACGTTGACGATAACAGGGTGGAGCGAGGGGAAGGGAGGGGAAAAGGGGGAGAATTGTAACGATTTGCGTTGAGGCGAAGATGCAATATTTACTGTGAGCGGACCTGGCGATATTTTTTCGAAATGTCTTAAATAGGGTTATCTATCTGAAACAGGTACCTATTTTATTTTAATTATTTTTATTATAAAACATTGTAGCCTCCGTTTTTTATTTGTTTTTTTTTTTGTTTGTTGACGATCCTTTTTGGGATTTTTCTTTTACTTATTTCTATAATGTTGTTTTTAGTGTTTTTTATTTTATTTTTAGTAGGTAATAATTCTATAAATAAATTGCTATGCTCTCTGTAACTGACGATTCGAAAGTGCTTGTAGCTAGGCCTACTTGAATAAAGAATATTTTGACTTTGACTTTGACTATTAACACATTCATTTCCATTTCACACATTTGTCACATTTATCACATTTGTTTCCACGTTTCACCTAATTTTAATTTTTCCGAAAGCCATTTTATAAACAAAACTGCTAATTTTTCAGAATAATTATAAAACAAATTTAACCTCACCCAAAAAGTTCTTTAAAGAGGTGTTTATAAAAGTCCTGAAAATATTACGGGTTTTCAGAAAAAAATAGCTTTCGGACAAATGAAAATTTGGCGAAACGTTTCAGATGAAGAAGTCGAAGTTGATATAGGATGCCCTTAAATAGGCATAACGATTTTTTTAGAGGATGCCAATGGGTAAATTTTTTTTGGGATCAAATGTCTATATGATACTAACTACACTTAGACTGCTCTAAAAGTCAGAAATGACCGTCAAAGTTAAACATTACTACAACGCTTAAACCGCCCCATAAAAATGGCCACCTAGATATACATGTGGTGTCATTTGTGGGTTGTGTACCAATATTCGTATGGAGACCGTTTTACCGTGAAAAAGTGCATTTATGTACACGTTTGTATTACAAATATTGTTTTGTTAAATTATAAGGATTCTGAAAACAATTTCACCTTCTGGATAAAAAAATCAGTCAGTCAAAAATAAAAAAAAAATAAAAAAAAATTCTATGTTTCGCGACAAATTGAGCTAATTTTATTCATATAATAACTGCAGTATGCTGTAGAATTTGACATCAGCTAAAAAATAATACAGCCAAATAAAAATGAATACAGAGGAATAACAAATCAGCAAAATTAAAATTCGGTGAAAATAACCAGAAATAATTCTGAACACCCCCTCAATGGGGCTGATCTGATGATGGAGCGGGAAGGTGGCCATAGGAACTCTATAATAGAAAAAGCAATCCTACCGAGTTTGGGCTCTTTGGAATCGTCTCAGTGAGCATTTGATGGATATTCAAAGAAAAGTACAGTCGGCTATAAAAGCTTGTCACTAAAATGTAATTTTTGACAGAAACTTATTGTTGTTGTGATTAAAAATAAAAGTTTACAGTGTATAAAATTTTAAGATTTCATTTCTTTGCCGAAAATTCCTGACATTTCCCTTTTCCGGCCGCATTCCTGACATATGTCTAAAATTCCTGACACGTCAGGAAAATTCCTGACATCTGGTCACCCTATTCCTGACATATGTCTAAAATTCCTGACACGTCAGGAAAATTCCTGACATCTGGTCACCCTACCCTCAAATAGCATTCACATACGAAAACATGGCTTTAAAGTTATCACAGCTTGGCTTTTGATTATAATTTAAGTTGACGGAATACTTATTACAATTTATTACCAACGTTATGAGCGTTAATAAAGCCAGGATTTAATGATGGCGGCATTTAATTAACGACGTCTCGTTAATTAAAGCCGGCGACGAGTGTAAGTGATTAATGTTTTGAATAAGTTTTTGGGAGTAATAAGTTTATATCGTTGCTGGAATTTGTAAACGAAAAGCATCAAAATTGCGGGCTTTCTCGAAATAGTACATTACTGCAGGCGCCATGAAAGAAGGCTTGCCGGGTGAGAGATACTGACGGATACCACCACTCAAAAAAAGTATAATTAAGCTGTTTAGCCTGTTCATGAATATAGACTTCCCGGCCTAGGCCTTCAATTTTTGTATGAAACTCCTTTACAGTTCTCTCGAGTTGTTCCGCCCGAAATGTGATACTTCGAAGCCTGTTATAACCCATTATAACGACAGGCGTCGAGAAAAATACTATTATGAACGCATTATTTGCTGCGATATATCTGATGGACTGTACTTATTGATTACCACTGATCTCATCACATCTCGATTACAATAGAGATGGACATTGTGCAGTGCACCGGCCGAGACTTACGCTGTCGCTGCTGCGAGATCGGACGAGACAGGTCGAGATTTATAGCCGGGAGTTGCGCCACGGAATCCACTGGATGGTGTATTACGATATTATATTTTGACGATCTTTTTATTTTTTCCGGTCACCACTTGATTTTATCCCAGGACACGCAAAAACAACTGTGTTTTTTTTTTCATGTAGTTTTAATAATAGAGTTAATAGAAGTCGGTTCACAATGTTTCTTTTTTAAATTTTCAGCAGTGATATTATTTTAATAACCTAATGTATCAATCTAGTTATATCAACTGAAATATTCTGTGTATTTAAAAAGAAATCAGGGAAGTAGTTCATATTGAAGTTAATATTTCTATTCAATATTTGTTTAATACAATTATGTACGTTGTGTATTATGAGATGCCACCTCTTTTTATATATATTTTACATGTCAGGTTTTAAATTATTATAACTTATATTTTGTCAGTTCTGTGTGTGTCAGTTTGCCTTGTAAATAGTTGTTTTGCTATCCTTTTAAGTAATTAAATTTACTAGAGGCCCGTTGCGGCGTCGAACCGCCGCTAGAATATAGAAATCCGGTAGTATTACAGAAAACAACTACTTTATCGATAAGAAGTTTTTGGCAAACGAAGAATAAATACTGTAATAAACACGTTAAAATTATGTTTTAAAAACGTTAAAACATGCCAGGCTAGAGCCAGGCCTGATAGCCAACTGCCAGCTTCATCGTGGCAACTTTTTCAACTCTTTTGTAAAAATAACTTGTGCATAATGACATATGATCTGCTGATCTGTTTCACAAATAAAATGCATATTAATCGATTTATGGAAAAAATTTATTCTTAAAAATAATCCCATATCTTAAAAATATACTATTTGACATATTTTCATAGGACCGGACATAAGATTGGTAGAATTTTAATTTGTTGTTCGAATTCTATCAATTTCCAGAAATAGCACATGGATCGAAAGGACAGATTTGAGCACTCACTACGCAGGTTTTAAAAAGGAAATCATGTAGTGCGTAACTGTTTCTGTATTCATTTATAATCGTAAATACTTAAAAATAGTGATAATAAAATATGTTACATAAACTCAATTGTATGAAATAGAGAGTTTAAAACGTTTATAGATACACGAAAAACCACTATTATCAATGTTTGTTTTTTAATGAAATTCAATAGATCGTGCAAATTTTCTTAATATGGGTGCTGCCATGTCATCATCATCAATCATTTATTCAATAACAATTACTCATTGTGTTTGAAATTCTTACGCTAGGTATACTTAATCAAACCCTATTTACTAAACTAAATAAATAACTGACCAACAATACTCCACCATAAAAACAAAGAATGTGTCAAATATGTGTAATAAATAAAATCAAATATAAAAAACAGCTAAAAATGTTTGAAAAAAGAATATTAAGACATATTTTTTTCAAAGAGCTGAAGGCCTAATACCCGAATTCCAAATTCAAACTTTCGTCTTTCCTCTCATTGAAATAGTGTCTGACAGAAGAGTGAAGGAGATGATATCTATACTCTGAAGTCTATGATATAAACCTAATGTTAGGGTTCCTTACCATAGTCGGTAAAAACGGAAGCCTTATAAAATCAATTTGTTTTGTTGGCAGCAGAATTTGTCAAATTTTATTTTGAATGAGAATGATCCGCCAGACGTCATTATTTCAAATATGATTTATACTTGAGCGCGTCGATTTTTTGAAATTTGCATCATATATAGGACATTTCTACCATCAAGTTTCGCATGTTAGGGTAACATGTTAATTATTTCACATTGCCAACTCGTCCACAATGTCAGCTCGTCTATATTCCCATCTGGGTCACAATGCCAACTTGTCCACACACCCAACACGTCCACTTTGCCAACTCGTTCATACGCCCAACTCATCTGCATCGCCAACTCGTCTATATTACCAATTCGTCTCCATTGGCAACTCGTCCATATTCCCAACTCGTCCACAATTCCAACGCGTCCATATTGCTTACTCGTCCACAATGCCAACACGTTCACAAATACAACTCGTCTACATTTCCAACGCGTCCATATTTCCAACTCGTCCACATTCCCAACTCGTACACAATGCCAAATCGTCCACATTGCCAACTCGTACACAATGCCAAATTGTCCACATTGCCCACTCGTCCATAAACCCAACTCATCTACAATGCCAACTCGTCCATATTACCAACTTGTCTTTATTGCCAACTCATCCATATTCCCAACTCGTCCAAAATGCCAACTCATCCATATTGCTAACTCGTCCACATTTCCTACTCGTCCATACACCCAACTCGCTACAATACCTACTCGTCTTTATTGTCAATCTCGTCCATATAACTCGTCCGTATTACCAACTCGTCTTCATTGCCAACTTGTTTATATTCCCAACTCATCCACAAAGCCAACGCGTCCATATTACTTGCGCGTCTACAATGCCAACTCGGCCGCATTTCCAACTCGTCCATATTCCCACCTCGTCCACACTTCCAACGCGTCCATATTGCTTACTCGTCCACAATGCCAACACGTTCACAAATACAACTCGGCTACATTTCCAACTCGTCCATATTTCCAACTCGTCCACATTCCCAACTCGTACACAATGCCAAATCGTCCACATTGCCAACTCGTACACAATGCCAAATTGTCCACATTGCCCACTCGTCCATAAACCCAACTCATCTACAATGCCAACTCGTCCATATTACCAACTTGTCTTTATTGCCAACTCATCCATATTCCCAACTCGTCCAAAATGCCAACTCATCCATATTGCTAACTCGTCCACATTTCCTACTCGTCCATACACCCAACTCACTACAATACCAACTCGTCTTTATTGCCAATCTCGTCCATATAACTCGTCCGTATTACCAACTCGTCTTCATTGCCAACTTGTTTATATTCCCAACTCATCCACAAAGCCAACGCGTCCATATTACTTGCTCGTCCACAATGCCAACTCGGCCGCATTTCCAACTCGTCCATATTCCCACCTCGTCCACAATGCCAAGTCATCCACATTACCAACTCGTCCATACACCCAACTCATCTACATTGCCAACTCGTCTTCATTTCCAACTCATCAACAATGCCAACTCGTCCATATTGCTAAGTCGCCCACAAATACAACTCGTCCACATTTCCAACTTGTCCATAGGCCCAACTCGTCCACAATTCCAAGTCGTCCACATCCATATTCCCAACTCGACGATACACCCAACTCGTCTATACAAACTCGTCCTTATTATCAGCCCGTCTTTATTGCCAACTCGTCCATATTCCCAATTTGTTAATTTTGCCAACTCATCCACATTCCCAACTCGTCCATATTCTCAACTCGTCTACGTTGACAACTCATCCGTATTACCAAGTCGTCTTTATTGCCCACTCGTCCGTGTTCCCAACTTGTTCATTTTGCCAACTCATCCACATTCCCAACTCGTCCATATTCCCAACTCGTCCACATTGACAACTCGTCCATATTACCAACTTGTCCGTATTACCAACTCGTCTTCATTGCCAACTCGTCCATAATGCGAACTCGTCCACATTGCCCCCTTGTCCATGTTCCCAACTTGTCAATTTTACTAACTCATTCACATTGCCAACTCATCCACATTTCCAACTCGTCCATATTCCCTACTCGACGATACACCCAACTCGTCTACAATACCAACTTGTCCTTATTATCAGCTCGTCTTTATTGCCTCCATATCACCAACTCGTCCGTATTACCAAGTCGTCTTCATTGCCAACTTGTCCGTATTACCAACTCGTCTTCATTGCCAACTCGTCCATAATGCGAACTCGTCCACATTGCACACTTGTCCATGTTCCCAACTTGTCAATTTTACCAACTCATCCACATTGCCAACTCATCCACATTTCCAACTCGTCCATATTCCCAACTCGACGATACACCCAACTCGTCTACAATACCAACTTGTCCTTATTATCAGCTCGTCTTTATTGCCAAATCTTCCATATCACCAACTCGTCCGTATTACCAAGTCGTCTTCATTGCCAACTCGTCCATATTCTCAACTCGTCCACATTTCCAACTCGTCCATTTTACCAACTCATCCATATTACCAATGTAGATACATTCCCAACTTAGCTACATTGTCAAGTTGTCCATATTCTCAACTCGACCACATTTCCAACTCGGCCATTTTACCAACTCATCCATATTACCAATGTAGATACATTCCCCACTTAGTTACATTGTCAAGTCGTCCATATTCTCAAGTCGACCACATTTCCCATCCCGTCGACATGCAATCGGAAGGACTAAGTTTTTTCTTGTAAAATACCATTTAATTTACCATAACTCATGCCATTTTTGCCATTTTTGACTTATATAATCATATTTATAATAATCTATCATAAATTTACTTATTTGAATGACGATTAAATTAGTTTTACTACATATTTTCTGCTATGATTTATTCTAAAACTCGCCTATAAAAATAATCTATTCTTGAATGACGGTCAGTTTTTCTAGTCTTGCGAGCACCAGTCCAACTCGCACTTAACCGGCTTTTTCCTCCACATTTTTAACAGGTATGCGAAAAAAGTTTCCATATTAACATTTTAAAAAGAAAAACAACCTGGCAATTTAGATCATTGACATAATAGCCCCCAATAAAAAATATATTTTAAGTTGACAGAATATGGTTATTGTCATTCATTGTCAACAAACTGTAAAATTATTTTTGCAAATTCGTACATGTTTTAAGTGCTGCGGATATTATGTTGCCGACTCAAAAATAATATTTCATCATGCTGAACAACTTACTACAGGTTTGTGAGCAAATCATGCTTATTATTATTTGGTCATCTTATGTCAAAATAGGGATCACAGGTCACGTGGTCAATGTCACGTGGTTAGCGCACAGTAGTTTTTTCAAATCCATTTTTCAGTACTTTTTCAGGAAAAAATTAAAAATCCAAGAGTTTTATGCACCTCTCCAGCATGAGACGAATCTAATGACATATCATTTATAAAAATCGGACCATAACTGTAGATCTGATGGGATGTACAAAAATCGGCCTCGCGTAATATATATATAGATTATATCTTAACTACAGTGTTTCTATCATTCTCGCCAATAATAACATCATACAGTCCATTGCTCATCAACATTTTTAAGATACAAAGAAAAAAATCTTTTATCATTTCTTTTTCAGTTTTTTTATTTGCCGGTAGCTGAACTGGATAAAAAAAAATAAGTGACGTTTTTTCCTGTCCTATAGCAAAATGAGGGGTTAGAAAATAAGAAGCACTCTAGTAAAGAGGTCTATCGTTTCTGTAGCTGTACCTTTACCATTGGGGTATATAGGGGGGTGGCCGGGTGGGCCGTGCAGTATGGTCTAGTGCCCACCCCAGGATTTTGGGTTACCGATAGAAATTCATGGCTTCATCTCATAGGCAATGGCCCCCCCAGGCCCCCCTTGAAAAATAATGTTAGATACGCCAAGGCTTTACCATGAGTTTACAGTGACTGTACTCGGTAGCGACAGCGTAAATGATTTGTATGGGGAAGTAGTTCTACAAAGTAACCGCTAGGGGCCCTACTATTCTCCATACAAAACGTTTACGCTATCGCTAGCGAGTACGGTCGCGTTAACTCATAGTAAGGATACTGTGATTGTTGCAGAGCCATTGAATCTTTCAACCAGTTGCTTCAACATGCCTTAGGTCGGCATTTTAGCGCCATCTACCGTAAATATTTAGACTTTATAGTCGGCATCGTCTCAAATTTGTTGAGAATCGATAGTAACGATGTGCTACACCCGAATTAATTATTTTTTATTAAAGCAGTAACGTCTGACTTCGGGTTCGTGGTCCAGTTGGTAGGACGCCCGTGTTGGCCCGGAAAGCCGTTGGAAACGCAGGTTCGTATCCTGTGCGAACCATTAAATTTTTCAATTTTTCGCTTCATTGTAAACATTTGGTGTACGTTAGCAGACGTTACTGCTTTAATAAAAAATACATATAAAATCATGTAAATTATATTATAGATCTAATTTTGACGATTTATATTAATATCTGCCTCTAACAGTGCAACTGAAGTTTCTAATTACGCAACATTACGACGTTAATGCACGTCTAACGACGGACAACGCTATACATTCCGACGTTTCGGACGTATATCTACTCTCGCAATTATCCGACATTTATCGTATGTCGCGAACAGCCCTATAACTCAGCACCACAACATCAATCCAATCTGTAAGGTTCCGTACAGGCAGTACAGTATATTATATAAGCTAACTAGAGACCCGCCCCGGATTCGCACGGGTGCAATAAATAAATATCAGACAACCTTACACAAATCGATCTAGTCCCAAATTAAGCTCAAGAAGGCTTGTGTTATGGGTACTAGACGACGATATACATACTTATATAGATAAATATATACTTAAATACATATAACAACCATGACCTAAGCACAAATATTCGAGTCCATCACACAAATATTTGCCCTGGCCGGGATTCGAACCCGGGACCGCCGGCTCAGTATGCAGGACTCTACAAACTGAGCCAACCGCGTCGTCAATGCAATGCAAAGCAAGGAAATGCTGATAAAATAATGCATGTTTTTTACATATAAACCTTCCTTGAATCACTCTATGCATTAAAAAAAAGAGCATCAAAATCTGTTGCTTAGTTTTAAAGATCTAAGCATACATAGGGACTGACAAAGAGGAAGCGACTTTGTTTTATACTATTTATGAGCGACCCGCCCCGGCTTCGCACGGGTGCAATGCTGATAAATTATGCATGTATTATACATATAAACCTTCCTTGAATCACAAATAAAAAAAAAAAGCATCAAAATCCGTTGCGTAGTTTTAAAGATCTAAGTACCTATACATAGGGACAGACAGACAGACTGAACGCAGCAAGCGACTTTGTTTTACACATGTAGAGATATAGATAAATATGTGGTATAAAATCTAAGCAATATTTAATTTAATAGTACATTTACGTAACAAAGGTAGTAAACGAGGAATTACAAAAGAGTGTCTATTAGAAGCGCGAAGCCGAAGGCGAGGGCTTTAATGACAGGAGTTTGGAATTCATTTACCACCAGAGTCACGTACGACGTTTTTCATCACACTTTGGAGGAAATAAGACATAAGTAATAAATAGTAGTCAATACCAAAATGATTATAGCGGTAAGGCGTAATACACGATTTACCGCCCGGTTTTCTAGCATGTAAACCCTCAAAGTTTGATCAAAATTACTTACCGCCCTAGGGCGTAATTTACGACTTACCGCCCGCTTTTCTAGCATGTAAACCCTTGTTTACGAGAAAGTGTGATGATAAATAATAAATAACCGCATTACCGCAGTATTAGCACACATACTGTATAGGAGTTTATTACAACCCTTACACAGCTGAAATAACTCGTATAAGGATTGTATAAGATTTTATGCAGACTGTGCTACCCGGGAAGACGCTTCGCTTGATCAATAAACGGTTCTATTAATTGTAGGCACTTCCCACGGACCCCTAATGTCTTGGGCGGGTGGAGTAATGTGATTGATGATGTCTCGAAGCCTGAGCATTGGATTAGATGGAACCCTGGACTCCATTAGCTAATAACGTGTCTGTAACGGGCTACAGACGTCACGAAGTTATAAGCCTAACAAGCGTCGGTCCGGCCCAGGGATAGTGGCGCTATACTCGACGCCACGTAGCTTGGCAATAGCGACCAATGACTCCTCCTACCATGAAACTCCATTTCTAATAACGACACTTTTTTTTGTTCCCCGTAACGACCGTTTTTAGTTTTATTGCTACGACGTGGTATAGGGTCCGCTCCCTCCACGCCCAGACACCCTCTACCACGGTGTAGCAATAAAAGTAAAAATGGTCGTTACGGGGAACAAAAAAAAGTGTCGTTATTAGAAATGGAGTTTCATGGTAGGAGGAGTCATTGGTCGCTATTGCCAAGCTACGTGGCGTCGAGTTATACAAACAGCTTTCATATGGCAAGCATGTGTGCATACGTCATATCACTACATAGTATAAAACAAAGTCGCTTCCTGTTGTCTGTCTGTCTCTATGTATGCTTAGATCTTTAAAGCTACGCAACGGATTTTGATACGGTTTTTTAATATATAGAGTGATTCAAGAGGAAGTTTCATATGTATAATACATGCATAGTATATTTAGTATCAGTATTGCACCCGTGCGAAGCCGGGGCGGGTCGTTAGTTGCATTATATAATTTTGTCAAGGATTTTTCATTAACCAAATTAGAAAAATTGTGCACCGGAATGCTGTTCAATCCTTATTCTTCCAAAATAAATTCTGAATCCTATTGAAAACTTGACTCATCACTGTGGATAATTTTGGCTTTATTTGCGAAAATTACTTGACATTAGCGGCATATTTAGTCCTATTTCCTCTTTATTTCTGACTTTCGTCAGTTACCAAAAAATTGTCATTGCGAGTAAAATAAATTAGTACGTACTACTAAAAATCTGATATAATGGCGTGGCCTAAAATACCCTGTTGTGCTATAGCTTGGGTGGCGATGAACCGTTCAAGCTTTATAAATATATTAAGTTCTGTTTCTAAGTATTCAGATTTCTTAAACAAGAGTGTTCACAAAATATTGACACAAAGGTAAATTATGAAAGAAAAATTTAATGTGATCTACTACAATCTAAGCAGGACTCGAACCCGCGACCCTACGTTTCCGACGTAATATTTATAAATATAAAAATATCGAAAAGGAAAGATTGTATAAAAACATTAAGTGTTCACAGCTATAAAAAAGAAAAAGTCAGTTCAAAAATAGAAATAGAAACTGTAAGTTGCCATGGCAACACTTCTCGACGCGAGCGGCCGCAACCAGTTTTATATTTCATTTTTTCCGCAATCATAACTCTTGTGGGTAATTTTTTCGTTTCTCATGATTTATATCGTTTACAGTCGTGAGGGGAATACAAAGAATTACTCTGTAACCCACAAGCTGCAAAGGAATTTTGCTACAATGCGTATTGGCTGCTAAATCCAAACTGAATAAAAAGAACTGATTTCAAAAAAAATTAAATGCCAAAAATGACCCGTTCATGTACAGATTACATTTGATTCAACTTTTGAAGTCGGTGCCAAACCACTCAATTATACTATGAAAACAGATGCCGCGCATGAAGCCTTTAATGATTACTATTTGGTATTTACGATTATTTTTGTTCGATAAAGAAGTTTACGTGATGTTTTCATGAAAAACTTTATAATAGCGGACAAACATTCATAATATATACATATATACAGGTCAAACTGAGAACCTATTTTTTGTAGTCGGTTAAATTACCAAAACCTTTTCCTAAGTGTAACAAATACTTTTCTGAAAACCACGTCACAATAGGTTCAGCCAAACGCGAGATAATCGCGGACAAACATACCTACATACATACTTACGGGTCAAACTGAGGATCTCCTTTTTTTGAACTCGGTTAAAAAACAATTTCGTTTTAGAAGAAAATGAGTCAGACGCACCTACGAAGGGTTCCATACTAATATCGAGCGAAACACGCCCTTTGTATGGGCCTTTATATTTATATTAGCAAGTATGATTTTTTTACAAAAATTGTAATTGCAATAGCTACACGATTAGGTCATAAAATCTCGTACCTTACTTAGGCCTAAACGTGGAGGTATTCGATTTTAAGAACCTTAATTGTGCAACGGTTGCATAAAATACTATGAATAAATATGTGCCGCTGTTCTGGAATGGCAACCTCCCTTTTTTGTTCAAAACGACATCGCTTTTAGGGTTTCTTACCCAAAGGGTAAAAAACGGGACCCTATTACTACGACTTCGCCGTCCGTCCGTCTGTCACCAGGCTGTATCTCATGAACCATGACAGCTAGACAATTGAAATTTTCACAGATGATGTACTTTTGTTGCCGCTATAGCAACAAATACTAAAGAACAGAATAAAACAAATATTTACGGGGGCTCCCATACAATAAACTTGATCGGCTGCGTTACCGCACTTTACGTTACTTTGCATCTCATTTGTATCCGGCGCCATACTTGAGCATTTCTCAAAAATTTTGCCCACAATTAAGACCGAAATTAATATAATTTTCCTATTTTGTTACCAATTTTCTTTGTGATTTCCAATACATTGATATTAGATTAATGTATAATTAAAAAAAATTGGGCAAGTGCGAGCCCGACTCGCGCATGAAGGGTTCCGTACCTATACATATATATATAATCTATAACAAGTTTGTTGTATGGGAGCCCCCCTTAAATATTTATTTTATTTTATTTTTAGTATTTGTTGTTATAGCGGCAATAGAAATACATCATCTGTGAAAATTTCAACTGTCTAGCTATCACCGTTGTTGAGATACAGCCTGGTGACAGACGGACGGACGGACGGACGGACGGACGGACGGACGGACGGACGGACGGACGGACGGACAGCGAAGTCTCAGTAATAGGGTCCCGTTTTTACCCTTTGGGTACGGAACCCTAAAAAGTATAAGCAGAACAGAACCTTAATTATCTAACATAGCCATAAAATATATAAAATTACTAAAATAATTGGTAACAAAATAGGAAAATTATATCGGACCTTAATTTCGGTCTTAATTGCAGGCAATTTTTTTGAGAAATGCTCACTTAACTTAACCCGGCCAGTCAAGATGGGAAGTGTACGGAACCCTTGGTGCGCATGTCCGAATCGCACCTGGCCGGTTTTTTGTTCACAATAAGGCTGCATATTTGAATTCGAACAAACATTTATTCCAAGAATAACGCTTATTCTATCTTTTGACGACGCGGTTGGCTCGGTTTGTAGTGCAGCTGCCTACTGAGCCGGCGGTCCTGGGTTCGAATCCCGGCAAGGGCAAATATTTGTGTGATAAACTCGAATATTTTTTCCTGGGTCATGGATGTTATTCACAGACCACTTAAGTTGTCTGTGATGTTATTTATGTACCTATATTTGTATTTATTATATTATGTATATCGTCTAGTACCCATAGTACAAGATTTGCTTAGTTTGGGACTAGGTCGATTTGTGTAAGATTGTGCCTTAATATTTATTATTTATTTATTATTACTGTCCGAGAGAAAGCGTTACTCTCGGAATAAAAGATTGGTTAAATCCAGCCAAAGCTGATTCAAAACATAAGCGTTAGATAGGGCTTGTGCACAAATCCTATAAGATATAAATGGAAATAAGAAAAAACATGAAATACATTCAACTTTTATTAGGTAAAGGTAACTTTAAGTAAAGCTTTATAAGTGTTACAAATATACGCAAAAAGGTAGCATGATGTGTGTGTGTGTGTGTGGGGGGGGGGATACTTTCTATATCAGACATCATAATATTACATTACTGGAGGCCGGATACGAAGCCGGCAAGCCCTTTTCACGGCTAAGGCATGTATAGTGGCATGTATATTGACTTGGACACTAATATAAATTGGAAATCGCATGTCCAAAAAGTGTCCAAGAAACTGTCTTCATTTATTTACGCCCTACATCATCTTAAACGAGTGACAGACCTACAGACCGCACTTGTTGCGTATTACGCATATGCATACTCTAGAATGGCATATGGTATAGTACTATGGGGAAACTGCACAGATATAGATTAAATTTTCATCCTCCAAAAGAAGTGTGTTAGAATTTTTGAAAATATTGACGAAATGGAATCCTGTCGCCCCAATTAGAAATGCTCACCCTTCCTTCCATATATATTCTTGAAGCATGTAAATTTGTCAGGAAACATATGAACCTCTACTCGCCCCAAACAGAAATTAAACGTAATGACCGAAACTTACATAAACTTAAACTACCATTCTCAAAACTGAAATTAGTAACTTCTAGCCCTCATCATATGCTGATAAAAATATAAATAACCATTTACCAAATAGAATAAAATACATAAATAGACCTAAGTTGTTTACAAAAGAATTAAAAAATATCTTATTAGTAAATGTTATTATAGTTTAAACGAGTTCTTTAGTACTAAATAAAAAATAATACATTGTTGACCCTAAATAGATACATAATTAAGTAATATTAAGTACTCTAAGTGTAAGTGTGCAATAGAGAATATTCCTATTAGTGTAATACTAGTGTATAATATATAAATTGTTCCTTGTGTAGTTTTAGTCTTTAAGTATTAAGGGCTAGTAAGCCCTCCCAAATTGCTGTGCCCTTGCGGGGCGTCACATGTATACCTTGTCTATAATCCATCTATTGTCTGTAATGTGATATGCAATAAAAATTGAATTTGAATTTGAATTTGAGTGCTTTTCTCAAACATATGCAATAAAATAAAAAAATACACAACTCAAAAAAATATATAATTCAGCCGTTTAGCCTGTTCATGAACACAGACGCTGTTTAAAAAAAATACTTCCCGGCCTAGGCCTTCAATTTAGTATGGAAAACCTTTAAAATTATCTAGTTGTTCCGCCCGAAACGTGATTCGAATTCTGTTCGCTTTTATAACACACGTTATGTCGACACTTCATTGCATGTTTGAGAAAAATAATATCTATAAAATAAACGCTAACAGTATGAGCATAAAAATGTACAATAAGTTGCGTAATAAGATAACTTAAAGGCGCTTCAAGGGAGACCACGAAGTGGTTTGAACAGATGGCCTCTCATTGTTTTTATAAATGTATCGTTTTGAACGTTTAATAATCGAGATTTAATTGACTTATAGAATTTATTGTATTTGTTTTAAGCTCTTAGTAGAGGATCCCGATATAGAACGACCTTCACCGAGATGTTTATTTGATGAAATGTATTTTATATTTAATTTAATATGTATGTTATAAAATTTAATTAATTAATATATCTCACAAAAAAAACAAATTCATAGTGAAACAACATTCGTTACTAATAGGCAAAAGGGGCGCCGGGTTCTTCGTAGTGCGGACAACTTATACATACCTTTCTCCCGAACGAAAACTTACGGTCATAAAAACATTACTTTTGAGGGAGCAAAGTTATATAATAACCTACCTAAACACATTAAAATGTCCGATTCAATTAAAAATTTTAAAAATAAACTTAAGGTCCATGTCATCAATAATGTCCCCGCCGTATGAATCGTAATCCGGCCCTGGCAGATTATCGCTGGATGCGTGGTGTGAGTATAGAGGATTGCTTAGCTGCATCTTACCCGATATTTATTTGTTATTCGTGAAACAATTACCCACTTTAATGTTTGTTATCGTCTTTTATTTGTGTGTTCTTTTAGCATGTAAGTAAAATCGTAGACGCTCACGGGCGTAATTTGTAATTTAATGTAATCGTTTAATCTCAAATAAGTGAAATGTTAATTTATTTTGAGAGTAATAAAATTCTTTAACCCGATATAAACTAAACCTAACTATAAATAAAAAATTGGGCAAGTGCGAGCCCGACTCGCGCATGAAGGGTTCCGTACCTCTGCCGTGCAGAACTTAAAGTACAGTAAGTGCAATACGTCTCTCATAGCACTTACTGTACTTTAAGTTCTGCACGGCATATAATCTATAACAAGTTTGTTGTATGGGAGCCCCCCTTAAATATTTATTTTATTTTATTTTTAGTATTTGTTGTTATAGCGGCAATAGAAATACATCATCTGTGAAAATTTCAACTGTCTAGCTATCACCGTTGTTGAGATACAGCCTGGTGACAGACGGACGGACGGACGGACGGACGGACGGACGGACGGACGGACGGACGGACGGACGGACGGACGGACGGCGAAGTCTCAGTAATAGGGTCCCGTTTTCACCCTTTGGGTACGGAACCCTAAAAACGGGCTCCAGATCGGTGTGTGTGTGTTTTAAGCTTATGTTTAATGGAGCACCAGATGTGGTAAAATGTAACGGCAAAAAAAACATTTTTACTATCAAAAATAGTAAATGAGCACCAAAATTGATCCCCAAATTAATTTAAAATGATAACCAAAAGCTGTATTACTGATCACCAGATAAAGTAAAATTTATTGGCAATAAATCACTCTTTGCGACCAAAAATAGTGAATGAGCACCAAATTATATTATATAGGTATCATATTGTAACCTAAAAATAATAATGTAAAAACCTAAAATATTTATTTAATGATCACCAAATCTTACCGATCAAATTAATGCGCCATTTTTACATAAATAAACCACTATAATTGCCGTAAAATGTATGCATATTACCAAATAAAGTATAATGATGCCAAAATTAGTGGGTCCTCCCGCTCACCGTGCGCTCAACCAACCCCCCGGGCTCCGCACCGCAGGCGCCGCGCTCGCTCGACCCGATCCTTAATTCGGCTGTTCGGTTCTCATGGCGCTTCGCCGACCGCTGCCGCGGTAGGCTCGGCTTGCGCGCTGATCTGGTCACAGTTATATTATAACCTAACCCATTAATCTACTTTACCGGTAGTTAGCAGTTCAGTTCTGACGCATCGCTAAGTTTATTTAGGAATCACGTCGGATGCGCCCGAAACGCGCGGTGTGTACCTAGTCCGGGAAGCGGAGAGAACCCAAGACTTACTTAATTTGGCGGTAATATACTATATTTGGTAGTGTGCCTGTACATTTTAAAACAATCATAGGCGTATAATTCAGGTTAATATCGCAATAATTTTGGTCGTCAAAGTTTGGTGCACATTCACTAAATTTGGTGCTCGAATACAATTAGACGTGCAGTCATGACTTAAATAGATAGAAGCATTGTAATTTTAGGCTATCTTATTTTGTTGCACCTAATGTTTTAAATGTTGGTTGGTAAAACATATTTAAAAATGTATTTAATTTACTTAAATTGATTCGAAATACTTTTATTTCAATTACACTCGATAAAATAGCAATAAAAAACTGTTTTATTCATTAAATTTTTTTATTGCGTCTCCGGGTTTTTTTATGGTCAATTTACAAACTACAGAAGAATATAATTGCATATTCAATAAAAGAACATTAGTTCCTATTGTCGCAAATCGTGTTTTTAAAGAAATTTATGTTTGTTTTTTTTGAGCATGAGCCAATTTACCACTAATATTGCACTTATATTTTCGTCTGTGTTGGAAACATCTGTTTCTCCCCGGAATGTATTTGTTTAAAAAATATGAAATTAAAAATAAAATTTATAATTATTAAATTATTTACAAATTAAGTTATTCTTTATCAGACTTGTACATATTTATAACTTAGTTTAAGTATTTTTTTTAATATTCCGGTGTATTTATTTGATAAAATAAAATCATTTATAAAATCATTTAAAAATAAAATCCCCCGACATTGCTAAATAAATTAAATGAAATGTACTGAAAATCGTTAAGTGGGAAGCCCAAATGCTAGTAGCTAATTTGAAAAATCTTTCGAAATTTCAACAATAGTACATTAGTATCAGAGGCCGGGAAAATGAGGATTTCCGGCCAAGTAGGTATATAGCCGAGCGAGAGTGCGAGCGAGGCCGGATAGTGATACGAGGCCGGGAATCAGTTTTCACGACGAGGCATGTATAGTGCTTTTCTCAAACATACAATGAAATAAAAAAATATACCTACTTCAAAGAACAACATTTTATTAATTGACAAATAGGACATTTTAGTCTAACAACCAACCTTTAAAAACAAAACCTGCTTTTTGTCAAACCAGCCAGCTGTGTGAATGACCTTGTTGTTGAAACAAAAAAAAAGTTACTTTGCAGGCCTAGGCCTGAAAAGCAGTATGAAATCCCTTTACAGTCCTCTCGAGTTGTTGCGCCCAAAAAGCGATACTTCCGAGCCTATTATAAGGAACGTAAAGACAATATTTTCATTGCATGTTTGAAAAAAAATACATTTCATATCTTAATTTTTTTCTACTGTTCATTGTAAAGGCACATTTCATAGATTTTATTTTTTCTTTTTACAAATTGATATGTCGGGGGTTTTATAATTTTTAATTTTATTTTTTTATTTGGATATATACTGCAAATGCGCCTCTGATTGTTTAAATGCTATACGTTTTAAGTTGGAAGGTATAACTTGATTTTTTTCAAATAAAACAACTTAAACGGATTATATCGCGTATATTAATTATTTGAGCCTGACGTTCCGAGTCAACCTTTTTTTTTTTTCTTTATGTCATAGGGGGCAAACGAGCAAACGTATCGCCTGATGGAAAGCGATTACCGTCGCCCATAAACACCTGCAACACCAGATGTGTCACAAGTGCTTGCCTACCCGGAGGACGAAGATAGAATGCCTCTATGCTAGTAATTTCACCGGCTATCTTACCCCCACACCGGAACACAACAATGCGAACATTGCTGTTTGGCGGTGGGTTAACAGGCAAGACGGTAGTAACAATCCGGACGGACCCTGCACGAGGCCCTACTACTCCAAGAAAACTTTAAAACGGTAACGGTAACAGTAAAGCTACCGAAACGTCAGGGAGGCTCAAATCACTAAATAGTATAAAACAAAGTCGCTTCCTTTCTGTCTGACTGTCTGCCTCTCCCTATGTATGCTTAGATCTTTCAAACTACGCAACGGATTTTGATTCAAGAGGAAGGTTTATATATATAATACGTGCATAATATAGCAGAGAAACACTGATAATTTTAGAGGTTCCGTGCGAAGCCGGGGTGGGTCGCTAGTAATTAACCCACGTTTGCGTAGAAAGGTGGCTAAGGAAATATTGATTTTACCTAGAATGGTCAATTATTATGGAAAGAGATCCAGACCTTATCTTGTCCCTAAAATATACAACAAGATACCACTAACTATCAGAAAAAGTACGAGCAAAAATGTATTTAAATCAAAACTAAAAAAGCATATGTTGAAGCAATATGAAAAAGAAAACAATTTAAATGTAAATTTAAGCTAAAAATTCAAATATTTAGATATAAAAACGCTTGCAGTAACTGCATTTGTAAGCATAGGGTGTATGTGTGTGTGTATACTTACATACATAAATATATGTTGTGTTTACAAATGTAGTTAATTACCTATAAGTTATCTATATTTATAGAATACTTACCTAAATAGTTTGTAAGCTGAAAACAGTAATGTAAAGAAAGGGAGCTTATTTCTGCCAACAAACTGTTTTACAGTTTGGCAGAAGTTGTGTAATGTGTAGGAGTACTGTTACTACGAATAAATGTTTTTTTTATTTATTATTATTATTATTAATATACGCGACATAATTCGTTTAAATTGTTTTATTTAAATATGTGACGGCCGCGGAAACCTTGAAACTTTGCACCTGTGTACGCTGCGCGGAAAGGAATGAATAGTGAACACCTGTGTCTCGGATAACAGAGAACAAAACACCAGAACATTTTTCCCCAGAAACTGCAATATATATAAGACGAGATATTGTCTCTCCTCACAAAGCTACCAGTCACCGAACAGAGAGAATATATAGGTAATTATTGTCAAATCTATATTAGCATTTTTTTTACTAATTATGAAAACGGTATAAACTCACGTAAAAATTGTCAGGAACGGCCCGACATGCTTCGAACTCATTTGGAGCTCTTCATCAGGGGTCGCGTAGCAGCACGGATAGCTACCCCTGATGAAGAGCTCCAAATGAGTTCGAAACATGTCGGGCCGTTCCTGACAATTTTTACGTGAGTTTATACCGTTTTTATAATTAGTAAAGATGTCTCGCGATAGTTTTAATAACATTATACCATTTTTTTTGCCTATAATTGACAAGTTTTTTTAGACATCCATTTTTTAGGGTTCCGTACCCAAAGGGTAAAAACGGGACCCTATTACTGAGACTTCGCTGTCCGTCCGTCCGTCCGTCCGTCCGTCTGTCACCAGGCTGTATCTCAAGAACGGTGATAGTGACTTTTCACAGATGATGTATTTCTATAGCCGCTATAACAACAAATACTTAAAATAAAATAAATATTTAAGGTGGGCTCCCATACAACAAATTAGTTATAGATTATGGTACGGAACCCTTCATGCGCGAGTCGGACTCGCACTTGCCCAATTATTTTACTTAACTGTATTCCTCTATAACTTGTGTGTCATAATGGCTTTTGGCCACGTGTTAAACACTGCTTTTCACTTCGACTGCGAGAATATAAAAAATAACCTAAAACATGCCTAAAACTTAAAATTGGTCCATCATCAACTCACCATGCGCAATGTGTTGTTTTTTGTAGAATTGGCACTTTTTTTTTTACTATGGTAGGAATAACTCGCCACATTTCTTTTAAAAAATACAGATTTTAGTGTTTTTTTTTGTAGGTTTGGCACATAGTTTTTTCGTCGATTAACTTTATCAAATTCTTTCAAAACAGCGAAGTGGGTTGAAAACGTAGAAAAAGTTATAAAATAGCCATTTTGAAAAAAAACCCGCAAGGTTACAACCTCACCTATACATACAGTGTTTAGAACACTTGGTCCCGCTAATGGTTCTAAATGTGACATACTTCCAGAATCCAAGATGGCCGTAATTAAGACCAGCCTGATCCTCCTCGTCGTCGCCTGCGCACTGATCGCCAACACCGAAGCGGGGTACGTCGGCGTGAAGCAGTGCGATGAAATCTGCGGCCTTAGCCTCTATGAGAAAAACCAGTGCTGCATAGGCCATGGAATGGACAGCTACGCCTACTGTGATGACCACTTGTATTGCAACCGATAAAGGAACACAGCACACTGATGCATCAACTATTTACAGAAACCAGCATACGATTTCCTTGGCAATGCTTTAGATAATATATTATAACACTGCTTCGATCTATCAATTACTTTACCCAAATCATTTATATAGATATTAGACTAAAAATCACAGCCCCCTGAACTCGAAACAAATCATGTTTTTATAGATTCTACAAATCACATTAACTATAAAGTCACGAAACTGGGAGCTTGAGCCCGAAGCCCCTTGAACACAAAACAAATCATGTTTTTATAGATACTAGAAATCACATTTCAATCACACATTAACTATAAAGGCACCACTGGTCACGAATTTGGAGGCTTGGGGTCGAAGCCCCCTGAACACAAAACAAAAAAGTCACGATGAGCGGAAACCAGATAATTGCCTTCTGCTTCTTTAAAGTTAACTGAGGAGACATTGACTATAATAAACGGGGTGATCGGTGTACATTTGTTATGAAGTTATGAAACGGCGGGCTTTGGGGCTGGAACCCCCCGCACTGAAAATACAGCAACTACCAAGAACGGCAATACGATATTAATCTTGTCATCTGTTCTATTTCCATCTGTAACATTTTGCCAAATTTTCGTTTGTCACAGATATCGGATCACTTATTTGTGCAACAAGAGAGCAATTTTGTTTTTTGTTGCGAGTGCTGATTTTGACCCCCGAGCAAGCGAAGGATTGTAGGTTAGAATCCTGAGTGTACCTAGCGAGGTACTCAACAGCACGAGATGCAAAGAACTTTGCTTCGTGTAGCACACACAACTTTTCACCTCAACAACGAGAACATATTCGTACTTGTTCTTCCAACTATTCTGGTGTCTCCACTATAAGGCCCAGGACCAGGCCGATCCAGGTTCTCTTGCGACTCGTGATTTGATGACCGATCGAGGTTTAGTGAGGTATATTCCTATTCTCAATAGACGTTCATCTAGTGATTTATTTATTTAATCTTTATTCCACAAGAAAACTTATCGTACAAAAGGTGGACTTAATGCCATGAGGCATTCTCTAACAGTCAACCTTAGGGCAAAACAGAAAAATTGTAGGCGGTGCAACTAACTTACACATAAGTAACAAAACATAATTATAATACTTATACATAATACTTCCTATCCAAATAAATATATACTTACAATCAATATAATAAATACATAATATATAACACTATAATGTTGTTTTGCATCAATGTATTGTTATTTGTCGCCTTATATTTCATGTCTTTGTCTAGTTTTTGGCATTACTGTACAGTGTTTCGTTTGTTACTGATCTTTTATATGAATTTAGTTATTTCCTTAAATATCCACATTCATTGTAATCTTAGTTACTATTTTTCACTTTTATTACTTGTAAAATGTAATCTGTTAAATGTTAATGAGCTGTACACATTTTGGCATTGCATTCGATTCTTTTCTTTTCTCTTTTTCCGCTAACGGTCTGCAGTGACATTGACAGCACTGTCGCTTGTCAATGTCATTGACAAGCGCTTACGCTGCGTTTAATCTAAGAGTGCAGCCGTGTGTGTGCGGTTCACCGTGGCGTCACCGGATAGGATTCACCGTAAGACCAGCGCTGGTTCCCGGGCCAGCATTTATGCTGAGGTGGTGACCTTTTCGTGGCATACACAACAACGATATTATTTTATTTAATTTTTCTAATATTTGTTGTCCACTTTGTGTATGTTAACGAATATTTTTTTATTCTATTCTATTCTATTCTAAAAAAAAGTATGGCACTCCGGCTAGTGAGACTTTCTACGTCACTGATTAGTTGCCGCTCTATGATAACAAAATGATTATAAGGAAAATAATGTTTGCCGCCAGTCGTGCAAAAAGAAATTGATTTATGTATTACAGTTATTTGGCAAAATTATATTTTATCGTAATAATGTTGTTTCTAAAAATATATAAATATTGGGCACTCTTCATACAAACAGTAACTTAAACCTAAAAAAACTTAAATTATGATCTAATTAAACCTAACTTAAACTATTGGGACCTAAACTATATGTACATATATCCCCTAATATATCGTAATAATTGATTTAAAACACTCACGATTTTATGAGATTCATACAGGTAACAAGAGAATCGGGGAGTAATATGATACACCGCTGTCAACACAGAAGCGGATTGACAGAACCGACCAACCAATGACAGCGTGATGACGTTGACAGTCCACCTGTCTTTACGGAGTAGCATACCTTGTTTTCTTATACCAAATTACTGATATGATGATAAGGATGGAAAGTATAGAGAGCTGAATTTAACGTTAGAGCGGTTTCGCACTACGTCCGATCCGAATGAGATCCGAACCCGTAAAATCCGGAAACCCGTGAAAACAGGATGATGGAGATCGGATCTAGTGCATAACTTACCATAGAAATAGTTCTACGGCTATGATGGACCATATTTTCACGGCTTCGGATCGGATTCGGATCGGACGTAGTGCGAAACCACTCTTAGGGTTAAATAGCGGTACGGGGCTAAGTCTGGCTCAAAGGTACAGTTTTAATGGAGGCAGTTTTTATGTAACAGCGTTATTCGGAGCAAAACAGACCGGCCTATTGAGGCTCGAGCTCGATAGTGCGGGGAAAATGGTTAAGCTTTGTTTTATCGTCAATTTTTTAATCTCCAACGACAAAAGAGGGGTGTTACAAGTTTGACATGTGTATCTGTGTGTGTGTCATCGTAAGTTCTCAAACGGGTGGACCAATTTGAGTGAGTTTTTTTTTAGTTTTAGACTTGTCCGTTGAAATGATTGGTGGAAATAGGACATGTCGTTTCCAAGATTTCATAGGAACGAGTGACATGATTTCAGCTAATATTGAAGCTAAATTCTTAATTATGTAGTTATGTTCAGTTTTCGTAGCATTTTCTATTTGACTCATTGAATTTTAGTAGCATTTTCTATATGACTCATGATGATCAGCTACTTGTATCGGAGATGTTTTAAAATTTTAATTTAAGTTATTAATTATGTAATTAACCTTTATTTAAAAAAATATAAAAAATAGATTGAAATTTTCACTTGCTGTATCCCAAATACCATGTAGCCTAAATAACAAATATGTTGGGCTGTATAGGAGTCCCTATTGCCACCGTCCTCATCATTAGATCAGATCCAAAATATCAAATTATTGTACCGTCACGTGAACTACATTCACGTGCCAAGTCTCAGTTCGGCGACGTGCGACGTAACTTTTAGGTGTCGGTTAACCGTCTGCGAAGTCGCCGGAACACGACACCTTTCGGCCAGAATTCCTCCTGCAGGAAGGTCGGCAGCTTGATAGTAGGCACCCTCACCACAAATGAAGCGAAGTCCATACTGTGACGAGATTCCAACTGTTCGATCCTCACGGTGAAGTTGGTCTTTACTCGCAAATACTCAACGATATTAGCTGCTTTCGTCGTGTAGTGCAGTCTGAAATAACAATGTTAATTAAGTTATTGTATGTTAAGTTATTATGTGCGTCATGGTCTGGCAAATCACTGTATGTAACACCTTAATTTCAATGTACATGACTTTACAAATGAATAAAGAATTAAAGTGTCGTCGGTGCCGGAACAGTATCGATACGTGTCCCATCCCTAAGTAAAGCAGGGGTCAAGTGGAGCTTTTTAATATCACCCTGCAGGGTCTCAGTTACCGAACGAAACGCAGAGCGAATGCATCATAACGCTTTGAGTTTAATTTAACTGACATCTTGGATAACTGACGGTTCTAGTCAATTTCCCTAGCGGGCCCATGGTAGTTGCTTTTATCACGCGATAAATAAGTGACAAAGCACCCGACACGTTTTGACAAAATGCGAGTGTAAGTGACAGATGCTTCATCACGTGATAAACGCAACCATCATAGGCCCCTAGATCTCTGAGTATACTATTTTTTCGTATTTCCGAATTCCACTTTTCCGGCTGTTTTCGCCTACAGATCGGATTTCCCAACGGACTCTCATTAAATTCGTAAGCAGATTCCGTAATTGTGTAGGATTTTTTTTGTGATTCTAAATTTCGAAATTTTTCAAAATTGCTGAGTTATGGGGGTTAAAACGTACAAAAATAAAAATTTCTGCAATTTCTAAACGACAATGAGTTTCTAACCGACATTTTGGATAACTGACGGTTATATTAGTAAACAACTCGCGGTCCACTGCCGCGATACGATAAGGTACGGAGCATTGGACCGCGAGGCGCGTAGCAGCACGGAAGCTGTCCCTGAAGAAGAGGCCATATGAGTTCGAAACACGTCGCGCCGTTCCTGACAATTTTCACCTGAGTTTAAACCGTTTATAGGGTTCCGTACCCAAAGGGAAAACGGGACTCTATTACTGAGACTTCGGTGTCCGTCCGTCCGTCCGTCTGTCACCAGGCTCTATCTCAAGAACGGTGATAGCTAGACAGTTGAAATTTTCACAGATGATGTATTTCTATTGCCGCTATAACAATAAATACTAAAAATAAAATAAAATAAATATTTTAGGGGGGCTCCCATACAATAAAGGGATTGGTTACGTTAACTTTGCACCTCATTTCTATGGAGCGCTATATGTACATACCAGGTGCAAACTTAACTTAACCACTTAAGGATGGAAAGTGTTTGTACGGAACCCTCGGTGCGCGAGTCCGACTCGCACTTGGCCGGTTCTTATTTAAGGTTCCGTACCCAAAGGGTCCGTTCGTCCATCCATCTGTCATTAATGCTGTCTAGAATACTCAAAAGTAGCTACGTTCAAACTACAGAACCGCAGAGATTTATAAAGTCAGTTTCAAGTTGTTGCTTAAGCTGCTTAACATAGTGGTTACTTCTGAAGTTGAAGGCTTTTGCTTACCTATTGAAAACTAGTTGTGAGTGGCTCCGCTCATTTGAGCACTCCTAAAATCCTCTAAATAAAAATTGGCTCCGCCAGCTGAAGACTTTTTAAATAGCTCAAAAAATGAAAATATAGATTTTACTCGTCAAACTGAACAACATCTGTTCAGAAACTCTTTTTTTAATACTGTTATCATATGTTCATTATTTCAATATACCTACTCCGGCCAACATTGACATCGCCTTAGCATTGACATAGCTGTCACTTTACTAAGTATCAAATCTTTCGCAATACATTGCTTCTTTGAATAAACTCTATTTTACAGGTTTACATTTTAAACGAGTTATTTTTAAAAATTGTTTAATAAATTTTGTTCAGTTTGAGGGGTAGAATCTATGTTTAAATTTATTGCTCAGTTACAGGACCCACCTGGTCATTTTTAGGTTTTCACATTTTTCATTTTAAACACACTCTAAAATTCAAAACTACCGAGCCGTTTGTCAGGTAAAACTCCTTTATTCACTGGATTATCCCGTCGAGATTGTTCTTTGGTGGAATTAGGACTAGTTGAAGCTAAGGATTTCAAATTTTGTAGTATGTTCAGTTTCAGTAGCATTTTCTATATCTTCCTATCTTAACTGGCCGGGTTAAGTTTGCATATATAACGCCGGATACAAATGAGGTGCAACGTGAACGCAACCGATCACGTTTGTTGTATAGAAACCCCCTTAAATATTTATTTTATTCTGTTTTTTAATATGTGTTGTTATAGCGGCAACAGAAATATATCATCTGTGAAAATTTCAACTGTCTAGCCATCACGGTTAATGAGATACAGCCTGGTGACAGCCGGACAGACAGACAAACAGATGGACAGCGGAGTCTTAGTAATAGGGTGCCGTTTTTTACCATTTGAGATAAAAAAAAATTAATAGGTCAATTTGAGTTAAACTAAAAAGGTTACAAAAAAAGTGGGGGATGACGATTCAATTTAAAATGTTTTTAAAGCAAATATACTGAAACGCTTTAAAATAAGAAATGGAGAGTGAACCCGAAACTGTCTCCTTATTCACTCCTAAAGCGAAGCTATAAAAACACAACGCCATCTTATTTTACTGCTCGGTTAAACGCACAAGTTTTCAGCGGCTACCACACAATGGGAAATTTAAGAAATTAAAAAAAATATATATTTTTTGTAGGTAAGAATGACCCCTCTCATTCCTAGAAAAGTTACAGATTTTTCTGTAGCTTAAAAAGTAAATAAAAATGATAAAACTTTTTTCAATCACGACTATCACGATGTACCCCCCGTGACCAGATTTTTCGATTTTTCAATACACATTTTTCTGTAGCTTAAAAATGAAATAAAAATTATGAAAATGTTTTTCTCAAGCACAAGGCACCCGCCATAACCATAGCGATCATGTTTTCTTTTAAAAGGTCAGTTTGACTTGATCGAAAAAAGTTACATCAAAAATTAAAATTCATAGTAGGGAATAACGATTTAATTAAAAATGTTTCATAAAATACTTTTTATAAATAGCAAAACGTAGAATTTTGCTATTTATAAAAAGTATTTTATGGAATAGTTAGTGCCTTACTTAGGCTACTCGACAAGCCTCGTGGCCTAAACGCGGTACTCGACTTTAAGAACCTTCATTGCGCAACGATTGCATAAAATACTATTTATAAATTAGCTTATTCGGTTTGTCTAGGGTAGCGGCAAAGAGTGAAGCAGTATATCCAGCTTCAATATATTTACGACTACAATTTCTGCGTATTTTGACCGGTTTAAATTGGGAGCTCAAAAATATTGATGGCTCGGAATGAAAATGAAATGCGAGCCGTTTTGAACTTTTGATATTTCAAAAGCTGAGAGTAAAATTAAATGTTTGAAAGCGAAATAATGGGGATGAAATAAGATGTTATAAAACGAAGCAAAAACTTCATTAATACATAGCCGAAATATAAAGTTATTTAAGCATTTTTAGGGTCTCGTACCTCAAAAGGAAAAGAACCGGTCAAGTGCGAGCCGGACTCGCGCACCAAGGGTTCCGTACGAACTATTAAATCACTACCTACATATTTGCTCTAACAAAAAATAAAATGTACTGACTGAGCGAGAATTTTATTTTACTGGTGTAAAACTGTTTTATGTATTTTACATAGACTATTTATATTTGATTGCTTTACTGTATTCCGCTCAGAAATTGGACGTAATCACTGTTTTTTTATTTTTCCTAAGATTACCAATTATTTCAATGTTAATAATTCATTAAAATTTACTAATTCTAAAATGACGTAACTCCAAAACTATGGCACAATGGAAAGGTTACTTTAGTCTGGTGTCTAATAAAAAAAAAACAAATGACGTACTTATTAGGTACTGACAGCTTATTTTTTTTCGCGGTTAAGTCGAAGACTACAACTCTATGCAGACATAGTTGTCGTAAATTTCGGTTGTTTTAATGTATTTTCATATATTTCATTACATACAGAAAAATAAATACAAATACGAAGTGGAGCCACTATGTTGTGCCGTTATAAAAAAAAGGCCTCTTAATTAATATAATTGTGGACTGATTATTTAGCAATTAGTTTCTCACGTTAGCGACGCTACCGGAACTCTAGTTAACATTAACGAGTAATCAAGGTAAATGAGTCCGGGCCAGCCGGAAAACGGGCCTGATTACGTCCGGGTCAGATTATCCTGTTACCAGGAGATAATTATCATTTTATCATGAAGTTCACAACCCATGTGTGTTTTACTAATGGATTTTACGGTCCGGTACATTTTTTGGGTTCCGTACACCAAAAACGGGACCCTATTACTAAGACTGCACTGCCCGTCCGTCTGTCTGTCACCCAGGCTGTAATCTCATGAACCATGATAGCTAGACAGTTGAAATTTTCACATATTTTTATTGCTGCTGTAACAACAATGACTAAAGCAAAATAAAAAAAAATACCTAGATATGCATTTTATAAAAAAAAAATTTTTTGCCTTTTTTGCTCCATACTGTTACCAGGCTGTATCTCATGAACCTTGATAGCTATTAGACAGTTGAAATTTTCACAGATGATGTATTTCTGCTGCTACAATAACAACAAATACAAAAAAACAGAATAAAATAAATCGCCTAGTGACAATCAAAACTAATAAGACCGCCTGTTGTTTACCTCTGCTTGTTATTTTAATGTATCTCATGTTGTGTTGTATATTCCTTGATGTTGGAGGTGTGCAATAATAGTAGATTGTTTGACAAGGGGCTAAAACAAGCCATTATGACACGAGGTAATTATATGGACGAGCGAACGAAGTGAGCGAGGCCAAATATATCTGAGTGTCATAATGGCTTGTAGCCCCGTGTTAAACACTCTACTTTTCACTTCGACTGAAAAAATAAAAAACTTAAAAATTAAAATAATTTATTTTAAGAAACATTAAAAGTAAGATTTGAACAATTTTTTTATATTTAATGTCTGTCTGTCAGCCTTTCCTGGTAAATTTATGTTGGGATTGGTGTTATTTTGGATTGATTGTGGCGTGAATGATGGGGAAATCTCCTGTGAAGGAAATGTTGGAGAATATAGCTGTGGGCTTGGATTTTCGTAAAATGGGATATTGCTGATGTTGGGTTGCTCCATTTGCTCAGGCTCATAAAATGTTGGTTGTATATCCCACTATGTTGAGGGCTGTGGCCTATTAATCACTTCACGAGACGTAGATGGCTGCGGTTCGTTCGACTCTCTAATGTTTATTTGTTTTGTTATATCCTCCGTAATCTTACGTTTATTTTGTATAGATTCTTCAATATAACCTTCAGCCACTTGGTCAGACCGCCAGCCTCTATGGTGCTTTAATGTCAAAATGTTAGCACCGGAACCTGCTAAGAGTCGCAGATGTCCTGATGAAGCAATGGCCCGTATAAGCATTGGCATCTGGTAACGCTAAGTACGTGGCTATTTCTTTGGGCATTTTTGGCAAATTTATTTTGACCAATACGTTGTTTGGTACATTTTCCGTGCTGATAATTTAAAAAGAATCGGTTGGTTGTCACGTTACTTGGTCGCAGTCTTTGATACATTTTCACTATATAAAATGTTCTCCACAAATGACAAATTTTCGTTCGTTATTCGTTTTTGTGTGTGGTAAATTCTCAGTCGCGCCGCGCTTCTCGGCGACGAGTGACGTGAGCAAGTGTGTTTCGAGCGTTGGCGATATAGTAATTACGCAAAAGAGAAATGATGAATAATGAATTTTCGATGGTGTCTGAAACCTTGACACTCCCAAACTTTTACTACATTTTTATAATAGTAGTATAGGTATTGCTAAATTAATGATATCCCAAATTTCCGTCGAATGAAAACCCTAGCTCATCCTTTTCTTAGACAGATATAGTACTAAGGGTTATCGCACACCTAACTGTTCGGCACCGCCTCGACTAGTTAAGTAAATATACTTTTCTCAAACATGCAATGAAATATCGTCATAACGTGCGTTATAACAGCCTTCGAAGTATCACGTTTCAGGCGGAACAATTCGAGAGAACTGTAAAGGAATTTCATACAAAATTTAAGGCCTAGGCCGGGAAGTAATTTTTTTAGACATGGCGTCCGTGTTCATGGGCAGTGTTATATATTTTTTTAGTGTTGTCTTTTTTATTGCATATGTTTGAGAAAAGCACTATACATGCCTTAGCCGTGAGAAGGGCTTGCCGGCTTCGTATAACGATCCCTAGGTACTCATCTATACCTACTCAGCCGGCAAGCCTTTATTTCCCGGCGTCTGCAGTAATGTAAAGCCTGACCAGAAATATATGAGTATGCGCCATATTGTGGAATTTCACTAGAACTAATTTACAATGCAACATACTGGCAATGATTTTAAGATGGTTTCTCAACAATGTCAATGTCGTTCGTGGTGGATTCTTTAAAAGACAAATATTTAAAAATATCCAAAGAAAATGCCGAAAATCATTCACAGTCATGAACGTAAAATTATATAATATAAAGTGTACACGTGTTTACTACACGAAAAAAGGTCAGGAAAAGAGTGCATTCCAGTAAATAATATCACAATGTTACCATAGGAACTGACAGGTATTTAAATTTATGTCATTATAGTGCGGTTGCGATTGGTTGCAAAATTGTTGCCATATAAATATTATAAATAGCGCCCTCTTGACAATCCTCATATATTTCTGGTGAGGCTTTACTATCACCTGTCGACCCCGTAACGATTTCGTTTTCGTCCGGCCAGTTAACACCAGAGCGTCCAAATTCACAGGCTAAATTCCAGATTTTAATTTCGAACTTTTAGAGAATTTTCGACATCTCTAAGAAACAGCTTAACAATGACATGACGCTTAGAGATCTTAAATATCTCTTGGGTATTTATTTTATTTTATGCTTACGCTACGCTAGTGGTCAATAAATAAATAACTAAATATCAGACAACCTCACACATCGATCTAGTCCCAAATTAAGCTCAAGAAAGCTTGTGTTATGGGTACTAAACGACGATATACATACTTATATAGATAAATATATACTTAAATTGAAATACTCGAGACAAATATTCGAGTTCATCACACAAATATTTGCCCTGGCCGGGATTCGAACCCGGGACCGCCGGCTCAGTAGGCAGGTCTCTACAAACCGAGCCAACCGCGTTCGGCACCGCCTCGACTAGTTAAGTAAATATACTTTTCTCAAACATGCAATGAAATATCGTCATAACGTGCGTTATAACAGCCTTCGAAGTATCACGTTTCAGGCGGAACAATTCGAGAGAACTGTAAAGGAATTTCATACAAAATTTAAGGCCTAGGCCGGGAAGTAATTTTTTTAGACATGGCGTCCGTGTTCATGGGCAGTGTTATATATTTTTTTAGTGTTGTCTTTTTTATTGCATATGTTTGAGAAAAGCACTATACATGCCTTAGCCGTGAGAAGGGCTTGCCGGCTTCGTATAACGATCCCTAGGTACTCATCTATACCTACTCAGCCGGCAAGCCTTTATTTCCCGGCGTCTGCAGTAATGTAAAGCCTGACCAGAAATATATGAGTATGCGCCATATTGTGGAATTTCACTAGAACTAATTTACAATGCAACATACTGGCAATGATTTTAAGATGGTTTCTCAACAATGTCAATGTCGTTCGTGGTGGATTCTTTAAAAGACAAATATTTAAAAATATCCAAAGAAAATGCCGAAAATCATTCACAGTCATGAACGTAAAATTATATAATATAAAGTGTACACGTGTTTACTACACGAAAAAAGGTCAGGAAAAGAGTGCATTCCAGTAAATAATATCACAATGTTACCATAGGAACTGACAGGTATTTAAATTTATGTCATTATAGTGCGGTTGCGATTGGTTGCAAAATTGTTGCCATATAAATATTATAAATAGCGCCCTCTTGACAATCCTCATATATTTCTGGTGAGGCTTTACTATCACCTGTCGACCCCGTAACGATTTCGTTTTCGTCCGGCCAGTTAACACCAGAGCGTCCAAATTCACAGGCTAAATTCCAGATTTTAATTTCGAACTTTTAGAGAATTTTCGACATCTCTAAGAAACAGCTTAACAATGACATGACGCTTAGAGATCTTAAATATCTCTTGGGTATTTATTTTATTTTATGCTTACGCTACGCTAGTGGTCAATAAATAAATAACTAAATATCAGACAACCTCACACATCGATCTAGTCCCAAATTAAGCTCAAGAAAGCTTGTGTTATGGGTACTAAACGACGATATACATACTTATATAGATAAATATATACTTAAATTGAAATACTCGAGACAAATATTCGAGTTCATCACACAAATATTTGCCCTGGCCGGGATTCGAACCCGGGACCGCCGGCTCAGTAGGCAGGTCTCTACAAACCGAGCCAACCGCGTTGTCGAAGGTTGGTTCAAGGACCTAAAAGGGTCAATTGCAAAAAAATTGTACATAGTTAAGGGCTTTAATTAAAACAAAATTAATTGATTCCTTTGTGTGACGAAAGATACCCATACATTTTGTATGACTAACTTTCGTCACACAAAGGAAGCGATCGTATTTTATGTTAACTAAGCTTTTAACTATGTACAATTTTTTTGCAATCGACCCAAAAATGCCTATGCAACTTACCATTACGCAAAATAGCTTCAATTTACAGACATTTCATTTTAGCACTAACATGGGGTAATGCGAAACTAGCGCCACTTACGAATGTTTATTATATCTTCCAAACCAGATCAATTTTCAGTAATTGCAAGATATTAGGAGCTGGAAAAACCCCTTTAGTGTTTACTAAATCATTATACACAATTTCTTGTTCTTTAGTTGTCTCTAAAAACTTGCTCAAAACTATTGTGGCCGCTTTTGACGTGAACAAGTTTTGTAAGGTAAACTACAGTGAACAAATTGTATATAGTGATTTAATAAATATTAATTGCTAGCTCCTAGACTTCAGCTATTTCTAAAAAAATATCAGGTTAGGTATGTCGTAGACGGTCATGAGTATGGACGCTCAACGAAGCCGGCGCGTCATTGGAAGGCGACAGTAGCGCCCCCTTGAACCTGTTTTGGCGCGCTAGACAGAGTCTTGGCGGTTCACTCAGCCAACGCCGACCCACACTTCACTCTGGGTCGCCATCGAGTGCACTACTGCCTTGGAACTGTCCCGTTTCGTTGTGCTATACCAAGTTTAGAATCAGTGTTATAACCCCGCAATGTGCCTAGTGTTAATTTAATAAAGACTATTCTGTTCGAGACTTCGATAACCTAGCTTACAGACCTCTGTGCCAGGAACTGTTATTTTGTGCTTCATTGTATAAGGAATAAATCAAGTTAATTGCATCCGTAGTATTTCATCTCGCTCGAACTACTCCTCGTCCACAACTATATCGAATAGCTCAACTAATGTGCCACACACACCACACCGGCCATCCGACCCGTCCCCGACATCAGAAGTTGGGATAGTATCTAGGGCCCATGAGCGAACACGAAGAATGATGGAACACGAAGCGAATAAAACGGAAGAAAAAAGTTTGTGGTTACTCTTTGAAATACAACGAACTTGACATCACTAAATCAAGGAACAGGAGCTACAAGCGTTTCCGTTATTGAAACTCAAGCTAACACCGTCACGGAGACCTACAGAACCGTATGAAAACAAATCAAGATTGCACTGTTTAAATTGTTTTCATTGCGAGAGAAACGGACATGAAATATTCCATAGCTTACTTCGTATAAAAGAAAACTACAACTTACCACCTCGGCGACAAAAGCCAGCAGTCACAATACAAACTACATCGAAGTTCATTGTTTACTTCAAGAACAGCGGGACACATCGTCAGTTGTTGCACCAGTAGAAGTGACCCAGAAGCGACGGTCAACTACGAGCGACGCGTGGACGTAGGCACCATGGCCCCACCGACAGATTTGAAAATCACATCAGGTCAGTCGTTAACTTTTCACTACGATTCCGATATTTTGTTCACAAATAAAAGTGTAGCTAGATTATCGGGTAGACTTGAGTCGCACTTGTTCAGTTTAGTGGGTATTTGTCAAAAAAAAGTACTAACGGGTACTGGTAAAAGCAACACCAAGTAAAAGTTGAATATTGCGTGATAGAAATTAATAATCATTTGAAACAAAGTTTATTGCACGTTTTCTAACGATTGTGTTCGTAGTGATAATAATATGACCGAACGTGAAATGTTTCTACAGAGATTTAGTGTTGATTAATATGACCACTACGCAGTTTACCTACCATTATTAAAGTTTATCATTTAAAAATTTCGCTGTGCGGGTGCATCGATCATACACAGTACTTAGTAGTAGGAGCGGCTGCTTTAATAATCTACCCTCTGTTCATGATTTTCCAATCGTTCTGTAGAATTGAATTTGTTTACGTCTTGAATAGTTTCTTACTCTGTGTACTTTAGCTGGTGTATAGTTTATCGCCTATAATTTCCGTAAGAACGGGTGAGCTTGAGATTTGTTTAAACGATCCTAATATTAATTTTAATTGTGGTGATCGCTATAGCCTTTAATAGATAAACTGAAGACACTAAAAGGATTAGGAAAATTTTGGGACACAGGAGTTTGAAATTGAAGTTTGATTTTTATCATTGTTTCATAATCCCTTGGTAATCTAAAAGTTATCATACTAAGTATAACGCTTGTTATTAAAGTGCAAATAATGATTTGATTTAAATCTTTTCTTGTATTTACGTCGCAGATTATTTGTTCACATTAACGAATCATAATTTCAGTGTACCTAACTTTGTTAGATTGATTTGAATTTCCTTTCTTTGTTGGATTTAAGGTTAGAACGACCGAGCTATGTGATACTGTGCTTCGAGTTTTTGTTTCAGGAAAAGATACGTGACCTCAGCAGCTAACAGCGAAGTTCTGAGTCGTCTGCTTCAGCTAGCACGGTACAAGACATCACGCAAAGAACCGCACAAAGGCGAGCGGCAGGGCGCCTTCATCCACTGGGACGAGGGTTGACGTGTGACGTCACCAAACTATATGGGACAATCTGGTGAGGAGTTCTCATTTTATTGTGATTTGTTTGCCGAGTGATCGCTTATGGACAAGTTGATTTCCAATAAGTTTCATGGCAAACGGGTGCATTATTCAGTGACTATGTAGGACATGTATCAGTCTAGCTAAAATTGTTAGTACTGTGCAGTAAATCGAGTTACTGGAGCGAGCCTATTAGAAATGTTGACATGTAGTATTGTAAATTGCAAGACCATTTGCCATAAATTTGACTTTCGAACGTACAAATACGCTCATCAGGAAAATGCCTCAATTTCAAGTCCCTTTAGAGTTAGATTATTCGAGCGATGATAATGAAGTTGTCGGTACTTCTGCTAGTCCAAGCGCTAGTAACAGAGATCAAGCATCGTGATTCTTTTGGCTGCCCGTATTCACCTGTCATAGTCGTAACTGCGGCCATTGGTCGTTCAGAGCGCGGTGCGTGGCGGTGATGCGGCTGAGCCCGGGTCTCTATGAGACTAATTGGCTGACTTGGAGTGGCCCGGGAATCATAGCGATTCTATTCTGCGAAGTTTTGGCTGACTTGGAGTGGCCCGGGAATCATAGCGATTCTATTCTGCGAAGTTAATTGGGCTCATTGCGTAATGAAGCCCCGGGAGACTGCTGTCTCTAGTAAAGTGAGTTTGTGAAATCACGATTCAAGATGCGATTGTTAATTCAGATTGTTTTGGTGGGCATGACATGTGACTTTGAGACATTTTACCTTGTCGATAGGGTTGACTCGGCGATCGAGATACCTGTTTTATCGAATGGATTTTTGTTGATTTAAAAGTTGTGTGTTTTGCTATTCAATAAGGCGAGCCAAAAGGAAGTTAAATGATGGTACATGGTTCCTAATGTGTTTTCTAAGGTAGAAGTGGTAAATAGCTAGTTTGTTTCACAACAAGTAATATTGTAGTACAATCTCATTTAAAACGTATTGCACTATTGAAAGAATAAGTAATGTTACAATTGGTAATTGGTTGGTATCCTACATACCATAATTCAATTTGTATCTTTTGAAATATTGCGGTTATAAAACAAAAACTTTCAATCAGCTGTAAAAATGATTTTTGCGATATTATTTTAGTTTTGGTGTCGGTAACTATTTGATGCGAAAGAAAGATGAAGTTTTTGTTTTGTCTTACCATTTTGACGTTTTTGTCAGGAGTGACCGAGTGGATATTGTTTTGGTTGTTGATTGTTTCAGAGCAACACACGAGGACGTGTGTCATCGCAGGATGGCCGTGTCGTAGACGGTCATGAGTATGGACGCTCAACGAAGCCGGCGCGTCATTGGAAGGCGACAGTAGCGCCCCCTTGAACCTGTTTTGGCGCGCTAGACAGAGTCTTGGCGGTTCACTCAGCCAACGCCGACCCACACTTCACTCTGGGTCGCCATCGAGTGCACTACTGCCTTGGAACTGTCCCGTTTCGTTGTGCTATACCAAGTTTAGAATCAGTGTTATAACCCCGCAATGTGCCTAGTGTTAATTTAATAAAGACTATTCTGTTCGAGACTTCGATAACCTAGCTTACAGACCTCTGTGCCAGGAACTGTTATTTTGTGCTTCATTGTATAAGGAATAAATCAAGTTAATTGCATCCGTAGTATTTCATCTCGCTCGAACTACTCCTCGTCCACAACTATATCGAATAGCTCAACTAATGTGCCACACACGGCACCGGCCATCCCGACCTGTCCCCGACAGGTATAAGAAAAAAATCGAAAGTTGCGCTAGTTTCGCATTACCCTTCGCCTTAAGCCAACAATTCAGAAACTAAGTATAAATACTTACAATTATTTATACTTGTTGGCTACGTGGGTATTTATTACCAAGTTTATATAGTACCAATTATTTGCCCTACTCCTTTACACATATCACGTAATCAAGTGCAATAACGACCGAGCTCAGCTCACTCTCGCCGTCTCCCTCTCTCTCTAGCGTAGAGTATGTGCATCTCTGTCTAGTAGATGCACTAATAAAATGGTAATTTGGTGCAATTTCCAGATTCCGGCTCTGATTGAAGATGGCGGAATGAATTAGGTTCCTATGTGGAGTAATATGCGCACTGCTTTTGCCCGTTTTTTAACTTTTTCGGCGAAATATGTTTTATTTTTTAGTATTTGTTATTATAGCGGCAACAGAAATACACCATCTGTGAAAATTTCAACTGTCTAGCTATCACGGTTCATGAGATACAGCCTGGTGACAGACATACAAACGGACAGTGGAGTTATAGTAATACTGGTATTGGTTACCAGAGACGTATTTTAAAATTTGGCGCCCCGGGCTTATAGGTTTCGCCGCCCCAGAATTCAAAGAAATATTTAACGTTTTTTTTTATATAATGGTAGTTGGGTCTATCAAGCACTTAGATATAGCAAGTGTAAGGGTTCGGTCATAGGGAAAAAAACATTACTGAGCATAGAGCATGAGATGAAAGCGCGAGCGCAGCGAGCGCCAAATTTTTCGGCGATGGGGTGCGTAGTAAACACAATCAGATGAAAACACGAGCGCAGCGAGCTCGAAATTCGGCACGGGGGTACGTACGTACGTAGTATAGTATATATTGTAACAGAAATAGATAATAACGCGAGCGGAGCGAGCCCGAAATTTTTCGGCGCGGGGGTGCGTAGTAATACGATCAGAGGAAAACGCGAGCGCAGCGAGGGCGAAATTTTTCGGCGCGGGTGTACCTACGTAGTAACAAAATTAAATAAAAACGCGAGCGTAGCGAGCGCCAAATTTTTCGGCCCCGCGCCGTACGTAGTAACACAATCAGAAAAAAACGTACGTAGACTACGTAGTATAGTATATGTATATTGTAACAGAAATTGATATTAACCCGAGCGCAACGAACCCGAAATTTATGGCCCGGGGGTGCGTAGTAACACGATCAGATGAAAACGCGAGCGCAGCGAGAGCGAAATTTTTCAGCGCCCCCGTACGTAGTAACAAAATTGACCGATATAGTGTAAAAAGATCCGATCTGGCAACGCTGAATTATATGTATGGCCTATTGCCCCCCGCCCCTCTTGCCGCCCCGCGACCTCACTCGGCGCCCGCGCCCTATATTTGAAGCATGTTCTTACTTACAGACGCGCCCCGAAGATATTGACAAACTTACAAGCATGCTTTCGACCAAGACTAACTAGTTCTTGTTATTTTTCATGTTCATTTTTAATAAAACGCACATTCTGTTTGAACGCTGACAACGGAAGAAGTAATTTATTTTTTTAAAGAACCAACACCACAGATTCAACAACAAATGAACACAGTTCTATATACGTTCATAATAGATGGCGCTAGTATGCTTATTTGATGTTATGTTTAATTTATATTTTTAACACCCCCACTACAGCAAATAAACATACATGGCTAAAAAACCACAACTAAATGAATTAACAATTTTCATGACTGATCCCTAATCCTTCAATACATTTATAATGTTTCATTGGGCTTAAGGCTTTAGTCAAGACATCAGCTGGCATAGAAGTAGTTGGCAAATAGTCAATACTGATAATTTTATCATTAACAGCATCTTTCACAAAGTGATACCTAATATCAATATGTTTACTTTTTCTGTGACAAACATGATTTGCCACCAACTTCTGTGCGCTCTGGCTATCATTATATAATGTCACAGAATACAAATTTCCAGTTAGTTCACAATGCAAATTTCTTAAATATATAGCCTCTTTACAAGCCTCTGATATTGACATATACTCTGCTTCCATACTTGAAAGAGCAACTGTCCGCTGTTTTTTGCTCTCCCAGGAAATAGCTGAACCCGACATAAGAAAACAAAATCCAGTATATGATTTGCGGTCAATACAATTGCTTCCCCAATCGGAATCGACAAAACCAATAAGTTCAGAGTTTTCTTTTACATATTTAAAACAATAATTTTTGGTATTCTTTAAATATTTGAGAATTCTTTTTGCATAATTCCAATGAACACTGGTGTGACATTTATTAAACTGGCTCAGAAAACTAACACTAAATGCTATATCTGGCCTTGTGAGTACTGACAAGTACATCAGGCTCCCTATCAGCTGTTGATATGGAATCTCAGTATCACAACTTTCACTGTTACTAATCTCAAGTTTACATTCCATTGGTGTACTAGCAACTTTACAATTAGACATATTAAATTTATCCAACAGTTGATCTATATACTGCTCTTGATCTAAGGTTAATGAGTTACATTTTTTATTAATTTTAACCCTCATACCTAAACATTGTTGAACCTGTCCTAAATCTTTAATTTTAAAGTTAGAACTCAACACAGAAACTAATTTTTCAGTCTCTACTGCATTATTTGAGAAAACAAAAAAATCATCTACATATAATGCTATAATTATTTTCCCATCATCATACATTTTTGTAAAAATACATGGTTCAATATGACTTGTTTTAAAACCTAAATCACACAAACATTGCTCTACACGCTCATACCAAGATCTAGAGGACTGTTTTAAGCCATAAATTGCTTTATTGAGCTTGACAATTGTTTTTGTTTTTACATCAGAAATATTTGGCTGAATCATAAAAATGTCCTCTTTCAAGATACCATTTAAAAATGCTGTTTTTACATCTAGATGTGTTATATCTAAATTTAACTGCACAGACAATGCAAATAACATTCTGAGTGTGGAGAACCGCACTACTGGTGAGAACGTTTGATCATAGTCTACACCTGGACGTTGTGTGTAGCCTTTGGCAACTAAACGCGCTCTATGACGCACACTACCATCACTATTCACCTTTCTTTTGAAAACCCACTTGCACTGCACTAAAGTTTTATCTGAAGGCAACTTATCCACTGGATCCCAAACATTGTTATCCTGAAATGCTTGTAACTCGTCCTCCATGGCTTCAATCCACTTTTCTCTATCTGGACTATCCAGAGCTTCACGTATGCTCACTGGATCTTGCAGGTTTTCTTTACTGGATGATGATGCTTCACATAGATTTGAATAGCCATAACGTTCAGGAGGCTTCCTGACTCGTTTTGCTGTACTTACTAGCTCATGAGGCGCTGGTACAGTGACAGCTTCTGTGACTGGCTCCATGGCTGCTACAGGCACTGGCTCAGCGACTGGCTCAGAGACTGCTTCTACGGCTGAGTCCCTTTCAGAGTCTTCTGTCTGCTGAAATGATAAATCAAAATCAGTCTGAGCATTATCATACTCTGAATCTGTTGAAGAATCCATATTCACAGGTTCACTTTTCATCTCACTGATTTTCTCTGTATCGCTGCTTGGCCTATCTGTCACGCAAACATCCCCCACTGGAACGGAGACTGTAGTATCTGGTGTGAAATTCTGTGTTCCTTCATGAATTGCTCGCATCTTTGGGATGGCTCTGCCCAATATCTACTCGATGCTCTTGACAGATTGCAGCGTCGGGCGGTCCGCATCATAGGTGACGAGAAAAGTACCAGATTCCTCGAACCCCTTCAATTACGTAGGGACATTGGGTCGCTGAGCGTTTTCTATCGCCTATACCATGGCGAGTGTTCTGAAGAGTTATTTTCTCTTATCCCACCCTCCCCTTTCCGTCATAGAAGCACACGTGCCAGCTTGCGATGTCATCGCCTCACCGTGGAGAATATTCCCACCCGTACCAAGAAGTTTGGCAATTCCTTCATCTGCCGAACTATTAAAGTATGGAACTCCTTGCCGGCTCATGTGTTTCCTCCTTCTTATAACTTGGGACCCTTCAAACGAAGCGTGAAGAAGCATCTCTCGGGCCAGCATGGCAGTTTCAACTGACTTGGCACCGTTGGTTTCTCGTCAGTTGCCATTGCGACTTGGGCTCCCCTTTTTGCTTACCATCAGGCGAAGGGGAGCCACTATGTTGTGCCGTTATAAAAAAAAAAAAAAAAAAAATTACCACATCCCTACTCACGGTGACACACCTTCTGGCAGGGTCATATATTCTGTAGCCCTTGACTGTATCGGAATAGCCTACAAGAATATGTTTCTTTGACTTAGTATCCCACTTAAGCCTTTTTTCTTTTGGCACGTGAGCCATCAAACGACTGCCAAATATCCGGACATGACTTAAATCAGGTTTCTTATTTGACCACAGCTCATAGGGTGTTTTGTTATGTAGACCTGATGCAACTGATCTATTTCTAAGGTAGACTGCACAACTAGTTGCCTCTGCCCAAAACCTTTTGTCTAATCCAGCATCAAACAACATGTAGCGAGCTCGTTCAACAATGGTACGATTCAACCGCTCGCTCATACCATTTTGTTCTGGCGTATAGGCATTGGTCTTCTGGTGAACAATACCTGCCTCCTTCAAATAGCTCTCAAATTCAGTACTACAAAACTCTAGTCCATTATCTGTCCGAAATATCCTTATCTTTTTACTTTGTTGATTCTCAACTACTGCTTTAAATTCTTTAAAATATTTGAATACTTCACTTTTGGCTTTGAGAAAGTAAACAAAGGCCATACGGCTGTAATCGTCTACAAGAATACGGAAATACCTGGCGTTTCCAATAGATGACACCTCCATTGGACCACAGACGTCCCCATGAACAGTATGCAGTATCTCCGTGCTCCTAGTTCCTGCATGGCCGAAAGGTAAGCGCGCCTGCTTCCCCTCGCAGCACACTGTACACGTACTCTTGTCGATTACTGTCTTATCAGTATAAGACACACCCGTGACTGCTCCATCTCTCATTTTGTTCATATCGTTCATGTTTAAGTGACCTAATCTTCTGTGCCATACTTCACTGCTCACTGATGAAGATGAAAACAAACACTGTTTGCGCTCCGTGTCCAACTTGTACACGCCATCAACTAAATTAGCTACAGCCACTAATTCATTCTGTTTGTTAAAAACATGACAACAATTCTTCTTGAATTCCACCCTGTTGTGATTTTTTATCAGTTGACTGACCGAAATTAAATTAGTAGTCAGATTTGGGACACAAACAACATCTTTCATTGTGACTTCGTATTTGCACTTTGGAGTAACTGTAATGATCTCCACATCACCCGAGCATAACACAGGCATAGCACACTTATTTGCTGCTATAATCTCCTTAATACTCGGCGTATGCGATGCATTCTGGATCATATTCACGTCCATCGTCATATGAACGCTTGCGCCGCTGTCAAGATAAAAGTCGTGTTTACTAAAATTTCCACTCAGAAAAACGGCAGAAAAAGCGTTGGTCTTCTTGATTTTATCTGGCGATTGATTGTTTAACTTGCACTGATTTTTATAGTGTCCGTACTGTTTGCATCGATAACATTGTATTTTCGATTTGTTATTGTTGGGTTTGACACTTTGACTCTCGCCGCCATGTTGCTTAGCGCCATCATGTCTAGTGTTGCCCAACGTCGTATAGTTCTGACGATAATTCTGAGCTCTACCCACAAATGCACTTCCTGATTCACAATCGTTACCTGCCAAATCAATGAGCTTCGATTTCACAACGTCAGCTGTAATGGCGATTCCAGAATGTTCTATTGCCATTATCATCGGAAAGTATTTTTCCGGTAATCCTGCTAATAGCAAACACCCAATCCACTCGTCGTTCACTGAAAATCCCGTTCCTGACAATTTCTGTGCTGTCTCGATAATTTGAGTAACATAACTGGTCATGGATTCACAGTTATCCAGTCGTACCGAAATTAAATTTTTCAGCAATGTTATTCTTCTTGAGAAGCCGGAGTCGTCGAACATGGTTTTCAATTTCTGCCACAAATCCTTTGTCGATGTAGCGTCCTTTATGTGAACATATAACGACGGGTCAATGGTTAAAATTAACTTGGCTTTAGCTTTTGCATCATCCGCGACTACACTTGCTGCGGCAGCTGCGGTCTCCTCCTTAATGCACTTCTCCATCCCTTCTAATACTAGCAGATTCTCCACTGCAAACGCCCATTCTGGGTAATTTTCTCGCCCTTTCAATTTTGGAACGTTGGTCAGAAAGGAACTGGATGCCATCACTGTTAATTTTTCTTTAACCAATCACAAACTGAATCAGCCTAAGCTAACTTGCTTTAAACACTAACTTTTAGCTATCTAATAGGCATTACTGGGCCATAACCTAATAAAACGCACATTCTGTTTGAACGCTGACAACGGAAGAAGTAATTTATTTTTTTAAAGAACCAACACCACAGATTCAACAACAAATGAACACAGTTCTATATACGTTCATAATAGATGGCGCTAGTATGCTTATTTGATGTTATGTTTAATTTATATTTTTAACAATTTTAAATTGTGGATCGACAAAAAAAAGGTGAGAAGGAATATAGTTGGTTAAAAGGCGCCAATACCAAAACAAAATGCAATCGGCCAGGGGCGCTTACGCCGCCCCTGTCGGTTTGGCGCCCCGGGCTATAGCCCGGATCGCCCTAGGGTAAATACGTCCCTGTTGGTTACTAAACCCTAAAAATTGGAAATGTCAGAAATTTCGAAACCGCTCGCGAGGTCCACATCTGAAAACAGACTGTATTTTGAATTTACGAATAATTGAATAGTGATTCATAGTAGTTAATGAATATTACTATATTTATATTACTTGTAAAATGTTGACATTTTATTAATGTTGTGAAGTTGGTGACACAAATGTTCTTTTAGTCTGTAAAGTAAAATCGATGTTATATTTTATTGCAACAGGGCACACCCAGTAAAAGTATTAACCGGGCTTGTACCTTGTTTTACACTATTTTTTTTATAGAATGTTGTTTCGCAGAAAATGTTGATCCTCATATCGTCTCACAGAATAATCATTTCATAGCAATTTAGTTCATCGCTCCATAATAAAGAATATTCATTGATGAATATGCATTACATAGAACAATGTTTCATATATTCTTAATTTGTATTTACTTACTTGAAATAACTTGTTACAAATAAAAAAAAAACACTTCGCCGACTCCGCCGTAGCTCCGGCGCTGCGAGGTGAGCAGCCCTTCCGCCTTTGCGTGACAAAGCATGGTCGCTCTCCCTCCGCGCCTCCTGCTTTACAAAAACACTCTAGGGTGCTCTGTGTCGGCGCGCGTCCTAACCAGCGAGAGATTCGGACTTTCGCAGCCTAATACATCGTACACAAACCTTGTACTGGTACCAGTTCGGTTCGGTAAAATAAAAATACTTGAAAGGTATTCTGTGAATTCGGTCAATGTATATTCTTTAGTACTAAATTTCGATGAACTTAAAATCTATGAAATATATTTAGGACATGAAATTAGATTATTTAAATTAAACGCGAGAATTGAGTATTCTGTCAAACATTTTCTGTAAAACAAAATTCTATGGAAATTATGCCTGTCAAACAAGGGGCGCCGTATAACCGATATTTCACTCAGTTCGATACATCGCAATGTCACGTCGAATTCAGGCCGGATTTTGATTTTATTACCAAAAGGGTTCCGCATAATGCGACAGGGGTCTAAAAGGATACGTTTTCAATACGACGCCGCCGTAATGCATATCGGGCTGTGCTAAGAGCTAGTCACGAAAATAATGTGGCAGATGTAAATCAGCATTTAGATCAGAAAAAAACGTACCGAGGAAGCTGTATAGCGTGTATTGACTACTAACAAAACATTAATTCAAGCCTTAAATACAAAGATCAAAGCTTAAAGAAAAATTCAAAAAGGAGCTTAAATAAAAAATGTGGTGTACCTACCCACATTAAAAAAGTGAGACATTACATGTTTCATTTTATAACAAAACATGCATTCGTTCATTCATTCGTTCATTATGTTATTTTTTCAATCATTCACTTTCATTCATTATTTCATCCATTCTTTTATTCATTCTTTCATTAGTTATTTCATTAATTCTTTCATTAATTCTATCATTATTTCTTTCATTCATTCTTTCAGTCATTTTTTCATTCATTATTTTATTAATTTTTTCATTAATTCATTAATTCAATGCATTGTCACAAATAATAATACACTTAACCACACGTGCAACCACCTAAGACGTAACTAGGTAACTTCTTTTAACGGAGCGAGCGAAGTGTCTGCACTTCAGGTTGGCAATGGCCAGATGTGCGGATGCCCAGTTTGTCAGATATCCGGCTGTTCTCGCCTACAGGCCGCAGTTCTCGACCGATTCTCGTGAAATATGTTGAGCAGGTTCGACAAAATGTATAGATTATTTTTGTCGATTATGTTTTTATTTTTTTATCTAAATGGAGGAGATCGAAAGCGTAAAAAAAAAATCAAAATATCAGCAATCAGAAAATGGTTTGAAGGTCTGCAGCTCACAGAGAAAAAAATTTAACTATTCAGGGGTAAGTATAAGCTTTCAAACATAAAACAATTTTCTGAATCGACTCATAACCTTGATTGCGTTTTAAAATGATAGCTCTTATACTATATCGGCTTACCTAGATCCTGCTTATCAGAACGCGCGTTACTATAGGTATCTGTATTACCTCTATTGTATACTAGAAATCTAATGTAAGACTCAAATATATTTAGATTTACAGACGTATGGACTCGAGTACCGGAGTTTAAAGTGATACCCGGAAGATTATTTTCTCAAACATGTTATAAAATGTCGTCATAACGTGCGTAAAAACAGGCTTCGAAGTGTCACGTTTCGGGCGGAACAATGCAAGATAACTGTAAAGGAATTTCTTAAAAAATTTAAAGCCTAGGCTGGGAACTAAACTTTTTTTAAACATGGCGCCTGTGTTCATGGACAGGCTAAACAGCTTGAATTAGATTTATTTTGAGTGGTGTATTTTATTATTTCATTGCATATGTTTGAGAAAAGCACTATGCGCTATAGGGCTTCCAGGCTTCGTACCACTATCTGGCCTCCCTACCGTCAGCCTATACCTACTCACCCAGCAAGCCCAACTTTCCCGGCGACTGCAGTGGTGTACTATTATTTTGACGACGCGTTTGGCTCGGTTTGTAACATCGTCGAAAGCTATATTAGACCAATGTATAATCGTGTATCGTACTCTAGAGGTAGGTATACCTTTTGGCTTAATTTACCAAGCAAGCGTAATTAATCACGCAATTTGTATGTAAATATTTAACTCTGGTATCTGTTAATTTGTAAATTGGCTGAGTCTCCGTAATCTGGTAATAATAGGCTTTCGGGCTACAAATTGAGCGAGGTAATACAACACTTCAATTCTGTACTATTATGAAGTTATCAGTAAGAGAAGAAATCAGTCGGTCCATTTATCAAACTATTTACAAGCTGCCTTCAGATTGGTAATACAAAATTAGTGTTTTGCACACACCATCCGTAATGTAAGCTCCAGTACTAAGTCTCATGCTTCTAAAATAATCAAAAGTATCTTATTTTAAGTTTACAATGAAGCGAAAAATTGAAAAATTTAATGGTTCAGATTCAGACAGGATTCGAACCTGCGTTTCCAACGGCTTTCCGGGCCAACACGGGCGTCCTACCAACTGGACAACCGAACCAGATGTCAGAGCCATTGAATCTTTCAACCAGTTGCTTCAACATGCCTTAGGGTGGCATCGTAGCGCCATCTACCGTAAATATTTAGACTTTATCGTCGGCACCATCGTCTCAAATTTGTTGAGTTTGGTTTACGTTAGCAGACGTTACTGCTTTAATAAATATAATTATTTTAAGTTATAAAATTATCGCATTTATTTAGACTTGATGTGGTTACCCTACCACTTCAAATAAACAGTTACCTCTTAGGTTATCATGACATAGCATTTATGAAGAAAACGTGTGTTGATTACTTATTGTCACTTGTCGAAGAAAATAATCTTTATTGTAAGTGGCCCAAGACATAGGATTAGAGTTGGGTGGAAAGCATAAGGTGATAACCCTATCACCGCGGATGACCTAGCTTTATTAGGGGGAAGCCGTGAAGAAGTGGTGAAGGCTGCTAGTGACCTGGAACGAGAGGCGTCAAGGGTGGGCCTCAGGATCAATCAGTCGAAAACCGAATACCTCCACATGAAACGCTACAAAAACACACGTGCCCGACGTGATAGCCTTCATGTTGGGGGCACCGTATATCCAGGAGTTGACAAGTTCCGGTACCTTGGTTGCACTATTACCGACACCAACACCAGGGAGGAAGAGATCCAAATTAGGGCTCGCGGTCGTGTCCATGTTTCGTGTAACCGTAGCCGGATCTCCGTTGCCGGGTAACACGGCAACGGAGATCCGGACCGTTCGGCTCGTGTAATTAGGCTCCGTGTAATTAAGACACGTAGCTCCTTGTTACACGGAGATGCGTTTCTTAATCACACGCAGATGATCCGTCCGTGACGTTGTCGGTTCGACAAGCTTTCATTCAATACCCGGGCCGAGATCCGCCGATCCGTAGCCGAACGCAGATACGGCTACGTATCTTTGACGTGTCCGTGTAGTACGGGATCTTAGGACCGCCGGTGCTAAGAACACGGAGCTACGGTTCCGCGTGTAACACGTATATCAGAAGCCCTAATCCCACCTAATCCAAATGCGCATCCAAAATTGTCTACGGTGTAGTGCAGCCCTCCATAAGGTCTTCCGAGTTTCCGAGCTTCTCAGCTGCAACAGCTGCTGCAGGGGTCAATCTTGACAAAGTCTTTATTGACAATATTCAGATTTTGACTTGTGTCATTTCAGTAACGTGTAGATATACATCATCATGCATTGGGGTAAGCGTGCAAACCCGATGCCAACAAATAGTATGCCGTCGTCGGCACTAAGCCCCGATTTAGGGTTCAATTATCCCGGGGGAATTATCGTAACACCGGGATAAACACGTCGACAACGAATTATATCTATTGTTATAGCTTCATTTGGATTGAACGTAAATAAATATAAAGTAGTTTATCACTCTCGACACCAACAACCCGGTAGCCGGGCGCTCTGCTCGTACTAAGTTTTCGCTTCATACGGTTTTTCCCATGTTATCGGCTACGAACGCAGCCCGTACCGCTACGCGGTAGCGAATGTGTTATGCAACGTGCAATGGAAAGGGCTATTCTCTGAGTTTCTTTGCGCGATAAAATCAGAAATGAGGATATCCGCAGAAGAACCAAGGTAGCCGACATAGCTCACAGAATTGCACGGTGGCAAAATGGGCAGGCCATGTAGCCCGGAGAATAGGCGGCCGTTGGGGCAGCAAAGTCGTAAACTGGCGACCACGTAATGGAAAGCGCGGCGCGGGTCAGCCCCTGACTAGGACGGATGACCTCGTGCTGGAAGCGGGGAATTAGTGGAGGGGGTACTTTGTGGCGAGGCCTATGTTCAGCAGTGGACGTCTGTGGCTGATAGATATATAGATTATGCTAATATTACATAATGAGGGGCCTTAAAACATGGGTGGGATTGAAAAAACGAGCGCGAGGCGAGTTTCATAATAATTTTTACCTCGGACATCATACATTTTTCGAAAATCTTGAAAATGTTAACCTATTGATTAGGTTAGGTTAGTTTAGGTTTAAGTTATAGGTAACATTCCAAAATATTTTATGGTTTCAGAAAAAAATGCTTTCGATGAAATGGAGTTTCTATGAAACGAAAATTCGATGAAACGTTTGTCTATAAAGGGTAAACCCTATTTTTTAAGTCCTTCTCGCCGCCGCCATCGCTGGATAGAGTAATGTAAGCCTTTACCTATACATTCTGTACTCGTTATAAAAATGTTTGAATATGGGTGAAGATAATTAAAATATTGTCGACCCTCGAAGGGTGTCCTGTCGTAAGGGTGGTGGAGTGGTTGACACGTTGAACCAGATATGGCATTTAAATTCTTCTTTGTTCTTTCATCCTTGTAATATCTCCCCCCCTCACTTAAGTGTGTGTAAAAGGGACAGCGCATCGTTTTTCAAGCTCTCGACATGAAGTGCTAATTTATTTTTCCTTAGCCTTGGTAATGGGCGTGAAATATTATGATTTCCCTTTAAAAAAGGCCTGGAATATAAAATAAATAAATATTAAGGGACAATCTTACACAAATCGACCTACTCCCAAACTAAGCAAAGCTTGTACTATGAGTGAATACTAGATGACGATATACATAATATATAAATACATGTATAGATAACATCCATGACCCAAGCACAAATTTATCACACAAATATTTGCCTTGGCCGGGACTCGAACCCGGGACCGCTGGCTCAGTAGGCAGACTTACAAACTGAGCCAATTGCGTCGTCATTATGTTTACATTCAAAAAGTACTTCTTTGCTATTGAATCCTACTGACATTTTAGTAACCCTAACTGTTGTTGTTGTAACTGTACTTAGATGACGAATGGTCATATGTATGGTGATTGCTTTAGATATATTTGAAACCTACAGTTGGAATTTTTCATTGATAATTTTTGTTTCAAAAACTTCTCGAAATTGTCAAAGTTCACGCGGAAAATTCGTTTTTTCAACTTATTTTCGACTGCACGTAATAAAAGCATGAAACAGCTATGTTAGAACTCGGGGAAAAGTATTATTCACTTCAAAAAGTTAATTGAAATTATAAATATATTTGTCATAATATGATTAATTTTTTTAAAGGAATAAGGCCTTTTAAGCCTCTCATATGAAAATCACATAAATTTAAATCAATAATTTCCCGTCGCTGAGTGTAGCTACAGCTACACCGTAATTCTGCGGAACTAGGGTGACCAGGCGGTGTCCTAAAGATGGACATGTCCTCTTTTCAACCGATGGACTGAGGCTTGTTTTTTTAATGTTTTTTTTCTTGCCGGTTCTTTTTTATAATCCTTTTCTTTTTTTTACTCACTGAGAGCGAGTAGAACTATTTGAAAAATACTTTTTGTTTTTTAAGTGTATACTTTCTAGTTGATTCGTCATTGGACCACGGGATCCTGGAGAAACTGAAAAAAGGCAAATATAGACATGAGCAGTACACCTTTCTGTTTTCACTGTCATCGGTATCTTTTTAAAGTGATAACTAATATGCCATACGTATAGATAATTAACACAAACACTTTTCTCAAACATATGCAAAGAAACAAAAAAAATACAACACTTACAAAAAAAAAACAGCTGTTTAGCCCGTTCATGTATACAGACGCCAGGTTTAAAACAATGCTTCCACGCCTAGGCCTTCAATTTTACATGAAATCTCTTTACAGTTCTCTCGAGTTGTTCCGCCCGAAACTTGATACTTCAGTAATCAGTAATCAGTCATTTATTTGCTTAAACATGGTATAACTATACAGGTGGTCTTAAATCTATTTACAGAAGACGGTTTCGGCTTTCGAAGACGAAGCCTGTTATAACGCACACATTATGACAACATTTCATTGCGGTTCAACAAGTTAGACCCGTTAGTCCTCCTTTCAATAATAGTCATCTGGTCACCCCACGCGCACCAAACTTTAGGTACATTGAATGGCTTCCATCCACCCTTTGTTCCTTTGTTCCAATAATTGCGAGGTTATGAATGTGTGAGTCGAGTTACGCGGCGTTTTACGGGCACATTAGAGACGGTGTTAGCCGACTGCGAAGAGTAAGGAAAAGTATTTGTATGGAAATCTCGGTGCGCGAGGCAGACTCGAACTTGGCCGGTTTTTGCTGCTTCACTTGAAAGTCTCGCTTACTCCTAAAACTATTTTTGGAGTACCCCAGAGCTGGCACGTACCTCTCACAGAGGAGTGATCCAAAGAGGTAACGCCGCCAGCGTAATGGGAACCATGCCGCAGGCAGACCTGCTGAACGGGGTATTCTTTTTATAGAAAATGTACCTATATATTTTATTCTTATTATTTCAAATTAGTTTTAACAAATTGTACTTAATAATTATCCTTTCTTTTATGTTTATCTGTAGTTTTTACAAGCTTTTATTTAGCTTGCATTGTATGTTTAAAGTATGTTTATTCGGGTGAAATCTTGCAACAAAATTTTGAAGCAGATATCGTCAACCGATTGAGCTGAAATTTTGCATACTTACTTAACTTTGATGACAATACAATAATTTGGTACCATAGGGCTGATCTGATGATGGAGCCGGAAGGTGGCCATAGGAACTCTATAATAGAAAAAGCAATCCTACAGAGCTTGGGCTCTTTTGAATCGTCTCAGTGAGCATTTGATGGATATCCAAAGAAAAGTACAGTCGGCTATAGGCTATTTTGGAGTAGTAGGGCCTCGTGCAGGGCCCGTCCGGATTGTTACTACCGTCTTGCCTGCTAACCCACCGCCAAACAGCAATGTTCGCATTGTTGTGTTCCGGTGTGGGGGTAAGATAGCCGGTGAAATTACTAGCATAGAGGCATTCCATCTTCGTCCTCCGGGTAGGCAAGCACTTGTGACTCCTCTGGTGTTGCAGGTGTCTATGGGCGACGGTAATCGCTTTCCATCAGGCGATACGTTTGCTCGTTTGCCCCCTATGACATAAAAAAAAAAAAAAAAATTGGCTTGCCACTAAAATGTCATTTTTGACAGAAACTTAGTTGGAATTAGTTTCCTTGGCTAAATACCTATGCTTTATTCGGGTATGCGCCAAAACAAATAAAATGCAGCCTTGCATACAAATAACTATGTCTAGGAGCCAGTTGGGCGTAGGAAAAGAAATCTGCGTATATTCTTGCTTTTTTTGTTACCGCTATGATGTTAACAAAATTTGGAATTCTTAGCTTCAATATTAGCTGAAATCTTGTCACTTGTTCAATTAAAGCTGAATATCTTGGAAACTACTGGTTCTATTTCCATAAAACTATCTAAGAACCATCTCGACGGACAAGTTCAAAAAACAAGTCCAAAAACACACTCAAATTGATCCAGTGGAAGCTACGATGCCACAGACAGACAGATACACAAATACACAGATAAAATAATAAATAAATATCGGACAACCTGACGCAAATCGATCTAGTCCCAAATTAAGCTCAAGAAGGCTTGTGTTATGGGTACTAGAGACGACGATATACATATTTACACTTGAAGCATCTCTGTTTGGCCCTATGGTTGACTGGTAGAGCATGCCATTAGGCATTAAGTTCGCCATTTGTACCGACTTTTGTTTTGTTCAATAGAGTTTAAATAAATAAATATTTACATAGATAAATATATACTTAAATACATAGAACAACCATGACCCAAGCACAAATATTCGAGTTCATGACAAAAAATATTTGCCCTGGCCGGGATTCGAACCCGGGACCACTGGCTCAGTAGGCAGGTGTCTACAAACTACGCCAAACGCGTCAAATACACACAGACAGATACACATGTTAAACTTATAGCACCCCTCCTTTTTTGCCGGGGGTTAAGAGGCCTATTACTTTTAAAATGCCGATTGCTTTAGACATTTTACTCTATGATCACACATGTTTCTTAACACCTATTGATGTTACTACCTAGGACAGGGCTATTGGGATTTATTGGCATATAATTTGAAACCTACAATTTGAATTTTTCATTGATAATTTTTGTTTCAAAAACTACTTGAAATTGACAAAATTCACACGGAAAATTAGTTTTTTCAACTTATTTTCGACTGCACGCAATGAAAGCATGAAATAGTTTTAAGTAAGTAAAGTAGTAAGCATTCCATTTCATTTCATTTCATATGAAAAAAATGAATTTTAAAAGGAATATAAGGCCTATAATGTTATTAAAACTATCGTGAGACATCTTTACTAATTATAAAAACGGTATAAACTCACGTAAAAATTGTCAGGAACGGCCCGACATGTTTCGAACTCATTTGGAGCTCTTCATCAGGGGTAGCTATCCGTGCTGCTACGCGACTCGCGACCCACTCCTTTCCTGACAATTTTTACGTGAGTTTATACCGTTTTTATAATTAGTAAATATAAGGCCTCTTAAAAATGATTACAATACAAATATAGAATTTGATAATACATATAGTACAGATAATTTACCGAAGATGGTTCACCCTGACTATGGCTTTTATATCGTGAACAACTAAAACTAAAAAAAACCGGCCAAGTGCGAGTCAGACGAGCGCACCGAGGATTCCTTACAAATACTTCCCATCTTAGCGGTTTATTTTAAGTTTGCACCTCATTTGTATGCGGTGCCAAGTTATTGTATCGGAGTCCCACTTTTTTTTCTTCGTTTTTATTTACGTAGTATTTGTTGTTATAGCGGTAACAGAAATACATCATCTGTGAAAATTTCAACTGTCTAGCTATCACGGTTCATGAGATACAGCCTGGTGACAGACGGACAGACAGACGGACGGACAGCAGAGTCTTAGTAATAGGGTTCCTTCTTTACCCCTCGGGTACGGAACCCTAAAAATGTGTCCAAAATGTATTTTATGGCACGAAAATAAAACAAATATACGCCCACCTTAATTTAATAGCCCTCAAGTACCAGGGGATCAGAAGTCTATAAAAGTTTCTTACCAAGTATTATTTCTTATAACTCGCGGGAGACCAAACGGAAAATAATGTCCTGCTTACCGACTGCGGAGAAAAATGACCTAACTCACATAAAGATACAGGCAAACATGAGTCTTACGAGACCTTATTCCTTTTAACATTTTTTTTTCATATTATGACAAATATATTGATAATTTCAACCAATTTTTTGAAGTGAATAATACTTTTACCTGAGTTCTAGATAGAAAGAGGATTCCTTTTAAAATGCTGATTGTTTTAGACATTTTTATCTATGATCAAATATGTTTCTTAACATATTATTGATGGTACTACCTAGAACATGGCAATTGGGATTTATTGATATATATTTAAAATCTACAGTTTGAATTTTTCATTGATAATTTTTATTTCAAAAACTACTCGAAATTGACAAAATTCACGCGGAAAATTAGTTTTTTCAACTTATTTTCGACTGCACGCCATGAAAGCATGAAAATAGCTATGTTACTACCTAGAACTCGGGGAAAAGTATTCTTCAAAACTTGGTTTGAATTATCCATATATTTGCCATAATATTATGAAAAAAAATGTTTTTGGATGTTGCTCGTGTGTAGGTATTTATTTTACTGGCTGAGTGAGTTTAGCGTCTTCATTTGAGCTTGGCCAAATCTTTCGTATGCTTGGATGTCCGTTTGTCCGGATTTCCGGCTGTTCTCGTCTACACGCCGCATTTCTCAACCGAGTCTCGTGAAATTTTGTGTCCAGGTTCAATAATTACCTACGCAGATTTTTTGTTAAATCAGTTTTTCGAAAATTACAAAATAATGTGGGGTAGAAAAAAAAAAATTCCAACCCTTTCGAAACTAACAAGTTATTTTATTACTTTTCTACATATTGGAAACGCTCTAACTGCCTTAATTGCATTAAAATTACTATGGTAACTGAAAATTATTTTTTTCTTCTTTGCCCTAAGGTTGACTGATAGAGAACGTCTCATGGCATGAAGTCCGCCTTCTGTACATTACGTTATTTGTGCAATAAAGTTTAAATAAATAAAGTTATTATTTATTTTATTCATAAGTGTACACAACTTGGATCATTTTGCACATATTATTACAACAAAAAAACGGGACTCCTTTAGACACTATGAACGTCATCACGTCTGAAACGTCGAGGCAATACGATATTTGACAACATTGAAAATAAATTTTAAATTGTGGTTGACTGGTAGAGAATGCCTCATGGCATTAAGTCCACCATTTGTACTTTTACTTCTGTATTTAGTGCAATAAAGTTTAAATAAATAATTATACCACATTCAATAATACAGGGAACCAAATAAACTGCCGCTAACTTTTGGACATTACCTATACTATTTTTAATTGAACAAACACTAAAAAGAATACGCGTTTTGACTACTTATTTTCATGACGTCACAAGCCAGTATCTTCAATATCTTCATAGATACTATTTTCATACTTCATACTATCCAATATCTTCATACTAACAGATCGTTTTTGACATTTCATAAAGAGTAGCTGATATGAGCTGTCATCAAAATAATACCGTATTAAATAAGCGCCCTTTTCAATGCGATTAAGTCCCGTTCTGTTATAAATAATATCGCACCATTAATTAATGATAATTTAACCAAAAACATACCAAAACCAACTTAGAATTACCTTCGATTAATTTCGAATACCTTTGTGTCGTTTCGGTATTGGTAGACATTTCACAACATTACCGAAATACGTAGCCTTATTTCACTAGCATTAAGGTCCAAATTAGGGTGGAATCGAGTGATGGAATAGTTTCAAAATTGGAAATGGCAGCACGCACGCGCGTTGCACGCGGGCAACGATGTGAGTGGGAGGATTGCTAGGTTTGATAAAGCGGAGATGATACTTAATATTTTTTTTTTAATAATCGTCTATAACGAGAATAATGGTGTAGACTGACGTTGAATTATATAACATACTGTAGTTATATGAATAAAATTAGCTCAATATGTAATAAAACTTTTTCAAAATTACCACTTTAATCGTCAAAATCAGAGGGATTCCTAAGGGGTAAAACTAATTTATCCTCGACTGAAATCGTTTATTTTGGTCCCTATTATCACTGTGCAAAACGGCTTTGTTCCGTCACAAAGTGTAGCTCTTTTCATAACAAATAGGACTAATAATGTTATTACCTATCTAACATACGTTAGTATGTATTGTATGCGTCGTTGTGCTTTTATCACATCTAAGCCGCGAAATATATTTCAACTATTAAATGAAATGAATAGAATTAATTTATTCAGTAAGGGCACTTTTACAAGTCAGATTGTGAAACTACTTGCATTTCCCAAGTGGAGACCGCTGTTGAAATGAAACTAGAAAGTCGAAAGAAACGAAACAGTAAGTATTTTTTTCTTAAATCATACTTACTTTATGGTATAACTAAATACATTGGTACACGTAAAGGACGTGAATAGATTCTCAAAATCAATGTTAAGTAAGTACATACTACATTCAAACCAAATTTATTCAATTTAAACTAATAATTTTCCCAGAGATGTATAAGGCCTCTAGGCGTCAACGAGAATAAGGAACAATACAAAAAAAAACTAAATTTCTTAGAGATCTATATTATGGTCTCTAGGCGTCACAACATGCAATAAAATGCAATTAATGAATTAAATTCCTCAGAGAGGTACAAAAGTCTCTAAGTGTAATTTTACGATAAGCTGTTTCTTAGAACCTTTACTTCATTAAACACTAGTATGCGGTTACTTCATATTTAATTGGCCCTTTCTAGCATGAACAGACCGGACAACAAGCAGCACCCGTTCACGAGCATGACGCGTATCTCAGCCATTAAAATAAATATCGGACAACCTCACACAAATGGATCTAGTCTCAAATTAAGCTCAAGAAGGCTTGTGTTATGGAAACTAGACGACGATATTATGTAGATACTTATATAGATAAAAATATACTTAAATATATAGAACAACCATGACCCAAGCACAAAATAAATATTCGTAATTATTTCGCCATTAATGTTTGGTAGGTACGTACACCATGTAGTTCAGTATCCACAGAAAGTTATAGAACATTAAAATTAAAATAATAATATTGCTTTGCTAATCCGAGATATAATATCGAGCCAGCGTATTTTTGTCACGCATACGAGTACACGCATTTAATGGTGTAATTCGGTCGTCAGTCGTCAACATCTCCTGATGATGCCTCGTAGAGAGGCGAAACACGTGTCGAGTACGTTTTGTTATTTTGGTGGTGGTTTGGTGTATTTATTCGCGTATTTATTTTTCTTATCGTGGTGGGAGGGTGGGACCATTAAATGCATGTATGCATGAAAAAAATACGCAATAAGTATAACGGGTTAGCACAAATTAACTGGCACGATATTATATCGCGGATTAGCAAAACAATATTATTATTTTAATTAATATTAATTTCCGCAAAGTAACGCCTGATTCAATTAATTAGTTATAGAACACTTTTTGTCTGTCTTTGGAAAAGCAGAAAGAGCGATTTGGCTATTTTCTTCGCGCGTGAACAAGACGGCTTTCAGAACATCGCCTGTCTCTTTCCCTCCTCACCCCCAAGTTTATCAATCCAGTTAAACACCAAGTTCCCGCCCTCAGTCTACCCACGACCGCCAACGGTCCGGCCGTGCGCTCGGCCACCGCGCGAAAACCACTTGTTTGAGTCACACTTAAAGCACATATTACAACAACACAGGTTGGTCCGAATTCAATTTTGAAAATGGAATGTTTTTGACGTTTTTTTCTTTGGAAATCGAACACTCGAATTAAGAGTTTTATTGAGAAAAATGTCTTTAGATTTAGATGGAGTTTTGGTAAGATAACGTCGATATCGATAGGTATTTCTATCGCACCTATTGACTCTTCTGTCTCTCTAAATGGTTAATTTTAGGTAGTTTGATTTAATTTAATTTTCATAGGCACCCTACAGAGGTCTTAGTTTTTAACCGACTTCAAAAAAAGGAGGGGGTTCTCAGTTCGGTTGTATGTTTTTTTTTTTTTTTTTTTTTTTTTTTTTTTTTTTTTTTTTTTTTTTTTTTTTTTTTAATGTTTGTTACCTCATAACTCCGTCATTTATATAAATATCTACTTTTAATCTTACTTAAGTTTTTAGTGTATTCATCCCATAAATGTGTTATATTTTATGGTTTATTTTTGACCCATAATAAATAAGTTCATTAATTTAAGTGTGAGTGCATCAATGGAGATGAAAATTGGAAAAATAGTCTGAAAAAACGCTTTGATTATAATGATTGGTAACGTATTGATACGACTTTTATCACATAATAAAGTTGATTGGAAGAGAATGGCGCCATTTGTACCATAAGTTTTCTTTTGTGCAATGAAGATTAGATAAATAATTAAATTATACCAGTGGTTCTAAATAAAATAAATAAATATTAACGGACAATCATACACAAATCGACCTAGTCCCAAACTAAGCAAAGCTTGTACTATAGGTACTAGACGACGATATAAATAATATATATAGAAATACATAATATAGATAACATCCATGACCCAGGAACAAATATTCGAGTTCATCGCATAAATATTTGCCCCGACCGGGATTCGAACCCAGGACCGCCGGCTCAGTAGACAGGCACTACAAACCGCGCCAACCGCGTCGTCATAAATATGCCATTTGATAGGCTATAATATTTTTATTAGGAAACTTTTACTGGTATATCGTTATTCTTATCACAGCCACGTTTAATAGCATATCGTATGTTTAGTATTACGGCTAAAGAATATATACTATGACAATACAATATAACACAACATAATACAAATAATCTACATTCAAAATTTCAATAAACATCTAACCCAACCATCTCGACGAGGCTTTCGTTTAAAAAAAAACGCTTTCTAATCGAATTATCGGTTTATGAGATAGGATGCCACACAGACAGACACACAGATACACTAATACCACAGAATAGATAATAGTACAAGTACAGAAGGCACACTACTTTGATCTTTACAAAAGCCGCTTTTTTTAGCCAAAAAAATATGATTTATGGCCCTTCTAAAGTCGTCGTCCCCAGCGCAAGCCAAACGGAACGTTAAAGCTGCGTGCCAACGGTGAAAATGAATTGGCTCGCTTGCCGCGTCGCCGAGAGCGAGGGCTGTCAACGACTAAAAATAAAAATGTATTTCCTATTTATTTCTTGCATTCAATATAGAGAGCAATATATTTATATTCTTCATACATTATATTAATTATTTCATTATTCAACTATAAAGTAATCAATCTCAGAATTTGGACGAATTGAATCCACCACCAGGCTGCAAAACATTTTAGCTTTATTTTTAAACATTTTAATACGTATAATATAATAAAATAATGCAACGAATGCGTTACCTTAACATGCAATTAAATTCTTGAGCTTCATTTTGTTTTTGCTTAGTTGTCCGATATTTATTTATTTATTCATATATATATTCATCACTACACACCTAGTATAAAACAAAGTCGTTTCCTCGTCTGTCTGTCTGCCCCTATGTATGCTTCGATCTTTAAAAATACGCACGGACGCACCGTGCCGTGCCGTGCGAAGCCGGGCGGGTCGCTAGTAACAAATAAAACATGTACAAAGGCGAACTTATCCCTATTAGGGATCACTTCCAATACATTTCTTTTAACTCATTATTTATATATTTTATATACTTACTTATCAAACTATCACTCAATCGTTTATTAATTACTAGTAATTTTACAAACTTCATATCAAATATTATTATAAAAACCTCTATGATTGTTGATTTAGTAGTAGACATACTTATTTTACTAGAATTTAAATTGACAAATATCAGTAAATAATCAATTCAAAATTACATAAGTACTTAACAATTAAAATTGATCTGAGTAACCAGTGTTAAATATGGAAGTAGATACACCTGCAATATGTTTTTTTATTATTATTCAGTAACTACTTATTATATATTTGTATAGAATCTTTTTATCGATTCATATTTTTTTATGTGGTAATACCACATTTTTTATTTTTATAAATAATGACACAAAGGTAAATTAAGAAAGAAAAATTGAATGCGATCTACTACAATCGAAGCGGGATCATTGTTCCTACAACCCGCTGCGATACAATATCTTTTCGCTGTCTTTTTACTCATTCAAACACTTTATATTATAATATAACACTGGTATCAACAGATGAATGAGGAACGTTCACTTGCGACGTACATAAATCGGAAGAGCGTGCGCGCGAATTTCGTGTACGTGCGTTCCGAGACAGTGCGTGGCAGCCACTGAATAGTCCCCATGCATGAGGCCACCGGCATGTACTTGTAGCGGGAAAAGTTTATCGCGGAGTGCGCCCCGCCTGCTAATACGCGTGTTAAACTTATCTTCTTTTTTTTGTCGGGGGTTAAAAACCTTTTCTCAAACATGCAATGAAATATCGTCGTAACGTGCGTTAGAACAGGCTTCGAAGTGTCAAGTTTCGAGCGGAACAATTCGAGAGAACTGTAAAGGAATTTCATACAAAATTGAAGGCCTAAGCCGGGAAGTAATTTGTTTTTAATTTTAATGTAAACATGGCGTCTGTGTGTATGAACAGCTGATATATATTTTTTTTCTAGTAGCTACCCATTCAGCCATCGGACCAACAATATCCGTGTTAATGCCTAGTACACACGAACTGAAAATACCGTCTATACGTAAGTCACCAGAGACCATAGACAATATTAAAAATCCTCTGCCTTTATTTTACTTAGTATAGAAACTAAGATTCTTATTATCAGGTTGTGTATAATGGCCCTAATATTCGCACACTACACACGTGGACTTATTAAAGAAAAAAAATATAGAGGGATTGGAGGGAAAATTAAAAATACTTTTTTTAAACATGGCGTCTGTGTTCATGAGCTGGCTGAACAGCTGAATTATGTTTTTTTGAGTGGTGTATTTTTTTATTTCATTGCATATGTTTGAGAAAAGCACTATACATGCCTTAGCCGTGAAAAGGGCTTGCCGGCTTCGTATCACTAGACGGCCTCCCTTACGGTCGGCCGTCTATACCTACTCAGCCGGCAAGCCCTTATTTCCCGGCGTCTGCAGTAATGTACTATTATTTAAACAAAAATTTGTTAACAAAATAAACATATACAATGATTCTAATAATGGTAGACAGCAGAAGAGTGATCGCAAATGTTCATACTTGGGTCATTGTCAGTTCAAAAAACAAAATTTGTCCCTTCGGTGGTCGAAAGTTAAGAGCTTGTATGAATCTAGGTTATGTTGCATTACATCGGATTATAGAAGAGGGAACGTTCTTTATTCTCACAGGCATTTAATCAGAAAATTAGGCCCTGGAATCCTTAATTTCGCAAATGTCCACCGGAAAGACGCGCACCTAAATCTGACAATGACCCACTTAATAACCTAAGTTCAACATTTAGAATACCCCCAATACTAGTCATCACGAGGCCCTCAGTTAATGTGTGGGATAAAAATGCTTATAAACCTGAACATAACAACAATATTTGGAGAGAGAGGCAGATAAAACATTGCTATTGGCACTATAACAACAAATACTAAAAACATAAATTAATAAAAAAAAAATAAGTGACGCATTGCGTTAACTTTGCACCTCATTTGTGTCCGGCGCCATACATACCAGGTGCAAACTTAACTTAACCCGGCCAGTTAAGATGGGATAGGTATTTGTTCGGAACCCTCAGTGCGCGAGTCAGACTCGCACTTGACCGGTTTAATTCGGTTGAAACACCTGCAACGTTATCCTGTACACAGCGGCCTATCCGTGTAACTCGGGCGTCGGTGACCTTGTAATGCCGAAATCCTTCGACGAGGCATTCATGTGAATGCCCTTCACCACCTCGCGCGTCCCGCGCTCGCCCGCGCTCGCCCCTCGACACGCACACATATCCGCGAGTTTTGTTACTGCACACAAGTGTTGCTGTCGTTTCTTTTTACGTTGGTATATTTACTCTTTGCCTGAGTGTACCTATGATATTACCCTAATGCGAACCTTTCCATAATTATACAATTGAAATTCCTGCCTGCAGGCAATGGCAACATTTGCATAATGACCCCGTACTCCAATCAAAGAGGACACTGACCGAGACAAAAAATCAACAGATCTACGTGCACATGTCAAAATAAAGTAACGATGTTATTATTCTCTTTAATGATTATTTGAACGATGCTAACCTTGACATTTAAAAATAAAAAGTGTAAATCTGTAGTGAACTGTAATCATGTTTTGACATTTATTTATTTATTAATTTAAACGTTATTGCACCAAACAAGAGTCAGTACAAATGGCGGACTTAATGCCAAATGGCATTCTCTACCAGTCAACCATAGGACCAAACAGAGATACTAGAAGTGGGTGCAAATCAGAAATCTGATGGTACAGAGAGGATCTAGAATACAAGTAAATACAAAATATATATATCACTGACATTCACTTTTTTTACACCAAATATTGAAATTGAAGCCTTCTTATGTACTTAATATATTCTATTTTTTTTTTTTTTTTTTTTTTATATTTGCGCGTTTAATCAAATATAACATATATTCTATAGGTATTTATTAAACGAACAAATAAAAAAAAAACAATAATCCACTTACTTATTTTTACTAAAGCAGTAACGTCTGCTAACGTAAACTAAATGTTTACAAATGAAGCGAAAATTGAAAAATTGGGAGGACGCCCGTGTTGGCCCGGAAAGCCGTTGGAAACGCAGGTTCGAATCCTGTCCGAATCATTAAATTTTTTTCGCTTCATTTGTAAACATTTAATAATCCACTTAACCTATTTTAATAAAAGTATAACTAAATCCGATGTCCCCCAGATCACAGCCCTGCGGCAGGGTACCCATGATGCCGGCTACATTCCCCCGCCGAATAGCCAAGCCAACTTTTTTTACTATCGCTTGTATTAGTTAAAAAAAAAAATAGTGCGTGGAGGCCCTCCGCGCGGAAGAAAATCAATTGATATTCACATGAGACGTACCTTGACATAACCTTAAATCCGTCGCATTGTCCGTGGGATTGTTGCGTTGAACGTTTTTAACGCAACCTTGTTGGAAGTTGCATTAGAAGTTTCAATTCAATAATTTATAAAGTATTTCATATTGTCACCTGACTGAGACTTCATATTCAATAAAAAAAAAAGAGTCACTTTCATTTAACATTGAAAATGTTTATGTTATCCTGATCGAGTACAGTGCCCCGATTTATGACATTGTGACATTGCCTGTAGCTTCGCAGATATGAGAGGTATGGCCCTTCGGCCATATGTCAAAATGTATATCTGCCAGAGGGCTTCAAAGTACAATTGAATTACCAAAATCGGTCATTAACTTTTCTTTAGACTTTATAAATTTTATCAATAGTTCATAAAATTCTCGCTAACTTGGATCGAGCATTTCCATAAAGTATAAATTTTAAACTCGCTATCAAGGAAACGGAAAAATCGGATCTCGGGATTAAATTAGGCTACACTTCGAGCCATCTTAGAAGCAGGCGGGCAAAAAATTTTGGCGATGAATTTTATCATTGCATTATTTTGAAATTACATTTTCAATGTCTTTGATGGAAGAAGAATATTTTCTAGCCCCATATCTACGCTGTTTTGAATAACTGAATCACAGCCGGAAATTGTCTGGGCATCCGGACACCCGTAAGAATTTTAAGCCAAACTGAAACAGAGACGCTTCGCTCGCTCGGTCAAAAAGTGACTGATATCTTTAAATTTTGTGTAGGTTCGTTAATTAATTTTATTATATATAAAATGTGAATGACGGTTCAGTTTTTTTAATATTTCATTTATTAGTGTGCGCGCACCGATCAAAATACCTAGTTGCATTGCAGGTTAAAATTCTCATGTAGGTAACTGAATATAAATTTATTCTTATGAGAAATAAAGATCTTTGAACCTAAGTCCTCGTTGACTGGGGTACGATGGGGCCAAACTGATCTAGCGAAGAGAGACATTCCCTTGTCACGACCGCAAACACAATGTGCTGTTCTCTTATAAACATTTGTGGCTGTACAGGAATTAAACTGCAATTTTAATTACTACTAAACTGTTTTTTTGTCTTCTGTTTTTGTTTGTCATTTGGCAACAGAAATGGTTCAATAGATACAGTCTGGTCACAGACAGACAGACGGATAGACGGACGGACAGTGGAGTCTTAGTAATAGGGTCCCGTTTTTTAAACAGTCAAACTTGTCCATTTGGTACTCCATACTCTTAAAACCAAGGACAATAGCAATTCACCGTAAAAAGGACGAGGCTAAGGGTCCAACTCCATTGAAGAGAGGAATCGACCAATCACTTCAGTGAAGCGGAACTGAGATACAGATTTCAACTCAGGTGATTGTTTTTTTTTTTTATAACGGCACATCATAGTGGCTCCACTTCGCCTGATGGTAAGCAAAAAGGGGAGCCCAAGTCACAATGGCAACTGACGAGAAACCAACGGTGCCATGTCAGTTGACACTGCCATGCTGGCCCGAGAGATGCTTCTTCACGCTTCGTTTGAAGGGTCCCATGTTATAAGAAGGAGGAAACACATGAGCTGGCAAGGAGTTCCATATTTTAATAGTTCGGCAGATGAAGGAATTGCCAAACTTCTTGGTACGTGTGGGAATCTTCTCCTGGCTGGCAAGGAGTTCCATATTTTAATAGTTCGGCAGATGAAGGAATTGCCAAACTTCTTGGTACGTGTGGGAACATTCTCCACTGTTAGGCGATGACATCGCAAACCGGCACGTGTGGTTCTATGACGGAAATGGGAGGGTGGGATAAGAGAAAATAGCTCTTCAGAACACTCGCCATGGTATAGGCGATAGAAAATGCTCAGCGACCCAATGTCCCTACGTAATTGAAGGGGTTCGAGGAACCTGGTCCTTTTCTCGCCACCTATACGGACCACCCGCCGCTGCAATCTGTCAAGAGCATCGAGTACTTACTTACTACTACGATGGCTCAGCGACCCGAAGCGAATCTCGGCCTCCAACACGAGATCACGCCACTTTTCTCGATCCTGCGCCAGCTCTTGCTAGTTGGAGGCTTGGAGTCCGCGCAGATCCGCCTCGACCTTGTCCTTCCAGCGATATCTCAGACGCCCAACCGGTCTTCTTCCTGTTGGGTGCCCCAGGTATGCTCTCTTGACGCCGCGACCCTCTCCCATTCTCTCCAGGTGGCCAATCCAGTGGAGTCAGTGGGATTTTGTTTCTCCTAGTATATTGGGCTCAGCTACCATGTCCTCTATTTCCTGGTTCTTCAGTGCTCTCCAGCTCCCATCCGGTGAGAGCATCGAGTAGATTGGTCTATTTCTTACGTCTCCGCTCCGCTCCGCGGCAGTGCAGACGCACCCTAACGCTCACGCTTGACTGATTCCCATTCCCATTAAATCTTCAACATCCTTTGTTACAACCCCGTTTATCAAAGCGGTGACATAATTTACAAATTTTGCATAATTTATTATTGCTATAAATCTCGATATAAGCGAGTTTTGGGCATGATGGTAATTACACTGTATTTTGATTCTTATTTTAACTTAATTTCGTGTAAGTATTAAACTGTTTAAGTGCGATTTAACTTTGTTAGAACAACATTGTATTTCTGTAGTTCACACTTCACAGTGCCTTGGTTTTTACTGTAATGCTATGTAACTTATTTGGATAATAAATTGCTTTCCCGACGGAGAAAATAAAAACAAGCCAAGTGGGACTAGGACTCGCGCACCGAGGCTTCCGCACAAGTAAATAATTTTTAACTTATTTTTTGTTATAGCTGAAACAGAAATACATCATCTGTGAAAGGTCATTGGGCATTTTGTTCGGACATATTACCCACGGCGTACACAAACGAAATAGGGCTAGGTATGTAGGTAAAATGTATCCGCTACTCAGTGGTATGAGTCGCATTCTTGTAAACCATGGGAGAATTGAGAAAAAAAATTAAAAACATTTCTTATCATTATAGCATTTTTGCAATGAATTAAGTCAGAATTACTGGAATTATTTCAAAAATACTTACTTTGAATAGCTGCTTTTCTATTGCGTTGCTGTTGTTATATTGTTTAATATACTAGGCTTTTGACTTTTTACAGAGAATTGTGCATGAACCACACCTTTGCACTATGCTGAAAGTAAAAACATTATTTAATAGTATCACTACATCGTACACATACTGTTGAAAAACTTTTTTCTGCCGGTTGATACATAAAAAAAATACATACCTACTTAGAAAAGTGAAATCATTTAATTTAAAACTAGTTTGGTCTCTGTACGCGAAAGTTCGGAAAGCGGGTCAAAACGCCCAATATCCTTTTCAACTGTCTAGGTATCACGGTTCGTGAAATACAGCTTGGTGACTGTATCGAGCAAAAAACGGCAAAAAAATCACGTTTGTTGGATGCGAGTCCCACTGTAATTTTTATAATATCCTGTTTTTAGTATTTGTTGTTATAGCGGCAACAGAAATACATCTTCTGTGAAAATTTCAACAGTTTAGCTATCACGGTTCGTGAGATACAGCCTGGTGACAGACGGACAGCGGAGTAATAGGGTCCCGTTTTCTACCCTTTGGATATGGAACCCTAAAAAGGTATATTTCGTCACACGCGGCGCGTAGTGAACCCCCATTGCTAATGCGTGTATATTGAAACAGGTGACAATGTTTTAAACAATCCCATTGACTCCAACCGGCGACCGTGTGACAATTAAAACTTTTCCAATCTGCAGCTACAAACTCCCACTTTGGGCACACGGGCCCCAAGCGTATACTTTCCATATTCAAACCTGTATATTTCCAATTATTTATTCAAAGTGTACATGTTTGGAATTTAAAATATTATTTTACTTTACGTTGCGTACTGGAAATTGAAATATAAATATTTATGATAAATGCTGAAAGGAGACAAATACTTATTAGAGTACTAGCGACCCGCCCCGGCTTCGCACGGGTGCAATGGTTGCAACGTTTGCAATGGGTGGTATTATATATATAAACCTTCCTCTTGAATCACTCTATCTATTAAAAAAACCGCATCAAAATCCGTGGCGTAGTTTTAAAGATCTAAGCATACATGGGGACAGACAGACAGCAGGAAGCGACTTTGTTTTATACTATGTAGTGTCTAGTAGCATTGTGAGCTATTCCTTAAACCTTACAAGTTTTACAACTTACAAGTTTATTTCCAAATTCCTGAAATTTGCCTTTTTCTACGTTTTCAACCCCCGTAGCCCCCCGCAGGAAAATCTGAATCGACATAAAAATTGCGTAGGTAATTATCGAACCTACTCACAAAATACGACCTCAAGGCGAGGACAGCCGAAGACATCTAGGCATATGAAATAATTTTTGGCCAAGCTAAAACAGAGAGGCTTGGCTAGGTCACTCGATCAATGAAATAAATATAGAATTATAGATCATAGAATCACTTGCTGTCATAGTTCTTGTTGTCTCTATTTTTACCCGCTAATGACTCATAATCAATATATGTTCTATATTCGAACGCAATCGATATTTTTATTAAAGGACATCTACTATAATCATATTAAGAGGCCTTATTCTTTTAAATGCTGATTGTTTTACACATTTTTCTCTATGATCAAACATGTTTCTTAACATATTATTGATGTTACTACCTAGAACAGGGCTATTAGGATTTACTGAAATATACCTATTTAACACCTACAGTTTGAATTTTTCATTGATAATTTTGTTTTAACAACTACTCAAAATTGACAAAATTCACGCGGAAAGTTAGTTTTTTCAACTTCGACTGCACGCAATGAAAGCATGAAATAGCTATGTTACTACCTAGAACTCGGGAAAAGTATAATTCACTTCAAAAAGTTGGTTGAAATTGTAAAAATAGTGGTAATAATATGAAAAAAATATTTTAAAAAGGAATAAGGGCCCATAAAACTTTCGTGAGACATATGTAACTTGGTAACTTCGTAAGTTACCGCGCCACTGTACGGGTAGCAGTCCCTGATGAAGAGCCCAATACGAGTTCGAAACATTTCGGGCCGTTCCTATTTCAGTCAATTTCCCGGCGAAGCGACTGAAATATTGGCTGAAATATCATTACACGCGCCTCGACTCGCCCATATTTTCAGCGCTTATATAACCCACAAGCGAAATAGCAGGCTTTACTTAGAATGTGCCGATCGTGGAAATTAGAGATGGGCCGAATACGTTGTCAAATACGAATATTCGGCCGAACATTCGGTCCAACCCTTACCCAACCAAATGTTTGGTTGCACCCGATCGCTATAAACAGGTTTTGACAGGTCCGAGTTCAACGCTCCGCAGGTGTTTGAGTGCGTCTCTACTCTACTCCGCTTCAGTGAGTGGAGACGAACTCTTACGGACCCCCCTTCCTCCGCGCTCTCTCCCTCGCGCTTGCGCCATTTGACTTGTCATGTTTGTTTACGTTTCGTACGAATTACGTTTTGAATTAAGAAACAACCTACGCTCGTTATTTACTTTGTTTATTCGGTAAGGGTGAAGCCAGCCCAAGTAGCACAAAGGTTCTGAGTAACAGCATTTTTACAGTACCTTGGAGCCATTACCCGCAAAAAATTGCTGTTTAACAGCATTATGTTCAATACAAGATTAAACATGAATGGTAACCTTTATAATGTATAACTGTGTTTTTGCCTCCTGGCAACTTTAGTACAAAATATAAATCTTGCTTGTATGAACGTGCTCTGCGATGAGGGCATAAAAATAATAATTTGTAGTGTTTATTCCATAAATAAACTCATAAACTTAATTACTCTGTTTCATTTATTGAACACATTATATGCGCATATAATGCTAATATATAACTCTAATTTGGGCACATTGCTGTACAATTGAATTATAATAGCATTATATTAGCATTAATAATGGTAACAGTTACTCCAAGTGCTGAACATTGTCAATAAGGCACATTATATTTGATATGGCGCCATTCTCCGCAAAATTGCGGTAAGTGTGGATATTTTAAGGATAATACATAAATAAATATCGGACAACCTCACTCAAATCGATCTAGTCCCAAATTAAGCTCAAGAAGGCTTGTGTTATGGGTACTAGACGACGATATACATACTTATATAGATAAATATATACTTAAATACATAGAACAACCATGAGCCAAGCACAAATATTAAAGTTCACACAAATATTTGCCCTGGCTGGGATTCGAACCCGGGACCGCCGGCTCAGTAGGCAGGTGTCTACAAACCGAGCCAAACGCGTCGTCAAAGAGAAGCTAAAAGTAAATTATCTAGACGCTCGCCTTGGCTCCACCCTAAATATCCGGGAATGCAACCGAACTATTCGGCCGATTACGAACATTGAAAAATTACCGAATACCGAATATTTGGCCCACCTCTAGTGTAAATATATCATCGTCCGATAAATAAACCGAACTCTGCGGCCGCTTCCGGGCGGCGACGGACGAATATCCGCTTCCGGCCGTAATCGACATGAGCCCCACATACATACATATACCTAGATATACAGGGTGTTTAAAATAACGGTGTCAGAATAAGACATATAGTGTTGAAACTCTTCCTAGTCCCCTGTAACACCTCTCAAAGTTCCTACATCGTTATTCCAAACATCCTGTATATATTTATTTATTTAAACTTTATTGCACAAAACAAAAGTCGGTACAAATGGCGAACTTAATGCCTAATGGCATTCTCTACCAGTCAACCACAGGGCCAAACAGAGATGTTCAACCTTTAAACGTCAATTTAAGTGCTTTAGAAGCGTTTTCAGCAAGCTGAAATGCCGTTTCAGGAGTTGCTCTATCATATATCAAAAGATCAAAATTTCACCCAAGTGTCCGTCGTTTTCAGGCGTCTCTAACATGTTTTTAGTCCGTTTCAGAGCACCTTCTATCAGATGACGCCATAAACTGAAAATCCATTTTCAGGCGTTTTCAAGACTCCTTATGGGCCTCTGATCAATCAAAATCAATCAATACTCGGAACATTCGAGAAGTGAGTGACAAAGAGTGCACGATTAGAGAGAGACATCTATGGCCGAGAATGTTCCCGGCGCTTGGGCTGGACCTTACTGGAATATTCGCGCTTTACGTGGACAATGCATCGAGAGAGCGGTTCCACGGGAAATAAAAGGCGCCGGTGGACGGTGGCAGGCTCCTCGTTCTTGTCAGCATCTTCAATGCTGCCCTCCCTCACCAATGCTCACTTTCCAACCGCGTGGAAATTTGCAACGGTGATTGGGATTCACAAGCCGGGAAAACTCCGCACCTCGCCCACTAGTTATAGGCCGATCAGCTTGCTTAGCTCCCTCGGGAAGCTATACGAGCGGATCATTCTTAGGCTAATATTTACTCAACTTTTCGTATGAGAATTCGTTCCTCATAGACGAGCAGTTCGGCTTTACGAAACACTCTCTTTCTCTTAATATACACTAAGACACGAAATATTAAATTTTATATATTAACTACAAAATGTATGGCACGCTCTTCTCGCCGCTGCAACAAAAAGCAACTTTGCTCTCTTGATGCACAAATAACTGTTCCCATCAGTGACAAACGAAAATTTGGCAAAATGTTACAGATAGAGAAACAATGTTTTAGAGTTGTGACAGGATACCGTAGGGTTCCATAGTCCTTATTATTTGTTACAAAGATGTCATTTGAAGTTTCATTAGTTGACTTTATGGAAACAGAACAGAAGACAAGATCTTATTGCCATTCTCGGTAGTAGCTGTATTTTCAGTGCGAAGGGGTTTGCGCCCCCGAGCCCGTTATAATTATAACTTCATAACAAATGTACACCGCTCCCCACCCGTCTATTATAATCATCGACCATCGTCTCCTAAGTTAACTTTATAGAATCAGAGGGCAAGCTATCTTGTTTCCGCTCATCGTAACTGTTTTATTTTGAGTTCAGGGGGCCCTAGCCCCCAGCTTCGTGACCACTGATGACTTTATAGTTAATGTAATTTCTAGTATCTATAAAAACATGATTTGGGTACTTTGTTCTGGGTAAAGTAAATTGATAGACCAATGCGGTGTTATAATACTTTATCTAAATCGTTGCCAAAGAAAGTATGCTGGCTTCTGTAAATAGTTGACGCATCGTTACTACAAAATTTTAAATGGTAGCGAGCAGTGCATGCCACCATCACAGTTGCTGTATTTGAGGTAGCCATAGGTAGAGCAGCAGTTGATCTTATTAGCCACAGTATGGTTGCAGATATCGTCGCACTTCTCCACGCGGTATGATTCCTCCGCTTCGGTGTTGGCGATCAGTGCGCAGGCGACGAGGAGGATCAGGCTGGTCTTAATTACGGCCATGTTGGATTCTGGAAGCATGTCACATTTAGAACCATTATTGAGACCAATCGTTCTAAACACTAGTGTATCGGTGAGGCTGTAGACCATGCGGGTTTTTTTCGAAATGGCTATTTTATAACTTTAAGACGATTTCTGTATGATATTTAAATAAAAGATGCTTGAAGTCTTCGAGGTTTTATTTTATAAGTTTTATATTAATCTTAATTTAATGTTCACAAATCGATGCTTCCAGTCTTAGGTTCTAGGTCAGAGAGAGCTGTCAAAAAGTGACATCCAATAGCTGTCAGTTTGGGGTGCGTTTACGCTACATGCTATATTACATCATCCCCTTTTGAACACATTCAATTTGACTTACACTTTTCCCCTTATAATTATGCTACACAGATTTACTACTTTAAAAGTTATATTATTTAAACAGGCTCTTCTTTCCCCTTTTAAAACAAGTTAAATTAACTTGTACATACTGCACTTATAGTACAAATAAAATATCTGAACAATTTTTACACATTCATACTGAACACATATTTATAACTACTCATTCGACCCACTGTGGAGAACCAGCCAGCGATTCCAGCGAAGCACGAAGTCATGCAGGCCTTATATGAAATGAGGTTCTTGTGTATCTAACATTATTATTATCATCTACTAAGTCATATGACCTCACACCATTATCTCTGATAATTTTGCCCTGTAACCAAATATTCTTATTTACATCTTTTTTGTACCAGATGGTTTGACCAACTACAAATTGTTTCTTACTTCTAGATGTCTTATTATAATTTCTAATATTATTATTTCTAATTTTATCAAATTGCTGTTCTACACATACATTAAGCTTTGGTTGTAAATACTGTGAACTTACTAACAATTTTGTTTTTAGATGTCTATTCATTAAAAGTTCACTAGGACTTAAGTTTGTACCAGCTATGGGTGAAGCCCTATAATTTAATAATGCTAGTCTGTAGTCACTTTTATCTTCCAAACATTTATATAACATTTTTTTCGCAATCTGGACGCCTCTTTCAGCCATTCCATTTGATTGGGGGTATCTAGGGCTTGTATACGTGAATTTAAATCCCCACTCATGAGCAAAGTCCCTACATTATTTTGAATCAAATGGAACATGGTCGGACACTATTTCGGCCGGGATGCCAAAGTGCGAAAAAATGTCCGTTAAAGCATCAATTATGGCCTTAGAGCTTTTATTTGTTATTCGCTTTATATCTAACCATTTAGAGTAATAATCATAAATTATGAGGTAATTCTTTGTTTTGAAATCCATAATATCAACTGCTAACTTAAAAAATGGTAATTGTGGTATATTATGTGGCAGCAATGGTTCTTTAATATTATTATTTTGATATGTTTGACATGGGTAGCATCGCTTAAAATATTCTTCTATATGTGAATCTATATGTGGCCAGTAATAAAGGTTTCTTGCTAACTGTTTCATTTTTGACATGCCAAGGTGTCCTTCATGTAAAGTTTTAATAAAAGACTGTCTTAAATTTTTAGGTACAATTAATCTGTCATTAAAAAAGACTAAGCTGTTGTCTACGGCTAGTTCACCTCTTAATTTATGATAACTATGTAAACAATCAGGAATATTTTTATTATTTGTAGGCCACCCATTTTTAATAAAGTTTCTTAATAATTCTAATTCGTCATCTTTGGAACTTTCAGTAATTAGCACTGTTTTTTGTTCATCAGTACATTCTAGGTTTTGAGCTAGACCTATACAATGAATTACTTCATACATGTATGAATCATCAAAATCCGGCGACACTTGAAAAGAGCGCGATAGTAAGTCAGCAATGTACATAAACTTGCCTTGCAAGTATTTAAATTCTATATCATATCTTAGTAACTTGAGCTTCAACCTCTGTAATCTGGGTGACGGGACTTCATGAAGATGCTTTTTTAAGAGACTTTCAAGGGGTTTATGATCATTCAATACTGTAACTTTACGCCCATATATGTAATAGTGGAATTTACGTGTTGACCAGGTGACACTTAACAATTCTTTTTCAATTTGTGAAAAGTTACGTTCTGCTGATGTTAAACTACGAGATGCAAAGCAAACTGGTTTCCCATTTTGAAGAAGGCAACATCCAAGGCCATCTTTAGAGGCATCGCATTGAATGGTTATGGGCAATTTGTCATCAAAATTTTGAAGGATGGGAGCTGTACTGATTTTATTTTTAATATTAGTGTACACTTTCTCATGAACTTCCGTCCAGATCCATTCTACATTTTTCTTTAGCAAAAGTTGTAAAGGTGATGCAATGTCAGCCAAGTGCGGGATGAACTTTCTTAAATAATTTATCATACCTAGGAAAATTTGAAGCTCTTTTTTATTATTAGGACTTTTCATATTAATAATAGCACTGACCCTCTCAGGGTCTATCTGCATACCCTGGTCAGAAAAAATGTGGCCAAAATACTTCACTTGCTTTAATTTATATTGGAATTTGTTTTTGTTAAAACGTACATTATGCTCTTTGGCTCTACTAAACACCTTGTCTAATATTGCATCATGTTCCTGTTCGGTTTCTGCACATATCAATAAGTCATCGCAATAAACAATAACACCAGGAATATCTCCAAATGCTCTCTCACTGTATTTTTGAAAAATTTCTGGTGCGATTGAGATCCCGAACGGAAGCCTTAAAAATTTAAAGCACCCAAATGGGCTATTAAAAGTGCATAAGTTACTAGATTTCTCATCAAGCTTAATGTTATAGAAACCATCTGATAAATCCAATACAGAAAAATATTTTCTGTTACATATTCTTGGTAATATCTCATCTAAAGTTGGTATCAAATGATGTTCTCGAATTAGTACCTGATTCAGATCCTTCGGATCGAGACAAATTCTTAAGGAACCATCTTTTTTCTCAATTATTACAAGGTTACTGACAAAATTATCAGGGTGATCTACCTTCGCGATAACTTCATGCTTCACTAGGGCCGCCAACTTGTCCGCAAGGCGCGTCATGAGTGCACTGGGCACCCGCCGCGGAGGTCTCACCACAGGCTCCACACCAGGTCGAATGCGCAGCTCAAGTGGCTTTTTAAATTCGCCCACACCCTGAAACAGTTCGATATTTCTATTAATTACACAGTCTTTATTACTTTTATTAGTAGGAAGATCAGTCTTTAACATGTTTTTATTGTTAGTAATTAGAGTATCAATTTTTATTGTGTCCACATTACTATTATTATTTAACAGTCTTAGTTTTATTAGTGAAGCTAACCCCAAAATTGGTCGAACCTTTTCTTTCAAAATTAAGAACTCAGTTTTTATAACTTCATTGTCCATGATTGTACCTTTAGGAAACAATTTTAGAGTGACTTTACCCAATGGGATTAATTTCCCTCCCCCGAAGACTTCAATTAATGTATTTGTCTCAGACATTATAATATTATTATCATCATTGACAATTTTCTTGAGATCGCTTAAGCTAATAACATTAATTTGTGCCCCTGTATCACATTTAAAAGTTACTTTCTTGTTGTCTACTCTCAGCATCTCAGTCCACTCATTGTTACCCAGATTGATGGAGTAAACTAGTCATAAGTTTTGTACATTATTACAGGCCTCATCGCTATCACTGTAATTGTTAATATTATCAACCCGTCTTTTGCTAAAAGTACAGCCCACACTGAAGTGATTCAATCTTTTACAATTTGAGCATGTTTTTCCGTAAGCAGGACATTGCCTTGGCCCATGCTCCGTGTTGCATTTTTTACAATGGTAAAAAAATTTACTATACCGATTATCCTTATTAGCATTGTGATTCTGAGACCAATTTTTATTATTATTAGTGAAATACTTAGCTTTACTGGAGAGGTGTTGTGCCCTGTCTGCCTGCACTGCATGCACCTCCGGGTTGTTGAGAGTCTTGACAAATCCCTTGGACAGCTCCGCCGATCTGCAGATGTCAACAGCCTTCTCCAGAGTGAGCTCCCTAATCTCCAGTAATTTTTGTTGAATTCTTGGGTCCCGAACTCCAATCACAATTTTGTCCCGCACCATCCTGTCCTTCTGTTCTCCGAAGTTGCAGTTCTCCGCCAGTCTTCGTATTGCCGAGTAGAATGCGTCAAAGCTTTCTCCGTCTTCTTGTTGACGCTTGTTAAGATTGTAGCTGTTTATAACTTCATTCTGCTTTGGTTTGAAGAACTCGTCGAAAATTTGGATCACATCTTCCAATTTGTCCTTCCCCTCGATTTTGAGGACATTAAAATACAATTCCTGTGCAGGTTGCCCAATACAGTTAATTAATATAGCCGCTTTTCTGGCTTCTGTTATTCGCTCCAAGCCCGCCGCCAGCACGAAATTCCGAAAAGACAGTTTGAATTTTTGCCATTGAGGCCAACTGTTTTCTAAATCCTCTAAATCTAGCCCTTGCGGCATTTTATATTCGACAGCACACATGTTGTTAGACTTCTCGTCACAATTTTCTTCTGTTCGGGTGTCGATGTCGTCCATGTGCAATGTTCTGTAGGGTTTGTAGGTTACCTTATCAAATCCGTCGTAATCTTGCAGAACTTGATAATTTTCTCGGCTGCGCCATGTATGATATTTAAATAAAAGATGCTTGAAGTCTTCGAGGTTTTATTTTATAAGTTTTATATTAATCTTAATTTAATGTTCATAAATCGATGCTTCCAGTCTTAGGTTCTAGGTCAGAGAGAGCTGTCAAAAAGTGACATCCAATAGCTGTCAGTTTGGGGTGCGTTTACGCTACATGCTATATTACAATTTCAACCCACTTCGCTGTTTTGAAGGAATTTTATAAAGTGAATCGACGAAAAAACTATATAATTATCACACCTGCCCGTCTAGCATAATTGCGCTTCACGACTCTTGTCGCGCGACATAACATCGTCCGTCACTCTCTCACAATACCACGAAGAAAGGGATGAGTAATAATAATGACTCGCGTGTCACAGTTGTGCTAGAGGCGGTGTTTTTACGTTTTCAACCCACACATTTGAAACTTAAAAGAATTCGGAAAAGTGAATTCACATAAAAGTCGATATACTTTTTATCAAAACTGCTCACAGAATTTCACGAGAAACTGTTGAAAATTGCGACCTGTAGGTGAGAACGTACGATCCGGACATACGAAAGAATTGGGCTAAGCTGAAATGGAGACGCTTCGCTCGCTCGGGCAATAGTTGAATGGGACAGTTTCTGGGAGGCCTCGCTGAAATTCGGGCACAGAATATACAACATTTCATATTTTTAACCCTTAAATTCGCAAAATAAAAAAGAAACCAGGGTTCAAAACCTTGGTGCCGTTAAAAATAGTAAAAAAATCTGTTTAACTAAAAAATGCAAAAAGATGACCAAAAAAGATGTATATCGGGCTATACATCCAGACATTAAGGGTGAACAGTTGGAAATTAATATAGAGATTGAGAGAGCGTTTGGCTCGGTTCGTAGACACCTGCCTACTGAGCCGGCTGTCTCGGGTTCGAATCCCGGCCAGGGCAAATATTTGTGTGATGAACTCGAATATTTGTGCTTGGGTCATGGTTGTTCTATGTATTTAAGTATATATTTATCTATATAAGTGTGTATATCGTCGTCCAGTACCCATAACACAAGCCTTCTTGAGCTTAATTTGGGACTAGATCGATTTGTGTGAGGTTGTCCGATATTCACTATTTATTATTATTTATTTATATATCTTTTCGTAGTGTACACTGTAGACCCTAAAGAAATATTTGAATTTACTTTTCTGTTCGTAAAGAAATATAAGAAAATACATAAAATAACCTAAATCTACAACTATGCCTGTAAAGAGTTGTAGTCTTCGACACATTCACAAAAAAATAAGCTGACAATATTGTGAAGCTCAACGTCATCTGTTTTTTTTATTAGACCCATAGATAAGTGTATAGACCCCGCACTAAAGTATCACATACATTGTGTCATAGTTTTGAAGTTACAACTTTTTAGAATTAGTAAATTATTATAAATGAATAATAAAATAATTAGTAAACTCAGTAAAATTATAAACAGTGATTAAGTCCTCTTTTTAAGCGGACTACAAAAAGTAATCAAATTCTATTATTAAAAATATGAAATTATGACAATTAAAAGGAACCGCTTCTGGGAGTAACATAATATAACCTGAGTGTCATAATGGCTCTTGGCCACATGTTAAACACTCTGCTTTTCACTTCGACTGCAAGAATATAAAAAATAACCTAAAAACTGTGCCATCTTTGTAGATTTGACACTTTTTTTACTACGACATATAAGTAGGATTAAATCCCCACATTACGAGAAAAGAAAATAAAGAAGATGAAAATATTTTTTCCCGTCTTGCAGGATTTCGTACGGTAACCTCACCTACTCCTAGATAATATATATAATAAATAAATATATATAAATATCAGACAACCTCACTCAACTCGATCTAGTCCCAAATTAAGCTCAAGAAAGCTTGTCTTATGGGTACTAGACGACGATATAATATACTTATATAGATAAATATTTAATATATACTTAAATACATAGAAAAACCATGACCCAAGCACAAATATTCGAGTTCAACACACGAATATTTTGCCCTGGCCGGGATTCAAACCCGGGACCGCCGGCTCAGTAGGCAGGTGCTGGCAAACTGCGCCCACCGCGTCGTCAAAAGATTGCCATTACTAAGCTAAGTTTGAGGAGCACGGCAGCAGCACTGCCAAGTCGAAAAGGATATCACCCCGGGGAGGTTACCGTACAAAAACATACAAAAAGTCGAAGTACGAAATCGTACAATGCGAGAAAAAAATTTTTTTTTTAAGCTACAGAAAAATCTGTATTTTTTTCCTAGGAGTTTCTAATCATAAACAAAAAATCAGGATTTTTCAAAAAAAAATTGGACGGATTGGAAAAGTCCTATTTTTTTTTAACTGGAGTTTATTAACGTATAATAATTTTGTTAATGAATTATTCTAAGTTAGAATAAAATATTTAAAAAAAAACTTACAAGTCCGAGAGGCCCAGCAGTGGGACACAATTATAGGCTAGGCAAAAAAAACTAGTAAGTATAGATTTAACAATGTAACCTGTTCTCAAAATCATCTTTTTAATTTTTTTTCAGCTACAGAAAAATCTGTATTTTTTAATAGAAATGTGGGGAGTTATTCCTACCAGTTAGTCATAGTTAAAAAAAGGTGCCAAATCTACAAAAAAAAGCACATTGCGCATGGTGAGTTGATGATGGACCAATTTTAAGTTAGATTATTTTTTATATTCTCGCAGTCGAAGTGAAAAGCAGTGTTTAACACGTATATACTATATTTATACACGTATATCTATATTTCAGCTACAGAAAAATCTGTATTTTTTAATAGAAATGTGGGGAGTTATTCCTACCAGTTAGTCATAGTTAAAAAAAGGTGCCAAATCTACAAAAAAAAGCACATTGCGCATGGTGAGTTGATGATGGACCAATTTTAAGTTAGATTATTTTTTATATTCTCGCAGTCGAAGTGAAAAGCAGTGTTTAACACGTGGCCAAAAGACATTATGACGCTCAAGTTATAGAGGAATACAGATAAAGTAATAAAAATTAATGTATTAAAAAAAACTTGCCAATAATAGGCAAAAAAAATACTAGTATAGATTTGATAATAATTACCTATTCTCTCTGTTCGGTGACTGGTAGCTTTCTGAGGAGAGATAATTTCTCGTCTTATATATACAGCAGTTTCTGGGGGAAATGTTCCGGTCTTTTGTTCTATGTTATCCGCGGAATACGTATTCACTATTCATTCCATTCTGCGCAGCGTACACAGGTGTGCATCGAAGAAAAGTTTCAGCGTATCCGTGACCGTCATTGTCACGCATTTAAATTAGTTTACACGAGCAAAACACAGAAAAACATTTTTTACTTTAATCGTCATTCCCCAATATGAATTTTTATTTTTGATGTAACCTTTTTCGTTCAACTAAAACTGACTTATTAAAAAAAACATGATCACGATGGTCATGGCGGGTGCCTCGTGATTGGTTAAATTTTTTGCCAAGTAATTTCAACCAATCAGTGAACAGTAGCGTTCTTTTTTTTAAATCAAATATGCTGATGTTCTCTTTTTGAAATTATTTCACTTGAGTAGAGAGATGTCTTATGAATATTAAAGTTCTGTAGCCGGTACCATAGAGTATAGAATTTTGTTACAGGATTAAAAAGTGCGTTATTGTGATTTTGTCTGTGAAATTATAATTGACAGATTAAAGTACGCGAGTATAAAAAACAATTTAAACGAATTATGTCGCGTACATTAATTACTAGCGACCCACCCCGGCTTCGCACGGAACCTCTAAAATTATAAGTGTTTCTCTGCTATATTATGCACGTATTATATTATATAAATGAACCTTCCTCTTGAATCAAAATCCGTTGCGTAGTTTGAAAGATCTAAGCATACATAGGGAGAGACAGACAGTCAGACAGAAAGGAAGCGACTTTGTTTTATACTACGTAGTGATTTGAGCCCTGACGTTTCGATAGCTTTACTGTTACCATTGTCGAATGTTGACTCGAAATGTCAGGCTCAAATAATTAGGTAATACAGTGTGGGTATTTAATACGGGCATACCTATATTGAAATGACGATTAGTATCGGACCCAGGGATCCTATTTACATTGATGTCTTTAGAAAATTAGTTTTTTTTTTCATACGAAATAATTGAACACGAAGAAAGAGAAATACATAATCTGTGAAAAACTCGACTGTCTAACTATCACGGTTCATGGGATACATGGTGACAGACGGACCGGAGTCTTAGTAATAGAGTCCCGTTTTTTACCCTTTTGTGTACGGAACCCTAAAAAGTATTCCTATTGATCTGGAACCAATATAAATCCAAAATACTCGAACAGTTTCGATACATCGGGTAAACAGACAGCGTGTAAACAAGCATGCTGTCCATACGGGCCGGGTTCACGATCATTTACAGTTTAAATCATTCATCGCTTTGAATTGGAGTGCGAGTCGGACTCGCGCACTGATGGTTATTATCCTATCTTAACTGGCCGGGTTAAGTTAAGTTTGCACCTAGTACACCCCAGGCCAAAAGTATGGAAACAAAGTTTATTCTTTGAATATTTAAAGTTTCTAATAATTATTCCTTGTGTAAATGTTAGTAACCGTTAGGCCACCCCCAAAAGAAAAAAAAATAGAATATCCACTAATAAAGTATCTGCATATTGTAAAAATATATATACCTATACTTACCTAACTCCGGGACAAAGTGCATGTCGTCGTTTTTTTGATTGCCTTTCTACAAAATGTTGCACTGGCAATTTTCATAAGCAGAATTTGCGTCATTGACTTTTAAAATGTTTATAATAATTTTTGTATCGTGATTTTGTAATTTATTCCGTAAGGAAATCATAGGTTTGTATAGTAATACAAGCTTGATTCCATACTTTTTGTATGGCGGGATATGTACAGATGAGGTGTTAACGCAACCGATCAGGTTTTTTGTATGGGAGCCCCACTCAAATATTTATATTATTCTATACTTAGTATTTGTAGTTATAGCGGCAACGGAAATACATCAGCTGTGAACATTTCAACTAACTATCACGGTTCATGAGAGACAGCCTGGTGACAGACGGACATACAGACGGACGGACGGATAGCGGAGTCTTAGTAATAGGGTCCCGTTTTTTACCCAAAGTTTTACTCAAGGTCATTGAGACGGGATACGCCCTTAATTCACCTTTTCTTTGACTTTCTCAGTTAAGCCATCTGGATTACTGACCCTGGTAAATAGGTACTTAAAAAGTGATATTGTTGCAAGACTCTCATTTTCATAACCATTCTCCAGTATAATGTATATTTTTTCTCCCGGTCCTCGCTTACGTTACATGAGGCTTAACAGCCAGCTTAGATCCCTTGGGAGCAATCTCAGTAACAACTTGTAGGATAGCTTGTAGAATATAACACTTACGAAGTTATTAACTTACCCAGACATTGTAGCCATATTTTGAATGAAGTATCCAGTCTAAGACTGGTTTTAAGGTAAGTAATAATGCTATTTTCGTTCACCGTCGCCGCGACTGATCGGAGCTCCTGATGATGAATCGCGTACCGATTCGAAACATGTTGAGCAATTTGAGTAAACCCGTTTCGTAAGGCCTAGAGGCCTTATTCTTTTTTTTCATATTATGACAAATATATTGATAATTTCAACCAAATTTTTGAAGTGAAGAATACCTACTTTCCCCCGAGTTCTAGGTAGTAACATAGTTATTTCATGCATTCATTGCGTACAGTCGAAAATAAGTTGAAAAAAACTAATTTTCCGCGTGAATTTTGTCAATTTCGAGTAGTTTTTGAAACAAAAATTATCAATGAAAAATTAAAATTATAGGTTTCAAATATATACCAATAAATCCCAATAGCCCTGTTCTAGGTAGTAACATCAATAATATGTTAAGAAACATTTTGGATCATAGAGAAAAAATGTCTAAAGCAATCGGCATTTTAAAAGGAATAAGGCTTCTTAATAGGTTACCATGACACAGAAAAACATGTACGTCTGTTCCGACCGTCTGCGGTCGGTCCCTCTTGACTAATGGGGGGTACAAGCCCTTAATTTGTAACGGACCGATTGACTAATCATCCTGTTTGCTAAGATCCATGTATAGTGCAGGAATAGGCTCGTACAATTTTTGTAAGATTCTACATACTGCGTCATTCATTTTTCTTTGAGATGTGTCAAATGTCAATGGTTCGACACCGACATGTGTCAAAATTTCAACGGTGTACTGACAAATGCCTACCATCAATTTTTTTTTACTGGGTTTCGAAGGCCGATATGTATCTCTACAGCCAATAGTAATGCTAAAGTTAGCATATGACAGCTCTGTCAAATTTAAGCATTAAAAAAATTATTGGAATAACCATGGTAAAGAAAAAAAATGCAGTTTGATTCTTTCAAAAGGACTACCAAAAAAAAATTACGGCCTTCCAAAAATTATATCAATCCTATTCCGTTGTTGACTCATGGCATGGCAAATTAAACTATATTATAGGGATATAAATTTGATGTTTTAATCCATGATCTCTGTGTGACAAACTTTATCTAAATCCGTTTGACGTATTATTGAATAACAAACGTCCAAATATTTCACATCTAAATATCCGGATATCCATGACGTTATTGACGGAGCTTTAGGATATGTCCAGTTTACCAATAGGTACCTCGTTTTCAATACGTCGTATACCTTTTGTATACATTTGACGACGTGGTTGGAGCAGTTTGTAGAGAACCCTACTGAGCCGGCGGTCCTGGGTTCGAATCCGCCCGGGGCAAATATTTGTGTGATGATCTCGAATATTTGTTCCTGAGTCCTGGATGCTATCTATATAATATGTAATTAAACATTAAGTATATCGTCGTCTAGTACCCATATAGGTAGTACAAGCTGGGACTAGGTCGATTTGTGTAAGATCGTCCCTTAATATTTATTTATTTAATACAATACACAATACAATAATACTTTATTGACACCAATTTTATTAAAGTTTACATGATAACCTAAATAAAAAAAAACCCAATACAAGTAGCGGGTCATCATGAGGCCCTCATTTAATGAGTGGGATAAAAGTGCTACTAAACCTGAACATAACTACAAAATTTGGAATTCTTAGCTTCAATATTGGCAGAGATCCTGTCACTTGTTCCAATAAAAGCTGAATATCTTGGAAACTACTGGTCCTATTTCCACCAAACATAGCCAAGAACCATCCCGACGGACAAGTCTTTCGTTTAAAAAAGCCTGCACTCAAATCGGTCCATCCGTTTGGAAGGTATGATGCCACAGAGAGACACACAGATACACATGTCAAACTTATAACACCCCTCTGTTTTCATCGGGAGTTAAAAATAAAATACAATTTTAAGCAACAGATAGTTGATAGTTAGTTGATAGTTATATTCATAAACAAGTACAGTACATTGTGTTTGAAATATAAGTCTTACAATACAATAGTTGAGAAAAAACACGATTAATAATTAATTACATTTTTTTTTTCTAGTGAGTACAAACATTGTGTAAGCAAGATATTTTTTAGTTCAGACGGTGTTATCGCTTGAAAGCGATCTAGCTAGCGGCGTTATTTCTGGAACACCACCATTTTCATCATCAAATCCAGCTCCATTTTAATTAATCCAGCGAGCGAAGTGTCCGTTTCTGCTTGGTCCTGAATGAGGCCCTGACATCAGCTAAAATTTAATAAATAGTTTCAATAAATGAAACTAGGCAGTTTAAATATTCCACGGCTCACTCGCGTGAAATTTAACTCGCTATATTCAGTAAAACAAAATCGCTCTGTACCCTTACTATGAGTTCACAGTGACTGAAGTCGCTAGCGACTGCGTAAATGATTACATTTACTATTCTTCATGTGTATTTACGGTGCGCAAACGTAGTCATTTTTTAGGGTTCCGTACCCAAAGGGTAAAAACGGGACCCTATTACTGAGACTTCGCTGTCCGTCCGTCCGTCCGTCCGTCCGTCCGTCCGTCCGTCCGTCTGTCACCAGGCTGTATCTCAACAACGGTGATAGCTAGACAGTTGAAATTTTCACAGATGATGTATTTCTATTGCCGCTATAACAACAAATACTAAAAATAAAATAAAATAAATATTTAAGGGGGGCTCCCATACAACAAACTTGTTAAAGATTATATATATATGTATAGGTACGGAACCCTTCATGCGCGAGTCGGGCTCGCACTTGCCAAATTTTTTATACTACGGCGGTGGCAAACGAGCATGTAGCCCGCCTGAAGTTAAGCAGTAACCGCCGTTTTTTGAACTCTTGCGATGCCAGAAGCATCACACGCGCGTTGCCGACCCTTTAAGAACCTATTTACTCCCCTCTTGAAGAACCGCATGCTGTAGCCTCCGGGGAAAACCTCGGCAGGGAGCTCATTCCATATGCGGAGCGTTCGCGGTAGGAAATTCCTCTAGACCCTGTGCGGGTCGACTATTTAGGCTTCAGTGTGTGAGGATGAACACCCTGCCGATGGTAGAAAGTAGCCGTGGACATCATTGTCACTTACTGAGAGCCAGAAGTCAAAATTGAAGGTTTGCCAGTGAGCCATTGAACTCAGCATTCTAAGTTTTAAAAGGACCGAACGCGTCCAGAATACGTCGCTGCCTTCTATAACACGAATCTCCGATGTTGGAGAAACTACCGCCAGGCTAAAGCAGGACTGGGCCGACCATGTCTGCCGCATGCACCCGGAAAGGTGGACTAGCTTGGTCAAAGTGCCACAAGATAGGCAGCGTAGGGCAGGCCTAGGCGTAGGCAGGGCGACCTGGACACGCTCCTCAACGGCTGGCCGGAGGAGACATCTGATCGGAAGTCATGGAAATTAAGAGGGAGGCCTTTGTTCAGCAGACACTCAAACAGGCTAATAAAAGAATCTTTAACGCTGTTGGCGCTAGCGAGTAAGGTCATGTTAACTCCTGGTAAGGGTGCCGAAATGTTTTTCTCCGTAATAGCTACCACAGTGATGAATCACTTGACATTTCGGCGTCAACAGGCTCATAAGTAAAACAGCCTGTTTTAGAATGGAAATGTTAAAAGAAAGTACTAACGTGTAGGAATTACTTAAGTTAATTGCCTAAAATAATAAATAAAATAAATAATAAAATACACAAGCAGGTCATCATGAGATTCAATGATATAGAAAATACTACTAAAACTGAACATAACCACAAAATTTGGAATTCTTAGCTTCAATATTGGCTTAATATCTTGGAAACCTATTATTATACAGACAGATAGATTGGGACACTTTTTTCTCCTAATTAGATCGAAGGAGCTCGTGATTTTGAGTAGAAAATACCCAATAAATTCAAAATCTAAAATCTCTGATAATAATATATGATGATGATAAATGATCTTAGAAAACTTAAGATTAGAATTTAAGTTGCAAATGCGTTTTAACCCCTAACGAAAAAAAGAGGGGTGTTATAAGTTTAAAATGTGTATCTGTGTGTCTGTGTATCTGTGTATCTGTATGTCTGTATGTGGCCTCGTAGCTCCCAAACGGATGGACGAATTTGAGTGTGTTTATTTTAATCGAAAGATTTCTCCGTCGAGATGGTTCTTAACTATGTTTGGTGGAAATAGGACCAGTAGTTACCAAGATATTCAGCTTTAATTGGAACAAGTGACAAGATCTCAGCCAATATGGAAGCTAAGAATTCCAAATTTTGTAGTTATGATCAGTTTTAGTAGCATTTTCTTTATGACATTGAATGAGGGTCTCATGATAACGTGCTTGTGTCGGGGGTGTATTAAACTTTTAATTTGGGTTATAGAAATAAACGATTACAATAAAAAATAAAAAATAAATATCCTATCGAGTCAGTTACGTCATTCTCAACCGCATATAGACACGTGCCGCCATGCGAGATAGCGTCTGAATTACGGCATTGTGATTTAAACAATCGAGATAAATGTGCAAATGTGGCGACATACTCGTGGGACCGCAAAATGGTGACATTCCTGTTATTTTATGCTATTATTGCTGGGTGCGTAACGTAATGATGGATTTAACAACGTGTCATATAATTGCAATTGATATTATGTTATTAAAGGTTGTCTGGAAGAGAATAAGACCGCCTGTTGTTTACCTCTAATTATAATGTTTTGCATTGTATTTCTCCTGTATATTTTTGAGGTGTGCAATAAAGAGTACTTGTATTTGTATTATGATTAATTTGATATAACGACAATATACATTTTTCATTTGATATAACGACATAAATTTATCAATTAAAATAATAATATTGCTTTGCTAATCCGCGATATAATATCGTGCCAGTTAATTTGAGCTAACCCGTTATACTTATTAGCGTATTTTTTCACCCTCCCACCACGATGAGAAAAATAAATACGCAAATAAATTAAACGAAAATCGGACTTAGTGTTCCATAAAGGTAACCGTCAGCGGGACTCGAACCTGCGTCCCGACGGCCAGCTACCAGCAGAGGATTTTGCCTGTATTTTTAATGCGTTTGTAATTTGTATCAATACAAGCTTTATTGCACTCCAAAAAAACACAAATGCAATAATTTTAACGGTAGGCAACGGCAGTATCAATTTGCATTCAAGCACCAATTTAGGGAACTTAATTTAATTTCGACGACTGAACCCAACTCTATGCCACGGCTAAGCTGTTACTCACTCAGAATCGACAGAGCCTATGACAACTTATTCCTCACGAACATAGGACCTTCTGTAGCTGTGGACGAACTTTCCTCTCACAAGTCCAAACCAAAAACTTTTCCGTCACAGATGTTTGGGTATTTTATATTTTTCACAACGAATAACGGTAAAAGTGGATTGTTGAGTTAAATTGGGATAAATTTATGAAACATGTCTTTTTTAATGTTTGTGTAATTGTAAAACACGTTTCATAAATTTTGGGAATATTTTAGATAATTATCAATATTTTTCTGTCGTATTCAGTTTTTCGCAGTTATATCGGGGCAAAACTCGGGAATACTTTAATATTTATAAATAATTTTTAGGTTATATTTATGTACTGTGGAGTGCAATTGTGGCTCCATCTACATGCAGCCTTGCATTGTAAAAGCTGAAAACATTCCATTTTCAAATTAGCGCAAAATTTCGCACCAACCTACCGACCAATCAAATTGAAAGTGACATCAGAAACCAAGCTTACCAGAGACCAGATCAACCACGTCACAGCTGACAACAAGTTGATTGGAGAAGCTCAAATCACGGCGAGTGCTGTCACTGTAACTGCAATATGGGTGAGTATATAGCTTAACAATAACCTAAATTAAAACACCCCTGACAGAAGGTGCTAGTCATCATGTGACCGTCATTCAATAGAAAATGCTACTAAATCTGAACATAACTACACATACTTAACTACAAAATTTGGAATTCTTAGAATCAATATTGGGGGAGATTATGTCACTTGTTACAATTAAAGCTGAATATCTTGGAAACTACTGGTCCTATTTACACCAAACATAGCTAAGAATAATCTTGACGGACATGTCCTTCGATAAAAACCGCACTTAAATTGGTCCATCCGTTTGGGAGCTACGATGCACAGACACGCAGGTACACAAATTCACAGATACAGATGTTAAACTTATAACACCCCTCTTTTTTCTTCGGGGGTTAAAAAGTATTTTTATACGCTTACTGTAATCTGTCAGTTATAGTTTTACAGACAAAATCACAACTGCGCACTTTTTAAACCGTTACCAAAATTCTTTACTCTATGGTATCCGCTACTGAACTATTAAAAGACAACGCTCTCATTTCTTTCATATCAACTCAAATGAATTTCAAAGAGAGAACATCAGCATATTTGATAAAAAAACACGCCCTGATTGGTTGAAGTTAGTTGTTAAAATATTAACCAATCACGAGGCATCCACCATGACCATCGCGATCATGCATACATAGGTCAGTTTGACTTGAATGAAAAAGGCAAATAACAAAGTAGTGCGGCTTCTGTAGTGTCTTTATTCTGTGACCAAGTGTAAAAGCAGCCTTACTGTGCCCTATCAGCTGATTTATGATGTTACAGCAACTTTAGACCATCACTCATTACGTGGTTGCGGCCTAAATAATATACCGGGTGTTGTCTGTAATAGGAGCAATAAATTAAAACACAGATTCTACCCTTCAAACTGAACAAAATTTGTTAAGCAACTTCTGTAAAATAATGTGTATTAAATGATAATTTGTAAAATCATATTTAGACAAAGAAGCAATGTATTGCGAAATGTGCTATATTAGTAGGGTGACAGCTATGTCAATGCTCAGGGAATGTCAATGTTGGACGACGTACATTGAAAATACTGTTTAATTTGTTTGAAATAATGAACATCTGAATACTGATATTTTTAAAAGTTGCTGAATAAAATATTGTTACCTATTACAGGTAACACCCGGTATATGACAGAGCCCAGTAAAGCTGCTTTTACACATGTTTCAACAGCAGCCTTACTGGGCCCTGTCATATACCGGGTGTTACTCGTAATAGGAGCAATAAATTAAAGCATGCCCTATCAGCTGATTTATGATGTTAGAGCAACTTCAGGCCATCACTCATGTGTGGCTGCGGGCTAAATAATATATTAGTTGGCTTTCATGTTAATTGATTTATTGTGTTGCCAACGTTTCTAGTTTATTTATTTATTTATTTATTTAAACATTATTGCAAATCGTCACAATGTTTGTTTATCGATTACTTAAAGAAAAAATTTGACGACGCGGTTGGCGCAGTGGTCAAGCAACTGCCTACTGAGCCGACGGTCCTGGGTTCAAATCCCGGCAAGGGCAAATATTTGTGTGATGAACACGAATATTTGTGCCTGGGTCATGGATGTTATTTGTATTTAAGTATGTATTTATCTATATAAGTGTGTTTATCGTCGTCTAGTGTAACACAAGCCTATATTAGAGCTTACTGTGGGACTAGATTGATTTGTGTGAGGTTGTCCGATATTTATTTATATTTGTATGTCGCACCCTTTCACGGGACAATGGTGTCCCGGACCTTTGGGAGGCGTGCACGGAGCCGAAGCCAACGAGCAGAGGCCCTTTCGACAATTTAATGAAATGTAAGGGGTACACCATGCGGATTCTCCCCCTGCCTGTGTCATGGGACGCACACAGAGACAGCACCCGCAAGATGTAAGAACTATTGTGGTTGTATGGAGTCTAAATATGGTACTAGGCTATTACATGAAATGCGATGGACTAACTACTGGGCTATTGTTTGAGACAGCCGGACGTCTACCAAGAAGTGTCAAATAGCAAAAAAAACTGGTAGACGATGACTCGCCTCCCGCTCGATGGGCCCCCATCAAAAGCGACACATAGAGTGGCCTAAGGGCAACACCAGTGCGGAAGGCTAAGGGCGGAGAGGTGTTTATTTATATTATTTTGTGAGCCTGTCTGCCATGTATGTTTAGCCATCTGGATTCTGATAGTACGGTAGGACTTTAGAGACCTATGGAGCGTATATTAATTTAAAGATATAATTCATTTATTTAATTCCAAACTGCATTTACAATATTACACTCTTAGATTTAACTATGGATTCACAATTTCATGCATTTTATAATAACTTTATGTACTGTATTGGAATTATTTAAGCAAATTATATGTCATTGTTATCGTATAACTATGAGTCATGTTACTCGAAATAAATGTTTTTTTTTATGCAGCCCGGCGTATATCGTCCATTACACTGCGATCTAATTCGAAGATTTTGTTATGGCGTCAAGCGCAGTGCCGCGTCGCTAATAGTAATAAGATATCAGAGAACAAAAGGGCGGTTTACACGTATTAAGTTGTCAAGTAGTTAACTAAATTTTTACTTAATTTTAAGCGACTTAAAGCGTGTAAACAATTAATTTAGCCATAAGTTACAAAGTTTGCACAAATGTAACTTTGACAGAGAAAAATTATGTTTTTCTCAGTCAACCTTTGACAACGGTATCTGTAAAGGTACTGAAACGTCAGGGAGGCTCAAATAATTAATATACGCGATATAATCCGTTTAAATTGTTTTATTTAAATGCATAAGTTACAAGTTAAAATTTAGCGTGCAAGTAAACAAGTAGATACAAAATTTGTCTATTTTTTGGTTAAGTGGGTGGGCGTGAATTATAACTTGACACGTTTGGACAGACAAAATTTTGTTCAATATTACTTAAGTGTATAAGTTTGGCGGAGCGGTCACATTCGAAGTTCGTATTTCGTAAGCGTTTGAAGAACTTTTTTGAAATAAAAATGTCAAAGTGGTCGGAAGACACTACAGTAAAGTTTATTGAAGAATACATAAAGCGCCATTGTCTGTGGGATATAAGAAGCCTTCATTATAGGAATAAGCAAGCAAAACAACAAGGGATTGCCGATAATAGTGTCGGCCATGGCGATACCTAATTTTGGTATCAAGGAATCAAAGATCAAAAGTGTCCGATCAACATCTCGGGCTAACTAAAGAGCTAATTCGAACGTGTAAACGCTTCCTTAAAATTAAGTCGCTTAAAATTGAGTTAAAATTTAGTTAACTACTTGACAACTTAATACGTGTGAACCGCCCTTACAGACATGACCTAGTTGGAACTTGTGACATGCGTGTAGACGACGGTACCTAATAATATACAGGGGGACTTTGAACTCATGTTCAGGAACGACAAAATGTCAAACAATGAAAAAGACAACATTCATAATAGGTGCTAGGGTAGCGAAGTGGTTAACGCGCTGGACCGGCAATCCAGAGGTACCGGGTTCGATTCCCGATCTCTTCCACCAGGTAGCTGTTTTTTTAAATTTTTCTTTAAGCTTTGATCTTTGTATTAGAAAAACATTCATAATGTTGGTGTCAAAACAAAGACAAATTTCACGTTTCTACATATAAATAAAGAATGAAGAGATCGAAGAGCTGGCAGGTTCCTCGCCCAACGTATTAGCGTTGCTATTCAGCGAGGAAATGCTGCCAGCGTCTTCGGGACCATGCCCAAGGCGTCCGATTTTTTTAGTCTTTTTTAATATTAAATTTACTCCGCTTTAAATTATATTTCAGTTACTTTTTTTTATTAAAGCAGTAACGTCTGCTAACGTAAACTAAATGTTTACAAATGAAGCGAAAATTGAAAAATTTAATGGTTCGGACTGGATTTGAACCTGCGTTTCCAACGGCTTTCCGGGCCAACACGGGCGTCCTCCCAATTGGACCACCGAACCAGATGTCAGAGCCATTGAATTTTTCAACCAGTTGCTTCGACATGCCTTAGGGAGGCATCGTAGCGCCATCTACCGTAAAGATTTAGACTTTATCGTTGGCACCATCGTCTCAAATTTGTTGAGAATCGATAGTAACGATAAAAATAAGTAATTCGGGTGTAGCGCATTCGCTTCATTTGTAAACATTTATATTTCAGTTAGTTACAAATACAAATACAAATACAAATACAAGTACTCTTTATTGCACACCTCATAAAATATACAGGAGAAATACAATGCAAGAAATTACAATTAGAGGTAAACAACAGGCGGTCTTATCGCTAAAGAGCGATCTCTTCCAGACAACCTTTGGGTAGTGGAGAACTTGAAAAAATAAGATTTTGTTATTAGGCGGTAGTAGTTACGTTCGTAGTTTATAGTTAGTATTTTAATTTCTGTATTTTTGTTATAGTTGATTATTGATTATCAAGTACATAAACAAATTATTGCAAAAAAGTATACATTAATATTGGATAACCTCACACATATCGACCTAGTCCCAAATTAAAGCTACAAGACAGGTAAGGGTACTAGATCAAACAAAAAAGGAATACATACCTATATAGTTAAAAAATACATACTAACTCGTAAATACATAAAAAGCCATGAACCAGGCACAAATCTTCTAGTTTATTGTCACACAAATATTTACCCTTGCCGAGATTCGAACCCAGGACCGTTGTCCCAGATATCTCAAAATATATCCTTTAGTTTTTGTTAATTGTTAATGTTAAATTGATGCAGATGAAATAAAAAATATCAAATAAATAAATAAATAATAATAAATATCAGACAACCTCACACAAATCAACCTAGTCCCAAATTAAGCTCAAGAAGGATTGTGTTATGGGTACTAGGCGACGATATACATACATATATAGATAAATAAATACCTAAATACATAGAACATCCATGACCCAGGCACAAATATTCGTGTTCATCACACAAATATTTGCCCTTGCCGGGATTCGAACTCGGGACCGTCGGCTCAGTAGGCAGTTGCTTAACCACTGCGCCAACCGCGTCGTCAAATGGAATTAAGTCTTTGCTATGACTGTGATAACTAATTTGCGATTATAAAAAATGCATGTAGTGATTGATCACTTTACGCTCCTTAATGTTACGTCTATTCCCGTACATATTATCACATATCAAAATATATCGCATAATAAAATTAAATTAGGTAGTATGAAAGCTTTTACTTATAAATAAAAAAAGGAATATCGCATTGCATGGCTAGGTGCAGCCAGAATTGCATCGAAATTGCCGTCAATTTCAGAGCTGCAAAAATATTTCTAGTCACGTCTCCGATTTCAACCTGTATATTTATAGTCTACTAACGAGCTGTCCGTATTAGGGTTCCGTACCCAAAGGGTAAAAATGGGACCCTATTACTAAGCCTCCGCGGTCTGTTCGTCAGTCTGTCCGTTTGTGACCAGGCCATATCTAACCATAGGTACAATAAACATCATTGCCTGCGTTACAGTACTTTTATCTCACGAGCGCGGGTGAGCCATGTTTGTGTGAGTAATGTACATGCACATTGGCTCTGTGTGGGTGAGCTCGGGAGCGCTCAGTGCCGGCTCACCCACACAGAGCCAATGTGCATGTACATCTACTCACACAAACATGGCTCACCCGCGCTCGTGAGATAAAAGTACTGCACATTTGTATCAGGCGCCATACATACCAGGTGCAAACTGTACTTTACCCGGCCAGTTAAGATGGGATAAGCGTGTGTACGGAACCCTCGGCGCGCGAGTCAAACTCGCACTTGGCCGGTTTTTACCCCGCAGGCAAATGTACCTTATAGTCTTATTATGTTGTAAATAATATTGACTCACGAAAACAGAGCGCGCAAACAGGTTTCAGCTTTCATTAGTTCTGGCTTTACTTCCACAACTCAAACACTGCGTACCTATTCCGACGTAAAGAATGCAGTAATGCTTATAGTATCAAAAAACAAGGTGACACTTCGGCTAGTGAGACTATTTACGTCACTGTTAGTTGCCGCTTTATGGTAACAAAATAATTATAAGGATAGAAATGTTTGATGAAATGGCGGTCGTACAAAAAAAAAATTGCATAACAATTGTCATGACTTTAGAATAAATTTAATTTTGTCGTTATAATTTTTTTTATTTTATATCAGACAACCTCACACAAATCGATCTAGTCCCAAATTAAGCTCAAGAAGGCTTGTGTTATGGGTACTAGACGACGATATATATACTTATATAGATAAATATATACTTAAATACATAGGAACAACCACAATAATTGATTTTAAACACTCAAGAGATTCATATAGGTAACAAGGGAATCTAGCAGTATTATGATACACCACTGACAACACAGAAACGGATTGACAGAACCGACCAACCAATCATAGCGTGATGACGTAGAAAATCCACCTGTCATTCCAGAGTTTACCTTGTTTTTTTATACCAATCTAATACTTCAACCCTTCGGGGTTTAGTAGAAGGCCAAGCGAGGCAATAAAAAAAAATATAATTTAGCTGTTTAGTCTGTTCATGAACACAGACGCCACATTTAAAAAAAAAACCCGGCCTTCCCTGGGCCGGGGCTTTAATTTTTTTATGACATTCCTTAAAAAAAAACAACCCGGCCTTCCCTGGGCCTGGGCTTTAATTTTTTTATGAAATTCCTTTACAGATCTCTTGAGTAGTTAGTTCCAACCGTAACGTGATACTTCGAAGCCTGTTATAACAAAGAGATTTAACATGTTATAACGCACGTTATGACGACATTTAATTGCATGTTTGAGAAAAAATAATTACATGCCATGAACAAATTGAGATAAGGGTTTTCAATTCGGAATAGCCTAGTAGACCCATTTTTGAAATATATTTGTAATAGTTAATAATGATCTTACTAGCTCTAAAAAAATGTCTTGTATTTTTGTGAAAGCTAGTTAGCTAAATTTTATTAATTGAAAATTTGAAATTTCATGAACAGTCATAAACGCCGTCCTCCATTTTTGCCTTTTGCTAATCTGTGGCGTGACGTAGAATTCCGCGTAAATGTTCGAAATTCGACCATCGCATAGTGCCGTCCCGCTCACCCCAATATACTTTGACAGGAGATCGAAAGGGACGGCACTATTCAAAGCCGTCGGAGTACACCTTCAGTTTTCTTTACGGGACCGATAAATAACGTCACTATCATAAGTGAAAATGGCGGACAGTGTTTTAAGCATTTCAAAATACAGATTAAAAACCATATTTTCAATTTTTTTTTTTTCTGCCATCTTTTACTTATGAATTGGAAAATATATTAGGTTTCCTATGCTAAATACTATACGAAATAGACATTAGTTTAATAAAATTTGACATGAGTCAACATTCAGAATACGCCGGCAGGTCGGCCGCAAACAGTGTGGGGTCGCGGCTTTGCGCACCGGGCTACCTTAAGAGCAAACGTTTAATTAAGTTAGCCAGAGTATTGTTTGTAGTCAACATAATTGTTTTACTGAGCACTGAGCGGCAATTAAAGCTGAATATCTTGGATAGTACTCGTTATATTTCCACCAAACATAGCTTAGAACTATCTCGACAGGCAAGTCTTTCTATTAGAAAAAAACCGGCCAAGTGCGAGTCTGACTCGCGCACCGAGGGTTCCCTACAAACTTTCACTTATCCCACCTTAATTGGCCTGGTTGAGTTTAAGTTGGCGCCGCATACAAACGAGGTGTAAACTTAACGCAACCGAGTTCTCCAAATATGATGTTTGAAAAGGACTATATTTTTTTATGATTTTATTACAAATGTATAGTTTTCAGAAGTATTTGCAGTATGTGACAATATTACTTGCCAAACTTCATAGTTCTAGGTCATCGGGAAGTATCCTATCATTTTGATTCCCTTGAGAGTGTCGAAATGTACGTTTTTTGCTACATAAACGGCCGTATCTTCTTTCACGTAAACGTAGAAGTTTGATTTTTTCACAGCTTCAAGGGAGCGTAGACCTAAGTATACGGTTTACATTTTCAACTCGATACTTCCACGCGTTCTCGAGATAAAGGGTCTTAACAGACAGACAGAAGACGGACGGACAACAAAGTGATCCTAGAAGGCGTAAATGAATAAGTAAGCTTTTACGCAAAGGTCAACAAAGCTACAGAATGTCAACTGTGCCCTCGAAACAATACATTACCATCCATCTTTATTCATCCCCATCCGTCAATGTACGAGTCATTGCGTTCAGAAACTGGAAGAATTAGTTTGGTCTTGCCAAGGACGTGATAAAATGGGAATAACTAATGGGTTCTATTACTTACCCTCACTTTAAAGATTTAAAAATATTGACCTTGCCCTGCCTCTACATTTTTGAAACAGCCGTGTTTGTCAAAATGAACCCAACTTTATTTAGAACCGTATTAGAGGTTTTTCCCAGAAGTACCAGGGACGGCCAGAATATCTATACTGAACCTGCAAATACCGCAATGATGCGCAAAAGTATACTCTGCGTAGCAAGTAAAATTTATAATTAGTTACCCACAAATTTGAAGGAACTGTCGATACATGAATTTAAAAAGAAGTTATTAAAGTTGTTGTTGAGTAAATGCTTCTATACACTATCGGACTATTTGACATGTGAATTTTAATTTTCAATTTATAATTACTGATTTCTTTTATTTATTTTTTTAATTTTCCTATAGGTACTATAATGTTGATATGACATTTTTTCTTTTTTTTGTATACAATTATTTAATCCTAATATGTTTCTTAATTTAAGTTGTTTTTCTTTTAGTTTGTATCGATAATATAATTTGTTATTAATTGCACGGTATAGTTAGCTGCTAAATGGATGTTTTTGTACGCCAACTGGCAAAAGTCAAAACATAGTGTTACGTTATATTTTTGTTCCGCCTATATTCACCTATGTTTTACAAAATAAAACACTTTGACTTTGACTTTGACTTTGACTTTGACTTTGACTTTGACTTTGACTTTGACTTTGACTTTGACATTGACTTTGACTTTGACTTTATTAATTTTCTGAATAAGTACTCTGTGAGCTGAAGACCTTGCGGATATTTTAACATTAATAATGTTTGTTTTCCTGAGCGAGTATATAGAGCCCCAATTTATGAAATTGTGACATTTGCCTGACTGTAATGTCACAATTTCCTAAATCGTAAAAGTAGATATAAGAGGTATGCGGATGGGCGTGTGTCAAAATCTGCGTCTGCAGAAGGGCTTCAAAGTGCAATTTGAATCCCCAAAATAGGTAGGTATTTTTTGAGATTTTATAAAATTTGACAATATTTCAAAATTTCGCTGAGTTGGATCGAGAATTTCTCTAGACCTTTTCTTGAGCTTACTCTCGTGATTGAATTGAGCTACAGCTTGAGTCATCTTAGGAGACCGGTGGACAAAAAAGAATACCCAAAAAGGGTACCTATGTAAAGCCTGAGGCACAAAACAGATAGGTACAGAAATCAATCTACATAGAGGCGCGCTCGACTCGCTCGAGCAAACGCACCCATAGACATTGCTCACGGACACGATATCTCGGACCAGTTCGGACCAGTGCGAGCGCGAGTGCCATCCGCTTGACGTGTCCGTGAGCACTGTCTATGTGTGCGTTTGCTCGAGCGCGCTTTTATGTAGACCCGAGGTCAGAAATATAATTTGTCAAATTTCATAATGTGCTTTATTTCTAAATTGCATTTTCAACGCCTTTGATATGGCGCGTAGTGTAAGATCTGTAGATTTTTGTAATGGCTGATTTCACTTTTCGTTCCCATGTTGGGCTAAAAATACAGCTCAACTAATAAGAATAAGAAAGGATTTTTTTAAGTATTTCCTGTTTCCGGAATTTCGAAAAACTGAATCGAGCTAATTATTGTAAATACTTATCGGACCTGTACATAAAATTTCATGAGAATTGTCTGAAAAATGTGGCCTATGTAGACCAGAAATCCGGACATTCGAACATCCAACCATCCGGACATCCGCGAGATTTTTTGGCCAAGCTGAAGCGGAGACGCCTCGCTAGCTCGCTCAAGAAACGAAAGCGATTGAGATGATTACTTGCGTTTAAAAATGTACAGTTCTCTTCAAGCACAAAAACCCAAGTGTAAGTTTCATCACAGACGAAGGCGATGAAACTTACACTCGAGGCTCTCGCATAACAGACACATTGGAACCCGCCACACGTACTCATCCGCACGTAACGGGCACAGCACATAACACCAGTGACATGTGTCGTGTGCTGTATCCCGCAGTAATATCCCAGCGGACAGGCAGAACGAATTTTGACTTGATTTGTTGTTACTGAAAAATCGGAGCCTAATTCCATGAAAGGAATGTGCACATATACAGGGTGGAACGTTTGTAAAGACTGAGCTGACAGGATAGTGTCATCTGAGTGATCTACAATCGACCTAGTGTAAAGCTGGATTTAAAAGAAAAAAACAAGTCATCAAAATAAAATATTTTTATGTCAGTGACAACCCTACTAATTCAAAGGTTTTATTTACATTTTAAATTGAGACCTGTCTTTAACTTAAGCGATGTTAAAAAATGCTAGGGTTGATAAACAAATAAATGACTGATTCTGATTCTGATTCTGATATGTGCAGATATTTACACTAATCCTTGACCTTTCGTGGTATACACAACAACGATTTTTTACACATTACATTTTTCTTTCATAATTTACTTTTGTGTCAGTATTTGTAAGTGACATGTTGTCACAATCTAGTAGTTTTGAAAAGGGTTTCGGAATTCAATAGGTCGTTATAAAGCCTAGTGAAAAAATCAAATCTTACAACAAATATCCCTTTAACTAAAAATCAATACTGTCTAAAAACAAACTCTAAATACTAACAACAGAATGTTATAACTGAATCCCATTGCTTTATCGATTTCGACCCTATTTGTCAGTAATACCGTTGACGTTTGGCTGTAGAGATAATCCATTAGGACGAATCGTTAGACAACATGCATATTGTATGAGACTTCAAATATGGACAGGCGGGCACACAAGTTGGTTCATTTTTAGGGTTCCGTACCTCGAAAGGAAAAACGGAACTATGTTGTCCGTCCGTCTTTCAGTCAATCCGTCCGTCTGTCTACCAAGACCCTTATCTCGGGAATGCCGGAGGTACCGTGGAGGAAAAAATCTGAAAACTATACATTTGTAATTAATTTACTTATAAAAAATATAGTCTTTAATCTTAGGGTTCCGTACCCAATAGGTAAAAACAGAAAACAAAAAATTTAAAAACTACTTAGTTGCACTACGGAACACTCGGTGCGCCAGTCCGACCAGCACTTGGCCGTTTTTTTTAAAGTATACGTAATCATGCGGTATACATTTGCTCGGAACCCTCGGTGAGCGAGTCTGACTCGTACTTATGCGTTATAATATTTTAAAGTGTTGAATTCAGGTTATATTCTATAATTCCTATTACTGAGCCGGCAGTCCTGGGTTCGAATCCCGGCCGGGGCAAATATTTATGTGATGAATTCGAATATGTGTTCCTGGGTCATGGATGTTATCTACATATATATTTATATATTATGTATATCGTCGTCTAGTACCCATAGTACAGTACAGTAGCTTTGCTTAGTTTGGAACTAGATCGATTTGTGTAAGATTGTCCCTTAATAATTATTTATTTATTTATTCTACGACCTTTTACTTAATGAAATGTGTAGGATTAAGTCAGCGACTGTACCTCATCTAATATTAAAATTTGGCCGCGGGGCACTCACTAAAGCAGGATTTACTGCTGTTACAGGATTTGTGAATTCTGTTTTTATGTGACCACTGCACCTGAGTTTTATGTTTCCAATTATAATATGTCTAACAGTTTATTTATAAATAAACAAAAAAAAAACATATTTACAAAAAAAAATAAAAAATATGTACATACAATCAGCGCGGCGCAGTGTTCCCCGCTCATCCCACGGGAACACTACCATTTTCGGGATAAAAAGTAGCCTATGTGTTAATCCAGGGTGCCAAAATTCATCAAAATTGGGCCAGCCATTTGAGCGTGAAGATGTAACAAACATACACATAAACAAACACAAACTTTCGCCTTTATAATATTAGTGTGACTAGCGACCCGCCCCGGCTTCGCACGGGTGCAATGCTATATATACATGTATTACACATATAAACCGTCTTCTTGAATCACTCTACATATCAATAAAAAAAAACGCATCAAAATTCGTTGCGTAGTTTTTACGATCTAAGCATACATAGGGAGAGACAGACAGACATCTGCGCCGAGCCTATGTGTTAATCCAGGGTGTCAGCTACCGTCATACCAAAATTCATCAAAATTGGTCCAGCCGAGTGACCGTTGTCAAAGGTTGACAGTCACGGAAACCGAAGAGAATCTATTTTTTTATTTTATTAGTAGGTATATAATAGTAGGCACGGTGGTAAATAAATAAAGCAACAAAATATCGTATTCCTTTCACTGAATTCATTTCTTTAATAAACAAATATTCCCTTTTTCTGCCCTAGGTCGGAATGACTTAACTCTAAAAAAAAAAAAAAAAAAAATAAAAAAATTTGTTTATTACCAAAAAGAACACAAGTATTTCAGTACAGTAAATAATACACAAATGTAAGTACAATTTGCATAAACAAAAAAAATAACACATGTTTAATAGTTAATGCACATTTTTGGTAATGGGTACCAGTCTCAGCATGTGCTAGGCTAGTACCCCAGCGCTGATTTTCAGACTGGCCCCTTTGCCAGAGTTGGCGTAACACTACGCTACAAACACGAAAAGAAAATTAAATTAAATATTGAAATATATATACTTATTATAATTTTTTTTTGTGGTGTTGAAAATTGTCCAGTGTAGGTGATGTGTGTAGGTACGGATAGTTATGTATTTGTGTGTCTAGGTATATATGTGTATGTTGTGTGTGTTTTATATATAATCTGTATAAATGTATACTCATTTTGAATACGTTTTTTTTTTAATGATATATGTATGGATATACTTTAATTTATATTTTAATTTTAATGAGGTTTTATATTTGCTTTTGCGTTTTAAGAAGATGCATTCGTACTAGTTTTTTAAATTTTTGCAAATGCATGGGTTCTCTTAACGGTGGCGGTAAGTCGTTCCATATCTTTGCAGCGGCAAATTTAAAACTTCCTCTGAACGATGCTGTTTTGTGTTTCGGAATTACAAGTAAACGCTCCCTCTAGTGAGAAAAGCGTGTCGTTTACGCCCTTCTCGTAAGGAAGGGTTTTCAGTAAGGCTTTTACGGATGAAAAGGGTCCGACCTTATCAAAAAGCCTAAGGGTTTTGTCTTAGATGTCTCTTTGCAAAGAATTGCAATATTTTTACCGTGAATAACAAAGTTTTTGGGGAATCCATATTTTTTCCGGAAATCGTTACAACGAATATCGTTTCCTATAACTTAGGAATCATTCATCGAATTTCGTTAGATCGCTTATACATTTGCTCGAATTACCTTTCGCACAAGAATGAACTCATCGAATTTTACTACATTATTTTATTTGTTCATCGACCGTCGTTCATCGAATCGCCTTTACCCATACCTTATTCTTACTAAATTTTTTTTTCATATTATAACAAATATATTGATAATTTCAACCAAATGTTTGAAGTGAATGATACTTTTCCCCGAGTTCTAGGTAGTAACATAGCTATTTCATGCTTTCATTGCGTGCAGTCGAAAATAAGTTGAAAAAACTAATCTTCCGCGTGAATTTTGTCAAATTCGAGTAGTTTTTGAAACAAATATTATTAATGAAAAATTCAAACTGTAGGTTTCAAATATCAATAAATCCCAATAGCCCTGTTCTAGGTAGCAACATCGATAATATGTTAAGAAACATGTTTGATCACAGAGAAAAATTACTAAAACAACCAGCAAAATGCTGGTTGTTTGTCAAAAAGGAATAAGGCCTCTTAAGGAACCTTGTGAGTAGGTGCAATGTATTCCCACTATTTTCTATTATAATAGCTTCGCAATATCACATGTCGCTCAACAGACAGACGGACTGACAGCCGAGGGAACCTAGAATTGCTTTTACTTTATGTAGCTTTTTAGGGTTCCGTACCCAAACGGTAAAAAACGGGACCCTATTTTTTATAATAGGACAACCTCACACAAATCGATCTAGTCCCAAATTAAGCTCAAGAAGGCTTGTGTTATGGGTACTAGATGACAATGTACGTACTTATATAGACAAATGTATACTTAAATACATAGAACAACCATGACCCAAGCACACATATTCGAGTTCATCACACAAATATTTGCCCTGGCCGGGATTCGAACCCGGGACCGCCGGCTCAGTAGGCAGGTGTCTACAAACTGCGCCAAACGCGTCTTCATTACTAAGACTGTCTGTCTGTCTGTCTGTCTATCTGTCCGTCTGTCACCAGGCTGTATCTCATGATAGTTAGACAAGTGAAATTTTCACAGATGATGTATTACTGTTGCCGCTATAACAACAAATACGAAACGTGATCGGTTGCGTTAACTTTGCACCTCATTTGTATCCGGCGCCATACATACCAGGTGCAAACTTAACCCGGCAAGTTAGTCTGACCAAAAAGAGTAGAAATTAAATACTGTAGTGTCGTCCCTTTCTAATCAATCTAAGAAAACGGGGACGGCACTACACAGTATTGCCACTTTTTAATTTCTACTCTTTTTGGTCAAACTGTAAGATGTGATGAGTGTTAGTACGGAACCCTCGTCAAGGGAGACTCGCACTTCACCGGTATTTTTAAAATGCAGATTCTTAAAATCGTTACGAATGCTAAATGTAAACTATGTGCCTAAGTCCGTATTTCTTGAAAGTTCGTAGCACCGCTACGGCGTAGCTCCGTAGCTCTGCTACGAAACACTGAAGTTTGCAAGTTCCCATTGTGGGGTCTTAAAGAGGCCAAAGTATATTAATTAAGGCATTCACTGAATAAGTTTAAGTTTAAATTACAACTTGGATAAATTGTACTTAAACAAAGTTAGTTGGAAAGGAAAGAGCAATTGCGTGTTTCTTACTTAATTCCTTAGTTCTTGCAGTTCTAGTGAGAATTTAATCATATAAAATGTGAAATTCTTAAAGTTTTATAAAATCTTTTTCGGAATTATACCACATTTTATCTTATAAATCACGGATTTCGGTGTGATTGACGTAACGATGTGAAATAGTACGAGAGCTCACGACCAAAACCATGTCTCATAGCAATACGGCAAAAACCCTATAAAATCGTTAGATTGTATGATTCTGAACCCGACTAGGTGTGTAGTAACGGTCGAAAGTGTAGCAACTGCGTGGGAGGCCATTTCTGCTGTGTCAAAAAAAAAAGACAGTCGGTATTTATAGCAATACGTCTGATAGTGAAAATGTACATAGATTTTATAATTGTATCACGAAAAAGTTTGTTTTCAGACATTTTGCGCGTAGCATATAGCCTGAGCGCATTTTTGAAAATGTCAACAAATTTAGCCGACCTGTATCATAGCAATACGGATAATTTTTTTTTCAACTTTTCGTATTGCTGCCATGATTACCAAAAACCTGTTTTCAGACACTTTAAGTGTAGCATATACTCCCAAAAACGAAAATAACGTTTCCGAGTCGCCTGGCCGACGCCTCTGTTAAATGTTTTTTTTAAATTTACAGCCTTCATAGATATTCAAGAATCTCCCTTGTCTATTATATGTACTTTGACAGATGACAGATGTCATTACTTATTTCTTTTGTAAAAGTTACTCAAGTGTGCTTTAAATAAAACCAAAACTATCAAATCAATCAGTATTTAATTTCAACAGCCTCAGCGCTTGTTACGTTACTATTATACAGCTCACTCGCCAGCTGCTCCAAACGTTGGAACCATGGTATAATAATATACTCCGCCAGGTATTCCATTCCGAGACTCGCGAACCACGTGACTGACACAAGCCTACGTCATCATGCTGTTCACAGATTCTCAAACTTTTAAATGTGGGAGAATTTTAACCAACGGTGAAAAATATTTAAACGGCATTAATTTTAAGTTATTCATGTAGAAACATAGGTAGTACAATAAAAAAAATCTAATATATTAAATCAAAATTTTATTTATCTATACAAGAGAAACTTTTGAAAAACGAATCCACATCTAATCAATAATCGTATCTATCGATTTGATGCGGTTTTGGCCGTATTGCTATGAGACAAAAATTTTGGTCGTGGGCTCTCGTACTAAAAGCTCAGTTGGGCGAGCATATTGGCTGACATGTTGACACTTGATCCAATTAAATCGGAATATCTTGAAAACTACTAGCGCTAGTTCAGAACCATCCCGACGGACAATTCGTTCGATTTAAAAAAAATGCACTTAATTTGGTCTATCCATTTGCTAGCTATGATGCCACAGACAAACACACAGATACACGTGTTAAACTGTGTGTTCTTGCGTCTGTATAATGGGATGTGTTCTGAGGAATTGCTTGACATGATGCCCATGGCTACTTTCTACCATCGCACTGCTCGCCATCGGCAGGGTGTTCATCCTCACACTGGAGCCTAAATGGTCGAGAACTGTGCAGTTCCAGAGGAATTTCCTACCGCGAACGCTACGCATGTGGAATGACCTCCCTGCTGAGGTGTCCCCGGGGCTACAGTATGCGGTACTTCAAGAACTTCTGTTCTGTCTTAGCAGTTTGGCGAGTTAATTACAGTTGCATGCAGTAAAGTACACCTTTTTTTGGAAAATAAATTAGAAAAAAAAAAGAGGGTATAAATAGGTTCCTAAAGGGTCGGCCATTAGTCAATAGTCAATAGTGTTTATTTGTTAAACATAGGTATACACTGATGTAGGTGACAATAAAGTTTGGTAACACTATTTTTAGGGTTCCGTACCCAAAGGATAAAAACGGGACCCTATTACTGAGACTTCGCTGTCCGTCCGTCCGTCCGTCGGTCACCAGGCTGTATCTCAAGAACGGTGATAGCTAGACAGTTGAAATTTTCACAGATGATGTATTACATTTCTATTGCCGCTATAACAACAAATACGAAAAATAAAATAAAATAAATATTTAAGGGGGGCTCCCATACAACAAACTTACAGATATGGTACGGAACCCTTCGTGCGCGAGTCCCACTCGCACTTGGCCGATATTTTTTGCCTTCCGGTAATGCGCGTGTGGTGCTCCTGGCTTCGCAACCGTCCATAGGCGGCGGTAACTGTTTAACATCAGGCGGGCCGCATGCTTGTTTGACACCGTCGAAGCATAAAAAAATTGGGCGAGTGCGAGTCCGACTCGCGCATGACGGGTTCCATACCATAATATATAACAAGTTTGTTGTATGGGAGCCCCCCTTAAATATTTATTTTATTTTATTTTTAGTATTTGTTGTTATAGCGGCAATAGAAATACATCATCTATGAAAATTTCAACTGTCTAGCTATCACCGTTCTTGAGACACAGCCTGGTGACAGACGGACGGACGGACGGACAGCGAAGTCTCAGTAATAGGGTCCCGTTTTTACACTTTGGGTACGGAACCCTAAAAACTAATAACAGTCCTCTTTTGCGTTAGAGGTTAAATAGCGCCACAGAATGATACAAGCGAGAACTGAAAGCCCTATTCATATTATTCAATAGTTAGGTGAAAGCCTTTCAGCTGAATTTTAAAGCTCAGCGAAGCGAGGCAAGCAAAGCTTTGAATAGGCTAGTGCTAGACATCCATCATTTCATGCTGTTTTCGGGCTGTGAAGTAAAGTGAATCCGAGCGTGGAAAAATGTACGTGCCTTGGAGGAAAACGGGCTTAAGTCCTTAAGTTAGCATATTTAATACAGGGATGGTATACCGGTATTCGACTCCATACAAAATACCGGTATTCATACATAAGAAACTGTATTTTATTATGACCATCTTATGTAACTATGTTTCTTGCAATAAATGATGATTGATTGATTGATTGATTGATTCGATTTCGGTATTTCACTTATTATTACATACTAGCTGACCCGGCGAACTTTGTACCGCCTGAAAGACGATAAATGTAGAGATAGCTTATACTATTTATCCCACGGCACGGGAACGTGATAAAAAGTATCCTATGTCCTTCTCCTGGTTCTAAGCTATCTCCCCACTAATTTTATTTATTTATTTATTTAATCTTTATTGCACAAAAGAAAGAACTTATCGTACAAAAGGCGGACTTAATTTTCCGCCAAATCAGTTCAGCCGTTCTTGAGTTATAAATAGTGTAACTAACACGACTTTCTTTTGTATATATAGATTTCTATATTTTAGTGGGCTAATTTCAAAGCTCTATATCAATATCTAAATTCAATTTAGTAGCGTTTGAAATAAAACCTGAAATTAGGAAAATATTTGAATTTGAATGAATACCGGTAACGATCCCTGGGTTTCAAGGGAAGTTTCAAGGGATGAATCTATGTTTTAATTTATTGCTCCTATTACGGGTCACACCCGGTATATGATGGATTTGATTACATTTTAATTACGTCAAGGGAAAAATGACTTACTAAGTTTTTTTAATCATTTCGCTACGATGCCCCAATGCTAGAAGCTTGAATTAAATATAATTATGTTATAGCTTATCAAAAAGGCTATCATAGGTAAAAAAATAAAAGGTCAAAAAACTTAAACCCGACTACGGACAAACGAACTAAAAAATTAAAAACAAGGTAGAAATATCGGGTATCATCGCCTTATTCCACAAGACAAGTCGTTAGACATGTTAAATGTTCTTGTATATTTTTTTCTACTGAAATCTTCTGTTAGTTAACAACAATAATATTATAATTTAATTCAAATGCCGTAGTCGCAATATTTTTACGCTTTGATTTGAGAGATTATTCGTTTGTATTTTTTTCTATGCAACAATATCTAAATATTAAATATAGGTACCTAATCACATCTTAACGACAATTATTTACATTTGACGACACAACATTTTCAGCAACTTAAAAAGCAAAACAGAAAAAAACTGTTTGGAAATCCATATATATCACTACCGTCTTTTATGTCACCATCTCCTAGGTTAAATCAAAAGTTTCCTCGAGCTCCACCGTCTTTAAGTCATCATCTCCTCCGTTACCACAAAAGTTTCATAAGATCTGCTACCAGGTATCCGTTTAAGGATGCCGTATTCTATTTATTGCGGCGGGCTCCGCCCCCCATCTCCCCCTATCCCCATCTCCTAGTTTAACTCAAAAGTTTCCCCGAGCCCCCCGGTTTTCATGTCTCCATCTCCTCCGTAAACTCGTTTCATAACATTAGCTTCCTGGTTGCCGTTTCAGAACGTTGTAGTTTTTTTATGGCGGGGGGCTCTGCCCCCCGAACCGCGCATATCTTATGTCACCATCGCCTCCGTAGACTCAAAAGTTTCATAAAATCTCATTTCTTGTTGCCGTTTCAGAACGTTGTATTTTTTATGGCGGGGGGCTCTGCCCCCCGAACCCCCCGGGTTTTACGTCACCATCTTCTCCGTAGACTCCAAAGTTTCATAAAATCTGCTTCCTTGTTGCCGTTTCAGAATGTTGTAGTTTTTTAAGGCGGGGGGCTCTGCCCCCCGAGCCCCCCCTGTTTTATGTCACCATCGCCTCCGTAGACTCAAAAGTTTCATAAAATCTCATTTCTTGTTGCCGTTTCAGAATGTTGTAGTTTTTTAAGGCTGGAGGCTCTGCCCCCCGAGCCCCCCCTGTTTTATGTCACCATCGCCTCCGTAGACTCAAAAGTTTCATAAAATCTCATTTCTTGTTGCCGTTTCAGAATGTTGTAGTTTTTTAAGGCTGGAGGCTCTGCCCCCCGAGCCCCCCCTGTTTTATGTCACCATCGCCTCCGTAGACTCAAAAGTTTCATAAAATCTCATTTCTTGTTGCCGTTTCAGAACGTTGTATTTTTTATGGCGGGAGGCTCTGCCCCCCGAACCCCCCAGGTTTTATGTCACCATCTTCTCCGTAGACTCCAAAGTTTCATAAAATCTGCTTCTTGTTGCTGTTTCAGAACGTTCTATTTTTTATGGCGGGGGGCTCTGCCCCCCGAGCCCCCCCTGTCTTATGTCACCATCGCCTCCGGAGACTAAAATTTTATAAAATCTGCTTTTTTGTTGCCGTTTCAGAACGTCGTATTTTTTATGGCGGGGGGCTCTGCCCCCTGAGCCCCCCCTGTCTTATATCACCATCGCCTCCGTAGACTCAAGTTTCATAAAATCTCATTTCTTGTTGCCGTTTCGGAACGTTGTATTTTTTATGGCGGGGGGCTCTGCCCTCCGAACTCCCCGGGTTTTATGTCACCATCTTCTCCGTAGACTCCAAAGTTTCATAAAATCTGCTTTCTTGTTGCCGTTTCAGAATGTTGTAGTTTTTTAAGGCGGGGGGCTCTGCCCCCCGAGCCCCCCGGGTTTTATGTCACCATCTTCTCCGTAGACTCCAAAGTTTCATAAAATCTGCTTTCTTGTTGCTGTTTCAGAACGTTCTATTTTTTATGGCGGGGGGCTCTGCCCCCCGAACCCCCCCTGTCTTATATCACCATCGCCTCCGTAGACTCAAAAGTTTCATAAAATCTCATTTCTTGTTGCCGTTTCAGAACGTTGTATTTTTTATGGCGGGGGGCTCTGCCCCCCGAACCCCCCGTGTTTTATGTCACCATCGCCTCCGTAGACTCAAAAGTTTCATAAAATCTCATTTCTTGTTGCCGTTTCAGAACGTTGTACTTTTAATGGCGGGGGGCTCTGCCCCCCGAACCCCCCCTGTTTTATGTCACCATCGCCTCCGTAGACTCTAAAATTTTATAAAATCTGCTTTCTTGTTGCCGTTTCAGAACGTCGTATTTTTTATTGCGGGGGGCTCCGCCCCCCAAGCCCCCCTGTCTTATGTCACCATCGCCTCCGTAGACTCAAGTTTCATAAAATCTCATTTCTTGTTGCCGTTTCAGAACGTTGTATTTTTTATGGCGGGGGGCTCTGCCTCCCGAACCCCCCGGGTTTTATGTCACCACCTTCTCCGTAGACTCCAAAGTTTCATAAAATCTGCTTTCTTGTTGCTGTTTCAGAACGTTCTATTTTTTATGGCGGGGGGCTCTGCACCCCGAGCCCCCCTGTCTTGTCACCATCGCCTCCGTAGACTCAAAAGTTTCATAAAATCTCATTTCTTGTTGCCGTTTCAGAACGTTGTATTTTTTATGGCGGGGGGCTCTGCCCCCCGAACCCCCCGTGTTTTATGTCACCATCGCCTCCGTAGACTCAAAAGTTTCATAAAATCTCATTTCTTGTTGCCGTTTCAGAACGTTGTACTTTTAATGGCGGGGGGCTCTGCCCCCCGAACCCCCCGTGTTTTATGTGACCATCGCCTCCGTAGACTCAAAAGTTTCATAAAATCTGCTTTCTTGTTGCCGTTTCAGAATGTTGTATTTTTTATGGCGGGGGGCTCTGCCCCCCGATCCCCCCGTGTTTTATGTCACCTTCGCCTCCGTAGACTCAAAAGTTTCATAAAATCTGCTTTCTTGTTGCCGTTTCAGAAAGTTGTATTTTTCATGGCGGGGGGATTAGCCTCCCCGAGCCCCCCGTGTTTTATGTCACCATCGCCTCCGTAGACTCTAAAATTTTATAAAATCTGCTTTCTTGTTGCCGTTTCAGAACGTTGTATTTTTTATGGCGGGGGGCTCCGCCCCTTGAGCCCCCCATGATTTGTGTCGCCGTCGTCTCCGTAGATTTAAAAGTTTCATAAAATTTGCTTCCTTATTGCCGTTTTAGAACGTTGTATGTACTATCTGGTTTCATTATTACTATTCGGTTGGTACCTCTTTCATCAAATTGGTTCAGGACGTTACGCGTCATCAAATCATATAAGATATTGGAATACGAATATAAATAAAGAATTACTTTGCTAAGGCTTTGCCTTATTCTGGTGAAAGTAATCAATGAAATCGGTTTAATTGTAAGCAATATACTCAACTACACCATCATTTTTTTAAGTCGGTTAAAAATATGGCCTACGCAATGTAACCGTTATAACAAATCGATGGACACGTTGTTGATCAAAATCGGTTAAGTAGTGTAAGCGCTATGCTAGAGCATGCTTTAATGCAAACATATAGTTCCAATCACCTTTCGTGGTCTTCAGCATCAGTTCCACTTGGTCAAATTATGCTTTCTGACAACACATACCTGAATCTCTTTAGAAAATAATAAAGAAATTGTACTTGTAACTATTATATTTGCAGAGTTCCGTCGATTTCCGATGGATTCCATCATCAGATCTTTACCATATTTCTAAGAGATAATATTTAACGGAAGTGGTAACTTTCCAACAAAAAAAGAGTTTTTGAAATCTGTTGATTTTTTTATTTTTTTTCTGTAGAATTTTTGCTCTCACTTGTCCGCCTTTTTTGAAGTCTGTTAAAAATGTAGCCTATGTCACCCGGACTGTAATTACGAATTGATAGACACCTCAATCACTAAAATCGGTTAAGTAGTTTTCGCGCTATGGTGGAACAAACTTACATATAAATATACATACATAGACTGCTAAACTTATAACCCTTCCTTTTGGCTTTGCCGTAGTCGGGTAAAAAAGACAATAATAAAAAAGACATTAATAATCGTTTATTTCAGACAACTAAGAGGTCCATAAGTGTTAGTTACAAACTTATTAAACTATGTTAGTTTCCTTAACTATAATTTATGTACAATACAATACAATACAACAATTCTTTATTGCACACCAACAAGAAAAATGTTACAAATGAAACCTTAATTTATAAATGGTAGACAATAGACTTATCGCTAAAGAGCGATCTCTTCCAGATAACCTTTGGGTAGAGGATTGAGCAAAAATAAACAATAAAAGAGTAGGTGGTGAGATAAAATTCAGCAATTATAAATATCTACGTTGATGAGTGAGTAAGTCAGTCAGTCAGTCAGTCACTCACTCAGGACTTTTCCGCTTATATGTATAGATATATAATTATATATAGAAGCACCGGGAAAGGCAGCAGAACGATCGACAGAACGTCCGTCATCAGTATCACTCATTATGGAGTCAAGATGCCAGAAACACAGAAATAAAATCACTTTAATCACAAATAACAATCACTGGTTTTATTTAAACACACTCGGAATCAAAATAAAGAAAGATTAACAAGATTTACACTGATTGAGAGCCAATAGGTTAGTATGCGTGCACACTCGTGCCCAGCTGTCCGTCAAGTGACCAGCTGTCACCGATTGGCGCCTGCCTACTACCCTATTCGGGGTGCCCCGCTCTTATTTCAATATACCTTCAACATTTTTATTATTGTCAAGCATTATCTAAAGTTACCCTCAACTATTTCATTGATGTAAACAACACTAGTTACTATTACAATTTACAACGTTTAATCTTAAAATCAAATTAACCGTTTAATATTACACAGAAAATCGGATAATCAAATCAAACTATTAATAACCGGCATCATATTTGCCTGTGCGCCGTCATATATATATATATAAACAAGAAAAATAATAGATACAACATAGCTAATATCAGACTTAGCTCGGAAAAAAAACTCACAATGTTTTATTTCTTTTTTTTTCTTTTTCAGAGGAAGAATGCGAGGACGCCCCGTTGCCGGCGAGACACCGGCCCGAGGGCCTGAAAGAGCTTGCCAAAGGCTCCAAGTTCACCACCAGAGAGATCCAGCTCATGTACCGCGGATTTAAACAGGTAACTATCAGTATCCATAACCCTCAAAAGACGAACAACTCTGGACAAAGACCAGTCCCAGAAAACTCCACCACAACGGCCCTCTGTTTTCGTCCTTTTGACGTGATAACGTCTTATAAATCGATGAACGCCGGCTGCACGCACGAAAAAGCATGACTCATTGTCACGTTCCGCCTGAGCCGAGCGTGCAAGCGAGGCGGCTTGTGACGCATCTTTCTCTCTTCCACTCCATCGACCGGCATTAAATTCATAAAAATTATGCAATTTTTCATCAATGTTTTCTTATGACGTTATCGTTAACTTTGCAGACAACCAATTTTTTTTGTTTGATCGAGTATCCATACTAATATTATAAATGCGAAAGTGTGTCTGTGTGTTACCTCTTCCCGTTTAAACCGCAGAATCGATTTTGATGAAATTTGGCATGGAGATAGTTTAAGATCCGAGGAAGGACATAGGATAGTTTTCATCCTGGAAATTATCCCTAAAAAAGATTGAAAAGTGAGTAAGTAATTCATGATGACATTGATGACCCTGTAGGAAATGTAATTATTAGACCAAAAGCACAATTGCTCTTACATGTGCTTAGGCGCTTTAAATAATCCCTTTTATTAATTAAGGTGATTAGGTGGATATCTATCGTGTTGTACGACGTTGCTTCCATACTTTCAAGTTCCACGCGGACGTAGTCGCGGGGAAAAACTAGTAATATATAAAACCTTTGTTTGTGTTTGGTTAAATGTTTTAAAGGTTTCAACCGACTTCAAAAAAAGAGTTATAGCTTAAATCTGGTTTGCATTCACGATCTCTAGGTAGCCTTGATGATTGATGATTTGGTGTAGGGACGCCCGGGCGGAAACAGGCGGGCTGTCGAACGCTTGACTGCGTTTATTCAGCCCAATTCCCAATTGAAGCCAACGGTTACTGTCCCGGCGGCGCTCCCATACAGCCTTCTTCCTCGAATCTTCTTGATCTCCTGCAGAAGGAAAGGACATCTTTAAGGTTAATGTCCCTCAGCTCTTCCTCTTCTAGTGTTTTCTGAAGATGCTATAGCGTACTATCGCATACATGCCACACTCTGCTATAACACGCTTACTCGTCTCCTCCTGGCCACAGTGCGAGCAGTATGGATCACTTACTACACCCATAATGTGTAGGTGCCTGTTAAGGCTATTGTGTCCCGTGATTATGTTTAGGTAGCCTTGCTAGAATTGCTAAACGTATTCTCAAACGTTCCAGGAGTGCCCGTCTGGAGTAGTCGACGAAGAGTCCTTCAAGCACATATTCTGCCAATTCTTCCCTCTTGGTGGTGAGTACTATTTACTTTCTAAATTAAATATTCAAATTCTATATCAAATATTTATTGCGTATCACATTTTACATTATAGATGGAACAGTAGGTACATGTGACGCCCTGCAAGCATTTAAAGAGGGCTACTATTGAAACTATTGAAAATATGTGACGTTTTCAACCAAAAGGCCCACTTTGTCGCTTGTTTAAGAGTCGAAATTTGTTTGCATCTTTATACCAATAACCTGTCCGTACGTCCTTATAGTGAGCGACCAAGCGGGCCCTTTTGATTGAAAACGTCACATATTACTTATAAATTAAATAGTTGCTTTAGGTGCGTTATATGGATTGTTGTTTACATTGATTGCGATTTCTATGTTACACTCCTGTCTATCATTAATCATTAGTATTCTGTATTTCTGTTAAAAAAATTCACGTAGGGTATAGAAACATTTATTAATGAGAAATATTTTTAATTGTTTTGTAAATATTGTTGTATTTTCCTGATTTTTTATTGAATTAGGCAGGTTATTATATACCTTAATCATCATGTAGTGTGAGCTAGTCCTTACTACTCGTATCTTCATTCTTGAGAAGGGTAATATATACCAGTAGATTGTCGATCTTCGATACAAATTAACACCGAGAAAGAGGCAAAATAAAATGATAGCATACGAAACAAGTGTGAATTGTAAATCTGGCTAACCGGAACCTTCACGTTTCCGAATTTAATTTATCATAAAGGTATCTCTTCGCATAAAGTTTGTATTTCATAAACCGAAATATCTTCGGAATTTCTGCAGCAACTGGCATTTATTAGGTGCTCTTAGACGTGTGCTCTAGCTAGACTGTACCCATAACTCATTACTTTTTCAACGCATATTTAAATTTACTTCTGGGCATGCCTCTGGGTTGGCGACACCCTTGGATCTCGTGTTACACGATCATTCTCTCGTCATTTTGACCAGGCTGATGGACTGAATTAACGCGAGACTGAGCGAGAGTTTAGCGAAACCGTGAGCTTGTTATCGGTGTCTATATTTTTGCAAGTGACTGCAAGGGCGTCGCAAAGGGAGAGTGGGAGGAGCGGCTACCCCAAAACCCCCTAGATTTCCCCCTCTGTGCCATCGGCTGGCGACGTAGCTGACTGTACCTTTAAGTGAATGAAACGTGTTTGTTACAGATGCAACGCAATACGCCCAGCTTGTCTTCAACACGGTCAAGCATAAACAGAGTGGCAAGATTAACTTTGAGGTAGGTGTCTTTCTTATTGTATAGAAAACTTGAATCTCAGAAATATTCAAATACCTACAAAACAGGGTGTGGGCATTGACGTTGTGACAGATGCGCATACGGACGAATCTTAGCCCGTGGCTAACCAAAACTGGTTTCACTTTCAAGCGCTAACTAGGTTTCTAGTCTATTTATTTTAAGCAGAAAACTGACTTTCAATATAATTTTATAATAATAAGATTTGTTGAGTCTGCACCAGTAACATGAAAGAAATTGATTTCTATCATTTGACGCAGAAAGATTCAAAATTAAATTCTATAACAATGGAACTCGAAATGAAAAGTCAGACAAAGCTGCAGCAGTCGGTAGTATTGTCTAAACGGCTTTTGTTAGTTGAGTAATGACTAAATCGGGAATCGAACCGCCGCCCGCAGAGCTGGCGGGCTCCCAACTATTAAAAAATGGGTATTAGCTGCACTGCTGAGTGTCAGCGGATTTTTAGCACTGCCTGCTTACAAACGTAGTCGCTCTGTTATCGTATAGTTGATTTGACTTTGCCCGCGGCCTCGCTTGCGCTAAAACATCTTTATGTTTGTCCAGTAACAGATAGGTTAGCTACGTACACTTTCCAATGGGAACCACACACACACACACACAACCATGCGCACGCACGCACGCACGCACGCACGCACGCACGCATGCACGCACGCACGCCCGCACGCATGCGCGCACACATGCACGCACATACAGACGCGCACGCACGCACACACACACACATGTTCCGGAAGAATGTCTTCATTAACACCATTATCATCTGATAGACGTCAAGTCTCATTAACACCATAATTATCATCTGATAGACGTCCACAGCTACACAAAGGCCTCAAAAATTGTCTTTACAAACGTCGCATTAAGGAAACAGTTCACTCTGTGATTTGCTTGGTGGACCACGGATGGCCGCATTGTTTTGCCATCACTCACTTCAGTGAAATCGAATCGATGATGAGACTACAGAGGCGACGATTTACGCAATATGAGGCGACTATGAACTGACCGAGTTTCTAATTATACCTACTGACAATCCAAAGTCGTACCTAATTGCACGTATGCAATATGAAATATTCAAAAAATACATTATATGGTTTAATAGTTTATCATTTCTTTACTAAGATTTATTAACTAAGAATTTAGGTGGTTAAATGAGCTCTCTCAAAGCCTGAGTTACAGGAGTATTAAGTATGCTCTGTGTAGATATAAGACTTTTTATGCTAATACATAAACACATTATAAAAACAACCTGACCTATGGTGCCGCCGGCACCGAGCAGGGCCAAGGCTACCGGTGGTTAGGGCTGCAGAGAGACGAACCTCCTGAGGTATCGTGTCCAAGAGTACCGCTTTCATTATTATTATTATTTATAATATTCATTATTTAGCGCCGGGCCTTGATTCTGCTCCAGCTTCCGTCGACAGTGCGACCACACTTCACGGGCATATTGAATGAACCGTACGATCGCCAAATTACTGCCATTTTCACCGTTTCTTTGTTCAAGTGCCGATAACTTCTGGAACTGTTGATGACGCCATATGACTAAAATAAAAATAGGTGGATATAATACCTACCATCAACCATAGATATCATACGTTATTTTACAGTATTTTCTTGCAAAGATAATTGTGAATAGGTGGTGTACCTAAGTAAATTAGTCCTATTATTTAAGCGAAGCACAAAGAAAAATTTACATGTGTAACCTGCCGGTTTCTTCTTTGTGCTTCGATCTTTGTATCAATAGTTCAAGGTAATGATAAGTTAAGTCTACTAGTGTGACAGGGCTTAAAGAAATATATTTCGTCAGGTTAAAAAAAAAAAACAATGAATAAAACCTTAACTAAATTCCACTAAACTAAATCTAAACCTTAAGCTAAATCTGCTAAGTCTTTGCCGGAAAGATTTCCAAAGTGATGCGTTCCCTCTCTGGATAGATATGCTTATTCTTTAGGCGAAGAACGAGCCAGCCCTACTGTGACCTAGGCGGTAGGATCTAAACTTAAACTACCATAAGGAGTTATTTCCAAAGTTGGTGATAATTGACAAGATTTCATATTTGAAGACTACGATTTTTCAAGTTTTCTATATTCCGCTTAGAAAGAGGACGTAATCACTGTTTTTATATTTTTCCTAAGGTTATTTTATTATTAATTTATTAAAATTTACTCATTCTAGAATGTAGTAACTCCAAAATAATGATAAAATGGAAAGGTTACTTTAGTCTGGTGTCTAATAAAAAAACTAATGACATTGAGCTTGACATTATGGATAGCCTATTTCTTTCACGGTTAGGTCAGACTTCCTCTCTATGCGGTCATGGTTGTCGTAAATTTCGGTTATTCTGTATATTTCCTTATATTTTTATACATACAGAAAAATAAATGCCATTTTTTTTTAGGGTGTAACGACTCAAAGCTCTCTCGATTTATATATTATTTTCTACCTGTTAGAAATACGAAAAGTTGTCAATTACCTATATTATGAAAATATAGTTTAATACAGCTAAGGAATGGAACTCTCTTCCTGCGCACCTGTTCCCTGAAAAATATAACTTGGATCTCTTCAAGTCGAAAGTGAATAGGCATCTTCTAGCCAAGCATGCTCCATCTTATTTAAGCCTTATTGTTACTTGATGCAATCGAAATTAAATGCATGGCTATTTTGAATAAAACAATAATAATAATATTATAACATTACAGGAGTTTCTCGAGATCCTGTCACGAGTGGCGCGAGGATCTGAGCAGGAGAAACTGGCGTGGGTGTTCCGACTATATGACGCTGACGGCGACGGCCGGGTGACCAGGCAGGAGATGATCAAAGTGGTGCAAGTGAGTCATCAAGCAAGGTTGTTCCGACTGTATGACGCTGACGGTGACGGCCGGGTGACCAGGCAGGAGATGATCAAAGTGGTGCAAGTGAGTCATCAAGCAAGGTTGTTCCGACTGTATGACGCTGACGGCGACGGCCGGGTGACCAGGCAGGAGATGATCAAAGTGGTGCAAGTGAGTCATCAAGCAAGGTTGTTCCGACTGTATGACGCTGACGGCGACGGCCGGGTGACCAGGCAGGAGATGATCAAGGTCGTGCAGGTGAGTCATCAAGCAAGGTTGTTTCAACTGTGTGACGTAGATGAAGACGGCCGGGTGACCAGGCAGGAGATGATCAAGATCGTACAGGTGAGTCATCAAGCAAGGTTGTTCCGACTGTATGACGTCGATGGAGACGGCCGGGTGAACACGGCAGGTTTTTTAATTCGAAAGCCTTGTCTGTCGAGATGGTTCTTAGCTATATGTAGTGGAAATAGGACCAGTAGTTTCCAAGATATTCAGCTTTAATTGGAACAAGTGACATGACTGATCCAATATTGAAGCTAAAAATTCAAAATTTTGTAGTTATGTTCAGTTTTAATACCATCTTCTATATTACTCAATGCATGAGGGTCTCATGATGACCAGCAACTCGTATCGGGGGTTATGACGACGCGGTTGGCTCAGTTTGCAAGCACCTGCCTACTGAGCAGCGGTCCCGGGTTCGAATCCCGGCCAGGGCAAATATTTGTGTGATGAACTCGAATATTTGTGCTTGGGTCAAGGTTGTTCCTATGTATTTAAGTATATATTTATCTATATAAGTATATATATCGTCGTCTAGTACCCATAACACAAGCCTTCTTGAGCTTAATTTGGGACTAGATCGATTTGTATGAGGTTGGCTGATATTTAGTTATTTATTAACATTTTTATTTTGCGTTATTTATTTTTATTAAGTAATTTTATATTAAACCATTGATACAAAGATCAACGCTCAAAGATATATTAAAAAGCGTAACCTGGGGGCCTGTGATGGTTGCGTTTATCACGTGATAAATAAGTGACAAAGCATCTGTCACTCACACTCGCAATATGTCAAAACGTGACGGATTCTTTATCACTTATTTATCGCGTGATAAAAGCAACCATCATAGGGCCCCTGACCGGGGATTCCCGATCTCTTCCACCAGGTTACGTATTGAAATTGTGGTGTGTGCCCACATAAAAAAATAAGACATTACATGTTTCACAAATTTATAATTATTGATTTTTGTTAAACAGGCTATATACGAGTTGGTGGGTGGTTCGGCGCTGCCACCCCCTCACCACGCCGCTGCGCAGGACCACGTTGACCGGATCTTCCACGTAAGAGGACTTATTCCTTTAAAAAAAAAACATATTATTACTAATATATTGATAATTTCAACCTTCCTTTAAAAGTGGATAATACTTTTCCCTGAGTTCTAGATACTAACATAGCTTCATTTGCTTTCATTGCGTTCAGTCGAATATAAGTTGAAAAAATCAGTTTTCTGCGTGAATTTTGTCAATGTCGTGTAGTATTTGAAGCAAAAAATTATCAATGAAAAATTTAAACTGTATGTTTCAAATATATACCAATAAATCGAAATGGACCTTTTCTAAGTAGTAACATTGATAATAATGTTAAGAAACGTGTTTGATCATAGAGAAAAATGTAAAAAACCGGCCAAGTACTAGTCTGACTCACGCACCGCCTTCTTTGCTGGCAGAACTGACGTCTCATAGTATATCTGCTTGGTTTGTTTCATCGTCGTATATATTTATGTATGTATCTATTTATATGTATGTATATATGTATATTATCTATATGTATGTACCTATTATGAGTATTTTAATTATATGTAATTACGTTTAGATGCACCGCCAACAATTTTTCTGCTTTGCCCTAAGGTTGACTGGTAGAGAATGCCCCATGGCATTAAGTCCGCCTTTTGTACGTTAAGTTCTTCTTTTGTGCAATAAAGTTTAAAAAAATAAATTTCAGCTGATCGACACCAACGCGGACGGAGTGGTGACCCCCGATGAGCTGGCCCGCTGGTGCGCGCGGGACCCCGCGCTGCGGAGCTCCCTCAACACGCTCGACACCGTGCTGTGACCGGCGGCTATGCGGGACCCGGCCCCGACGGACAGGTACACTGTCAATGTCACTGACAATTCTATCGACGAGACCACGTTACGCAACCTTAAAAAGTAGAGATGGACCGACTACTCGGGACAGCCTACTATTGCGCATGAAAATTTACTTTGGTCACATATAGGTTTCACCGGAAGACCAGCGCTGGTTCCCGGGCCAGCATTTATGCTGAGGTGCGACCTTTTCGTGGCATACGCACCAACGATTTTATTTTGTTTTATTTTATTTTCAATATTTGTTGTCCATTTTGTGTAAGTTAACAAATAAATTTTCATTCATTCATTCATTCAAATTTAAGTGTCTACTGGCAAGCAGCGAATAACTGTTACCATTCAACCGTTAGTGCCATAAACGTGAAGAAACACGGTTTTAATTACTTTATTTTAATAACTCAAGTCTATACGTATAAAAATTCCGACGATACAGCCATGTAACATACGGACAGATAGACAGCGGAGCGGAGGCTCAGTAAGGGAGATGCCACGAACTCGGTCTTAGCGGCGAGTGGCGCGGCGCGCGCTACGTGTCTCGCTCACTCATTTCACTGTAATATCGAGTATTGTGCTCTAAGCGCAAATAGTTACAATGCAATGGTCCAACTACAAAACAGATAGGTACAGAAATCAATCTACATACAAGCGCGCTCGAGCAAACGCACATATAGACATTGCCCACGGACACGATATCTCGGACCAGTTCAGACCAGTGCGAGCGCGAGTGCCATCCGCTTGACGTCGTGAGCAATGTCTATGTGTGCGTTTGCTCGAGCACGCTTGTATGTAGATTGATCTGTACCTATCTGTTTTGTAGTCCAACCATCTCCTGTACCCATACACATCACTCAAGCGACTGTAGAACTTTAAGTATGACAGGAGCTGTGATCTAAGGAGTTATGAAAGAACTTGGGCCCTAATTCTATCTGATATCTCCGAGAAATCTAACACGATCGCGTTGAGTTTACGCCTTATTTATATACGATGCCATATATACCAGGCACAAACTTACCTTGTCCGGATAGTAATCATGAAATATCACTTTGTTCGTTCGAAACATCGCATTTTAATGACAGTTAAAGGAGGTATTCCTAAGACATCGCTTATTTGGTGATATGTAAAAGTAAACTGGAATTAGCGCTTTGATTTCTAGTTAGATCTCACTATACTCGTATTATATTAGAGAAATTGTTTCTGAACTTAACAATGTGCCACATTTATGTTTTAATGGAATTGTATTTACCTAAGGTGTAGTTAAGGTAAGATATTTGTTTAAAATATGGAGATCATGAAAGAATACCATAATCGAAAATTGTGTATTTGTTTTCCAGCATCGAGCAAGCGTGCTGTTCCGCCGCGCCCGAGCCCCCCTCCTCAGCCCCCGCTGCACCTCCGTCGGCCGCGCCCCCCGCACCCCCCGCGGCCCCATCGGCGCCCGCGCAGCCTCCGAAGCGCGTCCCGCCACCGGTGCCAGCCAGGGTCGTTGCGACGGTAAATAAGTCCTAACAATTTATTAGTAGATTTGATAAGGGGCTAAATATAAGAAAATAAAACATATTAAAAATATTTTGCATGAAATTCATGTAATAATTAATATAATTGATTACAAATTTAATATTTCTAGGTAACAGAAGAAGCTTCTCGTAAATCTAAGCAGGTTTCCCGAAGGAAGTCTACGCCGCAATCGCGGTGAACGAAAAACGACAGGCGCGTTCGGCATAAGATTTGACGTCTATCGCCTCTACTCTGTGCTATACGAGCTTTGGATGTGAATGGCTCACTTTCTGGTTACCGAGTTAAGTTTACTTATTGGTTACATAATTTAATTTTAGTCAAAATGGTTACCTCTCAATATTGTAATACTTAAGTGTATTTTAAGTATGGTAGCCAAAAATAATTCACAGGTTACAAATTTTAAATATGGTTACAAGTTACAGAATCAACATTTTATATATGGTTACTGTTAATCAATGGTTACCAATGTCTACTAAGTATATTTCAAGTATAGCATGTTTTAGTTATAATTTAAAGTAGGTAACCAACATGTTTTTTTACTTAATGTAAGGTAATCACTAAATTTAAGTTTACGGAATACTATTGTTGTCAGGTAATAATATTTGTTATTGCGTCCATAATTTTATAAGTTTTAGTTAATTATAATATTATAATATTTTCTGGCTCAATTTAACGCATCAAAATATTGCTGTATTTATTTGATTAAATGTTTCTTTATTCGGAATACAAAATATAAAAGTTATTATTTACTTAAGCAGAATTAGTAACAAAAGTAGTCACAGACTCCGAAAAACTACTCTTACTATAATTTAATATAGGTTTCAATATCAGTATATATCGAAATGTGATATTTATCTCAACTTCTGGTGTTCACGGAAAATATATGACATATTTTCTTTTTTAACTTAAAAAATAAAACCTTATATTCCTCTTCTTAATAAAAACGCTAGATTTCCTTGAATTAGGTACATATAATAATTATAAGTAAAACGTGACTTCAATGAACACGTGTTGGTACATGAGGAAAATGACCCCTCCTCTGATCTACCAATGCTTAAAGTACCGACTAAATTAACCTTTTGAGTGCCACAGTCGGCTATATCCGACCAATAAAAGTCGTCCCATTGATGCCACGTCGGTCACATCCGTCGTATTTTTATTTTATTTAGGCAACGATATGACGTCTTCTGCCACTATAAAGTGCAGGATGTTTGATTTGTTGTCCGGCGTCTGAGGGACAGATTTCTGCCAGGGGTTTGGCGCTCAAAAGGTTAAGGATATTTGAATGTAAGACAAAGATTGAAGTCTGTGTTAAAAAGTAAATTATAATATTAATAATAAATAGGATGTATGTTCAACAAAATTTAAATGTTAATTGACAAATGACTTTAACTAACATGATTTTCACACATTGTTATAGCAAAACGGGGTTTAGTTGCGTTTAATATTCATTTAATTACCTCGACGTTTGGACGTGACGTTTCATTTATGGTCGAAGGGACTGAAGAGGCGGTCATCAACACGTTGAACGACCCGCACTTACTGTAATATTAAATTATATACAGCCTTTTGAACGCAATTAAATCCTATTTTGCTATATGGGACAAATAAATTATTTTCAAAATAATAAATATTTTTGAGTATCGGTATTTTTTCTGTGCCACAATCTGAGCAACACAACAAACCGTAAAAACGTTCCAAGAAAATGTTTTGTAGTTTTTTATTTGCGATTTCTTGAAAGATTTTTTTCATTCACAAATTGACCGGTGATTGACCAGTATAAAGACCTGATGCTGCTCGCTGGTTCATTAATATGATCAAACGAACTTCTCAAGCGAAGTTCGATCATTATTATGAGTCGTTTCATTCGAAGATGTAATGTATAATCTTTATTTAACTTTTTGAATTCTCAGTTGTCAATTTAACATTTAGATATTGTAGATAATTGCATGATATCGTTACCTTTTCCGAACTATTGTGATGTGACTGGATCAATAAGGTAGCTATGGCCGCCAGCGCGTTTATTGTGAAGTTGTATAACGAGCAATATTTCAGTATTAATACTTATCTTTATAACTATTGTATAAGGGATAGTTATGAGGCCTTGTTGAAATAAAATTCCTTTGTTTTTGTGAGCTACAGATAGAGGATGTTGAAAGAAGGTATACGTTTGTGATTTCGTGGTGGAAAGCGGAGAAGATATATTGCTGTTTACACACATTAAAATCTTCATCTTCAGTTAACGTTTGTGTCAATATTCAAAGAAGAAAAATATAGTATATCCACATTAAATGAACAGAATCGATAAAAAAAAAGGTAAACATTTCAAGTATTTTTTAATGGGATATATTTAAATACACATCTGTATAATTTTTCAGTACACTAGGTAACTCCACTAATTAACTGAATGCATACCAGAAAAACGAATGCTGTGCAAAAAAACAATTGATTAACTGAACATGTCCTACAAAAAAAACTTAAACATCATACAAAACGAGATGACCTTTTTAACCGAATTCACACCGAAAATATGGTTCGTACATCAGATATATTTTGATAGTTTCACCAAAAATACTGACTTGCACACTAATTATCCTCGCACTGCACACTAAGATCCGACTCGGCCGGGTTAGGTTAGGTTAGTTTTTTTCTTATATCTAGTAAAACAGTTTTGCAAATACCTTTAAATAGTATATTGAATTCTCATTATTTAGTGTGCTTAATTAGTGTGCAAGTCAGTATTTTTGGTGAAACTTTCAAATATTTTGATCGAAAAAAGGGAATATACAGATATCGATTTAAAAACATGCCTTTTTTAATGCACCACGATTTTTGATATTGAACCATTGATACAAAGATCAAGGCACAAAGAAAAATTGAAATGCGTAACCCGGATTCCTGGTTTCTTCCGTTACGCATTTAAATTTTTCTTTCAGCTTGGATACGAGTATTTCGTATCAATGGTTCAATGTTTCAAATGTTTATTTATTGGTTTCTTACAATAATAGATTAATCAGATTATCGGTACCAATGAAAATCTCCATCAGAGTTCATCTAAAAGCGATTTTCGACAAGGCTCCTGTATACCTAACTTGCTTTAATCTTTCGACCATTTCTTGACAAACTTGTTGCTCTAGTAATAAGATAATGGCACAAATAATTAGATTAGAAAATAATATTTACATTTATAACACGTAGCATAATATATTTACACAGACTCCGTAATGTTTAACCAAGAGTTGTTTAAAGGTTGTTGGGTTGTTGTTTTTATATCAAAACTCCTTAAAATCAGGAATATACTACACGCCAATATTCACATCTTCACATAAACGGGTTTACTCACGTTGTAGAAGTCGAATAAAGCTCGACATGTTTCGAATCGGTACGCGATTCATCATCAGGAGAGCCGATCAATCGCGGCCCGTTTATGTATTTTATTATGTCTGAGACTCAGTTTTCTATGTAAAATCTTAACACACTCCGACCGTGTTCATATAGAGGTCGCTAAGGTGTAAAGCACAAAAGGAAAACTTCGACAGGTCTCTTGGTGTTGGGGTGGTGGAGAGGTTGACACGTTGGACCTGTAATAAATTTATTCTTGAAATAAGTAACATTGCTCACAGGTAATGCAGAGGTACCGGGTTTGCTTCCCGGTCTCTTCGATCAGGCTACATTTTATTCTTTTCTATACTGATCTTTGTGTTTTTGAAAGTGAAAATAATAAAGCATTACATGTTTTACCAAAAAAAGTTTTATAATCATAAACAACTTTTGGTTAAGCGATAGTATACCTATATGACCATGCACATATCCATAACGAGCAAATTAATGGGTATATAATAATGCCAAATACATAATATGACATACATGATTTTGATATCTTTTCCACATTAAATGGCACATTTGCTTTAATATTTGCGTTTGCACATTATAAAATAAATCCAAAAATCGGATAATTAAGTGCATATCGAATCGAAACGCCTAATATAGTACGTATTATCCAAAAAAATATCCACACATCCAAAAATAGAGATCCAAGAAGTGCATGTGTAAAATATAGGTAAAATAATAATACTTTCTTACTGTTTGCCCGCACTAAATAGTTACCCTAACTAAAACACAACTTAAGTGAATATATATTAATATATTTAACAACGCAGAAATTTGTTATTGACAAATATAAATAAAATTTAAAGTACATTGTTTAAAAAGGGGCTAAAATAAGGAATTAAGTGACGCGAAGCAAAATATAATCTCGATATTATTTTAGCCACTTTTCACTTCGACTGCAAGAAAATAAAAATGACCTTAGCTATGGCGTCGCCCGGAGCGAGTCATTCGCCTTAATGCACCTGCCCATCTAGCACAGCTATGGTTCGCGACTCATGTCGTACGACATAGCATCGCCCGTCACTCTTTCACAGTACTGTACAGAAAGAGATGGGTAGTATATCTAGCGCGAGAAAAAGTAGCGTGCCGTGTGCTGGTTAAACAAACGAAGCCTCCATGCGGCCGCCCGCGAGCCTCCTTTCCCGCCGTATAAACCGTGGCTTTAGAATCATTTAAAGTCTTGGGACTAAAACGACCACTTTGGTCCCGCTTCAGAAACTAAAAAATATTCTTTGAGCAGGGGAAGTGAAAAATGGGTTGTTATTTTTTTTTATTAAAATCGGCTTATCTGTTTATACCTTTACTCTATTCTGGAATGTCAAAAGTGCTCTTTTTATCTTAGCTCATTTGATTGTTGTATAGTATTAAGGCAATTCACTATGCTATGTGACTTATCATTATGTATTAAGCTTATTTATAACTTCATTTTAACGATTTTAAATTTAAATTTCTATAAACAATTTGTTATGTTTAAAAATATTTTTACGGCAATTATATTTGTTATTTTAAATGATGCAAAACGTATGTCAATTCTAGTTGACATAGTTAATTCATGTTTTTAAGTTGTTATTAGTTTTAATAATAAAAATGTAAAACTTGCGGAACACAAAAGGCAATACTATATAAGAGATCCTATTTACTATATTAATCGTTAAATATTTCCTCGTTAAACTATGAACTTTCTCTCTTCCAATTAGAGTATATTTTACTTTAATAACTTGAGATATTTCTATATTAGATACATAAGTACCTACTTAAGAAATAAATTATTTGTATAGGCATTTAAAATTTTATCTATTTTCGCGAATAACTATCTTCAATGTATAAAAAAAAAACATTTTATATCTAACGCTCTTATTCGGTTTCTACTAGGTAAATTGTGGAACCTTAAAAATACTCCAAAAAACAAAAAAAAACTGTTACCTCATTTGACAATTTAGAGCCTATTTCCATGGAATTTTACAATTATAATAAATAAATAATTTATTACCCAAATCTCATATTTTAGATGTAAACCAATTGTCCCGGTGTATATTCTAAAATGATAAGTTTATTGAATTAAATAGCAAAGTTAATTCTCGTACTTTTCAAGTGAACTTGAAATTAATAAAAGATTTAAGAGTCTACACTGGAACGAACCCTAACCTTTACGATGACTTAGCGTTCGACCAATCGCCTCTTGAGTGCGCGTGTGTGAGTGAGCGTATGTGTAGCACACATTTGTAATGAGGTCATTCCGGTTACGTATTGCGACTAATTTTTAAGCCAGATTTTCTACCTTGTCAGGTACGTTATGATAGCTTTATTTTAACAAAACGGTTCTTAATCGCGTTTAAATCCATACTAATATTATAAATGCGAAAGTGTGTCTGTTACTTCTTCACGCTTAAACCGCTGAATCGATTTTGATGAAATTTGGCATAGAGATAGTTTAAGATCCGAGGAAAGTCATAGGATAGTTTTCATCCTGGAAATTATATCTAAAAATATTGAAAAGTGAGTGAACATTTCTGTTGGGGTGCGGTGACCCTGAAGGAAATGTAATTGACAAAATTCACGCAGAAAACTGATTTTTTTTTCAACTTATTTTTAACTGTATGCAATGAAAGCATGAAATAAATATGTGAAAAGGATTATTCAAAAAGCTGGTTGAGGTTAACAATATAATATTTGTCATAATATAAAAAAATTAAACGAATAAGGCCTCATTATGTATGTGTGCTCCATACAGCGAGTGACTATGAATGTAAGGCTGGTAGTGATACTAAAATAAAATTTATCCTTCTGATTTCTAATTTACAATTATTGTACCACTAAATTCAGACTAATGTCGTTATTTGATTATTCATCAATTATTTTTCATAATTTAGAGTTTTATCAATATGTTTAAGTAAACATAAGTAAGTTGGGAAAATGCGTGGGAAAATGCTATGGTTTTGACGTGATAACGTCTTATAAATCGATGAACGCCGGCTGCACGCACGAAAAAGCATGACTCATTGTCACGTTCCGCCTGAGCCGAGCGTGCGAGCGAGAGCGCGGAGCAAGCGATAGAGAGGCAATCGGCCTAAGCGTTCGGCTTGCGACGCATCTATCTCTCTTCCACTCCATCGGCCGGCATACGTTAAGCGATATTGAATTATGATTTATAATTGTATTTGTTTTGTTTGATTACATATCTGAAACACAAATTGTTGTTTCCCATGTGTAATATTCAAAGGGCGGACAGTAGATGCAATATGGCGACGAAACCAGAACATGGATGAGACTTTTATTACATTTCGAGTAACATTTATGTACGCAGGTTTTGTAGTCATATCCATATATCGTTTGACATGATTTTGACGTATATTGCATCCACTGTCCGCCCTTTGGTAATGTTTCGCCAAATTTTCATTTGTCCGAAAGCCAAATCAAACCTAACCTAACCTAACGGGTTCTTTAAAACGAAGTTTACAAAACTCTGAAAATATTATGGGTTTCAGGATAAAAAATACTTTCGGACAAATGAAAATTTGGCGAATCGTTACAAATGGGAAACAAAGTTTCGGAGTTATAATAGAATACCGTTTTGTTTCCTTTTATAAACTATTATTCTGCTGTGTTACGGTAAAAGGTCGTATCTTTATACGGATGTCATAGTAAGATACGTCCTTTTACCGTAGGATGGCAGTATTGGTGTGCGATAAAGTATTGTTGTATTGAATTAATTATGTAACTCACTACCAGATTACATGATGTCTTCTGACACGACAATATTTGTTGTTTTATTTCGATCCTAATTGGTTGCCATGGACTTTAGAGAGATATGGAGCCGATATTAACATTAAAATACAATTCATACTCATACTCATTGATATATTTCATTCCAATCTGCCTTTATGGTTATTGTGGTTAAGATTCCCAAGCATTGAAACACATTTTTTTTTTATTATTATTTATAATGAGGCAGGCAGTTTAACGACTGATAGTGCCTATATCCAGTGATCCAGTGTTTTTTTTCAATACTCCTAGATTTAACTATATTAATTGAAGATTTCATGTATTTTCATGTCATAACTGTATATTTGATAAATATATTTAGAATAGAACCCAATTTACTCCAGGAAGCATAGAAAAAGTCGCAAATATTTACGTATTTTATTGATGAAGAAAAAACAACTGACTACACAAATCAGGTTTTTGTATATTCTTCTTACTTTGTCCTTGACTATAAAAATTGCGAATTAAATACACTTAAGAGTATGAACTGTACCTATTTTAATTTTAATAACGGTAATCGTTTACGCTGTCTCTAGCGAGTACGGTCACGTCAACTCATAGTAAGGGTTCAGAATCACGATCTGTTAATTAATCGACGTAGGTTGATTAATGAAATCGTTAATGAAGCGATCAGTCAATCACTCTAATGAAGCTGCCATATTGCAGGGTTCCTTAATATCATAAGGAGTTTTCGATGCATGAATAAATAATAATTATTATTATCGGACAACCTCACAGAAATCGATCTAGTCCCAAATTAAGCTCAAGAAGGCTTGTGTTATAAGTACTAGACGACGATATATGTACTTATATAGATAAATATATACTTAAATACATAGAACAACCATGACCCAAGCACAAATATTCGAGTTCATCACACAAATATTTGCCCCGGCCGGGATCCGAACCCGGGACCGCCGGCTCAGTAGGCAGGTGTCTACAAACCGAGCCAAACGCGTCGTCAAAATGAAATGAAACAATCTATTCAATAGGCCACAAGGGCACTTTATAAGTCAAATTGTGAACCGGCATTTCCCAAGAGACAGCTGTTGAGAAGAAAGCCGAAAGAAACTCAACAGTAAGCTATTCAATAGGCCACAAGGGCACTTTTACAAGTCAGATTGTGAACCGGCATTTCCCAAGAGTCAGCTGTTGAGAAGAAAGCCGAAAGAACTCAACAGTAACCTCTTCAGTAAGTAGGCCACAAGGGCGCTTTTACAAGTCAGATTGTGAGCCGGCATTTCCCAAGAGACAGCTGTTGAGAAGAAAGCCGAAAGAAACTCAACAGTAACCTATTCAGTAAGAAGGCCACAAGGGCACTTTTACAAGTCAGATTGTGAACCGGCATTTCCCAAGAGAAAGCCGAAAGAAACTCAACAAAAAGGCATTTTTTCGTAAATCATTCTTCGCCAAAGGCGGCAAATCACGTCGACGGAAAATGGTGCCACCGACGCCAACGACGCCTATTGACGTCAAAATTTCAATGGTCAAAAACATGCTAATTCAAACCACTATCTGTGTTTTTCAGTCTCTATTAATTTTGGAGCCCTTTTTTTTGTTTTGGCGTCAGGGGCATGGTGAATTGCTTAACCGCTTGGCGTTGGAAAGGTTAAAGAATCGAATGAACAACAAGGACGATGGCAGGTGTCAAATCGTGCACCTAAAATTACGGGGTATCTTCATTATAACAAAACGGGACCTAATCGCGATTGAAAAGGTGTTTAATTACCTCGACGTTTTGGACGTGGCTTTACGTCTATGGTCTTAAATAATACCTTTCCTTTGTTATAATAATGTGTGGAAATGGTGTGTTTCAATCAATATTTCAGGGTTCCGTTTAATAGATGTGTACTGTTACTGTTATTGAATTATACAACTTACTATACCTAAATATAAGAATAAAAAACTCAAAAAGTCAAAAAGATAAAATATTCTCATATAAATAATGACGCAAAGGTAAATTAAGAAAGAAAAAATGTGTGATTTCCACATAAAAAAAAATAGAAACGATAAGAAGATTCTATAAAATAAATATTCACATAGTAAAAAGTATTCACATAGAGGTCGCTAAGGTGCAAAGCCTTTCAAATAAACAATGCAGAAGATCGACACACAAAGCATAATAAAATTTTCGAAAGGTTATTTGGCGTTAGGGTGGTGAAGAGGTTACCGCGCTGGACACCGGTCCAGGAGGTAAATTATCGTTATTTCAATGGTTTTAGAAAACAAAGGGTCTTTGAATGTGGCTTCAAAGGTACTCTAAGTTTTATTTTTAAGGCCAAAAGAAAAGTTGAATTTGCTATCAGTATCCTAACAATTCAATAAAACAATTATTAGTAAGACACTTCATTGTACAGTCGCCATCAGATATATCGCAGCATATAAGGCGTTCATAAATATCTGAACATGTACTGTAACGCCCTGTCAATAAGTAGTGTTCAGATATTTATGCACGCCTTTTATGTTGCGATATAACTGATGGCGACTGTACACAAGAACAGTAAAAATACATCAATTAAAAATAATACAGGTACAAAGGCGAACTTATCCTTATAAGGGATCTCTTTCTTCCATTTGAGGTAGTATTATATGACGACCGTGTATTTACTTAAACGCACTTTTTCTCGGTAGAAATGGCAAATTACTTATTGTCTCTCTACAAATATTGGTACCCACACCACAGATGATGGTCACATGTAGGTGGCCATTTAAAGGAGAGTTTTTAGCGCTCTATAGGAATGTTGAACTTTGACGGTCATTTCTAACTTTTAGAGCAGTCTAAGTGCAGTTAGTTCCATATAGTAATTTGATCCTAATAAAAAATAGAATCGATTGACATCCTCAAAAACTGTCAACACGCTTATTAGTTGCTTAATATAATTATTACGTATCCTACTCCATAAAATTCACGAAAATCATTTCATAAAGGGGAACTGTAAGCGAGGACAGCCGGAAATCCAGACGAAAGCACATATACGAAAGATTTTGTGCAGAAGCTGAAATTAAGACGCTTCGGTCACAAAACAAATAGGTACAAAAATCAATCTACGTACAAGCGCGCTCGAGCAAACGCGCACATAGACATTGCTCACGGACACGATATCTCGGACCAGTTCAGACCAGTGCGAGCGTGAGTGCCGCTTGACGTGTCCGTGAGCAATGTCTATGTGTGCGTTTGCTCGGGCGCGCTTGTATGTAGATTGATTTCTGTACCTAATCTGTTTTGTGGTTCGGTCACTTCGCTCACTCGGTAAACTACTGTATGCTGTTTTGACATTCATATGGCAATCCGTAAGAAATGAGGAGATTCGGTAGACGAACCAAGGTCATCGACATAGCAAACCGGGTAAGCAGGCTAAACTGGCAATGGGCGGGGCACGTAGCTCGAAGAACCGATGGGCGGGACAGAAAGATTCTCGAGTGGAGACCACGTACTGGCAAGCGCAGTGTAGAGCAGCCATGCGCAGTATGGTCGGACGACCTGGTTAGAGTTGCGGGGACTCGCTGGATGCGGGTCGCTGCTATCTGGCCCATGTGGAAGTCTATTGAGGAGGCCTGTGTCCAACAGTGGACGTCCTATGGCTGATATGATGATGATGAACCCGTAAGAAAAGTATGGCACTGCTATAAGGGTACCGTATAGGTTTTCAGAGAACAACACGGAACCCTATATATCTTCAAAGCTTTACTAATATACCATGTCTAAGAAACCAGAAAAATTGGGCCTTCTATAAAAGAACGGATTTTTTTCAAATCGAAGTGGTCTAAGATGGCATTGGTACTTGGTAAGTTTATTCTATACATCCATTATGTTGTTTCTAAGGGTTTTTAAGAGGCCTTATTCCTTTTAAAAATTATTTTTTTCATATTATGACAAATATATTGATAATTTCAACCAACTTTTTGAAGTGAATAATACTTTTCCCCGAGTTCTAGGTAGTAACATAGTTATTTCACGCTTTCATTGCGTACAGTCGAAAATAAGTTAAAAAAACTAATTTTCCGCGTGAATTTTGTCAATTTCGAGTAGTTTTTGAAACAAAAATTATCAATGAAAAATTCAAACTATAGGTTTCAAATATATACCAATAAATACCAATAGCCCGGTTCAAGAAAGTAACATCAATAGTATGTTAAGAAACATGTTTGATCATAGAGAAAAATGTCTAAACAATCAGCATTTTAAAAGGAATAAGGCCTCTTAACTCTCGACGAAAAAAATGGGGGAAATGTGTGTATCTGTATATCTGTGTGTCTGTCTGTAGCATCATAAAACCTATATGGACCAATTTGAGTGCGTTTTTTTATCTAATGACTTCTACGTCGAGATGGTTCTTAGTTATGTTAGTACCAGTAGTTTTTCATTTCAATTTTTTACTTGCCTTAGGACATTTTTGACGACGCGGTTGGCTCAGTTTGCAAGCACCTGCCTACTGAGCAGCGGCCCCGGGTTCGAATCCCGGCCAGGGCAAATATTTGTGTGCTGAACTCGAATATGTGTGCTTGGGTCATGGTTGTTCCTATGTATTTAATTAAGTATACCTATATTTATCTATCCATACTAATCCATACTAATATTATAAATGCGAAAGTGTGTCTGTCTGTCTGTCTGTCTGTCTGTCTGTTACCTCTTCACGCTTAAACCGCTGAACCGATTTTGATGAAATTTGGTATGGAGATAGTTTGAGACCCGGGAAAGGACATAGGATACTTTTCATCCAGATACAGATACAGATACAGATACTTTATTGGTAAAATGGTATTTTACAAGTCAGTCATGTTACATTACATTATTATTATTATAAATTACAATTATCTACATAATATATTATGATTACAATCCCGAATAAATTTAGTGTTCCCGTGGGATGAGCGGGTAACACCGCGGGGCACAGCTAGTATAAGTATATATATATCGTCGTCTAGTACCCATAACACAAGCCTTCTTGAGCTTAATTTGGAACTAGATCGATTTGTGTGAGGTTGTCTGATATTTTTTTTTTATTTTTATTCTTACTCCATCTGCCGTAAAGATTCGTACTTTATATTCGGCACCATGGTCTCAATTGGTGAGCCATTGAAGAAGCGGGTACAAACCGCGCCCGAAGAAGTAAATTAAAATAAAGACACACTACTATTAAGAGGCCTTATTCCTTTTAAAATGCTGATTGTTTAGACATTTTTCTCTATGATCAAACATGTTTCTTAACATACTATTGATGTTACTTTCTTGAACCGGGCTATTGGTATTTATTGGTATATATTTGAAACCTATAGTTTGAATTTTTCATTGATAATTTTTGTTTCAAAAACTACTCGAAATTGACAAAATTCACGCGGAAAATTAGTTTTTTTAACTTATTTTCGACTGTACGCAATGAAAGCGTGAAATAACTATGTTACTACCTAGAACTCGGGGAAAAGTATTATTCACTTCAAAAAGTTGGTTGAAATTATCAATATATTTGTCATAATATGAAAAAAATAATTTTTAAAAGGAATAAGGCCTCTTAAACATTCACGCTAGCAGACATTACTGATTTAATAATAACCTCAATTTAAAAATTTAAACACCCCGAAACAATTAGCTGGTCGCCATGAGACCTTCATTCAATGTGATATTGAAAATGCTACTAAAACTGAACATAACTAAAAAAAAATGAATTATCAGCTTCAATATTGGCTGAGATCTTGTCACTGTTCCAATCAAAGCAGAATATCTTGGAAACTGCTGGTCCTATTTCCAACAAACATACCATCTTGACGGATAAGTTTTTATAATGAAAAATCACACTCAAATTGGTCCATCTGTTAGGGAGCTACGATCCTACAGACAGACACACAGGTACACGTATGATACTTATAACACCCCTCTATTTTCGTCGGGGGTTAAAACATTATTATGACAATTCCATTTTTTTGTAGGCGATACGTGCCACAATTTATATTTTTATTTTTAAAGAAAGATTAAGTGGCCTTATTCCTTTCAAAAACAATTTTTTTCATAGTATGACAAATATATTGATAATTTCAACCAACTTTTTGAAGTGAATAACACTTTTCCCAAGTTCTAGGTAGTAACATAGCTATTTCATGCTTTTATTGCGTGTAGTCGAAAATAAGTTAAAAAAACTAATTTTCCGCGTGAATTTTGACCATTTCAAGTAGGTAGTTTTTGAAAAAAACATTATCAATGAAAAATTCAAACTGTAGGTTTCAAAGTTTCAAATATATATCAATACATCCCAATAGGCCTGTTCTAGGTAGTAACATCAATAATATGTTAAGAAACATGTTTGATCATAGAGAAAAATGTTTAAAGCAATCAGCATTTTAAAAGGGATAAGGCCTCTTAATATAATTATTTATAAGAATTAATATACTTTTACCACTAAGATTAGTCGATTTTTTTACAGTAGCATACGTTGCTACAGTAAAAAAAAACCCATGCTTAATTCACTAATTTATTAATGTATCACTATTCTGTCGTTTTCTGTTGATATTCATTAATAGATAATAATTGGTATCTTTTCTTTTAAACGATAATGTTCACACTTCTGCCTGATAAAATAGTTACAGTAAAAAATTACTCATATGACAAGTATCTCATAGATATCAGTTATTAATGACTATCAACACAAAACGACTGTATAGTGATACGTTATTACTAATTTAGTAGTCACGTACCCTACCTTGCTAAACCTTACTGTAGAAACCTACTCATTGCAATGAAATCAGCAAGAAAATTGCTGACAGAGGTATTTTTAGTTACGGAACAGGGAATGCCAACCCGGCTATTTTATCGTGCACACTGCACACTGTGGCAAAATAACCGGGCTTCTAATCCCTATTACGGAGCTCCAACTTTCATTTATTATCGTTGAACGCCTACTCATATTATTTTCTTAATAACCATTTGTTTTATGTTCTGAATGCAACCCGGTTATTTTAAAATACAAATAACCGGTTATAACCGCTTTGACGGTGGCAAAATAACCGGATTTCTAATCCATATTACGCAGCTCCATCCTTTTTTTTTGTATCGTTGAACGTGTACTCATATTATTTTCCTCAGTGCTAATGCTCGCCTTTCACGGCGTGCACTCAGCCTCCCTTCCCGTACTGCCTATTTCATTGGACTTAACGGAAGAAAGATCGGACGCGTTGACCGACCCATCGGACGGATCGGACACTGTGTTGGACGCGTTGGCCGCCCGATTAGACGCATCTGACACTTTAGATACGCTTACACAAGAAGTATCAGACCGCCTGTCGGACTTTTCCAGTACAAAGAATGCCCAATCAGATGAACTTCGGACGGACAATCCATTGGACAATCTGGCAAGCAAGTTGGACGCCCTGCCCAATCCTTTGGACGCGTTGGACAGCATTATTGACACGTTAGGTTCGGATAAAGTGCGTCGTAGCGTGCTGGAAGATGTGAAACAACTTATAGAAACCAAGTTCTCGGCTTTGATAGAAGATGGGGTGAAACGGATCGCTGGTAAGAAGGGTATGTCTTTAATATAATTGTATCTCGCTGTTAAGGCACACTAACTGGTTATTTTGTGCTGCTTCCATTTAGGTGAGTAATGAGTTTGGTAAGACTGACTGACTGCGAAACAAACCGCTGTTAAGAAAGGTATTTCTTGGTTTATATTAACTTTATAGTGAAGTTTATACTCGTTAGGGAATCAATCATATCATATCAACAGAGAGAGGACTATCCGTAAGCACTTATCCTATAGGCACGTCGATCTTGTCAAAAACTTTGGTTTACCTTGTTTTAACGTGATCCAAACATACGAGTCTATTCGTGGATTGATTGTACCAGCAATATTTTCGCCTACTACCACTTAATTGTGACAACTGAGCTGAGCTATTTTCACTTAGACCTCGTAAAGGAAGGCCTCGTGTACAGAGATTTGGACCTCTCTATTACCGCTTCCATTTATCTACAACTTTTAACAACATATCTACCTCATAAAATATATATTGTGTAAGAAAACAAAAATGAAAAAAAAGAAAAGGTTATTTCTTCTCCGTTGGTAATTGCTTCCTTCATTTAATTCTCATCCCTTTTAGAAATAAACTTAGACATTTCTTATAACAGTGTTCATTGATTTCTAGGAATACTAAAGAAAGGATTGAACCTGAAACCCTCATCGCGTTCATCTTTAGTTCTGAAGGTTAAAGGAACGGACCGGGACTCATCAAGTGAAGAGCTGGAGTCTCAGAACTCCGGCATGATTAAAGAGCCAACTGACGGTTCCTCTCACGGTAAGTCAAGGACTCATCATCATTCCCTTGCCCTTATCCCATTTATTTGGGGTCAGCGCAGCATGTTTTCTTCCTCCAATCTTCCCCATTACACGTCATCTCGTCGTTTACTTCCTTCTTATTGATATCATCTTTCACACAATCCATCCATCTTTTCTTTAATCTTTCTCTTCTACTATATCCGTTCAGATTTTAACGCTTAACGCTTTTCTGGATACGTGGCTTTCCTCTATTCGCATCAAGGTAAGGTAAGCCCGCTTTGCCACTATTTTACCATTATAGTAGTAGTTCTACTTTAGCGATTCCATTAGGGGTGCGTAACGATCGCTATAACAACTTATGATATATAATTATTGGTCAATATAATGATCCATGGAGGTCATGGTTAGGTACGACGACGAGAGAAGAGAGAAGTTGTAATAGGTTATCTTGCGAATACAAACGTATCAAATGCCTTTTATAGTAATTGAAACTATACCCAATGAAATTATGCTTATTGTTGTTATATCAAATGTTATTATATTGAAATTATATGGAGCCTTGTTATATTCATTATTAGTATTATTGCGCACCCTTCTAATAAAAGTAATTATTTTTAATCGACTACGGTGCAGTAAAAAGGAAGGTTCTTATAGGTTCTTTAGATACCGAGTAATACTGTTAGTATGTAACTACACACTTTAGCCATATTTAACTTATTAGAAAGAGATAAAACACGTAATCAGCATTAAAAAATTACCATGACTTTACATTTTACAAAAATATATACACGTGCATTACTAACATAAAAAATGTTGTATAATTAATATTTTCAGACTCTGGGGAGACAGAAATGAGAAACGTTGTGAATGAAGTGCTAAGAGAAGAGGAAGACAGAACAATAGAAAAAGACATTTCAGATTCCAATGAAGACCATCTTAATATAGAAAAGTCTATGGGAGACAAAGATCCCAAAACAATTGAAGACTATGATGACACCACTGCAGAAGCCAGCAGAGCCGCTAGTTATGAAGTCGAAAAAAACTTATCAAATACAAATAAAGATAAAACTATAGAGGTTGAAAAGATTTTAGATTTAGATGAAATTTTAAAATTGGCTTTAAAAGATTTAGGCGGTCCTTTAAGTCAAGAAAATGTAAAAGAGGAAAATGATAAAGATCTCAATTTAACCACGGAGCTAGACGCAAAAAACAGTCAAAGTGATGAAAAGTCATCAGAAATAGAAAAACCGCCACAAAAAACAAATGAATCAGAAGGAAATGTCGAGAATATCTTGAGACAAGGGAAAGATTTTGTTGAAAATAACGACGATGACACCCAAGCTTATAAAGCAAGTAATATCGATATAGATGAAAACGTATTGCAAACTGAAAGATTCAGCACCACTCAAAATGAACACGATGGACAAAATCCAGCAAAATTACTTAATCTTGGCAATTTGATATTAGGTAACAAAAATAAAACACTATCTGTTTTGAAAACTCGTGATGAATACACTCATTCAAAAACAAGTCACCCTAGTGAAAGCGACAAACTAATTGAAGCATATCAATCACTGAACATAAAAGAAAATAGTAAAAGTGGTGATTTAAAGCACGATGACGAGCAAAATGATCTCAATAAAATAAGTGGACCGAAAAAATATGCTGACCTAGAAGAATTAAAACGACCAGAGAACCAAAATGAAGTAAAAGCATTTCATGATAAAAACGAGTCTATCAAAGGGGAAACCAAACACGCACAACAACAAGTAACGCAACCACAGGTGAAAAAACACCATCATCACCATCATCACTACCATCATCATCATCATCAAAATAATAACAAACTTAGTAAAATGGTCATTAATACAAACAATAGTGATGACATACTAATATCGAAAGCAGATGCTACCCAAGAGCAGATAAATTCAGGTGAGCTTAAAAGCTATAATACTGAAAAGAAACCAAACCATCCCAAACATGAAACAGAAGAAGAAGAAGACAATAATGAGGAGGAGAGCAAAAAAGGATTAGAAGAGGAAAACGATTTTAAGTACGACGAAAATAACGTTACTAAGGAAAGAAAGAGTATCCTTGAAGAAGATAAAAACAGCCTTGAAGTAAATAAAGTTTCTACAGACAAAACAAGTGATAATGAACCGGAGCTGGAAAACGAGACATCAGAGACAAGGACTGCTACCAAACATACACCGGTTACTAGGGAACACAGCCAAGAGCTAGGTGAAGAAAGAAGCAATGCCGAAGACCTCACACAAGAAATTGATGAAAGCAGAAGTGGTATTGGACAAATAATATACATAACGGATGATAGTGAAAAACTTAATCTCAATATTGCAAAGGGAAGGCAAGGCACTGAAGCGACAGAATTTGCAGAAAAGGATATAAAAGGAACGGAAGAAGATGCTACGGCAGAAGATAGAAGTGGATGTCACAGTAAAAAACACCACAAACAAAAAGGAAGGCATGAAAATGATGAAACGAATGTGCTACAGGATTTGATTTATAATAAAGACAAGATAAAATCTTATACACTATCAGTAACATTTACAACAACGAAATAAGCAATTCAATCATGTCAACTAGAGCTGGGGAAATTCGTCCTTAAAACCATCATGGCTATAACTATCACTTACAGTTCCATGAATATCACTATCACTTACAGCTGCTGGCAAACTTCTTGAACATAGCCTTGACTGCGCAGTAGCCGATTTACGTTCAAATGTACATCCGCCATTTTTGTTCAAAAAATTTGCCGGCAACTATACTGTGATGTATAGGTACTTACTGTGACCATATAAGTGAAATTACCTTAATTTTGACACACTTAATGGTATGAGACGGAGTACTTTGACATCTTTATCTAACAATAATGAAATTTCTTCAGTACCGCAACAATAACAGGTACTACTAGAAACTTGAATTTAATTGTGCCTCCCTGATAAGTCACAGTGACACTGACACTATAACCTTTTTAATGTTTCGTTATTTTCCCCACCTCTATTACTGAAATTGGTATGAGTTTTATATAAAACAGTATATATTATGTATTTAATTTCATCGACACGTTTAGCTGTGTTGTTCGAACTCCTTATTAGTATTGTATGATATTCTTTAGGCCGAATTATTTTTCGTCAAAAGCTTCATCGCCAATGTGTTCATAGAAAGCATTCTATGAAACCGCAACATATTTGGTATTGATATAAAACAAACTTAAACTAAAAATGGATTACTTCAGAGGCGAAAAAATCGGTGAATTAAAAATTAGATGAAATGAAATATTTGACGGAAAATAATTCGGCAAATAGGCAAAACTGCATCTATTTCAATATCTATTTGTATTTACGTTACGTATTTATTATGTATATTATATAGGTATTATATCCATTTATGTAAGTATGTTTTATCCTATTACGAGTGTTACGAGTGGAATTATTCGGTACTAAGAAACAACAACTTAATTCCACTTTAATGTTTAAAATCACGGAAAGACGTGACGCGACCAACTGTATCTCCCTGAGAAGGTTAAAATCTAAATAAAGATTATACCCTCACGGCACTGCAACGAGGCACGTCACGTTATCGTGTTGTAATTTTTTATGTTCCACGTTACGATGACGCAACGTTAGAGAAATGGGAACGTTTTATGTGACCGTAACATTTAGCGGAATTATAGCAAGCCCTTAGGTGCATAAAGGATCAAATACGATACTACTGAAACAACACACTGTCGAGATCAATTGAACATCAATTGAGACTTAGTCAAACTGAGTCACAAAGTCCTAGTTGACAATGGTATTGATTTTCATTTCAGTTATTTCTGAAATATAATATAGTATCATTTTTGATATCGTCTGCATTTAAGGACAAGCTCAGAGGCACAAAGAGTTAAATGATATGATATCAACCGAAACCAAATAATTTACCAAAGAGAATCAGTAAAATGAATTTTAAGTATCTTGTAAAGCCCTCAGGGATCGGAAATATTGATATTTACCTATAGTTAGCCAAATCCAATTGCTATTTCACTCGCTCTTGTTCACTCTTGAAGGATTACCTATATCTTGTTCCAAATTTAGACACATATTATTTATATATATATAGTTAATAGGGTATTCTTATTATTATAAAAAAAACAGTTTAAACTTAAGTAAATTGAGCCTGGATCGATGTATAATATGAACATATAAAAAATATATATTTTTATTTATTGTATTTGATATGTATGTTAGTTTTAAGGTATCTATCTAATGGCTAATCCACTGTAACGACCTGGCATTTATAAACGGATTTGACCCTTATAAAAAACAAAACATAGAAATATCATTTCATCGAAAGCACTTTTTTCTGTAACCAACACAAATCTAACTAACCTAATCAATAAATAAATAAATAGGAAAAGAATGTCTATGAAATGAAAATTCGATGAAATGAATTCGGTGATTTGTCTTAAAAAAAGGGGACCCCGATGGTGATAGATTAAGATGGCAATTTATAAAAAATACAAAAAAATATATAACACGGTTTGTAAACTAACCTTGTCAACAATAATTTCATTATCATTCTGAAAGTGAATATACTTTTCAGTCAAAGTCAAGTTGTTTTATTTGTGAAACATATGTAGGGAATGCCTGCCGTTACTAGTTTAAGAGGCCTTATTCCTTTTAAAAAATATTTTTTTCATATTATGACAAATATTGATAATTTCAACCAACTCTTTGAAGTGAATAATACTTTTCCCAGAGTTCTAGGTTAATAGTAACATAGGTATTTCATGCTTTCAATGCGTGCAGTTGAAAATAAGTTAAAAAAACTACGTTTCCGCGTGAATTTTGTAAATTTCCAGTAGTTCTTGAAACAAAAATTATCAATGAAAAATTCAAGCGGTAGGCTTAAATACACACCAATAAATCCCAGTAGCCCTGTTCTAGGTAGTGACATCAATAATTTATTAAGAAACATGTTTGATCATAGAGAAAAATGTCTAAAAATGCTGATTGCATTTTAAAACGAATAAGGCCTCTTAATTTTTATTAAATCAGTAACGGTCTGCTAGCGTAAACTAAATTTTTATACCAGGTGGGCCCTGTAACAGGAGCAATAAATTAAAACAGATTCTACCCATTGATACAAAGATCAAAGCTTAAGGAAAAATTGAAAAAGGAGCTACCTGGTGGAAGAGACCGGGAATCGAATCCGGTACCTCTGGATTGCCGGTCCGGCGGTAACCACTTTGCTACCCTAGCTCCAAGTAGCCTGACGTTTTACACCTATACCTTTTTCAATTTTTCTTTAAGCTTTGTATCAATGGTTTAAATAAGAATTGTGGTGTACCCACATTAAAAAAAATGAGACATTACATATGAGACGTTTCATAAATTTATTGATTCTACCCCTCAAACTGGTACCTTGCGGATATTTTACAAACAATTACGGACCCTGCTCTTTATAAGAAAATCACTGAATAGAAAAAAGTATAGATAGGTACTCTGAGCTGTAACCACGTGACAATTTTTCAAAATGGCTGAAATATTACTTTTTAGGGTTCCGTACCCAAAGGGTAAAAACGGGACCCTATTACTGAGACTTCGCTATCCGTCCGTCCGTCCGTCTGTCACCAGGCTGTAGGTATCTCAAGAACGGTGATAGCTAGACAGTTACAATTTTCAAAGATGATGTATTTCTATTGCCGCTATAACAACAAATACTAAAAATAAAATAAAATAAATATTTAAGGGGGGCTCCCATACAACAAACTTACAGATAATGGTACTGAATCCTTCGTGCGCGAGTCCCACTCGCACTTGGCCGATATTTTTTACATTATCAACCCCCATATCTCCGCCACTTTGATATCTTTCAAAAATCTAACTCGACAAAAAAAAATCTACGTAATTAAACCTGCTAATTATAATGGTTGCTTTAAATACTCCACGCGATAAATAAGTGACAAAGCATCCGTATTTTTGACAAAACGCACTTATCGTCGTAGCATTAATTCGAATAAGTGCCATTTCGCTCATAATAAGGTTGTAGGTACATTGTACAACTAATTACCACTGAAATTAAAACAATCAGACATGCCTCGATTTAAACGCAACATAATCAAATTACTCTTAGATAAATGCTTTTATTTTATTTCCGATTATTTAAATATGGACACTTTATGTACATAATTATATATTTTTTTTTATATATTTGACATTGCGCTCACTTCATGTAATTATTAAGAGTCCGCAGCAAGCTCGATTCTTCATACAAACGTAGTTACGTCCTTATTTTAATATAACATGTCACATTATCATGAAATTCTCTAAATATAATGAGATAAGATATATCTAGGGCTAAAACTAGTTTATGACTCTTGAAATGTTAATAGAAAGAAAATAGAGCGAGTACAAGTTTTGCATTTTTAGACCCCAGAAAGTTGTTCAGTTTGGCGGCATACTACGACCAAAATATAGTTTAGATTGAAGTCAAAACCTATTTCCGGTGTCGATTAAACTATGCAGTTTGATAAGAAAAAAGATTTATCAAAATTGATCTCGTAGTTTTAAAATGAGAGCGTAACTACGAAAACCTTAAAATAAATTACAAAAAATTGTTGCGAAACTGCAGCGAATTACTCTAGCGCGGGGAACGGTCCGGGGGGGGCGGCGGTAAGCACCGCCCTTATCATAGCTACTCCTAGCCAGCCTCGCGCAACTCTCAAGGCAAAAAACGAACGACAACGGCTATATGAAACGGGGGTGAATTTTTACCTATCTAAGTTTGAAAGAACGTTGAAACCTACAAAGCATTAGATAATTGGCGACAATCGAATTTAGGCGGGTTGTACTTCAGCCGCCATTTTTGTCCGCCATGCCATATTAGTTGACGTTTCTCTTTTGTTGTGTTGTCTGGTTTTGTCAAGGTTCTGCGATCTTTTCAAATAATTCAAATTTCACAAATAATCTAATAATTTGCATTCTTTGGGTGTAGTGGTCGTCTAGAAGGTACACAAGACAATCACCATAGCAAAAATGAGTGGATTGAAAAGGAAAAAGTGCGAAATATGCAGAATGAAAACGTGTCAAATGGACGGTCAAAAAAGACTATTCATGGCAAGATTTCCACCGGACGAAGATGTAAGTAAAAAATATAATTAATTACTGCGTGTTATAACCATGTTAATCGTAAGTTTCATTGAAAACTTGGTATTTCGGGTAAAATAATACATACCCTTATACGTATGTAAACAATAGTGCTGTATGTAAGTTTTATCGATAATTTTCATTTGAAGTGAAAAATACCTGGGTAAATACGGAATATCTTTCTTCAAGCAAAAGCCACTACTTTTTATGCCAGTTTGAGTTAGATTATGGTCACAGAAATATTTTACGAAAAATCTTCAATGGACTATGAATAGTACGGTTTCATCTGGACAAACAGATTCATTTTACTCTGTAATTTTCTGTTTACCCTGTATTATTTGTGTTGCAGAACTTCCAACCTGGAGCACAGACTGGAGTGATGAAACGGCTTTTTTCGTCTATGTTTATCAGCAAGCCAAGCAAAGTTTGAACGAAATAAAATTATTTGCACACTTTTGTTTTTTTTTATGAAGTCAGTAACCTAAAGTAAACCAAATGTTTACATTGAAGCGAAATATTTAATGATTTAAATTACCGGAAAGCCGTTGGAGACGCGGGTGCGAATGCGAACCCCGCCTGAACCATTTTTTTTAAATACCGATATCGATATCGATAATTCGATAATTTGTGTAACATGTGACATCCCTATTTTGTTCTTGATGTTGGCATTATGTCATGAGTTGACACTGACACTGATATTGTTTGCGGCTTCATATTGGCAGTATGTTTCGTATGGCACTCCCGTCTCTTAAAACGTAGTGATTACATACTCTTTGCTCCTAGCGCGCTCTCGCTTTACTGCTAGCGCCCTGTCTTCCTCTAGGTGAAACAACAACATTTTAAAGCGTAAGCGCGCGATCTCAACGCGGAGTTGAGCGGACCTTGCTGCGGACTCTTAAGTTGCTACCAATTTACTTATTATTCAAGAAACTTTCATAATTCATAATCATTTATTTCCAATCCAAGAATATGGTACCTTTGGTTAGTATAAAGTGTCTTAGTGCTACATATTCGGCCAGTATTGGCGTAGAAATGTTATTATAGTATTGCTAGTAAACATGTCAATCATAATATATATTATTAAATTAAATTAAAGTTATTATATTGCACAAAAAAAAGTTGTTCGGAAATTCTGGATCCAAGTCAACGAAAAAAAATTGAAGTTTGAACAAATTTTAAAAAATCTCTAATAGTTACCGACCGATTTTGAGAATTCAAATTGCAATTTGAAGCCCTCCGGCAGATGCATATTTTGACATACAGCTTATCCACGTACCTCTCATATTTGCGAAACTACAGCCAAATGTCACAATTTTATTAATCGGGACACTATTCTCGATCAGAAAAACAACAACACTTTCAATGAAAAATGATTTGTTGACCCGTAAATAATCGGCTCCGATATTATTTTGCAAAATGTCTTCAATCTACAGAACAGATATATTATATTGACAGTTTTATAATTATGTAGACAAATAGATAGTCATCTTTCCAAACAAAAAACAATATGCAAATTGTGAGACGTACGTACGATATATTATTATGAATTATGATAATTTCATAATGACGTAAATATGGAATGTTCTTTTAGTCTTCAAATAGACTTCTTTTGTAATCTGTATACGCACTCACATAAATATACATTGTAATTAAATATACTGACGGTTTGTATGTCAAACCATTGGTACAAAAATCAAAGCACAAAGAAAAATTGAAATGCGTAACAGAGCGGGAATCGAACCCGGTACCTTTGGATTGCCTTTAACCTTTCCGCCACCCTAACGCCCAAGCAACCTTTCCAAATTTTCCTTAAGCTTTGTGTGTCGATCTTTGCATTGTTTATTTGAAAGGCTTGACACCTTAGCGACCTCTATGCGAATACGTCAATATTCACATCTTACCTCACGTTAGTATGTTGTGAACAACAGAAGTCTCTATGTAGGATGTAGATCACGTTGGTCCGTTCCAAAATGGCTAAAATACGTAATTTGTTTTCGTTTTTAATTCTCATATTTCCCCAAAAAAATAATATCTAATGTCTCACACTACGCGCAACTATCAAAGAAAATAAAGCATATGATTGCCCAGTGATTTGTCAGTTGCAATGCTTGTAAATCGTAAATGTTCTTTTTTAGAAATTTATTTAGAATCGGGCATGTAAAAGAGCTCTTGTAGCCTACTTGCAGAATAAAGTTTTGAATTTGATAAAGTACATAATCAATCATCGAGGTTAAGCAACGGTATAAATGTACAGAACTCTCAGTAGGCGAGTTCGACTCGTACTTGTCCGGTTTTTGCCTTTTGAGGTTCGGAACCCTAACAACGGAAGATTCGCGTTACCGTTCACTGAGGTGGCTTCGTACAATTTTTTAATTTTTTAAAGTTTTCTTGTAAATAAACAATCTTTACCCAGTACAATCAATATCATATAAAAAGGATATAATTTTTTTATACAATTTTTTTTTTAATAATTTTTGTTATGTACGATTTTTTTTTTATCTACGAACTCATTATTTTTTCTTCACGATTTTTTTTTTATTGATAATTTGACAGTTCTCGATAATTGTCGCTGAAGGGTTGGCCCGTGGCCTTTAAATTTTATAAAAAAATATTGTTTATGGTTGGTACTTGTCAATGTCAAACCTTTGAAATTTTGACACACGCAGTTCAAACCATTAAAATCCTAACATATATAAGTGTCAAAACTTTGAAATTTTGACATTGACAAGTGAAAACCATAGTAAAGAAAAATGAATGATCTAGATATTTACGGCAAGTAGTCCTTGATGGAAATAACATTCATTTTTCGAAAAAAACAAAAATACATGGTCATCCGCTACCCAAAGATTGTCTGGAAGAGATCGCTTTTTAGCGATAAGATCGACTATTGTTGCGTGTATCCTTGTGTAGACAATACTTATTATAAGAAATAAATACATATTATGTATTTCTTTCTTCTTGAGGTGTGCAATAAAGAGTATTCTATTCTATTCTATTCATCCAAAAAATGTACCAAGCCTATTGCCATTTATTCAATGTTAGAGTAGGTATGTAGTTTAAAAGGCAAACTCACTACAAACTAATAGTTCAGTCTGTCACGTGTAATAAATTATATTTATTATCGTCATGTTTCGATTACTAAGAACATTTATTTACAAAAATAATTCAGCCGTGTGAAAGACTGGTTGATACTTAACTAAGAACATTTTCTTCGACTTCAGGGCTCAAATAAATTGGCTTATACTGTCTATTAAAGCGTTACTTTCTACATTGTTATATTATAACTACGTAAACAACTGTTTGTATAAAAAGGTGGCACAGTTGAGTATCGAATCATATTTCAAAAACCTTCGAAGGTGACAAGAAATAAAAGGAAAAATGAATTTTTACTACATTTTTCTGTTGATCGCTGCGATACTGGTGAGTATACTTTTCATTTTTACAATTTAACCAAAATATTTTAGTCATATTAAGTTTATACAAACGTACTATTTTCAAAATATTTTATTCATTATAAATACATACAAATGTACTGTTTTCAAACAACTTCCAAAAGAGGAGGTTCTGAATTAAGTTGTATTTTTTTTTATGTGTTTTACCTCAGAACTGTGTCATTTATAAACCTTCTTTTTTGTATTTTTCCTTCAAGAGTGGACAAACTCTTAAAAAAATTGTTCTCATAAAATTTTGGTGAAGATCTGATGTCGAGATCCATGAGGAATCGAAGGAAATCCTCAAATATTATAGCCACATCTGTGATGATTTAGATGTTTTTTTTTTTATATATATATTTTGTTATTTTTATATTTTTTAGTAATTGGCTTTTTCGGTTTATATTTAAAAAAAGTTATAATTTTCAAAACTTATTACTATTTGTAGTTAGATATGCTTAATCATGAAATATATTTGAATTCAATATACTTTTTTGTATTGCACCCGCCTACTGAGCCGGCGGTCCTGGGTTCGCATCCCGGCTGGGGCAAATATTTGTGTGATGAACTCGAATATTTGTTCCTGGGTCATGGATGTTATCTATTAAATGCATTTATATGTTACTATATATCGTCGTCTAGTCCCCATAGTAAAAGCTTTGCTTAGTTTGGGACTAGGTCGACTTGTGTAAGATTGTTCATATTTATATTTATTTATTTATTTATGTCGGGCCGTTCCAGACTATTTCACATATCACGATTTTATTTAAAAAGGCATATGTTTTTAGAAGAGTGGAAATACTACCATTATTTATTTATCGTATAGCATATGTGTTACTGGATTAGGTACATATAGAAAGGTAAACTTATAGTTAGAATTTGATGACTACCATGATCTTTTCTGATTCTAAATGTCTTTTTTTTTCAGATGACTCTCACCAGTGTGCAAGCGAAGCCTTGTCACGGTAAGCATTATTTTTACAAGCTTTTATTTACTTTCACCTGTCCCGTTGTAATGGAATTTTGCAAGTTATATTTGACTCATGTTCCGGTTTCCGATTGGGCTGACATCTTGCACGAATATGCAAATCGCGTGACAATGCAATATTATGATGACGTGGAGCTGATCTGATGATGGAGCTGGAAGGTGGCCATAGGAACTCCGTAATAAATAAAGCAATCATATCGAGTTTGGTCTCTTTAGAATCGTCTCTGTGAGCTATAAAAGCTTGTCACGAAAATTATTTTTTTGACAGCAACTTATTTAAAAGTGAACCTCCTCCTTCCTTATTTTCTAGACTTCTAAAATGAGGAGGTTTTCAATTCGGCTGTTTTTAGGTTTTTTATGTAGCAGTGGAACACAACAGGCTCATATTATGTACAGTCGAGTTCATTTACATTTACACACTTACGAGAACAAAAATATCTGAACACGATTTTATGCTCCTGACAATAGGGTCGTGTTCAGATATTTTTGTTCTCGTAAGTGTGTAGATGTAAATGAACTCGACTGTACTATGTTAAGTGATTCCTCCGCCAATAGTGGATAGATTCTCAAATTTACTTTTTTATTTGAAGGAGTATACTCCTGAGGTGGTCGCATTGTCACCATGTCGGGATTTGATGATGGAATCCCAGGGAAATTGAGGGCACCCTCAATTTTAAGTATTTTACGTATATAAAGTTATTCAGTCTGGTAGTCATGATTTCATTATGCTGAGATGATGATGGAAGGTAAGTTTACTCGGCTAATTCCGCATGGCGGGTAATTCCGAAAATTACTGATATCTAATAAACGGGGTAACATTTTTTTGCGCTAGCAACACTTCTTCAGATACTATACACTTCTACAGTAAGAAGTGTTGCTAGCGCAAAAAAATGTTACCCCGTTTATTAGATATCAGTAATTTTCGGAATTACCCGCCATGCGGAATTAGCCGAGTAAACCTACAACCAACTCCTTATTGGGTAGAAGTTGGGGAATAGTTTTTGGGAAATACATTTTCTTCTCGTCGAAGTTGGTTATTTTTTTGTGAGAAAGTGATTATTATTATTTTTATAAAAAATCTAGTTACCGATGGTTGATGATTTTTAGGGTTCCGTATCCAAAGGGTAAAAACGGGACCCAATTACTTAGACTCCACTGTCCGTCCGTCTGTCTGTCTGTCACCAGGCTGAATCTCATAAACCCGGCCAGTTATTTCATTTGATGGAACCCTTCGTGCGAGTGTGACTCGCACTTGACCGTTTTTGTTTTTGCTTTTTTTTTCAATGAAGTTATCTTAATTCAATGTTTTTTTTTACAGATAAGAAAAAATGCGATAATTCATGCTGTGCCGATGACAAAGTTAAAGTCGTGAAGAAGAAAAGTTGCTAATAAATAAACATTTAATCTGACATACTTCAGTTTTTTTATCACTTCGCCTGCTCGAAAAGAGCTTTATTTCAGCTTCACAAAGCTCACTAAAGAGGTCGCTTTACTCCCTAGGGTTTAAATGGAAACCATAATAATAGTTTCTATGACAATGAAAAAGAAAACATAGTAACGGCCAGCTATTACTAGATACGGATAATTAAAAACAAACCAATCTGATCAGATTGGCTGACATCGCTAGTCTGGCAGCCCTTTAATTTACCTATATAAAATTGAAAATGCCTAAAGAAAATGTTGGGCACAATTAGACGTTTTCCATTTACGGCCTTGCGTTTTTATTTATTTAAACTTTATTGTACAAAACAAAAGTCAGCACAAATGGCGAACTTAATGCCTAATGGCATTCTCTACCAGTCAACCATAGGGTCAAACAGAGATGCTTCAAGTGAGACCATAGTAGAAAATTACTCGTCCGGAGAACGTCCAAGATACAAGTGAATACCTACATATGTTTATTATATGAAATAACTACCATAAATACAATGATACAATATCTACATGCTACAAGATGTATCATCACTACCTACATAGTATAAAACAAAGTCACTTCCCTGCTGTCCGTCTGTCTGTCCCTATGTATGCTTAGATCTTTAGCGGAGCGTCAGAATGCTTGCTTGCATGGAGGTATATTAAAATTTAGCAGTTAGTAGGTTAGGTTAAAGACCGAAAACTGTAGGTTAGGTTAGGTTTGTTTTATGACCATGGATAGCGGAGCGAGTGGAGCGTCAGAATGCTTGCTTGCTGCATGGAGGTATATTAAAATTTAGCAGATAGTAGGTCAGGTTAAAGACCGAAAACTGTAGGTTAGGTTAGGTTGGTTTTATGACCATGGATAGTGGAGCGAGCGAAGCGACCGGAGCGTCAGAATGCTTTTTTAAAAATCTTCGAGATTTAGGTATAATGAAATGTAGTCAAAAGATTTTTAGCTCATTAAATATTAGGAACATTACAATTATGCACATCAATCATTCGATAGTTGAATCTAAGCCACATCAAACGATAGGACAAATAATATTTAGGACAAACGATAATAGGAGCAACAATTTCGGACAATCAAAAATATGTGGAACAAAGTGTATGCCATGCGTTATTTGGACAAAAGACGTTATGCGACACAACGATAGGACTAATAATTGTATGCGATATAGACCCGTTTTAATAGATAACCTAATGATTCAAGAGGAAGGTTTATATAAATAATTCATGCATAATATACAATACAATACAAGTACGCTTTATTGCACACCAAAAAACAGTTACACAAGAAATCACATATAAACAAATTAAAAACGGTAGATAACAGGCGGTCTTATCGCTAAAGAGCGAAGGAAAAAATCGAAAGGTTGGTTGGAGTTCGGGTAGCGAAGTGGTTAACGCACCGGCAATCCAGAGGTACTGGGTTCGATTCCCGGTCTCGTCCCCCAGGTAACTCATTTCAGTTTTTCTTTGAGCTTTGATATCTTTGTATTCAATAGTTTAATTAATATCTATCAAATGAGACTAGGCAACTACATGCTTTTGTTTTGCAGATGTTAGTCTCATGATACTCAAGAGGATATACCATCAATGTGGAATCAACAACAATGTGTAGAATACACCAAAGGTCAAAAGTATAGAAACAAACTTATATTACTATACAAACCTGTGATTTCCTTACGGAATAACTTACAAAATCACAATATAAAAATGATTATAAACATTTTAAAAGTCAATAACGCAAATTCTGCTTATGAAAATTGCCAGTGCAACATTTTGTAGAAAGGCAATAAAAAAACGAGGTCATGCAGTTTGTCCCGGTAAGTATTATATATTGTTTACTTACTTCATTCGTTACAATCGTAATTCTGTAATGTATCGAAACGCAGCTACAGACGTCTTATAATGAGTCGATACATTAGATATTGTTTTGACAGGCTGTAGCGTCGCTTCGGTACCGACGTTTTTAAAATGTGCTGAGCTACATTGATGATAGAGCCTCTCTGTGACAGAAGGGGAAAGCGAACGGTTGTATTAATAACTTGAATATTAAAACAAAGTGCTTTTACATAAATAATCTTTTATTCATGAATACTACATGGCGCAGTCGGTCATCGAACGTATTTATTAATGGAAGTTTTGTAATAAATGTAATTTAATGGCCACGGAAGAAAGTAACAAACCAGAAATCATGACGGCGAATGCGATTGAATTTAAAATGCCAGGGCCGCTGCATTTTGATTCAGTAGCAGATATAGATTCGAGCCAAAACAAAATGAGCTTATCAGTACATATAACTTCAATAACAGAAACCAAGAAGATGAAGAAACATTTGACAATTTTTATGCGGCAATCAGAAAATTGGTGAAAAACTGCAACTTCAAAGATTTGGAGAACAGAATGTTGCGAGACCGAATTGTGATGGGTTTAAAGGACAGAAAAATGCAAGAAAAATTATTAGAAAATAAGGATCTCACACTGGAGCAAGCTGTGGAAAAATGCAGAGTAGCGGAGCTGTCAAAGGAGCATGTACGGGTCATCCAGAGGGAGGCTGTGTCGGTTCATATTGTTAAAGGACAATCACACTCTAAATATCAAGCTAAGTACACTGATAATAATAATAGTAAAAAAAGTAACAATTATAATCGGAATTTTTATAAATGTCTGAAATGTTTCCAAGAACATGGACCTGGTAACTGTCCAGCTTTTGGAAAAACTTGTTACAAATGTCAGAAATTAAACCATTTTGCCAAAGGTTGTAAAAATAAAAATGTTACTTCAGTTGAAGTTGAAAATACTGAGGAAAATAACTTTGTACATGACTTATGACTGCTTAAGGTTTGTCATTCAATTGGGAAAAGTAATAATATTAATAATAATGAATGGTTGACGGTATTAATGGCCGAAAATAAAAAAGTAAATTTTAAATGCGATACTGGGGCTCAGGTAAATGTAATCTCATTAAAGGATTTGAAAAGAATTGTCGATGATGAGAGTCCTAAGTGGTCTGAGACAAATATTATATTAGAAGCATTTGGGGGTACTAAAATTAAACCACTAGGGAAAATAATATTAAAAATGGGTTCGACAAATGTTGAAATGATTAAGACTGAGTTTATAATTATTAAAGAAAATGTTAAACCAATCTTAGGTTTGAATTCGTTAATTGAATTGAAGCTATTAAAAACTAGTAATATTAACAGTATTGGAAGTATTAATGATAAGGAAAAAATTGTTAATAAATATTCATCACTTTTTCAGGGAGTTGGACAATTTGAAACGCCTCTTGAACTGCACACTCAGCCCAATGCACAGCCAGTAGTAAAACCGCCTAGACGAGTTCCACATGCACTACGGGAGCGTTTGGCTGACAAATTGAAAAGTCTTCAGGAACAGCGAATTATTGAGAAAGTCGTACATCCTAAATCTTTTGTAAGTAATCTTGTAGTAATAGAAAAAAGTGATGGCAATTTAAGACTGTGTTTGGACCCTCAGGATTTGAATAAGGTTCTAATAAGGGAATATTATCTCATACCTAAATTGGAAGAAATGTTAACAAAATTAAGTAATAAGTCTGTATTTTCTGTGCTGGATCTGTCAGATGGTTTCTATAATATTAAATTAACGGACAAATCAACAGATTTATGCACATTTAGCAGTCCATTTGGTTGCTATAAATTTTTAAGGGTACCTTTCGGATTGTCAGTAGCGCCTGAAATCTTTCAGAAGTATAGCGAAAGAACGTTTGGTGACATACCCGGGGTAGTCATTTACTGTGATGATCTGTTGATTTGTGCAGATAATGAAGAAGAACATGATAAAATATTAAAATCAGTTTTCGAAAGAGCAGCCCAAAGTAATGTGAAATTTAATAAAAGAAAATTTCAATATAAATTAAAGGAAGTCAAATATTTTGGTCACATCGGTCACTTTTCGGGGTCGTCGTGATGCGTCAATGCAGAGAGCACGTACCGCAAATTAGCTCTGCAATATTTATTCATTCTCAGTGTCTAAATTATACTTTTCGACTAAAAAAACATATAAAAACACTCCTTGAACTCTGCCGCGTCTAATGGTGTATGATTTGTGAGGCAAACAGTGCAAATTCAGTGAGATATCTAGTGAATAACAATTTTGTAAATCAACCGTCTATTCATAACAGTGCAGTGCGTTGCATAAACAAAGACTTGACCTTTGGTCCCAATCCCAACGCGCTCGGAACCAAACCACTATACTAAATACTTTTTCGCACGCTCACTCGTAAGACATTTGGCCCAGTGGTTTCGGCGGTAGTGCAGATAACGTGGTTGTGAGAGCGCGAGTTCGAATCCTGTGACAACAGATTATTTTTGCATTTTTATTTTTCATTATTTTGGTTTGTTCTTTCTACACATGAGAGCACAAGCAGTATTTTAACGCAAAAGAAAGGGAAGATAATAATCTTAAAATGGCTCCAAACACTTGCGATGGATGTAGTAAGGTCATAGCCGGCTCAGACTTTATGAAATGCAAAAAGTGCAAAAAATGTTTCGATTTATTATGCCTCGGAATCGAAATAGCTGCATTCAATAACTACAGTCAAGACCACAAAGATCAGTGGCTTTGTCCGTCGTGTACCAGCTCGCGACCGAAAGGTGACAACACGCACACACCTATTCGCGGCTCAACGGCTCAACCAATCTCCCATAACGAATCAGATAATGTCAACACGACGCGCGGAAATCGGGGTAAACCAACGAAAGCCACTGCAGCCCCGTCTAGCAACAACAGCCCTGGCATGCCTGAACTTGTACAAGAAATCCGTCAACTGAGAACTGAGGTAATCGCTATAAAAGAACAAAAAACGGAAATTACTCTCTTAAGAAAAGAAGTTCAAGAACTAAGAGCGCAATGCTCTTTGGTAACCACTTCTCTCACAGAGTCTATTAAAGAATACGAAGAAAAGGTCCGCGTGCAGCAAAATACTATTACCGAACTCAATGAAGCATTACAGCAACTTCAGCAATCGCAGAATGCACTTGAACAAGTCACACTTCAGGACGAATTCGAAATAGCTGGAATTGAAGAAGCTGATAATGAAAACCTACATCATATTGCCCTAATCACAGCTACAAAGCTTGGATTGTCGCTGGCTGCCGATGAAGTATGCCGAGTCTACAGAGCCGGCCCAAAACGCCCAAGAAGTGTCATTCCAACATCGGAATCGTTCAAAAAAAGCCCCCGGCCGATAGTAGTCAAGCTTATGCGACGCTCGAAGCGTGATGAAGTAGTGAAAGCTGCTAGAAGTCGACGAAAAATCACATCCGAGGACATTGTTTCGGGAACTGTCACGAAGGTATACATAAACGAAAGGCTCACGAAATACAACCGTGCTCTTTTTTACGCCGCCAGACAAAGGTCCGCACTGTACCGTTATCGTTACTGCTGGACTAGCAACGGGTGCATCTATGTTCGAAAAGCGGAAGGAGCAGCAGCAATTCACATTCGTACTATACCTGAAATTGACCTTTGTATTGGGCCGCTCGCTGACTCCGCCACGATTGACTCAGAACAAACAGCAGACCCGCAGCGCTATCCTATTCCCGAACTCTCTACAGAATCAGCTGACCAAGCAGGCTCTACGAACGCTACAGATGCCTAGTCTTCCAATAGCCGTCTCTAAAGTACACTTGGTCTTGTTATTTACTAGCCTAATTTTGCATTTGTATATTTCCACTGCCTTACTGTCTAGCTATAAGTTTACCATAAATACTCGCTCGACAATTAAATCTTCACAAATCTCGCCCTTCCAACTCACAGCACACTACTCACAAGAACTAACAATCACACACTCACACTACAATCATACCATTATCATAAATAAGAATCTGACATTCTATCTCCTGGTATTTCTTGATCAATGTGCCGTTTTAATTATCCTGGTATGGCAAACCCTAGTATATTTGAAGATATAGATCGAACCCTAGTTATAGAATGTCAGATTCATAAATACCCTGAAACGTGCAAAGATGTGTTAAATGATTCTTATAATCTAAAAGTTCTCACTTTTAACATTCGAAGTATCCAACAGAACTTTAACTCTTTTCTGGTAGCATTGCAAAGGCTGAACATTGCACTAGATATAATAATATTAACAGAATGCTGGCTTTCAGCTGGAGTTCAACCGGGCCAGATCCCTGGCTATCGTTCCTATGCCACTAAAAATAATCTCAACCGTGCTGGAGGAGTGGTAGCATATGTCCGCGAGAATTGGAATGAAACTGTTTCTGAACCTTGTTTTGAAGAGGCTGAATGTTTGGCCATCAAATTGTCGTCATCTATTACTGTCCTTGGTGCTTACCGTTCCCCTTCTTTCACCCAGATAACCAAGTTTGTTACGGACCTCAGCAAAGCTCTCGCAAAAATTAATAGTAACTCCTCTGTCATTCTAGCTGGAGACATAAATATCAATATCTTAGATACACTTGACCACAAAACTACCGAATACTTATGCTTTATGGCTGAAGCGGGTCTTCTGCCAGCTATTTCTGAACCAACTAGACTCGAGTCGTGTCTCGACCATATATTTGTCAGAACTAAATCGGACAATTCAATTGGTCTCGTTTGCAGAAGTAGTATCACGGATCACGACATGTCAATGCTTGGTATAACACTAGATTATAATAAGGTAAATGTCCGCAAACCCTGTGTTTTAAAAACAGACCACAAAGCTGTTGTCACTGAACTGGCAAAATGGGACTGGTCAGCGGTGACAAAAGAAAGTAACCCTGATTGTGCCACGGAAGAACTCCACAAGGTACTGCACACAGTAGTTCAGAAACATTCTTCTAAGTCACGGGCTAACAGATCTAGCTTCAACTTAAAGCCCTGGATAACACCAGGGCTCATAAGGTGTCAAAAACACCGGGACCGCTTGCACCTGGAACTGAGAAAACATCCTAATGATCCAATGCGTAAACTAATTTATAAAAGGTACAGAAATTTTCTAACTGATCTACAACATAAAATAAAAAATGCTTACGATAATAGGGAATTAGAAAATAATAAAAACAATCCTAAAGGTTTATGGAAAGTCATAAAAAACATAGCAGAACACTCAAAGGATACTCCAAAGTCCACCGCTTTGACTGAAACTAAATCCACTATTAAGGAGTCCATAGACTACTGCAATGACTATTTCGCAAACGTGGGACCAAATCTCGCAGATAGGCTCCTTAAAAGCATGAATAAGACAGAATCCTCTCTTCTATCTAGCCTAAAACACACTTCACCATGCCCACAATCATTCTTTTTTCAACCTACTGACGAGCATGAAGTGTCTAGACTTATAAGTAACCTTAAAAATGACAGTGCACCCGGCCATGACGATCTGAGAGTCCCCCTACTCAAAGCGGTTAAGAGCTCAATTGTTACCCCCTTGACCCACATATTTAACCTGAGTCTTACAACTGGTGTTTTTCCCGCGATGTGGAAGAAGGCAACTGTCATTCCTATTCACAAAAATGGTCCCAAAGATACTCCGGAAAACTATAGGCCAATATCTCTTTTGCCGATCTTTTCAAAAATGTTGGAGAGGATAGTCAACAGCCGTCTTTGTGGCTACCTGGAACGTTTATCTTTATTATCTAACTATCAGTACGGTTTCCGGCGTCACAAGTCGACAGAGGATGCAGTTGGCTTCTTAACTGAGCGGGTTACCACTTCCCTCGACAATGGCCAAAAGTGTGTGGGCGTGTTCTTAGACCTCGCAAAGGCCTTTGACACCGTATCAGTGCCTATAATGTTGAGAAGGCTGGAAAATTTCGGTATCCGAGGACTTCCACTTCTGTGGTTTCAGAGCTACCTGACTGGAAGGTGTCAAACTGTGAAAATCGCTGACTGTATTAGTAAAGAATTACCAACCCGATTCGGAGTACCACAAGGTAGTGTGTTAGGCCCCACTTTATTCATACTATACATGAACGATATTTTCTCTGTTACCCCCTCTAAGGGAGATCTTATTTGTTATGCAGATGACACAGCTGTCCTTTTCTACGGCGATACCTGGCCAGAGACGCTCCATAAAGCTGAGATAGGTATGACCGCTATAAAGAACTGGCTGGACAATAATCTCCTCACTCTCAACGTTAAAAAAACCAAATTCATTTGTTTCCATAAAACTAAGGCCTCTGAACCGAAATTCTCAAAAATTAAAATAGGTTCTGCGCATAACTCTTTGTCGCCGCTCTCCTGCAGTTCGATTAGCCGCACAGAGTGCATCCGGTATCTGGGTGTAGAAATCGATCAACGCTTCAGCTTTAAGCAACATGTTGCTTCTCTCTCTCAACGAGTGAGAAAACTTGTCTATGCGATGCGTCTGCTACGAAACTCCGCTGATATCCATATCCTGAGGCTAGTCTACGTTACTTTATGCCGATCCATACTCGGATACTGTAATTCAGTATGGGGTGGAGCGGCCACCACAACGATGCTCGGACTCGAAAGAGCACAAAGGTCGGTTCTCAAAGCTATGATTCGGAAGCCCTTCCAGTATCCGACGACTTCGCTGCTGTGCGAAACTCAGTCACTCTCCGTCCGTCAACTATTTATTTACAATATTGTTTCAAAAATGCACCGAGATACTCTTAACTCCTCAAATTACGCAGGGCTGCGAGACAAAAGGGTTTTTCGAGTCCCACAGGTCATCTCAAAAACTCCATACGCACGACGATTCTCCCAATTCCTCCTCCCTTTTTTGTACAATCGCATTTCGAAGCATGTTAACATCCGGGAACTTACTGTCAGAGAAATGCAGAATAAAATAAAAAAATGGTTACTTACTCTAACATATAAGGAAACTGAAGATTTGTTGAAACCTTTGCACTAATAATAATAATACCTTACACTCATACACACTTACACACATATGTACACACTTACAATAACACACTTTCACATGGCGAGCGCATCTATTTACTAAGCTTAGCTATGCTAATTTTCTCTAGATATAGATTTAACTGAGAAGAGCGAATATTAACATTTTTATTAAATATTTATAAATTTTATCTGTATACGCATCATCTAAAAGTGAAATGCAAATTGTGTTCACAGGCCCTCACGATACAGGCTTGACCTAGTGTGAGGACCACTGATAAAATCTACGCAAAATACTCTCACTGTATAAACCCTGTCATATATGTACTTGTGTTAGCATGTAATACTTTTTGGTAAATAAATGAATTTTGAATTTGAATTTGAAATTGTAAATTTAGATTATAAGTTAGCACGCAGTGTAAATTGTACGCCATACGATAAATAAATAAGTACAGGGTACAGGGTGATTTTCGGACTTTAGACTTTTAGACGAATACGGAAACGAAAACGAAGCTTAATATTAGCCATCAATCACATTTTCGGCTGAAATCCGAAACGAGAACCACATCAAAATTCGTTGCGTAGTTTTCAAGATCTAAGCATACAAAGGGACAGACAGACAGACAGACAGCAGTAAGCGATTTTATTTTATACTATATAGTGATTGTGAAAAACCTATCCTGAGAAATTCCAAAAATTAGTGATCTAATAATCGTAAAATTGTTATTCGTTGCACCAGATGATATCGTAGTGTAATTTTAAATCGTAGTGTAGTAATTAAAAAAGCGGTCATTGCTCCGTAGTTGCGTTACAAAAATGTAAAACCAACACACATTTCTGTTTATGTATGGTGCAAAAATCAGTACAACTTACACGTACTTAACAACAAAGTCGCTTTTTAGTAACTTAGTTCTAGTTTATCTATTGTTTTCAAGTCACGAATAGCGATTAGAAACTATACTGTTTGTTTTACATTTTTCAAAGAGATTTTCTGCTGGTACAATTTCTTCAATATTATTCCTTAGCCTCACATATTTTCTAAAGACGGAATGAAAATTGATCCAGAAAGAATAAAAGCATTATTAAGTATTAAAAGCCCAGTTAATAAAACTGAATTGCAATCATTCCTGGGAATGATAAATTATTTAAGAAATTTTATTAGTAATCTGGCAGATTTGGTAGCGCCTTTACAGGCCTTAATGAAAAAACATGTTGGTTGGCTGTGGACGGAAATACATGAACAGGCTTTTTCTAATATTAAAAAATGTATAAGTTCAGCACCTGTATTGCAAAATTTTAATGTTTCTTTACCTGTGACTATACAGTGTGATGCAAGTAAGGATGGGCTAGGTTGTTGTTTAATGCAGAATGGAAAACCTGTTTGCTATGCGTCAAGAAGTCTGAGTAATGCAGAGAAAATTTTTTCTCAAATAGAAAAAGAATTGTTAAGTGTAGTATGGTCTACAAAAAAGTTCCATTATTACATTTATGGTAAAAAATGCACTGTTCTTAATGATCATAAACCTTTAGAGAGTTTATTGAAAAAGGGCATTCATGAGATCCCTTCAACCAGATTACAAAGGTTAAAATTAAAGTTATTAAAATATGATATTGAGTTCAAGTATCTAAAGGGCAGATTGATGCATATTGCAGACTTGTTGTCACGTAGTTATTTAGATGAAATAGATGAAGACCAGTCATATATGTATGAGGTTATTCATTGTATTGGATTAACAAATTATTTACAATGTACAGAGGAACAGAAAGAAGAATTAATAAGTGAAACATCAAAGGATGGAATTTTAGCAAAATTATTATTGTATACACAAGAAGGTTGGCCAGAGACTATTAAAAAGGTGCCTGATGATTTGAAACACTTCTTTAAATTTCGACATGCTATAACAATAGATCAGAAATTGCTTTTCATGAATGATAGATTGATTGTTCCTCAGTCTTTAAGATTAAGTATTTAAAAAAAACTACATGAAGGGCATTTAGGCATAGTAAAAATGAAACAAACTGTAAGGGGGTTGTATTATTGGCCACAAATTGATATTCACATTGAGTCTTTTGTTAAAAAATGCTTTGTATGCCAGACATATCAAAATAATAATATAAAAGAACCACTGTTATGTCATGATGTACCATCATTACCATTTTCAAAAATAGGAATTGATATAATGGATGTTAAAAGAAAGAGTTATTTAGTTATCTATGATTACATGTCAAAATGGTTAGAAATTAAACACATTTCGAGTAAGTCGGCACAGAGCATAATAAACGCTTTAATTGATGTTTTCAGTTGTTTTGGCATTCCATTGGAAGTTGTAGCAGATCATGTTCCATTCGATTCTTTTCAATGCAAACAATTTGCAAGTGAGTGGGGTTTTAAGTTCATCTATTCAAGTCCAAGATATCCTCAATCCAATGGCATGGCAGAACGTGGTGTACAAATAGCTAAAAAAATGATAACGAAATGTAATGAAGACAAAACAGATTATAGAATGGCTTTATTAAAATATAGATCATCTCCAGTTTCTGGTACACATTTCACACCATCTCAATTGATGATGAATCGCAACTTAAAAACTATATTACCATGTATGTATCATTATTTGACACCAAAATTAAATAATAATACTAATATTGAATTTGATAAGACTAGAAATAGAAATATAAATAATTATAATAAAAATGTTAAAATTAAGCCTCACTTGCAAATAGGTCAAGATGTATGGTTCAAAAAAGATCCAAATTCTAAAAAATGGTTATTTGGGACAATTGTTACTAATAACAATTTCAGATCGTATAATATTAAAGATAATAACGGATGTATTTATACTAGAACTTCATTTCATGTTCGACCTCAATAATTCGCAGTTATGAGTTGAGTGTGTAGTGCAAAAGGTGTACATAGTAGGGTAATGTTTGTTTTCATTGTCTTAAGTGTTATAGTTTACTGTATTAGTTGTAAAAAAAAAAAAATTATATGTACATATAATTTTTTTTTTATTTTTTTTTGTTTAAAAAGGTGTATGATGTAATATATCGAAACGCAGCTACAGACGTCTTATAATGAGTCGATACATTAGATATTGTTTTGACAGGCTGTAGCGTCGCTTCGGTACAGACGTTTTTAAAATGTGCTGAGCTACATTGATGATAGAGCCTCTCTGTGACAGAAGGGGAAAGCGAACGGTTGTATTAATAACTTGAATATTAAAACAAAGTGCTTTTACATAAATAATCTTTTATTCATGAATACTACAAATTCAATCTACATAATTAAATCTAAAAGTTAAAACAAATATAAATATCTATAAAACCTAACTCTAAATAACCTAAAATAAAATAATAATAAAAAAGGGGGTCATTAAAGGAATACCCCATCCAAAAGGTCCGCCTGCTAAGCTAAGCTGGCTCGGTGACCCATATACTCGTATTGTTTACAATATGCAAATGTTTTAATAGTGGATGTTCTATTTTGTTATCTTTTGGGGGTGGCCTAACGGTTACTAACATTTACACAAGGAATAATTATTGGAAACTTTAAATTTTCAAAGAATAAACTTTGTTTCCATACTTTTGGCCTGGGGTGTACTCCAGGAAAAAAACGTCAAGTTCCGAAAAACTCATTGGTACGGGCCGGGTTCGAACCCGCGACCTCCGGATTGAAAGTCGCATGCCCTAACCACTAGGCTACCACCGCTTATTAATATATGTATTTATCTAAATATTATTTATTAAAACTTGTTTAAGTTAGTTGCACCGCCCACAGTTTATCTGCTTTGCCCGAAGGTTGACTGGTAGAGAATGCCTCATGGCATTAAGTCCGCCTTTACGTACTTGTACGATAAGTTTTCTTTTGTGCAATAAAGATTAAATAAATAAATAAATTATTAGTGTAGGAAGCAGTAACTAGAGTTCTAATGATTCCATAGAAGTTGTGTTTTCGAAGAGTTGTTTTAATTATTATTTTTAAGTATAAAGTGAAATGAAATCTATGAGTTTTATTTCTTCCCTTTTTACCCTTACAACGTTCACAAATACATGTAAAGGATTATCTAATGAGACTTGTACTTTTCGCATTAGTTACAATTTAAAATTCATTATCCTGCTCTGCTCCTAATAACAAATGCTATTATAATATTTATTCTTACATAATTAGATGGATGCTACCTTCTTTCTTCTTCTTTACGATATTATCTGAACTCGTTATAGTAGTAACAATGTAGGTGTAGAAAAAAAAACCAAGTATCAATATTGTTTTATCGAGTTATACGCGGTGTTGCAAACCGCTGTTTTGTAAATTTTGCCGCCGTTTCTATACCCCTCGCGGCGAACCATGAGTCCTATGACACCTGTCATCTCAGTACATTTTTCCGATTATAGGTTATAAAATGTACGGAGATGACAGGTGTCATAGGACTCATCGTTCGCCGCGAGGGGTATAGTCTACTTTCATTAGCCAGACTATAGTATACTAATGAATGAATGACTAGTGTAGTATTCTTAGGTTTGTTTACTATTATTTTGATGCGGTTTTCAGAAAAGTATTTGTTACACAGGAGAAGATTTTGTTATTTTAACCGACTTCAAAAATCAGGTTCTCAGTTCGACCCGTATGGATGTAATTTGTTCGCGATTATTAACGACACTTCAGGGGTGTCGTTTTGGGGGTGTCGTTAACAATGAACATAAAAACAAACAAATAAATAAGAAAACAAAACAAAAACAATCATTTACAAACCAAAACAAAAAAAAATAAGACAAAAAAGAACCGACTTGAAAATAAACTGAAAAGCCAAAACTAGCCCGTTCATGAACAGATTACATGTGAATCACTTTTTGACGTCGTCGGTCCAATAAAATTTAGTTTGAAGGTAGCTGACAGTTGACACCCTGGATACATAGGCTACTTTTTATTCCGATAAAACTTACCGAGCCATGTGGACCAATTAACGTTTTTTTCGACAAGCAAGAAATAAACAAACCTCCTCTGCAAACTCTCCTACTCGCATTTATTGGATGCCGCTTCGGGAGCGGATTCAGCTCTTCTCAATGCGGTTGTTAAGCCAGAATCTGGTGCATGGCTCCATGCTTTGCCGTCTCCTCAGTTGGGTACACTGCTTGATAATGACTCGCTAAGAATAGCAGTGGCCCTAAGACTGGGAACTAAAGTGTGTGAGCCGCATCGCTGCATTTGTGGAGTTATGGTGGAGGAAAATGGACACCATGGCTTAAGTTGCCAGACATGTGTAGGGCGCTTTTCTCGCCATCATTCTATAAACGAAATTATCCGCCGAGCCATGGTGTCCGTTAATATCCCCTGTGTTGGAGCCCCCTGGTTTGTCTCGAACGGATGGCAAAAGACCGGACGGACTTACGTTGGTTCCATGGCAGCGAGGGCGTTGTCTTTTATGTGCGTTAGCACTTTTTCTCCGTCCCATTTGAGGCAAACCGCGAGGTTGGCGGATTCAGCGGCGGAAACAGCCGCTAAGATGAAACACGCCAAGTACGCAGCCAGAGTCGATGTACAATTTCGTACCCGTCGCTGTGGATACGGCTGGACCATGGGGTAGTGAAGCTCGCGAGCTTTTTAGGGATTTAGGGCGGCGATTGAGAGAGAGAGGGGCAACGATTCTCGCTCTGGGTCATGGTTGGTTCAACAAGTTTCCATTGCCATTCAGCGGGGCAATGCTGCTAGCATAATGAGGACTTTTTCACCGAATATGACCCTGAGAGGGGATTTAATAGATTAAGTTTTCCTTGACGAGGCGTGTCGCGGATTTATTTCATGTCATTTGATTCTGAGGAAACAACGATAACAATCTAAGATATCACTTATCAGTCACTGATAATCCAGTGACTGATAACTTGATAAGTGATAAACAAAAATAATCTAAATCAAACAAGCAATTAGCTTCCACATGCACTTCATATCTAGTGACTGATTAAGTGATAAACAAAAATAATCTAGACACTCAAATGCGTTCAAAATTGATTTATTAAAAAAACTGCCGAAATGGTCGTGGTCTTGGGTAATTCCGAATGTTTTTTGCACTAGTTGATAAGGTGTAAGTGTCTCCATGAATCAGTCAGTATAGCAAGGTTTTAAGACGGAAATACTGAATAACTTACTTACTAGATGATATAGCCTAACAATCGATTACAGAATTTTTCATAAATAATGTAAGTTTTTGCCATATTGACTATCGGTACATTGAAGTGTTGAAGTGTTTGTATAGTAACGCCACCATGTCGGTCCGAGTTCAGGAGCAGAGCACAAAGGCCATTCCATTGAGAAGAGGCGTGAGACAGGGGGACGTTGTGTCCCCGAAACTGTTTACGGCCGTTATGGAAGACGCCTTCAAGCTCCTGGAATGGCAAGGACTTGGCATCAACATCAATGGCGAATACATCACTCACCTTCGGTTTGCCGACGACATCGTAGTCATGGCAAAGTCGATGGAGGAACTCAGCATGATGCTCGATGACCTCAATCGAGTTTCTCAACGGGTGGGCTTAAAAATGAACATGGACAAGACGAAACTCATGTCAAATGCCAAGGTTGTGCCCATCCCAGTCTCTGTTGAAAACTCGGTACTCGAAGTTGTTGACTCATACATCTACCTAGGACAAGTGGTCCAATTAGGTAGGTCCAACTTCGAGAAAGAGGTCAACCGCCGAATCCAACTCGGCTGGGCAGCGTTCGGGAAACTACGCAATGTCTTTTCGTCCGACATACCTCAGTGCCTCAAGACGAAAGTCTTCAACCAATGTGTGTTAGTGATGACTTACGGCACCGAAACGTGCTCTTTCACTATCGGCCTCATCTCAAAGCTCAAAGTCGCTCAACGAGCAATGGAGAGGGCTATGCTCGGGGTGTCTCTACGTGATCGAATCAGAAATGAGGAAATCCGTAGACGAACTAAAGTGACCGATATAGCTCACCGGATTAGCAAGTTGAAGTGGCAATGGGCAGGCCACATAGCACGCAGAGCAGATGGCCGATGGGGCCGTAAAGTGCTCGAGTGGAGACCTCGGACCAGCAAGCGCAGCGTAGGACGTCCACCTACAAGATGGACAGATGACCTTATAAAGGTCGCCGGAAGGCGCTGGATGCAGGTCGCTTCCAACCGGCACATATGGAAGTCCAAAGGGGAGGCCTATGTTCAGCAGTGGACGTCCTATGGCTGAGATGATGATGAATGTAAGTTTTTTAAAATACAAGCATTTCAAATCTAGTTTTTTTTTCGTTGCAAATGGGCAATTCCGAATTAGTTCGGGTAAATCCGAATACACTTGAAAATGAGTTTTATGCGCTTGTCGCATAAGGGACATATTACTTTTTTGATTGGAATTACTCTCCCTGCTCTCTTATAGAAGTACATATACATGTGTTTGTCAAGCTTTTATTTCGGAATTACCCGATCAGAGACTTAGACTTAATTTACGGTACTTTATGAAACGGCCAAGCCATACTTTCGAAGCTTAGGTGTAGGATTAGTAAACTCAGGGCTTGGCTTTTCGAGGGATCTGACAACTTTTTTACAGCGAAAGCGTTATGAGCATGTGAGTCTTGGCCGCTAATTTTACATGAAATGTTTTTGGTGGGATCTCATTTCTTTTTGTAAGGTGCCCTAGTTTTTTTTTCATTTATTTTGGCCTTAGCGTCTCTAAGTAAGAAGTAATATAGCAAAAGCGTTATGAGCATGTGAGTCTTGGCCGCCAATTTTACATGAAATGTTTTTCTCATTTCTTTTTTTAAGGTAATTTTTAATTTATAGGTTTTTTTTTAATTTTTTTCTGCTGAAGCGTTTCTAAGTAGTCATAATAATTGTGTATTTAAGAAATACTTACCTTTAGCCCCATATATATTATACACTTTTATCCCCCATTATGGAAAGCCCATACAAAATTTCATCCCCTTATTTTAAGGGTGAGGGGTGAATTTCTAAAAATCCTAGAATGTGTATTTTATTTATAACAACGAGTCCCAATAGGTATAAATTTTCAGACCTCTAGTATCAAAATTTGCGAAAGTCTCATACAAACTTTCATCCCCTAGTTTAAGGGGTTGGGGGGTAAAAGTTCCAAGTTTTAGAATTATTCTATTGTTTGTGTACTAAAAATAGCTTACATACCAAATTTCAGCTTTCTAGGTCATCGGGAAGTACCCGAGAGGTTTTGATACGTCAGTGTACAAAATCGGCGTATTTTAGGTACCAATAAAACCTAAAGTATAAAAGCTAGATCAATGAAATTAAGTACATTTTATATGTTCCCTAACAGCATCTTAACCTGTGAATTCGGGCGCTCTGGTGTTAACTGGGCCAAAGCTATGAGGGTTTGAAAATTAGACGAAACGGTTCGAGAAAAGGTAGGTAGTGCCCCGCTTCTTTTTTGCTCGTCTTGGCGGGGGCACTACCGTGCCCCCAGATGTGAAAAAAGGTTTTATTTATTTATTTATTAATATTACATACGATACAGATTAGAAGCCGGTCAAACACGAGTTGGACTCGCGCACCGAGGGTTCCGTACCAACTATGACAGCACTGCATAATTGCATATTGCTCTAACCGAGCGACAAACTTAACTTTACTGTTTAACGTGCTTTAAATACTAGACAGACTGAAGGGCGGACTACAAAGTGGTCTTATAAGGGTTCCCTTTATTCCTTTTGTGTTACGGAACCCTAAAAATTGGCGTAATAAATTTATCAATTATATTAATCAATGCTAATCTCAGTCTCAACACCTGAATCGCATGATTTCGTATAAAATTGTGATAAGTTTTTAACCTAGTATAGTAGGTTGTTGGTTTTCTACCAGACATGGCTTCTTTAGTGATTCTCCTTGGCTTGATAGCTGCTTGTGCAGGTATGAATATCGACGCTGGAAAGGAGAAATTATCTAAACGACACTTTCGGGGATATTGAGTTATACACACCGTTGGAATCGGCAAATTTTTCTGCATCGTATGGGCTGGGTCTCGTATCCGTCTGACGACTTTTGTGTCGCTTATCCCGTCGGTGATTTATAGAATCTCTATATATATTTTTTCTACTAAACGACTTGGTTTTTGACGCTTTTTTGCAAAATGGAGAATAAATAAAATGTTTTTTTTTTTCCATAATGAACCTTAGAGCTTTTTACTAATTTGTCAGAACAGATAAAACTTAACTTGGATAGTTTTGCTTGAATGTAACTAACCTTGCGCTTGTTGGTTAACTGTTTTTACCTGATCATAAAATATATCTTAATGTCGTTTGAGCCATTTTACCTATGTCTTTATGATAAAATTAACATAGTTAGATAAAATTACCTAATTTTCGTATCTTAACTATTGGCGTTTATCCAAATTTACCTGTTTTGATACTATGAAACTATTGTCGCTTTTCCTTTTTTACCTGAAATGACTTTGAACGACAACTGTCGCTTATCCCAAATTGCTTGAATGAAAATTGAGTCATATAATTTGTCGCATAGACTGTACTAAAAAAACAAATCTTTCAGTAAAATTGGTAGTTAGACAACTTTACCGGTTCTTTTTTATAAAATATTGCACATTTAGTAGTAATTCAATACGATTATAAACGCCATTAGGCCCACCTGCGGTATAAATCTGTGGCGCTAAGACATTACTTTGGACTCGCTTGATGCACCCAAACGCCATCTCACTGAATTAGTGTCTTACGAGATGTCGCCTATGCCACACGGAATCGAAGGTAACTTTAAGTTTGACGTTAATTAATTACTGGTTTTACTGAGTTTTGTTTCACATATGTAGTTACATTTTTGTTGTTTTTAAGTAAAGATAAAAAGACAAGGGCGTATTTTGGAGCGATTGTATTATCTCTCATCAGATCATACCTGTACCTTGATAAACTTGAAACTTCACGTATTGCGTTCACCGCTGCAATACAATGGCCGAGAACTCCTGGAAATATTTATCATTTCTAAAGTAGTTTTTTTTACGTAGTAGGACCATAATTTATTTGTCTTAGAAAATTTGAAATATAACTTCATTAATTTTAATATTTGAAAATAAATGATTTGCTCTAATAAAAACATTAATCATGAGGTTTCATTGTACTATAAATAGCTTTTCACGTTTAAGTTATTTCTTCCAAAGGCAATTAAATGATTTTTCTTGATTTATTTCATGCTGATTTATGCACATATATATATTTACCTGAATGTAAAATGAGCATCGTATGCACATAGGTTTTTTTTATTGTTTTCATTGTTATATAAATTTTAGATTAGACTCTTTTACCTGACTAATTTCTCGTGAAGTGTGTCGTTTAGATATTCTGACCTAATTCTATTTCGCCTGCCATTTTGCTTAGGCGACGCCAAATCCTAAAATATCCCATTAATAGGTAAAATAACAAAGGCAACATCTATAAAACATGATTTAGTTTATATAAAATGCTTCATTAAAAAAATTGGTCCACAGAATATTTTAAATTGTTTTTTTTTTTTTCGAAAAAGTTCGAAGCTTTTTGGCTCTTTTGTAAAGTTAGCTCCGTGTCGCTTGGATAATTTCTCCTTTCCAGCGTTGATATCATCTAAATATCTAATCCAGTATTTAAGAGGCATTATTCCTTAAAAAACATTTTATTTTCATATTATGACAAATATCTTTAAAAATTTCAACCAACTTTTTAAAGTGAATAATACTTTATAATAAAATTTAAAAGGAATAAGGCCTCTTAACAAACGTTCACTGAACTTTACATGATCCGAACTGAATTTTGCTTGAAAGGGGAATCCCCACGGCGCGGCACGCTGACACTTTACTTCGAATACGACGATTTGGGAATGTGGACGAAATAGGAATATTGACATAATGGGAATATGGACGAAGTGAACCTAAACGAAACTGACTCACATTGTAAAAAAAGAGTGTGTGTGACGAGTTAGCGTGGTTTGGCTCAACACCAATAAGCGACGCAGCGAACTCGCTGCGTGATCGCCTCCAAATCGCAAGTGTGATAAGGCCCTAAAAATCCGACGTAGGAACAGTGCTGTCGACAGGCACGTGGTTGACTTTCCTTCACAACATCATGCTGAGTCAGTGTTTATTTCATGTGACACTCGACTTGATAAGCTTATCTAACACAACAAACGCAGTAGTTATGCAGCTGCTATAGGTACTTTTCTACATTGTTCACTCACGAGAGGCTGCAGCAATACGAAGGAGTGAAAGAGTTATCTTCATACGTGTCTCACATATTGATGCATCTCTCTTGTCAGTGACTGATTTAGGAAAGTGAAATAGCAGCATTAAATCTCGTTACCGGCCTCATTTTCTTGTTTCATGAATAAAGTATATCTAAATCTAATTTTACGAAGACCCATGATATCGCGATAAATAGTCTGTTTATCACAAATACCTACCGATTTATATATCACGTTATTATTATCATGTGATTTTTCTCGAATGTGTAGAATAAACAAATTAAATGAATAAATATTAAGAGGCCTTATTCCTTTTAAAATGCTGCTGATTGTTTTAGACATTTTTCTCTATGATCAAACACGTATCTTAACATATTATTGATGTTACTACCTAGAACAAGGCTATTGGGATTTATTGGTATATAATTTAAAACCTACTAAACTAGAATCTGAAATCGGATGTCGAAAATTCGGTCAAATTCGGAAAATATCGGACAAACTAAATTTGGTGATTTTAGTTTGACCGAAGGCGAAGGCCCGAGGGCAAACGTCTCCCCGCGAGGCCGCAGGCCGAGCTCCGCGTAGCGCCGAAGGTGCGGAGCGTCCCAGGGAAGGCGCTGGCAGCGCGCGAGCCCACCCAGAACATTGCTATTCCCCAAGTAATTTTAGCTCAACGGAGGGCCGCAGGCCCGACGGCGAGCGTCAACGCCGCGAGGCTGAAGGCCGAGCTTCGCGTAGCACCGAAGGTGCGGAGCGTCCCAGGGTAGGCGCCCGTAGCGCACGAGCCCAAGAGCCCGAAGGGCCCGCAGGGCGAGCCCACCCAGAACCTAATCCTTCTCCCAAGTAACTTTATGCGAGGCCGCAGGCCGAAGGCCGAGCTCCGCGTAGCACCGACGGTGCGTCCCAGGAAAGTCGCCCATAGCGCGCGAGCCCAAGGGCCCAAAGGGCCCGCAGGGCGAGCCCACCTAGACACAGGCACCCTCCACACCTTCCCAAGCAAACATACCTGCGTGCAAATTCGCACCCATCTTCTACCTCGCTTCCCCTTTTTTCAGCAATTTTTAACTCGAGCAACTTTTTCTTCTGTATATACCACTGCCAACCTCCTCTCGGGTGACAAAACCCCAGGACCGACCCCCTCGCGGGGTGCTTGCACCCCGCGCACCAAGCAACCTCACTCGCTTTGCGACAACGCCACTAATTTTACAATTCCCGTTGCCCTTCCCTTTTAAGACTCGAGCACCGATTTTCTAGCACTTTCCACTGCCAACCCCCTCTCTGATGACAAAAGGACAAGCGCAAAACCCCCTTGTGGGGTGCTTGCACCCCGCGCACCGAGAAAATACTAGTTTAGCTATATACATACGTACTGATTGTGGCCATAGGAATCAGCACGAGATAAACAAATTGTACTAAGGGTCATTTGATTGGTTTTGATAAGTAATTAAACCAACAATAAGCTCTAGTAGGTTTGTGTTACGGGCACTAGACAACAATATAGGTCGTGGGTCCGACTCCCACTAGCACCTCAGTGGATTGTGTAAAATGTTGGCTTCTTATTAATCCTTTGTATTTATATATAAACTAGCTTTTGCCCGCGGCTTCGCACGCGTAAACACAATATCATACGTTTATTACACTTATTGCGAGGCCAAAGGCCGAGCTCCACGTAGCACCGAAGGTGCGGAGCGTCCTAAGGAAGCCGCCCACCCACTTAATTTAAGTCGAAATAACTTAATGCGAGGCCGAAGGCCGAGCTCCGCGTAGCACCGCAGGTGCGGAGCGTCTCAAGAAAGCCGCCCACCCATTTAATGTAAGTTGAAGTAAGTCAATGCGAGGCCGAAGGCCGAGCTCCGCGAAGCACCGTAGGTGCGGAGCGTCCCAAGAAAGCCGACCACCCACTTAATATAAGTTAAAGCAACTTAATGCGAGGCCGAAGGCCGAGCTCCGCGTAGCACCGTAGGTGCGGAGCGTCCCAAGGAAGCCGCCCACCCACTTAATATAAGTTGAAGTAACTTAATGCGAGGCCGCAGGCCGAGCTCCGCGTAGCACCGAAGGTGCGGAGCGTCGCAAGAAAGCCGCCCACCCACTTAATATAAGTTGAAGTAACTTAATGCGAGGCCGCAGGCCGAGCTCCGCGTAGCACCGAAGGTGCGGAGCGTCGCAAAGAAGCCGCCACCCACTTAATATAAGTTGAAGTAACTTAATGCGAGGCCGAAGGCCGAGCTCCGCGTAGCACCGTAGGTGCGGAGCGTCCCAAAAAGCCACCCACCCACTTAATATAAATCGAAGTAACTTAATGCGAGGCCGAAGGCCGAGCTCCGCGTAGCACCATAGGTGCGGAGCGTCCCAAGAAAGCCGCCCACCCACTTAATATAAGTTTAAGTAACTTAATGCGAGGCCGAAGGCCGAGCTCCTCGTAGCACCGTAGGTGCGGAGCGTCCCAAAAAGCCGCCCACCCACTTAATATAAATCGAAGTAACTTAATGCGAGGCCGAAGGCCGAGCTCCGCGTAGCACCGTAGGAGCGGAGCGTCCGAAGAAAGCCGCCCACCCACTTAATATAAGTTTAAGTAACTTAATGTGAGGCCGCAGGCCGAGCTCCGCGTAGCACCGAAGGTGCGGAGCGTCGCAAAGAAGCCGCCACCCACTTAATATAAGTTGAAGTAACTTAATGCGAGGCCGAAGGCCGAGCTCCGCGTAGCACCGTAGGTGCGGAGCGTCCCAAAAAGCCGCCCACCCACTTAATATAAATCGAAGTGACTTAATGCGAGGCCAAAGGCCGAGCTCCGCGTAGCACCGTAGGTGCGGAGCGTCCCAAGAAAGCCGCCCACACACTTAATATAAGTTTAAGTAACTTAATGCGAGGCCGAAGGCCGAGCTCCGCGTAGCACCGCAGGTGCGGAGCGTCCCAAAAAGCCGCCCACCCACTTAATATAAATCGACGTAACTTAATGCGAGGCCGAAGGCCGAGCTCCGCGTAGCACCGTAGGTGCGGAGCGTCCCAAGAAAGCCGCCCACCCACTTAATATAAGTTGAAGTAACTTAATGCGAGGCCGAAGGCCGAGCTCCGCGTAGCACCGTAGGTGCGGAGCGTCCCAAGGAAGCCGCCCACCCACTTAATATAAGTTGAAGTAACTTAATGCGAGGCCGCAGGCCGAGCTCCGCGTAGCACTGCAGGTGCGGAGCGTCCCAAGTAAGCCGCCCACCCACTTAATATAAGTTGAAGTAACTTAATGCGAGGCCGCAGGCCAAGCTCCGCGTAGCACCGAAGGTGCGGAGCGTCGCAAAGAAGCCGCCCACCCACTTAATATAAGTTGAAGTAACGTCATGCGAGGCCGAAAAAAATGTATGAGCGGCTTTCCTGGGACGCTCTGCACCTTCGGTGCTATGTGAAGCTCGGCCTACGGCCTCGCATTAAGTTACTTCTTATATTAGTGGGTGGGCGCCTTCCCTAGGACGCTCCGCACCTGCGGTGCTACGCTTGTGAACATGATCTTGGTTTAATTAAAATTGAGGCAAGACTTATGTTTAAAAAATTGTTTTGAATATTTATTGTCTATTGTAGATTTAAATAACTTAATGCGAAGCCGCCCACCTACTTAATATAAGTTGAAATAACGTCATGCGAGGCCGAAGAAAATGTATGAGCGGCTTTCCTGGGACGCTCTGCACCTTCGTTGCTATGTGAAGCTCGGCCTACGGCCTCGCATTAAGTTACTACTTATATTAGTGGGTGGGCGCCTTCCCTAGGACGCTCCGCACCTGCGGTGCTACGCTTGTGAACATGGTCTTGGTTTAATTAAAATTAAGGCAAGACTTATGTTTAAAAAATTGTTTTGAATATTTATTGTAGTTTTAAATAACTTAATGCGAAGCCGTCCACCTACTTAATATAAGTTGAATTGTGTGAGTGGCTTCCCTGGGACGCTCTGCACCTTCGGTGCTACGTGGAGCTCGGCCTACGGCCTCGCATTAAGTTACTACTTATATTAGTGGGTGGGCGACTTCCCTCGAACGCTCCGCACCTTCGGTGCTTCGCTTGTGAACATCATCTTGGTTTAATTAAGATAGAGTCAAGACTTAGGTATGTTTAAAAGATCGTTTTTAATATTTATTGTCTATTGTAGATTTAAAAAACTTAATGCGAGGCCGCCCACACACTTAATATAAGCTTAAATGTGTGAGCGGCATCCCTGGGACGCTCTGCACCTTCGGTGCTACGTAGAGCTCGGCCTACGGCCTCGCATTAAGTTACTACTTAAATTAGTGGGTGGGCGACTTTCCTAGAACGCTCCGCACCTTCGGTGCTACGCTTGTGAACATCATCTTGGTTTAGTTTAAATTGAGGCTAGACTTATGTTTATATATCGTTTTGAATATTTATTGTTTATTGTAGATAACTATTCAAAGCACCTTGAAAAATAATTAGCTCATAGTCCTACCTGAACATATATTAATGACATCTATTAAGATGACAATAAATTATTTTCGTCTACAATGGTACTAATACTAATATAATAATATAACCTGTCATAATAATTTCCTAAGTAACGCCATAAGATTCAGGTGCCAACTTAACTCAATCGAGCGTACGTCAATAATGGCGACAGCACCACTGAACGGATACGTGATGGCGTGAGGCCCGTGTTTTGTTATCCGTGGTATAATGAATAAGGAAGCAAAGGAAACGCATGAGATGACACGGTTATTATTTCAGTAGGTTCTGGGTTCAAATCCCGGCTAGGTGAAATCCTTTCTACATCGTAAATTTAATAATTTTGTCTTGTCTCGAATCATGGTTGTTTTTCATACAAAATGCATACTTTGTCGAGCAGCAGCTCTCAATAACTGATACACTGCTGCTTATATTAGGTATGCGATCAATATTCAACAACTTCGATAGTCATTCTGGAAGTCCAGGTTAACCCATCACAGCTACAGCTTGTGGGGAATCGTGGCCACAGGCAAGCAACGACGTGCGTGAATCCTTGGCCTCGGTGTCGAGGAGACCCATCAATAACGCCAACATGTATGGAGCTGGTGTTATTAACTCAGAAAAAATCTTAACAGCGCGATGCAGCCGTTAGTATGGAGATTTTGCCAAAGTAACAACGCCATCTAGCGGAAAAGAACAAAATCTCAACACACCGTTAAAAATAAAGAATGACTGATATTTATTACTTTGAATAGATTTTATATATAAAAAAACTACATAGATGCAAAATTGTGGCTAAATACATCGTATATTTTTCGTTTATTATACATTTCGCTACCTTATTAGTACGTTAGGCCTAATACAAACGATACCAAAATTTGCGCCTAATGTTCTAAATGTTGGTTGGTAAAACATATTTAGAAATGTATTTAATTTACTTAAATTGATTTGAAATACTTTTATTTCAATTACACTCTATAAAATAGCATAAAAAAATCTGTTTTATTCATTCACATTCTTTATTGCGTCTCTGGGCTTTATGGTCAATACTTACAAACTACAGAAGAATATAATTGCATATTCAATAAAAGAGCATTAGTTCCTATTGTCGCAAATTGTGTTTTTAAAGAAATGTATGTTTTTTTTGAGCATGAGACAATTTACAACGAACATTGCACTCATATTTTCGTCTGTGTTGGTCGATAATTGGCGCCATCTTTCCTATCTAACTAACACGGTTTCCGTAACTCAACGCCTCAAACAACCTTAACCTTATTGTTAATACCGGGTGGGCCGCGCGGAGGTATTATTGTCGAATTCATACTTTTTAGTTTTTGTACACGTAAGAGCCACGCGGGGGTCGCGTCGTTCTAAATTCAAAATCACAAACGCTGTCATTATAAGGTTACACATTGTAAGGAAAATATTTCATGGAATTTATGTTTTCAGAGGTAAATATTAATCATAATAAAAAGTATCCTATAACCATCTTTGGATGTTCAGCTATTCCTGTACCAAAATTGGTAACTTTTTATCCAGCCGTTTCGGCGTGATGCGAGGACAACGGTTTTTTTGAAAACAGATGGCGCCAGGTTGGCACGGCGAAGCGTGTCCATACAAAACAACTATCCGGCTGCATCACGCTATCGAGATTTTTCCTGAAATCATGACCTCCCTCCATAGAAAATTTATTTTCAATACAAATTTAGGATTTTATAATAGTATAGATAAGAAATCTGGTATCACCACATAAAATAGGATCAACATTGATTCTGTTAAATAGCTGTTTTTTTTTCCAGCTCTTCCCGCTGATGTGGCCGACCCAGTGATAATGAAACTGGGTGGTGAGGAGCGTTACACGCCCATGAGAGGAGGAGACGGTGTGGTCCACATGGTGGATACTTGGCTGAAGGCCAGCGAACTTCGCCAAGCGGCTCGCTACAGCCCGGACTCAGAAAACGTCTACCATCTCTTCAGCAGGTGCGTTTGTAGCAAACCTGAATGCTCTCTGTACAATTCGGTTTCTTTTTTTAGGGTTCCGTACCCAAAGGGTAAAAACGGGACCCTATTACTGAGACTTCGCTGTCCGTCCGTCCGTCCGTCCGTCCGTCCGTCCGTCCGTCCGTCTGTCCGTCCGTCCGTCCGTCCGTCCGTCCGTCCGTCCGTCTGTCACCAGGCTATATCTCAACAACGGTGATAGCTAGACAGTTGAAATTTTCACAGATGATGTATTTCTATTGCCGCTATAACAACAAATACTAAAAATAAAATAAAATAAATATTTAAGGGGGGCTCCCATACAACAAAGTTATAGATTATAATTTATATATATATGTATAGGTACGGAACCCTTCATGCGCGAGTCGGGCTCGCACTTGCCCAATTTTTTATAACTGCTCAACATAGTAGCTCCACTTCGCCTGATGGTAAGCAAAAAGGGGAGCCCAAGTCGCAATGGCTACTGACAAGAAACCAAGCATTTCTGATTTGCAATGACTTCTAGTATCTGTTTCGCCTTATAGTTGGCTGATAGAGAATACCAATAGGCATATTAGGCTTTCCCTTCATTGAAAAACTAGATTAGGTTTACCGTTGCTGTATAGACAGATCATGTAACTTCAATAAAAACATTTTTTTTAGATTATTATAAAACCATCCTAACCTAACTAGGTTGTTCTAACTGATGATAAAACTCAGGAAAAGTGTGCCGCGGGTACGTTTCTTAGGGAAAAGTTGTCCAATTCTAAACAACTCTAGGAAATAAAACATGTGGCGTCTTCAGCAATTATGCACTAGGTAATGTAGTATTTATGCCCTAAGCAAAAACACCAAGAAAAAACACGTATCTCGAACAGTTCTTGGAAAGATTGAACTCTGAACGATGCAAAAATGCGCTTAAATTCAGCAATTAGATCTACAATTAGGAGCTAGTCTCTAAAATCGGTGCCAACGCTTCTTTAAAACAGTGTTTTATTATTAGTTTATTTATTGTTTTCATAGGTATATTTACAGATGGTACATTATACATCGTTTCCGCTATGAAATCCTCTAGGGCACTGCAACATTTGATAGGATGTCAGTTTGCTAATACTAAATAAATAAATATTAAGGGACAATCTTACACAAATCGACCTAGTCTAATCCCAAACTAAGCAAAGCTTGTACTATAGGTACTAGACGACAATATACGTAATATATAAATACACACATAACATCCATGACCCAGGAACCAATATTCGAGTTCATCACACAAATATTGGCCCTGGCCGGGATTCGAACCCAGGACCGCCTACAAATATTATAGGTACTTGTAAAAATTATTCCAGGGATAATCCTACGGTGAGCCAGCCCCTTCTGCTTGGAGCTGCCGGTCTACTGAGTGGCAGCAACTACTCCCCCGACAAGAGAACCGTCATAATTGTGCACGGCTATAACGACAACGTCTTGGGCACAGCGAACTCCGTACTCATCCCAGGTATGAGTTTCCGAAGCCCCATTGAAATTTGTCACATTATCATTATACAGATGCAAAAAATATATTGATTTGTGTTACTATTGTAAAATCCGAGACGTCGTGCCGAGACGTGGACACTCACGGTTGGGCTGGTCCACAAATTTAAAGTCGCTCAGAGAGCTATGGAAAGGGCAATGCTCGGAGTTTCTTTGAAGGATCGAATTCGGAACGAAGTGATCCGCCAGAGAACCAAAGTTACCGACATAGCTCACCGTATTAGCAATGTGAAGTGGCAGTGGGCTGGCCATATTAGCCGAAGAACCAATAGCCGGTGGGGTAAACGTGTTCTTGAGTGGAGACCGCGGATCGGCAAGCGTAGTGTGGGACGCCCTCAGACTAGGTGAAGCGATGATCTGTGCAGAGTGGCTGGCAAAAGCTGGATGAGAGTAGCCGAGGATCGCTTACAATGGCGTGCAGTTGGAGAGGCCTATGTCCAGCAGTGGACAAGAATAGGCTGATGATGATGATGATGATGATTGTAAAATCCAGTTATCTTACCTGAGTGTTTTCAATGAAAATCATAACACAACTAAGATTTAGATAAAAGGAGAATTGATAGTGATTCTTAAAATAGAAATTCAACCTTTGGCAAATCTAATATCTTTCAATTTTGGCGTATTGATAAATGAAAGTTATTTTCAAAATTTTACAAAAACTGTGCTTATGCATTCGATACAATTGAAAAAAATCCTAAAATTTCGTTTTTCTACTGACAAAAAGACAATATGTACGTAATTTTATATGGTAATGGTGGATTTGTACATAAAACTATCTAAATTTGATTAGGTGATAGCAATTTCAAAATAATCAGATGTGTGAAAATATGAAAAATGAAAAAAAAAAATATAAACCTACCGCAGTTGATGCAATGCATGTTGCTTATATATTTTTACATAAGTAACATTACACAGGTGAACCTACGGAGTTATTAGACAGATTTAAACTGAAAACGGCTGACTACCATCTCGCCAGGCGGTAGGAGAAAAAGTAAAAAAAGCATAATAGTAAATCTTCTAATTTTTTTTAATTTAGCTTCCATTTAACATTAATAATGCACTCAAACAAAAATCAGACTACAATTTGCAAAGGTTAAAACGCTATTTTTACTGGACTATAACGCCATCCATCGGGTTATCTAATTACGGCCTCATGCCAAAACACCTGAAGACTTTTGAATATTTTTGACACGGGTTAAAGGACGCTTATAGGACTTTGACCTGACTACAGAAAATAAGAGTGGAGTATGTTTTTAAACAAAGTATTACAGAATAATATCTATACTATACTAAAATTCTAGGGTTATATCGAATACAATTTTTCTATGTAGAGGAGTCATGATTTCAGAAAAAAATTAAAAGCGTGATGCAGGATCGTCATTTGCTTTGCGTGGGCGCGCGGCGTCATGCCAGCCTGGCGCCATTAGTTTTCAAAATTTCCTATTTGTCCTCGCATCACGCCGAAACGGCTGGATACATTTTAACCAATTTCTGTACAGGGATAGCTGGATATCCAAAGATGATTATGGGAAACTTCTTATATATCCGTCTACGTTAAGTTAAGGAACGAAGTTAAGAGACCTTATTCTTTTTAAAATGCTGATTGTTTAGACATTTTTCTCTATGATCAAACATGTTTCTTATCATATTATTGATGTTACTACCTAGAACAGGGCTTTTGGGATTTATTGGTATATATTTGAAACCTACAGTCTGACTTTTTCATTGATAATTTTTGTTTCAAAAACTACTCGAAATTGACAAAATTCACGCGGAAAGTTAGATTTATCAACTTATTTTCGACTGCACGCAATGAAAGCATGAAATAACTATGTTACTACCTAGAACTCGGGGAAAAGTATTATTTACTTCAAAAATTTGGTTAAAATTACCAATATAGGTATTTGTCATAATATGAAAAAAAACATTTTTAAAAGGATTAAGGCCTCTTCAGGGCACCTCCTTGTACAGTAATAAAATACTCTTCTCATTGTTACCTCTGGCACCAATGAAAATTCGAACCCATCAGCCTCGAAAGCCGTTGTAGAACCGACAGGGCTAACCCTCGTTGTCTGTTCCAGCTTTCTTGGAGGCTGAAGATGTAAACGTGATCTCTGTGGACTGGAGCGCCGGCGCCGGCACCATCAGCTACCTGGTCGCTGTTGTAAACACTGTCACTTCAGGTGAGACTGCAAAATGTGACTCACTATTTGTAGCTCAGTTTGTAGACTGTCTACTGAGCCGGCGGTCCCGGGTTCGAATCCCGGCCGGGGCAAATATTTGTGTGATGAACTCGGGTCATGGTTGTTATATGTATTTAAGTATATATGCATGGCGCCGCAAACATATGAGGTTCAAAGTTAACGCAACCGAGTTCTCCAAATATGATGTTTGAAAAGGACTATATTTTTTATTATTTTATTACAAATGTATAGTTTTCAGATTTTTATAAGTATATGTAGTATGTGACGATATTACTTGCCAAATTTCATAGTTCTAGGTCACCGGGAAGTACCCTATAATTTTGAATTCCTTGAGAGTGTCGAAATGTACGTTTTTTGCGACATAAACGGCCGTATCTTTTTTTCACGTTAACGTAGAAGTTTGATTTTTCACAGCTTCAAGGCAGCTTCTGCTTGAAATTAACACAATATACTCAAGTCTACGGTAGACTTGAGTATATTGTGTTAATTTCAACTTGACACCTCCACGCGTTCTCGAGATAAAGGGTCTTGACAGACACAGACGGACGGATGGACCACAAAGTGATCTATCTTCTATCCGTTCCGTTTTTTCCGATTGAGGTACGGAACCCTAAAAATAGGGTGATAATTTTTTTGATATATACAATTGGTTTTCAGGCCAAAGCGCGGCCCGTTTCATCGACTGGTTGATGGCCTCCACCGGCTCCGTTCCTGAGCAGTTCCACATCGTCGGGCACTCTCTGGGAGGTCACCAGGCTGGAATCATTGGCCGAAACGTTAATGGCGACATCGCTTACATAACTGGTAAGCTATCATAGTATCGACAACATCAGCATTATCATTAATTAATAATATTAAGAGGCCTTACCTATTCCTTTTTTTTTCATATAATCAGGGGTCGGACTTTCATTCGCACGGTAGGACTAATGGAGAACTATGGAGCCGTTATTAACATTAAAATACAATTCATACTCATACTCATTCATCTATTTCATTCCAAACTGCCTTTGTGGTTATTATGGTTAACATTCCCAAGCATTAAATGACTAAAAATATGAATATTTATTTTTTACAATATTTCAAAACTTTATTTAACTCAATTTATTGTCAATATCATGAACTTTCTAGTTATAAATGGATATTCGATCAATATAGAATCCAATTTACTCCAGAAAACATGGATAAAGTTGCAAATGGGTGCCTGTCGTATCGCATAACGTTTTTTGTCCTAAAAATGTTTGGCCGAGAATGTTTGGCATACTGTTGAATGGCATACTACTCGTTTGTCCTAATAATTTTTGCGCATACTCATTTAAAGTCCTAAAGCAAGTTTGTCCTAATATTGATAACTCTAAAATCTAATTACCTAAAGCATAATATTCCTAACATGAAATGCCCTAAGAATTATTTTGCCTATTATTAAATTGGCTAAAATTACAGCACCTAAACGAAACTATGGTAGGCGTGAAGTCAGAATCGTTACGTATTCTACCTTCAGGCAGGTCAGATTTTGGTTAGGTTAGGTACGACGACGAGCGAAGCGAGGAGGAGTGTTAGGTAGAACTGTGAGCCTAACGAGCGAGCGAAATTATATTAAAATTTAGCAGTTAGTAGGTTAGGTTAAAGACCGAAAACTGTAGGTTGACAAGTTGACAAGTTGTGCGGCAGAATGGCTAGTGCCTGTTTCGCTCTAAGCCGTGTCACCAGAACAGTGACTCCCGAGGTCGCGCGTACGTGTTACTTTGCCACTGTCCACTCTCTGATAGAATACGGGACTGAACTCTGGGGTCGCTGTGCCGAGTGGGAAAGGGTTTTTCGCCTTCAAAAAACGTGCTATTAGAACGCTCGCACGTGTACCACTAGACACGCCGGCTAAACAGCTGTTTGTAAAGTTAGGTATCCTTACGTTACCTGCTATTGTAATCATGCAAACAGCTATTCATGTGCGAGAAAACATATCGAAGTTTAAAACGAACGGTATGGTACATGAGCGCAATACGCGAAATGCAAACAAACTCGTTCCTATCAGCCGCAGGCTCGCCAAGTCTTCGGAACTGACTCATGTGATGGGCCCCTCGGTCTATAACCAGCTACCAAATGACATAACAGAGGCCCCAAGCATAAGCATCTTTAAGCATCGCCTAAAAAGTTGGCTTATTAAGCGCCCGTTCTATAATTATGACGAGTTCATAATGAACAAGGAATCATTTTAAAAAAAATAATTCGATATTTTATTGATATTAAATTGTACTAATTATTTTTGTATAAGCCTTGTACTACAAATTGTGTGTGACTACTAATTGATCAATGTTTTTATTGAATTTCAATAGTTTTTTATTTATTATTTTTATAACTGGTTGAATATGCTTACGATATAAGGATTATTTATACCATTGAATGTTAATCTGTATACCATGTAAACTGACATGTAAATTGGCTTTACAAATAAATTGATTATGATTATTATGATTTTGTAGGTTAGGTTAGGTTTGTTTTATGACCATGGATAGCGGAGCGAGTGGAGCGTCAGAATGCTAGCTTGCATGGAGGTATATTAAAATTTAGCAGTTAGTAGGTTAGGTTAAAGACCGAAAACTGTAGGTAGGTTAGGTTTGTTTTATGACCATGGATAGGATAAAAATCTTGAGAGATTTAGGTATAGAAAGAAAGAACGAAATGCATTTATTCATGACGTGGCCATAGAACATAATTACAAAAAAAAATAGTGACAAATGAAATAAAACAATAAGAAAATTCTTCTAGATATAATGAAATGTAGTTAAAAGATTTTAGCACTTTAAATATTAGGAGCATTACAATTATGCACATCAATCTTTCGATAGTTGAATCTTAGCCACATCAAACGATCGGACAAATAATATTTAGGACAAACGATAATAGGAGCAACAATTTCGGACAATCAAAAATATGCGGAACAAAGTGTATGCCATACGTTATTAGGACAGAGGATGTTATGCGACACGACGATAGGACTAATAATTGTATGCCATCCGATATAGACCCGTTGCAAATATTTACGTATTTTATGGTGGCGAAAAAAACAACGCCTACACAAATCAGGTATTTGTATATTCTTCTGACTTTGTCCTTGACTATAAAATTAAAATTGCGAATGAAATAAACTTATGAGTATGAGTATGAGTATGAATAGTATTTTAATGTTAATATCGGCTCCATAGCTCTCCATTAGTCCTACCGTGCGAAAGAAAATCCGACGCCTTATGGACAATTATACCTACCTACCTATTCATAATTTCAAACAACTTTTTGAAGTGGTTAATATTTACTTTTCCCTGAGTTCTAGATTGTAACATAGCTATTTCATGATATCATTACGTGCAGTCGAAAATAAGTAGAAAAAAACAATATGCTACGCGAATTTTGTAAAATTCTAGTAGTTTTTGAAAAAAAAAATTACAATGAATAATTCAAAGAGCAGGTTTCAAATATATACCATAAATCGCAATAGCCATGTTCTAGATAGAGACATCAATAATAATGTCAAGAAACATGTTTGATCATACAGAAAATATGGAGCCTTAGGGACAATCTTACACAAATCGAGCTAGCCCCAAACTAAGCAAAGCTTGTACTATGGGTACTAGACGACGATATACATAATATATAAATACATGTATAGATACATCCATGACCATCCATGATACGTGCAATTTGTTTAATGTGGAAATACCACATTTTTTTTTATAAATATTGACACAAAGGTAAATTACATAAATATTTTTAAAAATTGTAGAAAGATTCAATAAAAATATTAAGAACAGCGCCATCTCTCTCGCAGTCTTCACACTTGCTGTGAAGCAATGGGGACAGGGGATCGTGCGTGTAAAGCGCACATCCTAGGGTATGGCTAATGCGCATAAGCATTTCAAACGCATATGACACAGAGGGCGCTCCAGTAGCGTAGAATTATGGAATGAAAGATTTGGTGTGATTGACGTAACGATCTAATAGCTCAGTTGGAAGAGCAATGCGCCGGAAACGTAGAGGTCACAGGTTCAAGTCCTGTTTGTAGTAGATCACATTGAATTTTTCAATCATTTAATTTATGATATTCATGTATTTAGCTTTGGACCCCGCACTTCCCGGTTGGGTCGTCAACTCAAACAAGTTCCGCGCAAACGATGGAGCCTACACAGAAGTGATCCACACAAATGCTGGCATCATCGGCTCTCTTGCTGACCTGGGTCAAGTGGACTTCTACCCTAATGGAGGCATCGGTATGCCTGGCTGCGGTTTTGACAGACTATGCGACCATGACAGGTAGGTAAAATAACAATAATGATTATGACACTGATGGCGATGAATACAATATTTATATGTTTACAAATGAAACGAAAATTGAAAAATTTTATGATTCGGACAGGATTCGAACCTGCGTTTCCAACGGCTTTCCGGGCCAACACGGGCGTCCTCCCAATTGGACTACCGAATCAGATGTCAGAACCATTAAATTTTTCAACCAGTTGCTTCGACATGCCTTAGGTTGGCATCGTAGCGCCATCTACCGTAAAGATTTAGACTTTATCGTCGGCACCATCGTCTCAAATTTGTTGAGAATCGATAGGAACGATGTGCTACACCCGAATTACTTATTTATTTTTATTAAAGCAGTAACGTCTGCTAATTGCTAGTTTACGTTAGCAGACGTTAACTGCTTTAATAAAAATAAGTAATAGGTATTTATCTATATATATAGAATATATAGAATAGAATAGAATATAATACTTATTAGTGCACACAAGACAAATACTGATAACACTTATCATTATAATAAATAAATAAATAAATAAATAAATAAATATTAAGGGACAATCATACACAAATCGACCTAGTCCCAAACTAAGCAAAGCTTGTACTATGGGTACTAGACGACGATATACATAATATATAAATACATATATAGATAACATCCATGACCCAAGAACAAATATTTGCACAAATATTTGCCCCGGCCGGGATTCGAACCCGGGACCGCTGACTCAGTAGGCAGGTGTCTACAAACCGAGCCAAACGCGTCGTAAAATAAATAGAGGTAAAAATAGCGGCCCGCCTGATGTTAAACAGTTACCGCCGCCTATGGACGCTTGTGACGCCAGGAGCATCACACACGCGTTGCCGACCCTTTAAGAACCTATTTACTCCCCTCTTGAAGAACCGCATTGTAGCCCCCGGGGAAAACATCGGCAGGGAGCTCATTCCACATGCGGAGCGTTCGCGATAGGAAATTCCTCTGGAATCGAACAGTGTTTGACCATTTAGGCTCCAGTGTGTGAGGATGAACTCCCTGAGCAGTGCGACATTTCCCTGATTATCTCCAGATAACTAATCCAGTTCTGAGTAAATTAATATGATTTGGGTTAAGACGATCACCGGGTACAACTGCCACTAACTAACTTTTTGAAGTGAAACTTCTAATGCGACTTCCAACAAGGTTGCGTTAAACGTTTAACGGTTGCGTTAAACGTTTAACGCTTTTTTTATTTCTAGTTTTTTCTAATTTTTAGACCTTCGGTTAATTGTTTTTAACATGTGCAAATCGTAAAATGTAACTGGTAGACCTGACCCGAAGTGTCCTTGCCTACAAGGACTACTTGGAGAACAAAGTTCAAAGTCAAAGTCAAATAATTTATTTGTACTTAAACATAGGTTTGTGGATTGAACTTATATGTAGGTGTATGTATCACAATAAGTCGCGATGGAGCATGCATTTTCACATATATAAAATTAATCATGTAACTCAAAACGAAAATTAAATTGAACATTAAAATTTTGATACTGAAATTAAAATTTAAAATAGTCATAATCCTATTAAAATTTAAAACTGAAATAATGACATTAAAATTGAAATTTTAAAAATATAACTTCAAATTGTGTTTGTGTCCACTAAATGTTCGGATACTGAGTAGATCAGATCCTTTTTGTACTAATAAATAATGTACTAAGATATGAATTTTATTTCACATATATACACATATAGCACAACAAAATAAACAATAACCCAATAAAAATAAATCTATCTAAATCTAAACTAACAATAAGTCTAAAAATGGCCCCCGTGGCATTGCACCGAAGGCGCTGGTAGCATTACCTCGCTGTATTGCTATGCTAAGACGCTGAGCGAGGAAACTGCCAGCCCGTTGGTGACCAGTGGTATCGACGAGCCGCTTAGCAAGCTCTTTAAAAATAATTCTAGCGCTTGGACCCCATGGTCCCAGGGTCTCGACACCAAATGTGGAGGAGTGGTATTGAGAGCCGAGACCCTGGTATTTGAGTTTTTGTACTTTGTCCAGATGCTTCTACTACTTCGCGGAGTCTCTCCGAACGGGAGGCTTCACCGGCACCAGATGCGCCAACTACCTCGACGCCCTGGCTGGCAACTGCCTCCTGTCGGGATCCCTTCAAATGGGAGGACTTCAGCCTAAGACTGGGTGAGACACTTTTTTTTGTTTTTTTTTTTTTGGTTTTTTTTTCTATGTGTGTGCGATAGACGAACGTTTGCCCTCGAACGTACCTGTTAAAACGATGAGGCCTAATATGAAGCATGCTTGTTTACTACACTGTGACACAATGTGACAAAACCACTAGCATACCATGGTATAAGAAAATAAGGTGTGGCACTCGGGCGGTAAGGTGGCTTTATGGTAACAAAATAATTATAAGGAAAAAAAAATAGGCCGCCAGTCTTCCAAAAAAAAAAATGCATTTATACATTAGAGTTCTTTAACAAAATTTTATTGTGTCGTAATAATTAATTTCAAACACTCACGATTTTATGAGATTCATTCAGGTAACAAGGGAATCGGGGAGTATTACGATACACCATTGGCAACACAGAAACGGATTGACAGAACCGTCTAGCCAATCGCGTGAGTCTTGCCTGTCATTCCGGACTGTCATACTTTTGTGCCGTAGTGAAATCTCGCAAACCGAGTACCTATTGCGGACAAAGTATGGCTTCCAGAGCCAATAATCGACCACATTGGGATGACAAAGATGAAGATATTTTTTTTTTACCTCATCCAGAACGCCTTTATTCAAGGACCTATTTTTCAAATGTACTTTTATTTAAAATCTTGAACCTCAATGGTGTCGTGGAGATGGAAACTACAAAGTATCGGCGAAGCCCTCAAGTGTTGAAAATAGGTGTCACTACACCTCATGACCAACGTTACCGTTAACGTATCAAATTATATTATTACATGAAATACTTTTATTAAATTATAACAAAATATATAAATGGTCAATTAAATTCAAATTAAAACTAAAGAACTTAAATCTAAAATAAAGTAAATTAAAATAAGCTAAAATAAATCTACAAAACTGTGCCCCCGCGGCATAGTCCCGAAGACGCTGGCAGCATTTCCTCGCTGAATCGCAATGCTGATGCGTTGTGCGAGGAAGCTGCCAGCTCTTCGGTCACCAGTGGACTCAATGAGCCTTTTACTTATCTCATTTAGTAGTTTGTGGGCACTGGGACCCCACGGACCTAAGGTCTCGACCCCAAAAGGAACAAAATTATATTCGGGACCGAGACCCCTATATTTATTAATTTTTAATTTTTCGGCCGCCTCTGCTGCCGCCCCCGCCCTGCCCGATGTTCCGTGGAGGTGGGACGGGGCCAGTGTGTCTACGCAGGTGGCGTCCCACACCAGTACCCGGCCCAATTTCCACGGAATCAAGGACATTCCATCGGGTCTCTTGCCATCGTCACGTGCGATGCCCGGTGGTTCCAATATGGCCGGCACGTTGACGGTGGCAAGCGAACGGCGGACTGTGTCATTGAGGGCGGCGTGTCTGGAGAAGCGGCCGGCGCTTTTCTGACAAGAAAGTCCGTGGTGTCCCAGTGAATCGACTTCACTGCCGCAGGGGCACTTGTGTGGGGCACAAATCTGAACTCCAAGACGCAGGCAGGTGGCTATTCGGAAAGTGTCGGGTTCTAAAAAAGTTCCCGTATTGGAGGATGGATATGCCTGGAGCCAATGGCCTGATTCTAAGGCGCCTGCCGCTAAAAGTCTGGCTCGTTCTGGACCGCTGCTGTGGTTTAAAAGGGAATCATAAGTTAATTTAGACATGACATCATCCCAGGCCCTTTGTGATTTTAAATTTTGGGGGATATCCTTACCCGGGCAAGCAATTGACCATGCTCTCTTGGCCTCCGTTAAGCCCACAGTCTCATAGTTTAAAGGACCGGCCTTTAGAATTTTACCTATGAGGTCTACAGAGCTGTGGACGGAAGACAAGAAAGCTGGTGCGGATATGGATGAAATTTTGCGCGTCCCGATACCACCAAAGCGAATGGGAAGGGACGCTTGAGTCCAGGACTTTTCGCTGAGCTGAATGTTCAGAATGGATTCAAGGTTTGCTTTGATTAAAACGTCCATTTGTAATAATTCATTTTGGAATTTAGAGAAAGGGCAGCAGCGAAGCACGTAGGTGAATTTTGGGACGAAAAGACAGAATTTTAAAATAGAAATTGCGTAATGAGGGCTAATTTCAAGGAGACGACTTTCGTAGTTTTTGAATTTAGAAATGGACTTAAGAATATGGTTCGAGAAAGACTCTTCAAAAATAGGGGACCCTAGGAGGCAATGTGAGTTTCTGTCAACAATTTTAATATTGGGTGTAAGGGCATCAATTTTTTGTTTTATGTCTTGAACATTTAGTGCAAGGTTTTGGATAAAAAGTTCGCACTTGCTGAAATTGAGCTCTAAGCCCATGGACAGAAATTTAGCTTTGATTGTTTCGAGATCAATCAGCACGGTGTCTAAGTCACCACCTAGGGTTCCATCGTCAAGATACCAAACATTGAATTTGGATTTTAAATTTTGAATAACGGGATTAATTGCTAAGCTGAAAATTGCTGGCCCGAGGGGATCGCCCTGCTGACAGCCTACTTCAGAGGATATAACGTTTTTGCGGTACATTAAATTTGAGGGCTCTGCATAACAGTGCAGGAGGTAATTGTAGAGTTCTGGAACATTGTTTTTAATTTCAGTCAGCAAGACGTCTCTGTTTACCGAATTGAAGGCGTTTTTCACATCAATTTTGACCAAAATACCGCAAGGTTCGTTGGAAAGGAATGTACGCAAGGCATGGACGGCTGCCTCAGAACCTCCTTTGGTCCCAAAACCGAGTTGAATTGGTTCGAAAAGAGTCTGTAATTTTGAAGCTATGTATCTTACTGCAATTTTGGAGGCGAGACGTCTGAGAGTGGAACCAACGGCGATTGGCCTCACCCCTCCGTCCTTTTTGGTGAGAGCGATGAGGTTTGCGCCGTATAAAATTGGAACTATTGTTGGGTTGACGTTACCCAAATACATATTATTGATTAATTTAGTAAGTGACTCAACTAGGCGCTCGCCCGCATCACCCACGGAGTGAGACGTCAAATCTTTCAAATGTTGGGGTGAAAGGCCATCCAGGCCTGCGGAGGAACCGATTTTGAAAGATGAAATTCCTTCGATGACGTCTCTATTTTTGATTTGGAGGCAGGCCTGGTTTGCCGCTGGTGGGTCGAAAAAATATGGTAATGGAGGACCAGGGGGATGTTTAGACTGTAGGGCCGAAAGGGTGTCAGGGGTATCGGGAGCTAGCACGTCATTAGAAAAAAGGAGACTAGCGGCGCCTTTCAGATCACCATCACTCACTTTAGATTCTACGGTTTTGCGACGATTGAGGGTCGTTCTCTCGTTTCGTCCCAATTTGGCTTTTTTTCGATTTTGTTTTTTTTTAGGAGCTATTTTGTTGATATTGATATCAATTATGTGGATACTCGTTTTATATATCATTCAATGATAGGCACGTCTATATTAATGTTATTTAGAAAAAAAAGGGGTGGAATGTAATGAAGGCGTAGATGGAAATGAAATTCGACTGGAAGGAAATGAAACGAAAATGTATGGGAATGAAACGTGTACAAAATGTATTGAATCCAGACTGGAATTAATTTGATTCATGACAATTTATGGAGGCCTAGGAATAAAATAAAGTATATACTCCTAAGTATTTACTTTTTCAGACTCAACATTCAAAAACTTATCTGTTACATTATGATACGAAATCTTAAAATTTCTCAATTACAATTTTTTTAATTTAAATTGTGAATGTTACATTTAAATAAGAAAAACCTTCTTAGACTTAATGAACAAAAGTCCAAAATATTGTATTGCAAAAATTATTCTATTCAAGTGCACTACAATACACTGCACTCTTGTCTTTTAAATTGTTTAATGAAAAGTAACAAACGAGCCTAATATATAAATCACAAATCCACTACAAAAATCCACACCTGGACATAGAGGACTCTCCCATGGAGGACAGCTCAGTGGCGTGAGCTCGGTTTTCAGCTCTCCTCCTCCAGTTACTACCCGCTGTCCTACGAATGTCGTCGCTCCACTTTGTTACAGGGCGTCCTACACTACGTTTACCGATTCGTGGCCTCCACTCTAGAACTCGTCGCTCCAGTGGACATCGGTTCAACGACAGAGATATGACCAGCCTACTGCCACTTCAGCTTGCTTATTCGTTGTGCTATGCCGGTAACTTTGGTTGTCTGTCGAAATAATTAGTTTCGGATTTGATCCCTAAGACACACCGAGCAGCATAGCTCTTTCTATGGCTCGCTGAGTGGCTTTGAACTGGTGGACTAGTCGTATGGTGCGTGGCCACGTGTCAGCTCCGTAGTTCATGACAGGTAGGATGCACTGATTAAAAACTTTCATGGCTTTGAGGTATGGGCGACGTGAAGACTCGACGCAATTTTACGAATGCTGCACAGTCCAGTTATATTCGCCTCTTAGCCTTCTTGTCGATGTTGACTCTGCCTAGTTGGAGCATTTGCCCAAGGTACACGTATTTGGAAACAACTGCAAGGGAGAATCCATTTACGGCGACCAGTCCCGGATCAATATGTTCATTGAACATTACTTCGTTTTTATCTAAATTCATCCGGAGACAGACGAACTTTCCAGGCTATCTAGCATGAGTTTCAGGTCCTGCAGAGTCTCAGCCATGATGACGATGTCGTCTGCGAATCATAGGAGAAAGACTTGTTGACCATTTATATTAATGCCACTATTTTTCCAGCCCAGCGTCTTGAACATATCCTCCAATGCGTTAGTGAACAGTTACGATGATATAATGTCACCTTGTCGCACTCCTCGACGCAGGTCCATATATGTTCTTCCTGCTGGTTCTGTACTTGCAAAATCATCGTGGCAGCTGAATATAAGCATCTCCTCCAGTCGGCTTGACATCGCTGCAAGGACTCCAGAACAGACCAAGTTTCGAATGATCGAAACTTGGTTATTTTCACAGCGTTATTTTAAAACTATAAATGAATGTTTTCTTTCTTTAGATTTAGATAGACTTATTTTTATTGGGTTATAGTTAATTTGTTGTGTTACTAATTTACATACTTAATCACATCGAGACAATAAATATCCATAAGTACTTTATTTCAGACTTGTTGACTTTGTCTCCAAAATTTTGATCATCACTTTGACAACTAATTATCACTCATTCAATCTAATTGAACCAGAACACAATATGTTCGCAGGGTATAAAGCTGCCTCGACACGCAAAACAGCTAATAGATCTGAATGCAACTGAGTGCGGCAAGTATTTTGTCAAAATTGCCTGATGTACTTTTGTTGTACCTTTAAATCTGGGGACCTGAGCCAAAAACCTTTTTTTTAAACCTCCTCGGGTATTATCATCAATTCCACTGTCTGAACATTTTGTTTAACTACTTCTGCAAAATCTTGAAAAGGCCCAACGTCTCCTCCATATTTTATATAGTGACCACTATCAGCCGTCCTCTTTACGACTGCACCAACAAGGAATAGATTTCATCTTTCAATTTTGTCAACATGTTATGATTGAGGTATTGGCTCATGGTACAGAATTTGGTTCTTACACATTTATGATCACATTTATGATCATCGACGTAATATAGAACGCCAGTATCTACGTTACATGTAACAACGAAATATATTTAATAATTCCCATCCAAATCCATTCATTTCCTTCCTCAAAAAAAAAATGGAAGGAACGGATGGAAATGAATTGGAAAGAAATGAACTATCAGCACTTAAATCCAAATTATTTCACTTTCTTTCGTTCTTCAAGGTCACCAAGGAAACTAAATGATGGTCCACTCAAATGTTAATAAATAACGTGCTAGAGAAATAATTTGCATTAGAGAATTTCTAAATATACCAAGGATAGTAATTAAAGCTTACCCGTGACAAAATCAAAAACCAACGGAGAGAATTCAAATATTTCTCAAACCACGTGCGTGCGGTCTCCCTCGTTGAGATGCTTTGGTAGTCTGAGGTAGGGAGAACGAACGGCGATTACGGTCGTCGTGGATAAGGATGCGTATATAAACTTAAAATACATTTCAATTTTCGCGGAGGGAAATGAAGTTATTCGTTTGACAAAGTGAAAAAGTGCGTTCTCTGCATGGTATATCTACCCTAGTTAAGTTTTCAATTCACTCACATAATATTTAATACGTATTTTACGCATAAACTACAAAAACACGATGGGTTTCTATGAAAAAAATGAGGTATTTTGGTTATAAAGTTAATGGAACGCATTTTGACACAGGAGTGGAATGAAATTTTGGTAGGTTTTTCAAGAATATTTTTTAGATTTTTAGGTTTAGCCTAATTATTAAAAATATTCCTTATGCGTAACTTGTTAACGAAACTTTATGAAGTAGCCATGTTCCGAAATTATTATTTCTTACACTCGATTCGGGCCCAAACACCAAATTGGGACGAAACGAGAGAACGACCCTTGAACGATGTAGAGAATTTTTTTGAAACTATGGGCGGTGTGGAATGTCTAACGCAGTTATTTTTAATTTTCTGAGTGAATGATATAGAAGAACCATCATCGTGAGCATGGAGGACATGAAAGGCGAAAAGCAAAAGGTTATGCCAGTCGTCAATGCCGTTAACCTCGGTGCAATTATTTATTAAGTTTGAAAGATGAGTCGCGACGGTGATTCTAGCGCCGCGAGGAATCCGTTTTACTAACGGAACATGGTTTTTAAGATTACTGAGTTGAAGGTGGAATGGGGTGGATGGTTGAGTGGTGGCGGATGGAGGAGTAAGATGGAGATTGAGTACTGGTACAGCATTCTGGCTGAGACAGCGTCTGTGAGTTTTCGATACATGAATGTTTAGACCTTTGATCGATTTAAAAGATTTGTTGCAAATTTGGCAAATATGGCTAGACGACGTGCTACCAACCGGTTGAGTTGCAGATTGCATCCACACACATTAAAAGAAAAAACAAAGAACAATAAGCTTATTACTACAAAAACAACGTAAAAATGATATAAAAATACACTGCCACGGAGCGAAGAACACTGAACGCACTGAAGATATGCACTGGTGGAATGCACTGGAGATATGCACAAGTTTTTAGGAAAAAGCAGCTTCGTCGGCTCATTAACTACGATAATTATTCAGCGGAATGATCGCATGTTGATCGCATTTTGTTGTGTAAATATAGCTTGACAACATTTTCTTGACATAATATGTCGCAGCGGACGGAGCGCTATGCTCAGCAAGCAGGCCCGCGCTGCCGACTCCGTGTAAAAAGGAACGATATCAATGATAAATACACTTCGTACAAATGTATTATAACGCAGAAAAATTGCTATTTCAATTATATTCACAAAAAATATCGGGAGAAAAATTATTTTTGTGTTGCCTCGTTGCTAGGTTAAATTTTAAATTTTCAAAATGCTGATACATGAATAAATAAAGAGTTTTTCTTTTGCAGAGAAACTGGTATCTTCCACTTGGACACGAACTCTGAGCCACCCTTCTCTCGCGGTTGAAAGCTAATTCAGTGGAACCAGAAAACCTAGAAAATATCAAGATATCGGGAATGTGAATAAAATAATACCTGTAATATTATGAGTTTGAATGATATCCATTTGTTTCACCAAATTTTGTTGGTAGAAAACCGCCAACCCTCCTAAATGTGCGAAGGAGTAACAACGAATGCCTTAGCTAACAATTTCTAATAGGCAAAACTATTTAAGAGGCCTTATTCCTTTTAAAATGCTGATTGTTTTAGACATTTTTGTCTATATATATTTGAAACCTACAGTTTGATATTTTCATTGATAATTTATGTTTCAAAAACTACTCGAAATTGTCAAAATGTACGCGGGAAATTATTTTTTTCAACTTATTTTTGACTGCACGCAATGAAAGCATGATATAGCTATGTTACTACCTAGAACTCGGGGAAAAGAATTATTCACTTCAAAAAGTTGGTTGAAATTATCAATTGTATATCTGTCATAATATGAAAAAAATATTTTTTAAAAGGAATAAAGCCTCTAGACGATGCCAGGGTGACGAACCTTCGCCCTATGCTAAAACTGATCAAGCCACTTAGGGTAAGGTTTCAGAGGTGCCATCTTTTGGGAAACCTTTTTGCGCAGGCTTCACTAAAGTTAACTACACAAAAAAAGGTCCTACTCTAAGTTTTAATTGAATCTACTACCTACATGACTACTTGTGAGTCTATAATTTTACAGATCTATGCCTAAGTGTATATACAGGGTGGAACAGATTGAAGGATTTTTAAGCAAATAGGGAATTGTTCAGACTGAGTACTTCATTTTTAACCAATGAACTTTGTAAATATTTCTATCCATTTTTGAGATACAGTTTGTTAAACATTAGTGTAAAAATCTGCACATATCAACCCTAGCATCTTTTGAACATCGCTTAACTTATATAGACAGGTGTCAATTTACAATGTAAATAAAACCTTTGAGTTAGTAGGGTTGTCACTGATATTAAAATATTTTAACTTGATGCCTTTTTTTTACTTTTAAATCCAGCTTTACAATTATAATAGGTCGATTGTAGCTCACTCAGATGACACTATCCTGTCAGCTCAGTCTTTACAAATGTTTCACCCTGTATATACTAGCTTTTGCCCGCGGCTTCGCTCGTGTTCAACCATAAACGTTTACAACTCTACGGAGCCCATGTTCTTTTTAGGATAGAAAGTAAGTTTACCCTTGTTTTATAAACAAACCTTTTCTTAAATTTTCGAAACGTTTTTTTCTCAATCACTAAAATATTTTGGACAGTTATAACTTATAACACAAACCTAACCTAATCAGGTTGTCATTTTTCAGATTTCTGAAAAATGAATTGACTGTAAAAATGTATTAGACTTCCTGGAAAAAAAAATGGATATGAAATGAAGTATTCGGTGAAGTCTTTTTCAGTAAAAGAAGAGGATCTCTAAAAAGTAGTTCGTTTATGTGTTAAGTTAGGCTATCTAGACACGCGCCAGCTAGGGCCTGCAATTCGAATATTCGAATATTCGAATAGTACGAATATTCGACTCGTTTTGATATTCGAATACTAATGTGTGCGGTATTCGAATATTCGAATATATTTTTATTAATGAAAATGTAACAAATTTAATGTAATCCTTTCACTTCGGCAAAATAGAGTATGTACCTATGTATAAAATTGTAGACTAACGTAAATAATGAATATATCCATAAAAATAACTTTCGAACTATGTATGTATATGTGAACATTATGAATGATAAGTCTTCTTCTCCTGATCCGCAGGATTTTATAGGGATTGAGAAACTTATTTCAGGGCTCTGTGGTTCTGCCTGGCCCTGGGCCTACTCTTCTGAAGGTTTCAGGATTGGAATGCCGGTTTCGAAGAGGGTGCAAAAGGTTATTGCTCATTTTCTGTACATTGACAACCCTAAACTGAGTGCCCCAGAAGGCTTAAACGTGGTGGAGCTACAGAAAGTCACAGAAAGAATTAGTGGCGATAGCACCTCAGATCTCTTTCCGAAATTAAATCTATGTACTACTATTTGGTATTGCGGGGACATGAAGCAGGCTTCAAAGAGGCGCTTCTTTTATCGTTTGACAAAATTACTTAATTCTTGTCGGGTGGCTACAAGGTGTGTTTGGGAGATGCCTCTGATCACTTACTCCTTTGGCGTACTGAGGTGGACTGTGGACTCAGACTAAGCTAGGCGCTTTAGACAAGAAGGTGTTACTACATATGGTATGGTATGTTAAAGCCAACATTTATGGGACTGTTCATTCTGCATAAGAGTCGAGGCCGTGACTTTAAACGCCAAGAATCTCCACAACCCCGAGATGTACAGTCTCAGGCAATATTTCCTAAACAACAAGTATATATGGAATTAATCGCAGTGTAGTAGCTAGTAGAAAGTACGTGGCAGTAGACAAACTTGCTGTTCGTTTAATTTTACCACAGGATTTAAAAAAAAGCGACTTTTAATACTTTTTAAAAATAATTTCAACTATTCGAATAGTATTCGAATAATTCGAATATCTGCGAAAAAAAAAACGAATATTCGAATACCTAAAATGGTCGAATATTTGCAGGCCCTAGCGCCAGCGTGTCCAGCCAAGTTCACCCCAGGAACAGGCGAGCAGCAGCCGTGAAGAATTTTGATTCCTCTATTGCAAGTGGTGAAAAAACAGGATCTGCTGCCAGCACCGCTGACTTATAAACACTGTAACACCTAAGATAGAGGTCGCTAAGGTGTAAAGCCTTTTAAATAAACAATGCAAAGATCGACATACAAAGCATAAGGAAAAATTCGATAGGTTGCTTGGGAGTTAGGGTAGCGAAGTGGTTAACGCGCTGGACTAGCAATCCGGAGAAACCGGGTTCGATTCCCGGTCCCTTCCACCAGGTAACTCATTTTCCAATTTGTCTTTAAGCTTTGATCTTTGTATGAATGGTTTAATATAACACCTGTTTGCCAAGTTCGGCCACTCTTTCGTTATGGGGGTATGATTCTAAGGCCCCATCGAAGAAAAATTTGTGATGAAATGTTTGAAGAAAATGAATGGATGAAAAGTTTTAAATACTTAAAAATATAATATTTTGTCTTGTTACATTTCAGCAATTAACACGATTTATTTCTAAATTAAATAACATTCAAATCTTCTTTTCTTACAAAAGTATTTAGAAGATACTTATTTTGTATCTAGTATATCAGATACCATTCTCGATAGTATTTTGTATCTGGTATCTGAAATACTTAATTACTCGTAAGAAGTATCTTGCGTTTTGTATTTCAAATACTTTGTACAGGGTATTTTGTACATCTCTGTGTATTTATATATTATGTATATCGTCGTCTAGTACCCATCGTACAAGCTTTGCTTAGTTTGGGACTAGGTCGATTTGTGTAAGATTGTCCCTTAATATTTATTTATAACGTCATATCACTATCTAATCTAACATCCGATACGTACGTCACATACATTACACATTACAGAAAAACAAATACAGTTTATCTGTTATATCATTTTAATCACGGGTATTTTTTTATAAGTAATTAATCTTTCACAAAAATGTAATTCACCTTCCAGTAACCTCCACCAAACCTATGCCCAAGAATAGCCAAGGTTTTTCAACGTGTGCGGCCAGCCTCCTGGGCGTTTTTAGGGTTCCGTACCCAAAGGGTAAAAACGGGACCCTATTACTGAGACTTCGCTGTCCGTCCGTCCGTCCGTCCGTCCGTCTGTCACCAGGCTGTATTTCAAGAACGGTGATAGCTAGACAGTTGAAATTTTCACAGATGATGTATTTCTATTGGCGCTATAACAACAAATACTAAAAATAAAATAAAATAAACATTTAAGGGGGGCTCCCATACAACAAACTTGTTACAGATTATATATATATGGGTGGTTCCATAAAAGTTGGGTAACTTTGTGTTCCAGTGATATTTATATTAATATATATTGATATATATGGGTATACGGGGGACACGAGTGAAACAAATGCTAGTCTAATGCACACTGGTTTATTACGTATGCGGGTGGTGGGAGCAGCCACTCACACATACACACGTATATAACAATTCTCCCCCTATTTTAGAAATATAAGTAATTTAACTATTAACTATAGCTGCTTGTTTTAGAAATATTTCTTAAAATCTATGTTTAACTTGGAACGTCTACGTAACCTGCTCTGCATGTCTGTGCTTTGCCCGGCTGCTTGATCGACATTGTCTAGGGCTGACTTCATGATAGGTTCCGCGGTTTCACTCACCACGTCCGTAAACGATTCCGCCTCTTCGAACTCCGGGTCACTTGCGCCCAGTGTTCTATCACCCGTGCTGTCGGAGAAGGTAACGTCTCGCGGCTCCACTGGAACCTGACTTGCCACATCGTCAACCAAAGTGCGTGAGCTGCCGAGTGATTGCAACGCCGGAACTTCTGCATTTGACGGAGACGTCGGTGAGGACGCTAGTAAGGGTGCGTGTGTCGGAAGTGTTGGCGGTGACGGCAGCGGCGGTGGTGGCGGCGGCGGCGGCGGCGGCGGCGGCGGCGGCGGCGGCGGCGGCGGCGGCGGCGGCGGTGGCGGCGGTGGCGGCGGCGGTGGCGGCGGTGGCGGCGTCTGCGGCGGCGTCGGCGGCGGCGGCGAAGGAATCGGAGACGGTGGTTGCCATTCATAATCGGGTAGGTATTCATCGCCTTGGCCTAGGTTATCGACAGTTCCATTAAATCTGACTATTTGATTTATGTGTTTTTTACTACATTTTAACGTTTGCAGGTCCTTAACTAAGTACAACACTATGCCAATTCTCTTGGATATGACTCCTTTACACCAGCTATGTTGAACTTTGTTGGCATATTTTTTATATAATACAAGATCACCTATTTTAAAGTCACGGTTTTTTTTTTCCTTTAAGCTGTGAACACTGTGATTGAACAGGTGCATTACGCACAGGCGAGGGCGGCAACGCAGAACTCGGTTTAATTACCTTTATTAAATCTAATCTACATCTCAGTTTCCGTCCAAACACTAACTGAGAGGGGGTGAAGCCTGTGGTTGAGTGCACAGAATTACGATAATCCATTACATATCTGAGAAGCGCTAATCGTTTTTGTCTTTCATTTCTGTTTGATAATATACTCGACTTGATTCCCTTTTTGACAACTTTGACAACCGCCTCAGCCTGTCCGTTACTGGCTGGATGGTACGCAGGCGAAGTTACGTGATTTATATCATTAATTTTACAGAATTTTAGAAATTCATCGGAGCAAAAAGAGGCGCCATTGTCGCTTACTATAGTCTCCGGCAACCCAAATCTAGACACAAATTCACACAATTTATCTATTACGGCGATCGATGTCGTATTATTCATCTGATACACTTCGAGCCATTTACTGTATGCATCAACAACTATTAAATACGAGTGACCTCCGATCGGGCCTAAAAAATCAATGTGTAGCCTCTCGCACATACGCGTCGGCCGCGGCCAGGGCGCAGGCACGGCGCGAGGTGGCGCTGGCCGCAACTGTGAGCATACTTCACACGAACCGAGGTATTTTTCTAACGCTTCATCGATGCCCGGAAACCAAAACCTTGACCGAGCTTCCGCCTTGGTTTTAACAATCCCCAAATGGGACGTGTGTAACTCCGCTAGAATTTTACTACGCAATGATTCCGGAATTATCACTTTATGACCTCTCATAGTGACCCCGTTTTCGACCGCTAATTGCGTTCGGCATAAATGATACGGGCGCAATCTTAAATCTGTGATCTTTTTAGGCCACCCATCAATAATATATTTATTTACAACGCGTAAAATGGCATCCCTCTCTATTTCTCGTTTTAACACATCGAGTGTTACAGGTAAATTATTAACGTCGGTAATAAAACTAACATACGCGGCGTTATCAATGAGCTCGGCCCCGGCGCCCGCCGCGCTCTCGCCCCCGGCCCGCTCGGGCAGGCTCGCCCGCGACAAAAAATCTGCACTATTGTTTGCGCTGCGGACGTACTCGATTACGTAATTGTAGCCACTAAGGAATAGCGCGTATCTCTGCAAACGGTTTGCCGAGACCTCAGGGATGCCTTTATGAGGCCCGAAAATTGAGGTAAGGGGGCGGTGGTCAGTCCGCAGTATGAACGGGTCTGCCCGTCCGTACAGGTATTGATGAAACCGCCGAACACCATATATAATGGCCGTGGCCTCTTTTTGTATTTGCGCATAGCGTTTTTCGGCGGGGTTCAGAGTACGTGATGCAAATGAAATCGGACGTTCTAACCCGTCTGCGCATATCTGCGAGATTATGGCCCCCAAACCAGAAGGGGAAGCGTCTACCGTAAGAATCAGCTTAGCTCGTGGGTCGAAATGAGTTAACACTTGGTCAGATACCAAAATACTTTTAATTTTATTAAAAGCTTGGGAATGTTCTTCTGTCCATTGCCATTTACTGCCTTTTTTCAATAAATCATACAGCGGACTAAGAATAGATGATGCTGACGGTACAAAATCCCTGTAATAATTACATAATCCTAAAAACGACTGTAGTTGACTGACACTAGACGGTACCGGAGCATCGACTATAGCCCTTACTTTGTCTTGTGATTTTTTCAACCCATCTTTATTTATCACGTACCCCAAATAATTAATTTCTTCTTTAAGAAATTCGCACTTGTCCCGCTGCAAAACTAATCCTGCGTCCTGCAACCTACGCAACACTTCATTCAGCCGGGAGATATGCTCGGCCGTGTCCCGGCCCGTGACTAACACGTCATCGAGGAGGCACAACACGCCGTCGAGCCCTGCCAAAACACACTCCATGGCACGCTGAAACAATGAGGGCGCCGTGGCTAATCCAAAAACAAGTCTTCGGAAAGAAAATAAACCACGATGCGTGTTGATACAAGTCAGTTTTTGTGACTCCTCGTCTAACTCAAGCTGATTATACGCCATCGATAAATCTAGCTTCGTAAACTTTTGACCTCCATACAACTTTGAAAATAAGTCTTTTATTGTAGGAAGCGGATAGTGTTCGATTACTAGCTGTTTATTTAACGATACAGAGTAGTCAGCACACAACCGAACTGAGCGATTTTTCTTTAAGACCGGAACAATAGGTGAAGCATACTCTGAATGTTCCTCTGGCTTAAGGACTCCTAAATTAACCAATCTGTCTATTTCGTTCCCGACAGCGTCGCGCAACGCAAACGCAATAGGCCGCGCTTTAAAAAAAACCGGTTTCGCGCCTTCCTTAAGACGCAACTTAACTTTATATTTATTGAACAACCCTAACTTATCTGAGAATAACTCCGGAAAACGTTGCTCTAGTTCTTTGACAGACACCATTGAGTCGTTGCAGTATTTAATAGGCGTTAATTGTAACCCAAACAATGATATAAAGTCCCTACCGAGCAGAGGAACACCGCCATCACGAATAACGAATACTGTTAGTGTGTGCTTACGATTCGCAAATTCTATGGGCAAACGCAAACTTCCCACACATGTTAACCGATCACCTGAGTAGGTCATTAACCTTTTACTGGTAGGCGACAATGGCACGTCTTTGAAATGCATTTTGTATGTGACCTCTGAAATTACCGTAACTGCCGACCCGCTGTCAATTTCAAATTTTAACTTCAATCCGCTAATATTTATTGTCTCAACCATAGGCTCACCTCGCATAGATCGTATGTGAAATACGACCTCACCGTCATCGTCGTTGTCGCCCTCGCTATCTGCGCCGGTGTCCATGTAATTAACTTTTGTACACATTCTACGCAGATGTCCTTTTACATTGCACTTTTTGCACGTATATTTTGCGAAACGACACTGTGAAGCACTATGATTTGAGTAGCCGCACACTGAACACTTAGCACTACTATTTTTTATGCCGTTATTGCCGCTTTGCTTGATCTTGAACAGCTGATCGGCCGGTGCGGCAGGGAGACCGAGGCGTCCGGCGGCTGCCGCGGCGCCTACCCGCGCACACCGAGTATTCTCCGCGCATTCTACCGCCTTTGATAATGTTAACTTAGTTATATCCTGAGCGTAAAGTTTTTCTTTCTCGCTGCCCGGTACCATTCCCATTATAAAACGATCGCGCAGCGCTTCTTCGACATTTGCAAAGCTACAATGAGCTGTCAGGCCTCGCAGTCTAGCAGCAAACTGCGGAAAAGACTCGTCGTGTAGTTGCGTTGCGGAGTAAAAATTGTGCCGTTCCCCAAACCCAACACGCTTCGGCGTAAAGTGCTCGTCCAGCAAATTGATAATGTCGTCGAATGGCACATCCTGTACCTCCTTAGGCAGTGCCAAGTGTGCTGCAAGTTCGTACGAACCCTCTGTGAGTGCGCTCAGCAAAATCGCTCGCCTTTTTTCCCCCGTCGCGTCCGTAGACGTGTTTATACTGTTCGCGATGAACCACTGAAATAACCGGCTCTTGTAAGTCTTCCAGGTTTGCGTGGTATGATCAAAGCTCGGTAAAATCCCAAAAATTGCACTTGCCATTTTGTTTAATTAATCAAACAACAATGGGGGTAGTCGTCGCCACTGATATATATGGGTATACGGGGGACACGAGTGAAACAAATGCTAGTCTAATGCACACTGGTTTATTACGTATGCGGGTGGTGGGAGCAGCCACTCACACATACACGCGTATATAACATATATTATGTAATCAATATTGTAAATGACTGGCACATGAAATAGCGTATTTTTAATCATGTCACTCACTTTTGCGTAAGTCATATTTTTTTTAATAATAAAAAGAACTTCTTTTGTCTCCGTAATATCAGTCCCTAGCCATGTCACATTTCCAAAATGATATTTTTGATCGTCCGGTTTTATCATGATATGATGTTATTTGAATTTTAGCTAACTTAAACACACTAAAAATTACATTCCTTACTTCACCAAAACAATTCAATAAACAAGAATAATCATTTTCCATACCTTTTTGTAAAAAAAGTAGCGTCATCGATAATTACAATCAGGCCCTAGCCACTTAGAAAATTTAAAAATACGCGGCATCCGTGCTGAATGACTCTTTTGAAACCCATTCATTCAAAAGTAATCACATGAACTTAGCCATATGCGCGGACTGATCCGCGTCAGCCATTTTCACGTCAGTGCAGTCGGTGTCCATGCTGAGGAAACACGTGCTGTACCAGTCAATTACTCAGGCCCTAGGTGAGTTATTTTGCAAAAAGTTAATTAGTTATTGTTTCCTTTTATTTGTGTGTAAATGTGATCTGTTTGTTTTGATATTATAGTTTGTTACAAGTTTCGGTATGTCTTTTCAAAAGTAAATTACGAGTGATTTTGTTCAAATTCGTCAGTCCCTAGACCATCAGGCCCTTGTCGTAAATGTGGCTAGGGACTGACGCAAAGGCTAGGGGCTGACATTCATACTTTTTGAGGCAAGTTCATCAATTTAAGAAACTTGTATTTGTTGTAGAATATGCTGCCTCGAAGGAAAATACCGCTTTCTAAAGAAGATAAAGCAAGAAAAAGTCAGAACAGGCACGAAAACGATTAAAAAAATTAAAAATAATCCGGTTTTATTAGCAGAGTACAAAGAAAAAGAAAGATTGAAATACTTCAAAAAAAAGGAAAAAGGACAACGAAAATGCGTTTAAGATATGACTCCATGTGATAAATGAAAAAAAAAACTGATGCACTTACTCGGCAGCTTACAGAAAAATAAAAAAATTGGTAAACATATATGCTGATAAATACATTGGACGAAAATACGCTACCATCAACTGACGGAGAAAATGATCTTCAGGTCCCAGAAGAGATTAATCCCGAGCGACAATCTGATAATAAATAAATAAATATCAGACGACCTCACACAAATCGATCTAGTCCCAAATTAAGCTCAAGAAGGCTTGTGTTATGGGTACCAGACGAAAATATACATACTTATATTGATAAATATATACTTAAATACATAGAACAACCATGACCCAAGCACAAATATTCGAGTTCATCACACAAATATTTGCCCTGGCCGGGATTCGAACCCGGGACCGGGACCACCGGCTCAGTAGGCAAGCCAAAATCTGATGGTATTGCTGATCGGAGACAAGCTGAAGCTAAAAAGAGAAGTATTTTACTACGAAAGATAAGAAATAGATGACTACAGGAAAAGAATCATGTTATTACTGAACTAAAGAAAAACTTGCTAACCAAAGACAGAAGTACGAAAGACTAAAACGCACTACAAAGAAATCAAAAAAGTCACTCACACCCAGAAGTAAAATTGAAGAAATGGCGAATGACCCTAATAAGGCAGGATTAGTAAAAAAAAGAAAACGAATTCGACAACAGTGATGAAATTGTAGTCCAGCAATGGAAAAATAGTATAGAATTGATCATGGGTATGAAAACTAAAAATTGGGCAAGTGCGAGTCCGACTCGCGCATGTAGGGTTCCGTACCATAATCTATAACAAGTTTGTTGTATGGGAGCCCCCCTTAAATATTTATTTTATTTTATTTTTAGTATTTGTTGTTGTAGCGGCAATAAAAATACATCATCTGTAAAAATTTAAACTGTCTAGCTATCACTGTTCTTGAGATACAGCCGGGTGACAGACGGACGGACAGACGGATGGACAGCGAAGTCTCAGTAATAGGGTTCCGTTTGTACCCTTTGGGTACGGAACCCTAGAAAAGGAGCAATATATAACTAAGTATAAAAAAGAGATACCGAAAATTAATCCTTACGATTTGATAATAAATAATTTTAGTATTATTGGTACTAAGTAGTGTTGTTGTTGGTAAGAGATACATTCCTACTAGATAAGGCAGTTTTTCTTTATAAAGTTGATTGGATTTTGCAATAAAATGACAATTAATAAGAAAGAGTAAGAATTACTAAATAAATGATTATAGGAAGTTAAACATGTGATTTTATTCTATTAACAATGTTTTGCGTCAGTCCCTATCATATCCCGTCAGTCCCTAGAACACAGATTTCAGAAAAACACAAATTTCTCTTTAAATATCCAGTAAAGTGACCGGCCACTTTGGATACAAAAAGTAAATTGTTATCAGTATTGTATATAATAAGAAGTTTTCTAATTAGTATCTAAAAACACCTATTTCAAAATTTGTGCGAAAATTACCCAACTTTTATAGAAGTACCCATATATATATAGGTACGGAACCCTTCATGCGCGAGTCAGACTCGCACTTGCCCAATTTTTTTTTTAATATCGGACAACCTCACACAAATCGATGCAGTCCCAAATTAAGCTCAAGAAGGCTTGTGTTATGGGAACTAGACGACGATATAGATACTTATATATATAAATATATACTTAAATACATAGAACAACCATGACCCAAGCACAAATATTCGTGTTCATTACACAAATATTTGCCTTGGCCGGGATTCGAACCCGGGACCTCTGGCTCCCGATACCCTATTCGCGGAATACATATCTTCTCGTCCCAAATACCGCAGTCTCTTAAGACGTATGTGTTTAACCAATGTGTGGTGCCATAAGTGCTGACTGTACTTTTCCGTGAACATCCATCAATTGCTTACTGATACGATTCTAAAAGGCCCAAACTCGGTAGATTTGCAGGTTTACTATCGGAAGGCATAAAATCATTAATACTAATATGGTTACGCATAATTGCTTTTCGCCGAAAATGAGATGTGCATAAGCCTCATTACGCATAATTTTTTACGCATAACATTAAAAAGCATAAATACAGAAAGCATAACCGTCATGAAGACTAATAACAAAAAGCATATGCATAAATAGGCACAAAAATCATTTGGCATCATATCAAAATGAATAACGCTATTATCCTATTAAAAGTTGCACTACGAGAGAAGGTTAGTATAGTGTGTATACCGGGTGATCAATCCAAATGGGTCAGTAGGGAGAAAACGAAAACTATAAGAGATAGGGAAACCTGTTCTTAGGAACCATGGCTTCGATTTTAGATTTATTAAAAACTGCATTCCAATTTTTTTCGTATATCTCATGCATAACCCGGAATCAAACCCGGTCGAAATTGAGTAGAGAAAAAAATAATAATTTAAGATGTCAATCGATCCTAATTTTTAATGAGAACAAATGTCTGTATGGGACTACATACATTTCGAGTGCTCTAAGAATCAGAAATTTGCTGTGAAAGAGTGACATTCCTTAAAGAGCGTTTTAGTTATTTTTCGTCTGCAAGGTGCGCTAAAAATTTCCTTTTAACTGTCCCCGCCGCACATTCTAAATTTTATTCCAATTCTTTTACTGTCCAAGCCGTTCTGCTATGGAATTCGCTGCCAGTTGAATTGCGAAGTGCTAAGTCCCTGTCTATATTTAAGAATAAGATTAAAGAGCATTACCTATCTCTCGAACAATAAAATTGTTGGTTTAATATTATGAAACTGTTTTTTCGTCACTGACTGTATTGCGTTGTGTTATATAAGATTCGTATATGTCTAGTGTCTATTTATATTAGGTATTGTATTTATGTAGGTATTATGTAAGTTTATGTATATCTATTTATGTATGTGTATATTTACCCATATGCGTACTTGTTTTCTGTTAGTATCTAATTATGTGCTCCCTTCACCTTCTGCTGCACCTACTCTGTATTAAGTTAGAATTTTCATCAATTTCACTACCCAAAGGTTTGTAGTAGGTATAGGTAAATGTAACTAGATAATAAGTATCAGGTATCACCTTGTCGGTACCATATAAGGAAAGGTATCCCAAATATGGGATAAAGTCTCAGATGTCCAACAATAACAACCATCTCATGTAACAGGTCGTCATAAGACACCTTACACGTGTAGACCTCCCCACCTAACCACACGTGTCCTAATTACAGTTAAGACTATATAAGCCATGTACCATCCAATGAATAAAAGAGTTCTACTTTAATCGTCAGATAGCGTGTTTCAATTAACCCGTCTCTCCTCCATCATCGCATGGCGACCCTGCCAGTGCGTCGCGGTACCATTTAAGGTATGCGGGCGCATTACTTGAAGCTCCGGTAACCGGCGCCAGCCGGCCATATAGTGTCAAATTCACACCAAATACGTAAGTGTTCGGCACCTACCGCCGTGATATGGTCAGTGCACAGTCCACGCTAGAACTAGCACAACGGGAATAAACATATAAGCCATGGCAAGTATTCAAGTAACGATCCAAGGCGAGGGCATCCAGTTACAGGGGACCAGGGGATACAGGAGTATCCAAGTGACGGTATCTCGGGACGGAGGCGAGAGAATCGTGGAGAAAACTGTGAACATCGAAGTAAGTTTGTCAAGAAGCCCCGTCGAGGAGCACACCGACCGACCACAGACGCCCACGCCACTCATTGCGGCTCATAGGCAAGCAGCTGCTGCTGCAACAAGACAACCATATTTTGCGAGACAACCAGCTGGACGAAGAGTGGTAACATTGCCACCGGCCGCGCCGATTACGCCACTGCGACAGCCGCGCGGGGTGCTACAGGAAGAAGCCACTCGAGTTGCGAGGGTAGCACCATGGCCACGACAGCCACGCCCATATCGGCAAGGACAAGGAATGGGCCAGGAGATACGTCGCAACCGACAGAGGTAGAAAGAACTTGGCGGAGGCACAGACACCACCTATGAGGAGTGGTAATGCAGTATAGAAGGGAACTTTCAGTGTTGAAGTGATAAAAGTGTAATGGCGCCCGAACAGGGAATTCGAACTCGGCAAGGAACACCGATGGTAAATATTAGAATATAAGGTATAAGACATTATAATCATAGCGTTTAGTGAATTTAATGGGAAAATAAATATACTTACCCATAATCAACTTTAATATTTTAAGTGCATATTTGAATTAAAAGTGCAAATTACATGATGGAAGAATTAGAAAACATAAATACGCCTCTAGATATGCATGAAAACGAAAAATAAAATGTTATATATATATACAATAATACATACGAATATGTCCAGAACAAAAAATAACAAGAATAACTACGGGTTTTAGTGAAGAAATAATAATAAATAACCAACTATGATGTAACTATTTAATCCACTAAACTGTATAGCTGTATAACGCCGCTAGATGTTGTCAATTAAATAATCCTTGCGTAAATCGGCATAAAATAACAATCCTCGACAATGAAAAATACCAATTATAATAATAATAAAATAAGTTATGAAGAGAAAAAAAATTTTCTTCTACGAAATACAATCTAATGTCAAGCAGAAATAATTATCTCGTGTTATGAAAAGCCAGTTAAAAAACAAAGTATTCAAAATTGAAGGAAAACATATTTTTTTTTAGCACCTTACGACACCGAAATGTAAAGTGTAAACAGTATTTGATTTGTTTCTTTTGGAAAATCAATATGTAAACGTACAAGTAAAACACGTCGAGTCACTACAAGACAAAAAACGATATAGGGTAACTTATAATTACAAATAACAATACAATCGACTCAACTCTCACACATCTCAAACTCACTCGACTCGATAACTCGGTAACAAATGTAAACCAAATTTCAGCTAGTTATTTCGAATCGAACTAAAATTTAAATAATACCAGATACCAATGTCAGATACAAATGACAACATGAAGGGAAAACTGCCTACTTAATAGTATGAGGAAAATAAAAAAGTAAATAAATCTTTACCTTTTCCCAAATTATTTAGCGAAATCACTAGACACCACTATACAACTCAAAACTAAATACTACTAGACGTCTCAATGCAGAAAAAAAAAATTGAAAAAAAAAACTAGCATAGATGACAAGTAACGCAAGTCATTACCATAATCAAATCACCATAGTATTATTCAAATCTTTTAGTTATTACTAATGTAAATTACATATTAACGTTAAACCAATGGTTGACTGGGAGGAAATTTCTTTTGGCATTCAATATTTTTTTTTTTGTGGAATAATTATCATTTGATAAAATACCTACCCTAATGCTAAATATAATTGTTAAATAACACCAAAAACTCGGACTATATGTTTAATTAATTAAAAACATTTTTTAACGCATAAAGAGCTTTGAAAATAAAAGTAAACACAAAAATAACGGGTTACCACAATCCAAAAAAGTAAATAAATAAAATAGTAATAATAAACAAATATTTCATAATTAATTTTCAAGGCCTAGGTTTCAACATAATAGTAATTGGCATATATATGTAAAGGACAATAATTAATAAATAAAACAAGTAAGTGCAACGCATAAATAAAATAATAAAGCATATTTTAACCATTGGAGGAAATGACGCGGGAAACACAATTTCACGAAAATGAATACTTACATCATAAATTTAGAATATCCCAAAATAATATACTCTCAGAAAATTTATTTACTCAATTTGATAAAAACATAAAGAATAGATATATTAAAAGAATATAATAGTAAAAACATAACGGTAAAACTACTTATAGTAAACGGTTACAGGTCAAGATAATCAAAGAGGAAAGATATACATTTGGGAAAATAATCGAGACCAATAATAAAAAAAAAAAACAAAAACAAGTAAGGATGCATACAGGCTTACAGTTGGAAACCAATGTTAATAAATGGAAAAAAAGATACGTAGTATGTTAGGGACAAATAAGATAAATATAAGAAGGGTAGTAAACAGTGCATAAGAAAAATAATAATAATACATAAGGGGGAAAAAAAAAAAAACAGATAAGTATTTCGATGAGCAATTAGCCTGATCACCTAAGAGCTATTGAAATTCTTATTTGGATTTTAGCAGTTGTACGGCAAGAAACGGCTTACGTCAGTACGGGAAGAGAACCAACCAACAAATAAAATATAATAATAAATAATAAATGCCAATATACATAAAATAAATAAAATGCCTCTGAAATAAAATACTAGGAGAATATATTATAAAGTATGTACATTTACACTATAAAGGGTCCTCAATGACATCATGTCAGCGGAACCCTAAAAGAAAAGGCTTTCGTTATTAACAGTTCTCGAAGAGGTACTGTTGTGCGAAGTATGCCTTTTATCAGCAAGGTACACAGGATACAAGGCAGGCATGGGAATCCTTGGATATAACTACGATACGCCAGGTGGCTTTCGTAAAGGTCCTTGGACACATGGAATGGATATTGATTATAGAAAGTAATGAAGTGTTAAAAGACCTGCCTGAATATACCCTCAAATAGGGATAAATAAATAATAATAATGTGTGCGCGCACTTATAATGATTCCTTGTATCCTTAATAGATGAATAATATAAAAATGATAAGGTCGGCCGACCATGAAAATATTGTGCAGTGTACCTTTGCAGACGTCTTCAAGTAAATAATAATGATAATGCACAATGAATGAAGGTATATGGAAACCTCAGAGACCATAATTCCCCAGGGCAAATGACGCGACGCGCCTTTGTTAAAGGAAATGGTATCTTATGAATAATGACGTCATTAAATGTACAATACTAATAAGACAAACCATGAAGGTATACGATAAAGAAAAAATAAGAATAAAGAGGTTCCAAATGACAAAGAGAAATATATATGGATAAAATAGAGGTATAGAATAAATATGGGCAAATAAGTAAAAATGAAATATATCAAACAAAGAGAAAGAAATAAATAATAAAATAATAATAGTTGCACGTAATAAAATAAATAACGGTATTGTTAATAAATAACCACGTGTGTAATAAGAAATTCGACAAATAGGCCATCACTTTATTTAGGTATGCACGAAAACTCTAAGCAGTGAGTTACAACATTTAAAAATATATTTGATAGAAAATAGATAAAAATAATAATAATAATAAGAATACTAAGTATAATTACAAAAAAAAAAAAAAAAACGGTAGCAATAGCATAAAAAAAAAAAAAGAAAATTAACTCTAGGTACCTAGCAAAATAAGAATGTAACAGTGTATTTTAATTTTTTTTTGTTAATGTTAGTATATTAAAATAGTATGTACTGAAACATATTAAATCGGTGTATCTTTTAGGATAATTTACTTTTATATTAGTATGTAAACACATTTCATGAAATAGCATTTGTAATTTAAAAAGGATTAGGTCACTTTAGGTCACACGCCCATACTAGATACAGAATTGTTTTAAATGTTATTAATAGGGATACTTGCAAGACAGGTATATAGTTTTTTGTATCAAGTTTTTGTTATAATTCCGTAATATTTTTTTTAAATTAATTTTTGGTTATTTAGAAATTAAATTAACAACTAAATGCATACATAACTACATAGCTTTCAAAAGCTGTTCATCAGTAATTTTAAATTGTTTTATTAACACGTTAAAGGTATTCTTTTAAACGTAATGTTTTGTTATTTTTTTTTTTTACTCTTATAAACATAATACTACATTTTTACAATTTTGATATTTTTCAACATGTAATAAAGAAAAAGAAAGAAAATAAACTTGGTAGAAAGACAGCTTATGGAAAAAATAATAATAGACAAGTAGTATATAAGCCTAATGATAAAATATTAGTTAAAATGAAATAGAAAAAGTGACAAGTGTATTTTCAGGTCCATTTTATAGTATTAAGAGATTTAAAGTCCGAATGTTGAAATGTTGAAATGTTGGAAAATGAAAAAATAAAACTTATTCATAGGAATGAACAAAATTATATATTGAATAACTTAGATATTGTTAAAGAAAAAACAAAAATGTTAAACACATATATTTTTTTTCTTTCCATAGGAAGGAGATGTAGTAGGTATAGGTAAATGTAACTAGATAATAAGTATCAGGTATCACCTTGTCGGTACCATATAAGGAAAGGTATCCCAAATATGGGATAAAGTCTCAGATGTCCAACAATAACAACCATCTCATGTAACAGGTCGTCATAAGACACCTTACACGTGTAGACCTCCCCACCTAACCACACGTGTCCTAATTACAGTTAAGACTATATAAGCCATGTACCATCCAATGAATAAAAGAGTTCTACTTTAATCGTCAGATAGCGTGTTTCAATTAACCCGTCTCTCCTCCATCATCGCAGGTTGTCTGGAAGAGATCGCTTTTTAGCGATAAGACCGCCTGTTGTCTACCGTTATTTATAAATTGTATTTGTCTTGTTTCCTTTTGTAAACTTTTATTGGTGTGCAATAAAGTATTGTATTATTATTATTATTATTATTCCTTTAAGGTACGAACATTTTACGTTTTTTTTTTATGCAAAAGCAAATATTTAATTATTTCCAATATTCTCATAACTCAACAAAACAATAAGTGTACGACAACTATGAACCTAAACGGAAATTATCATGGTCAAAATTGAAATAGTTATTTGTTATGCAAGGCTGCAAAGTTGTTATTTGGCGCGAGTGTTGAAATTGAAAGCTGAGCGAGCGAAGGAATCTAAGATTGAACCATGAGCGAAGCGAATGGTTCAAAGATAGATTCCTGAGCGTAGCGAAGCTTTCAAGACACGAGAAGCTAAATAATTTTGCAGCCATGCGGAACACACAACTTTTCACCTCACTACAGCGAGGAAAATGGAAGTTCAAGAAAAACAATTAAAACATAAAAATAATCATATTTAATTTTGCCTTCTATTTAACACTTCAAATTTAAAACAACACACTCAAATCCACACCAAATAAATAAGAGAGAAGTACACATCGATGGCAAAAAGCGAGAACGTAGTAACCGCCACTTGGTCAAAAATTTTTTTTTTGCATATTCGGAATCAGCGAATTTTTCTGCGTCGACTGGTCTGGGTCCCATGGCTCTACGACGCTTAGAAAAAACTGGACTACGTTGCAAAACGAATGTATTTTTTTGACGATGCCCACATCTAATTGCTGTAAACACCCAAATAGTAGCAATTTTCTAAACGAGTACATTTACGCTAATTTTGTTCTTTCATAAATCAAAGGGTGTGCCGGTTACAGCGTTGCCGAAAATTTGTTCCGTGGCGGTTGCAGCATTTATGCATGTAGTGAAAAAATTACGAACCAAGCTTACTGCAATTATCCTAAAATAAATTATCTATGATTGACGCTTACTACATTTCATTCGAAAATGAATTAACAGCAAGCTACAGTAACGACATTTGAAACACAACGTGAAGTGGGTAGTGCTTGAAGATACAGCAATAAAAATGTGCGCTTGCGGCGATGTGGCTCGTGAATACGACCTGTGATTTAGTCTATCGGCGATCGCCGGAGCGAGTGGGTGTGCGTAGTCTGTGTACATGCCTTTTTTTGGATGTAAAATATGTTGCGGGTTTAATGAAATATGAATATTGGGATAAAACATAACTAGCATATTTATTTGCTTTATTAATATTGAAAGGACAGCAAAAATGTTTTATTACATTTTGTTGGAAGAAAATAACGATGTTGGGGCGCGGGACGCGGCAGCTTTGAGAGTTCCGTGCCTCAATCGCCAAAAACTAAACTTAAATAGGATCACTTTTGTGCCTGTCTATCTATTTGTCGAGACCTTTTTCTCAGGAACGCGTGGAGGTATAAAGCTGGAATTAACATCAAATATCATCAAAGGTCTGCTTATCTTCAGCTTAAAGGCAATCAAAAGATACGAGCAAACGCTCGCATGATGATTAAAAAAAAATGAAAAAAATATTTACTTTTTTTCGGCTTTCTTCTCGACAGCGGCCTCCTCTTGTGAAATGCCGATAAATTCAGATTCAGACATGTAAAGTGGCCTACTTACAGAATAGTTATACATTTCAATTTTGATTTCGAATTAAAATAATGTTTTTTTTTAATTAGTATAATTTGTATTATCTAGTTTACGGTTGTAATCGCCAGAAGAAAGTTTTGCTGTAATCTACTACGTTTCACTACAACCATTAAGAGTTAATTGGTCTAACCCCTAAAAAGCTGACTCAAGCCGGATCAAACTAGTTTGGGGTGTCACGTCCGCATCTTTTTTGTCCAAGGGCTAGAATCAGATAAGCACTAAATTTGTTGAGCTGCGGTAGATAAACAACTGTACAGTATTTAAAATTTACCGGTTAACTGGTGCCTGATTCGGTTAATATTTTCACAATAACCATACGCATGGCATAAATGAATAAAAAAATATATATCGGGCAACCTCACACAAATTAATCAAGTACCACAGTAAGCTCTAGGAGGCTTGTGTTCTGGACACAAGTGAACATACTGGTAAAGATAAATACATACTTAAATACAAATAACATCCATGACCCAGGCACAAATATATTATTCGACAAATATTCGAGTTCATCACACAAATATTTGCCCTTGCCGGGATTCTAACCCAGGACCGTCGGCTCAGTAGGCAGCTGCTTAAACTACTGCGACAAGACAACTGTCGTCATTCGTTTTATCACGGACATAATATACAGCTTTGCGGCTGCTTGAGCTACATCAGCTACCAGCGTTTTGGAACGCAGTACTGTGTTCTTAATTCTGTCAGTTCGTTTTACGTCCAGAATACTGCGTTCCATGGCTCTTTGACAAACCTTGAGGGTGGACTTCTAAACTTTTGTCAAAGACCAAGTCTGCGCTCCGTAGGTCAGGATTGGAAGCACATGTCCATCAGTCACTATTGCACTAATATTCATTACTTTAGAGGGGCGATTTTTGAGTTAATTATGACAAACATTTTGAGGAGTGTTATTATAAAACAATGCATTTTAGAGTGGAATTTTTATTATTTTTTTAAGAACAGTTATTTTAATTATGTTATTATGAAAACGAATTCCATTGGAATGCAATTTTTAGGTTCCTATTTTAATGTCAATTGATATTCTGCCTAAGAAAAATGACAGAGTTTTTATTTAAATAAATAATAACAATTTTAATTACGGTACCATAGTAATATAACGTCTAGTTATTTAAGTTAAATATTAATGATTCAGTGAGATTAGTTCAAAGAAATATTTTTATAATTGAGGTGATAGTTGTGTTTAAACAATTGTTTATGAATTATGTTGAAAACTTATATAATAAGTAATACTTACATTCAAAACATCTTTTATAGTTAGTGGGTTTAATAGGTAGTGAGTTTTATATCGATAAAAGTTACTTCAAAGACAATTTAATGCCAAAACAGCTGAAGATAAAATGTAGAGAGTTTTAAAGTTTTCACGGGAATATTAAACCTCATTACTTGAAATGGTAGACTTTTGCTCGGAACAACAATGGATTTGTGCGGACATTGAGAAAATGGGTGCAAAGTCTGACACTTACACTTATATTAGTGATGTGTATGGATGTCGCAGATGGTTGGACCACTGTATTACGACAAAAAGTGCCTGGGACACTATCTCGAATATCTCTGTTTTGTATGACATATTTTGGTCCGACCATTTTCCCATCCTTATCGAGTGTAACATAGAATTATTAAAACCGGTTGTGTGTGATACAAGTACCTATCATATTGGGACGGGAGTTGTGTGGGGAGTTAGACAGCCGGAGCAAATAGATGAGTATCGGCGTATTTGCCATGATAAATTAAAAGGCGTCGACTTTCCGGACACTCTTAGAACATGTTGTGATGGCTTTTGTCGTAATAGTGATCACTTTGTTATGATTGATAACATGTACGACAAAGTAGTAGGTATACTTATGGAAGCTTCAGTTCTATCCTCCAAGTGTAAGCCAAGAAGAAAGGGCGGCTATATTGCAGGATGGAACAAGTACGTAGCGGAGGCGCATAAGGAGGCTAGGCTATCTTTTCAACTGTGGGAGCTGGCTGGTAAACCATGGCGTGGTAAAATATATGAGGGCATGCGGGACTCGAAGAAAATTTTCAAGTCGAAGTTAAAGTGGTGCCAGGATAACCAAGATCAATTAAAAATGGATAAGCTTGCACTGGCTCACAATAACAAGAGATTTGGGGATTTTTGGAAGGGTACCAGGAGCATAAATACCAGGCCTGGGTTGCCAGCCTGTGTTGAGGAAAAATCTGACGCAGGAGAAATAGCCGAATTGTTTAAGAGCCACTTCAATGTTAAACCTCTATTAGATCCTCGATCTAGCTCTGGGTCTGTGTTAACTGCTGAGGCTGGCAGTGGCAGGCGCAGCATTTATTTTTCTGCTAAAGACATTGAAAAATCGGTCAATAGTATGCAGAGGGGTAAGTCGCCTGGTTATGACGGCCTCAGCATAGAACACTTCAAGCATGCTGGTCCCCATCTATACCGAGTGTTCTCATTGTTTCTAAATTTATGTGTGTGTCATTCTTACCTGCCTGATAAACTCATGAAAACTATTGTAGTGCCTGTTGTAAAAAACAAAACCGGTGACTTGTCGGACAAAACAAACTATAGGCCCATTTCTCTGGCAACAACAGCCGCTAAGATACTGGATAGTTTGCTGGACTCTATTCTAGCCAGATACCTGAAGATACATGATGCACAGTTTGGGTTTAAGCCTGGACTGTCCACCGAGAGTGCCATTCTCTGTCTTAAACATACGGTGGGTTATTACACGCAGAGAAAGACGCCAGTTTATGCCTGTTTCCTAGACCTTTCTAAAGCATTCGATAGAGTCGATTATCGCATAATGTGGCAGAAACTTAGTGAAACAGGCATTCCAGATGAATGCGTTGGTATCTTCAGGTACTGGTACTCAAATCAGATAAACCAGGTGAGATGGGCTAATGGTTTGTCTAAAGAGTACAAACTGGAGTGCGGCGTAAGACAGGGAGGAATTACCTCTCCTAAGTTGTTTAATTTATACGTCAACGAGCTGATTGAGAGACTGAGTGGGATGCACGCTGGATGTTATGTGGGCGCTACCTGTGTCAATAACATCAGCTATGCTGATGATATGGTCCTTCTCAGTCCCTCGATCAGTGCGCTTGAACAGCTTCTTACGACCTGCGAGTCGTACGCTTTGTCTCATGGTCTGCAATACAACGCAAAAAAGAGTGAGGTTGTCGTGTTTAAGGCGGGTAATATAAAGCCTTATTATGTACCTCCAATTCTGTTAAACAACGTAGCCTTGAATGTTACAGATAAAGTGAAATATCTTGGTCACATATTAACGGGCTCGTTAAATGATGACCAGGATATAGAGAGAGAGCGAAGGGCGTTGGCAGTTCGGAGTAATATGCTGGCCCGCAGGTTTGCTCGATGCTCTACCGACGTAAAGGTGACTTTGTTCAAGGCGTATAGCCAATCCTTCTACTCGAGCAGCTTGTGGGTTAAGTATACGAAACGAGCCTATAACACCCTTCGTATACAGTATAACAATGCATTTAGGATGCTGTTGGGGTTGCCCAGATGGTGCAGTGCGTCTGGTATGTTTGCTGAGGCCAGAGTAGACAGTTTTCAAGCCATAATACGAAAAAAGATTGTCTCTCTATTGACTCGGGTTAGGCAAAGCTCTAACAGCATCCTGAACGCCATCGCGGCTAGGTTTGATTGTCCCATATTAATGTTTTGGGTAAAACAAATAAAAAGTGTCGCTCGATATGTTATATAATGACTGTATTGTAAAATTGTGTAATCCTAATTGTGTTACTAACCTATTTCTAAGTTAATTGTTACTAACAATCTATGGATACTTATTCCGAAATAAAGATATTATTATTATTATTATTATTATTATTACCTATAATATTTAGCGGATAACAATATTATAGTCTGATTAACCCTAAAAATATTTATGTTAGTTTTTAGCACGATAAGTACAGGGTAGTGATTTTATAATATGAGAGATTTTATTAGCCTTTTGAAATGTTATAAGCAACGGAGGTTTTAAGTAACTTTCGTAATGTTTTTATACAGAGAAATTGAGACTAGATAGTATTTGATATGTTAAGACGGTAATTGGTGCTTCTGAGCCTTTAATTTGTAAGAAGCCTGCATTTAAAATTTGGAAACATTTTAAAAAAGTATGTTGATAAAAGTTGATTGATACTTAAGTCGTTTTATTTTCACAGTTTCTTTTTGCCGGTGGACACTTACCACATTTCAGTTAGTCCTATAAAGAACGTAATGACATTTACGTCAAAATTATTGAATCTTAAAATAAATATGCATCTGGTTACAGCATTTATGCTTTATGGAAATAATACTCGTTTCACCATTTTAGTACATTTACTTCTGGCGTTTACAGCGTTTTCGCGTAACGAAAAAAAGAGTTCAATTGTCGTAACCGCCACTAAGTCGTAAACCAGTCTTTTATGTTAAATATTAAATATGCCAGTTGAAAGAAAACCATAAGTTATGAATTAGATCCAAATATCAAGCATTTTCGTTCATAAATGAAAGAGTTATGATTTTTTTTCTCGAAATCGAAAAGTTTTTTGGCTCTGGTGTAAAGTTTGCATTTTGGCGGTTACTACGTTCTCGCTTTTTGCCATCGACATATTAAAAATTAAAAGTAATATGGCCGTAATTTGTATTATCGTCGTGTATATTTTATCGTCGAGTTTTTCTTAAGCACTGTTATATTAAATTTGTATTTGAAACTACTTGACACATTCGTTGTGAATGTGGGAGAATGGCATTTTGGGAAGGATTAGTTGGCCACTCAGAAGTATTTTCCATAACACTTGCTTTGGAAGTTATTGGACGATGGGATCCGCACAAGATTATTTCGGCTTTATCTTCTTTAAAAAAGCCAATAGTTTCGGTAAATTACTTATCGTCTCCAAATATTTATAACAAATCCTTTTTCGTTTTAATGCAGGCTTTTAGCATTAAATAAATACTCCAAATTGGGCTTAACTTTCTTGTTTTCCACATTTCTATAAATTAAGACAACAGTATGTATGTATTCTCCACAGAACCAATTTACATTGTTTACGTGAATTATGAAAACTTCCAACTTTTTAATTATTATTTTTTTCTCGGGTGCGTTCAGAAATTACACTCTTATGTTCCAACTTTTATAACAAATAAATATTAAAATTTGTGATGTAAGTATTTAATATATTTACTAGTCAAAATATAAAAATGAAACTGAAATACTTATTATTAATAGGTATATATAAACATATTCAACATAAAATAAAGTGTAGAAAAAATAAAAACTTAAAAATCTGTAACCACAAACCAGGTTTCTGGACGTGATATCGTAGGTGTATTTTTTTTGAAGAAATATTCAAACGTATATATGATTTTAGCCGGCCAGACCAGATCGCCCTTTATTAGCGTGCGTTGATTGGTTATTCGAAGATTTATCGACTGATGAAATCAGTCACGCGTTGAAGGAGTCTTAAATATAAAAAAGTTACATGCACCACAGAGAATCAAAATCGTCGTGTTCGAAATTCAAATTACTTTTGCACGCTAGCGGATAAAATAGACTTTTGCACGCAGATTTCGCCCTATAAACGGAGGTTTTCCGAGCGAGTGAGGTGAAAAAGTTATTTTTCCATACACAGCACGCATATTTGTATGGAGCGTTTTCAGCTTTAACAGCAATTTCCGACTCTTAGAGCACTCTAAATGTATGTACTCTTTTACAGACATTTGTTGCCAATAAAAAGTAGGATCGATAGACATCTTAATTTTTTTCTCCTTTCCCCAATTTTAACCGGGATCGATTCCCAGTTATGCATGAGATATACGAAAGAAAATTGAATGCAGTTTTTAATAAATCTAAAATCGAAGCCATGGTTCCTAAGAACAGATTTCTCTATCTCTTATAGTTTTCGTTTTCTCCCTACTGACCCATTTGGATTGATTCCGCGTTGCTTAGGCGCTTCGCGCCTGGTTATCATGCTAACCTAACCTAACCTAATGTACCTACCCAATGTGACCTAACGTTACGTAACGTTATATTTTGTTTTGAAATATATACAATATACAATAATAATAAATGCATGTTAACCACGTAACTGAGTTTCATTCATTTAGACAACTGAAATTATGGATAATGACAGATATACCAAATAATTATTAGCCCAAACAATAGTATGCGTAAAGTATATTCGGCCAATACAAATTAGTCCAACTAAAATTATGCTAATAGCGTAGTATGCCAAAAAAACAGTAGGCCAAAATATTACTAACTATGCGAAAGTACCTACTATTATGCCAAAACCAATTATGCTAAATCAATTATGCAAAACAGCATTAGTCTAAAAAACATTATGCGATCCAAGGGGATCCCGATTTGCACTATTACAGGCTTCCGTTCCTAGGGCCACCTTCCGGCTCCATCATCAGACCAAGGAAACTGTCCGAAGACAAAGTACCTACTCATCAAGAGGAATCAAACGAGCCTGGGGTTATGTGGTTTTATTACAGAGTTCCTATGGCCACCTTCCAGCTCCATCATCAGATCAGCTCCACGTCATCATAATATTGCATTGTCACGCGATTTGCATATTCGTGCAAAATTTCAGCTCAATCGGAAACGGAAAGTGGGTCAAATTTAACTTGCCAAATTCCATTACAGACAACGCGACGGGTGAAAGTAAATAAATGGAGCGAGCTATGCTCGTAGTTTCCTTGCGGGATCGAATCCAAAATGATGAGACGCGCAAGAGAACCAAGGTTATAGATATAGCTCAGACAGTCGCCAAACTTAAGTGGCAGAGGGCGGGGCACATTGCTCGTAGAACCGATGGCCGTTCGGGCACAAAGGTTCTTGAGTGGCAACCGCGGACCGGAAGATGCAGCGTGGGTACGGCCCCCAACAAGGTAGACCGACAATCTAGTTAGGATCTCGGGCAGAAATTGGGTGAGGTTAGGTAATTTTGATAAAATTAGGTTTGTAGTTAGCTGACTTTAGGCTACTTTTAATCCCGATAAGAATTAGTGAGCCATGTTGGACCAATTAATGTTTTTTCGATAAGCTGGAAATAAACAACGATAACAATAATCTTATTGAACCTTTCGTGAGACATATTTAATTATTGTAATTATTGTAAAAGTGAATACCACATACCACTCACTATTTTTCACTAACATTTTTTTTTTGTGAATGGTTTACACTCACGTGAAATTGTCAGGAACGGCCCGACATGTTTCGAACTCGTATGGAGCTCTTCATCAGGGACAGCTACCCGTACACCAGCGCGGCAACTTCGTCACTGAGTCTTTGATCGACGCTCCGCTTTAATAGTGCGCGCCGACGGTGCTTGCAAGTGACTGTGACCTGTGACCTGTCCGTCCGGCGGCGCTCCAACGTCACTTTTATCATCCATAGACATTACCTCAGACCATGGACGGCGTGGACATTACGCACACTTGGCTAATGGTGTCCAAGGGATTTTCCAAACGCACAATATGTTTCGCCGCCGGAAGCACAGGCTTCCATGCTGGAGGTAAGGCCCACCCGCCGTGCCTATTAAAATTCGGGCGCCGTCCGATTTCGATACCGTCGCGTACCTGATGAAGAGCTCCATACGAGTTCGAAACATGTCGGGCCGTTCCTGACAATATCAAGTGTGCTTAAACCGCTTAATACAATAATTAACGATAACAATCTAAGATCTCCGTTAATGAATCCAGTGACTGATAAAAAAAACTAACTAAATCAAGAAAGCAATTACCTTCACCTCACCAGCTCAAACATGCCACTTTGCTGCGAGATAACAGTGAACAAATGCGATTTTGATTCAAGCGACACTCAGTCACTTAATTTTTTCAATTTAGAGTGCCCCGGATTGTAATTTTGCAGGTAAAAATGATTTACTTCAACACAACAAAAAGGAACAAACCAAGAGACAGTAAATAAAAAACTTAAACACTACTAACTACTATGTATAAAAAAGCTAAAATTAAAACAAAACTAAAACAAATTCTAAAAATTGCTCCCCTTTGCCTGGTACCAAAAATGCTGGCAGTTTTCCTCGCTGAACAGCTATGCTGATACGCTGTGCGAGGAAGCTGCCAGCTCTTCGGTCACCAATGGTCTCTTTAAGCCTTTTGGAGAGCTCTTTGTGAAGGTTTTGAGCGCTGGGACCCCATGGGCCTAGGGTCTCGACCCCAAAAGGTACAAATTTGTATTCGGTGCCGAGACCCCTATCAGGTTGTATATAAAATTTGAATCATTCGAACTTCAGTATGCACTGTCTCTTTCATCTGTAAAGACCATTGACTAAAAGCATACGCATTCCAAATTCAATTTCCGAATCAGACATTGAAAAATTACACGTTAGGAACGTGTGAACGCGTAATTACAGAAATTTTAAAAACATCTGAAAAAAGATTTTTTCTACTCCAGAACTTTTTTCTGTCATTTATATAATTAACTAACTCTAATATAAAGGCATAAATTATGAAAGTGTAAAAGTCTATAATCTACTGCTCAAAATAACACTGCTAAACAATGTTATATTGTCGCCAAAAAAAGCATTCCAAAACACAGATTACAAAATTTAAGTTAAATAGTCTATATGTGTTACAAACCAGCGTTAAATGAAATAAATACTTCGTGTTACCAACTTAATAAACGGCTGCATTCACACAATTTGCGTACACCTTCAGGTATAAGTTCATATTTTTATGACAGATGGACCTCAATATAAAAAAAGTTTATCAGAGACTATTTTTTTTTTATTTGGTTGGTTCCAAGCGGGAACATGTAATTATTTTTTGTTGTTTATTCAGCGGAATTTTCGATAACAAAGTCTATTATCGATAGTTACCCACCGCTACCATTTATATTTAAATATATTTTTGATGGTGTACTTCCTTTTCGCCGAATTATGTTTCGCAAACGTTTCATTTCGCAAAAGTTTCATTTCGCCAAAAGCATTTTTCTCTGAAACTGTAAATTATTTTAGATTGTTGTAAATATCATCCTTTAGATTAGGTTAGGTTAGGTTAGGTTTGTTTTATAACAATTCTAAATAGTTTACAGTTTCAGTGAAAAATGCTTTTGGTGAAATGAAACTTTTGCGAAATGAAACGTTTGACGAAACGTAATTCGGCGAAAAGGCTGAGAACCATTTTTGATAGATAAGATAATTGTATAGGTACCTAAACATTATTAGCATTTTATTTTATTAATTATCGAGTCATAGAAAAAGTATTGTATGCAAGTTGCAACGTTGTATAAGTAGGTAGGTCAAAAAACGCTCGTGGCATCTTTTCTTCATCTGCCACTCATAACCCATGCCACTCTTGTTTTTTGACCCCTCTTATACAACTGTTGCATAAAATACTATTTCTCAAACCTGCTTGTTCTATAGACTGCCTCGACTATTGAAACGCTTATTCTTTTCAGGGCTGCCAGTGAGTCGGACTTTTTGTGGGAGTATAACCCGCTAATGGGATTATCTCCACGCCACAGGACTGATCAATCACTAATATAGTAAACAGCAGTTGTGTGGAATCCATTTTGTGTAGTCGATCGCATAATCCTGATAATGGTTGTATTGCCAATCAATCAATACAACTCGGAAACAACAACGAATTTAGATTATTCATAATTCGTACGATACAGATTAGAAACCGGTCAAGTGCGAGTTAGACTCGCGCACCGAGGGTTCCGTACGAACTATATAGGTTTATATTTTAATTACCTATTTAATACCCATTCTCCCAATAAGACAATCACGTTTAATAACTGCTGTTGGTGATCACTACACGAAGACGTGCCGACCTGTTCACTTAACGATTGTCCTACTCGACATAACAAAAAAGAGAAGTACGTCTTGGTGGAGTGAGTACCACACAGAGCTCACATCAGATAACCAGGCTCACATTTTGTACTTGTGTTTCTCCTTTCAGTAAAGCAACTTTAATAATATTCTAATCCTTAAGTTTGTACAACTGTTCCACTTTTGACAACTTAACCTATTTAAAAGTTATGCTCGTTGTTGTCTCGTTCCTCGATGATGAGAGTTAACTAATGTAGTCCCGGCTTGCACTCTGTGGCGTCACACTATTTTACAGCTAAAAGCAAAAGCCGAACGCACCCTAACTTCCCACTGTCAGGTGTGTTCGCGCCCTGTCATTCGGTTTTTTGTGTCTCCTTATGGCGTCACGTTCTCTTCGAAAATATTTGGTTTTTATTTACTTGACTTCATTACTATCTTTGCAAAAATGCCGAAAAGAACAGCAGAAGAGAAGAGACTTCACTTAATACAGAAAATACGAAAATTAGAGGAAAAAATTATGAAATTACCAGATTCCGATGACGAAGGTAAGGTTATAAAAAGAAAGATAGAACAATGGGACATAAAGTCTCTGACCATCTATCACAAATAAAGCCTAGGGACATTCTGTGGGAATGTACGTGGCAAATTACTAAACTTGTGATACCGAAAGGGGTGTACTTTGGGTACACACGTGGTACACTAATAAGTCTTGGGGCATTCTGCGGGAATGCACGTGACTTAAAGAAAATCACGGAAATATTAACATATTTCTACTTTACAGATAAAGATAAAATAGAAGAAGGTGAGGTTCGTGAAAACGAACACAACGAACATCTCGATCACGACGAAAATTTGTATGAAAGTTTCATTGAGGAAAAAGAAACCGAGATGAACAACGAAGAAACTCCAGAAGAAGAGACTTTAGACGAAGAAATTTTAGACATTTTGGGTGTGGCTCCTACGCCAATTCCTAAAAAAGAGACCCTCCATAAAGACATTGCCGAAAGGTGGACAGACATCCTGTCTAAGGGCTTAAAGAAAGAAGAAAAAGAATCTATCAAGAATGATAACCCACCTTTTGAAAACGTACAAAAAATGGTTGCACCAAAATTAAACAAAGAAGTGGCTGCAGCATTAAATGATAATGCAAAGAAGAGAGATATTTTAATCGAAAACAGACAAAAACAAGTATCAACAGCTCTTGTTTGCGTTGGTCAGGCCATTCAATTATCCCTGCGGGATATAAAAGAACAAAGAATTAAAATAATTAAAAAACTTAATGAAGCAGCAAGGTTGTTATGTGACTCGCTCTTTTTAGATTCTAAGGGCCGTCGGAGCCTAGTGCTATCCGTCATAAACAAAGACTTAAAAGATTTTCTGTTAGAAACAGAGGCCGCTGAGTTTTTATTTGGGGATAACCTCACTGAGAAAATAAAGACAGCTAAAGCTGTTCAAAGATCAGGAAAGGACCTTAAGACACCTGTAACAGAGGATAAAAAGAAAACCTTTGTTAAGCGTACTGAACCCACTGAGAAGAAGTCGTCTTTAAACTGGCGGGGCCCTCCTCGGCAAGGAACACAACAGAAGTTACAGAGGTCAGGAGGGCAATCATTGAACAGACAGCAATACAACATGAAGAGGACCGAAGACAAGACATCAAAGAGAGGGAGGAGGTAAAGGTAGGAAGAATTAGATATTTTCTTGATAATTGGAAGCAGATTTCAAGTGACCCTATTTTATTGGATTGGGTACAGGGATACAAGATCCCATTTAAGGAATATCCATACCAAGGATCAATTCCTTTGAATAATAGTTTTCCTAAATCGGAACAGATTCAAATACAATCTGAAATTAGGAAACTATTAAAAATAAATGCTATAGAAATCTGTACCCCAACACCTAATCAATTTTGTTCCCCTATTTTTATTATTAAAAAACCCAATGGGTCATTTAGGTTCATTTTAAATCTAAAGAAACTAAACACTTTTATCAGCACTGAACATTTTAAACTTGAAGATTACCGTACAGTTTGTAAGCTTATACAAAACAGGGATTATATGGTTTCCTTGGATCTCAAAGATGCTTACTATATGGTGAATATACATGAAGACAGTAAAAAATATTTGAGATTTTACTTTGAGGGAAAATACTATCAGTTTAATGTTTTATGTTTTGGATTGTGCACTGCCCCCCTGACTTTTACGAAGCTTATGAAACCTGTTGTGAGCTATTTACGGGAAAGAGGTTACATCTCCGTGGTATACCTTGATGACTTTCTTTGTATCGGTAGCAATTATAATGAATGTCTTGATAACATGAATACAACAATTGACCTATTATCCAATTTGGGTTTTATAATAAACAAAGAAAAATGTGACTTTATTCCTAAACAGGGTTGTAAATTCCTAGGCTTTATATTTAACACATTAGATATGACTATTAGTATATCACCAGAAAAAAGACAAAATTGTTTTAATTTAATCTGTGAATTACTTTCAAAGAAACTCATTACTATAAGATTTTTAGCTCACGTTGTTGGTAAACTTGTATCAGTATGTCCTGCTATAAAATATGGTATTTTGTATACAAAGGAGCTAGAAAGGGTTAAATTTCTGTCTTTAAAGAAAAACAATAACAATTATGAAACAAAAATTGCATTAAATGAACAATGCAAAAAGGATCTTAAATGGTGGTCAAAAAACATTATGAGGTCTAATAATAATATTAGAAAAAATGATTATATCTTCGAATTATTTAGTGATGCTAGTAGGACAGGTTGGGGTGCTGCATGTGGGTCTAGAAAAACAGGAGGGGTATGGACGGAACAAGAGCAGGATCTCCATATAAATTCACTGGAATTACTGGCTGCCTTTTTTGCGTTAAAGTGCTTTGCATCAGATTGCAAAGATTGCGAGATACTCCTTAGAATAGATAATATAACAGCAGTTTGTTATATAAACAGGTTAGGAGGGATTCAATATACTCACTTACATAACATAACAAAACAAATATGGCAATGGTGTGAGAGTAAGAATATATATCTTTTTGCTACATATATAAACACAAAGGATAATATAATTGCAGATTTTGAATCACGAAAACAGCTAGATAACACTGAGTGGGAACTGAATAGAATATATTTTCAACAGATAGTTTCAGCCTTTGGAAAACCAACTATAGATTTGTTTGCAACCAGAACTAATAAAAAATGTGAAAAATTTATATCATGGCACCCAGATCCGGAAGCTTTTGCCATTGATGCATTCACACTGAGTTGGTCACAGTTTAATTTCTATGCATTTCCCCCATTTTCTATGATCCTTAAGACTTTGCAGAAAATTACAATAGACAAAGCCACAGGTATTGTTATAGTACCATATTGGAGCACACAACCTTGGTTTCCTCTATTTAATAAATTATTACTTAGGAATCCAATAATTTTTAATCCTACTAAAGATATGCTTATTTTGCAAAATTCCAGGGAACCACATCCATTACACAAGAGCTTAAGATTGATGGCAGGACTATTATCAGGCAGGCATTCTTAGCGTCAGGAATTAATGAAGAGGCAGCCGAAATAATGTTGGCATCTCTTTCTATCAACACATTGAAGCAATATTTACCTTGTATAGTAGCATGGGCTAAGTATGCTAGTGAAAGAGGTATATCAGTATCTGATCCGGGAATTCCTAATATCATTGTATATCTCACAAAAAAGTTTCATGAAGGTTTATCATATGGTAGTTTAAACTCACTTAGATCTGCATTAGCTCTAATAATAGGCTCACAGTTAGGATCTGATGAGAGAATAAAGAGATTGTTTAGAGGTTTCTTCAAATTAAGACCTAATGCTCCTAAATATAATTACACATGGGATGTGTCTAAACTTCTTAAACATATTGAACAGAATTATGTAGATTATAGTAAATTAGAAATGATTACTAGGAAAACAGCTGTGTTATTAATTTTAGCCACGGGCCAAAGAGTTCAAACTCTCTCACTTATCAACATAAATAATATTATTATTAAGGATGATTGTGTAACAATTAAGATAGATAAATTAATTAAGACTTCAGCACCTAATAAGTGCCAACCTTTTCTCACTTTACCTTTTTTCAATGAAAGAGCAGGAGTGTGTCCTGCCAAAGCATTAATTGATTACTTAAATGCGACAAAGGAAATCAGAAGTGCAAACACACTGTTTATATCTTTCAGAAAACCTCACAAGAGTGTATCAACCAGCACAATTAGCCGTTGGATTAAAAAATGTATGGAAGACAGTGGTATAGATATTTCCACATTTACAACACATTCTACAAGACATGCCACTACGTCTGCAGCATTTATGAAAGGTGTCAACATAGATGATATTAGACGAACGGCTGGTTGGTCTGGTGAATCCTCAGTATTCGGAAAATTTTATAACCGACCAATTGTTAACAATTCTCAATTTGCTGAAAGTATTTTTCAAGACTAATTAATGTAAGAAAAAGCCTGTACCTGATTAGGTAATAGATAATCTTATTATAATTGAATAGATTGGAAGGCTGGAAATAAAAGACTGTTATTTCTTTTAGTGTATGGTCTTTTAATTTTACAACTAATCTTTGAACATCTACATTAGTTAACTCTCATCATCGAGGAACGAGACAACAACGAGCATAATTAATAGTCAAACGAACTTACCTGTACGTGAAGTTCGACTGTAATTATGTAAAGTTGTTGTCTCGTCCGAAGATGATGAGTCCCACCCATCCCCTTCATTTTGTCATAGCTTACAATTGAAGTACTTAATTGCCGTTTCCCTTGGTTGTAAAATTTAAGACTTTAAACTCGAATGACAGGGCGCGAACACACCTGACAGTGGGAAGTTAGGGTGCGTTCGGTTTTTGCTTTTAGCTGTAAAATAGTGTGACGCCACAGAGTGCAAGCCGGGACTACATTAGTTAACTCTCATCATCTTCGGACGAGACAACAACTTTACATAATTACAGTCGAACTTCACGTACAGGTAAGTTCGTTTGACTATTAATAATCCGTGGATAATGCTGTTGGCTATGCATATTGTAATACTTACTGCATGTAACTGATTGTAATATATATCGTATGGTTGTTTTTTATAAAAAAAATAGATAAATACATAAATAGATAAATAAATAAACAAACTATGACGGCACTGCATATTGCTCTAAACTGTACTGAGCGACAAACTTAACTTTACCGTTAGAAAACAGTTTCAGATCGACGGACGGACGGACAGTAAAGTGATCGATAGGTCGCGGCGGTGGCTAATCGAATACCGTGTTCCTGATGATGAATCGCGTACCGATTTACGAAAAACGATTTAAGAGACTTACGAGAGTTTTCTGTATAAAAAGAACTAACTAATCCTATTAGGGTTCCGTTTTTTTCCGTTTGAGGAACGGAACCCTAAAAATTGGCATCATAAAATTATCAATTATATTAATCAATGCTTATCTCATTCTCAACACCTGGATCACATGATTTGATATAAATTTGTGGCAAGTTTTTATCCTAGTATAGTATGTTGTTGGTTTCCGACTAGACATGGCTTCGTTCGTGATTCTCCTTGGCGTGATAGCTGCTTGTGCAGGTATTACTATCATCTTAATATCTAATCTTAAGTACTTTAAACAACAGAATACTACAGAAATTATTATGATACTCTTTATTTATTTAGATCTTATATAGGTTAAGTCGTTTACGATGTAAACTTATGTCAAAAGTAAAATACAAAATATAAATACGGTATAAAAAACCTAACCTAGGGTGCCGACGGCAGCGGGGCAGGGCCTAGGCTACCGGTGGTTAGGGCTGCAGAGAGAGGAACCTCCTGACGATGCGCGCCGTGTCCAGGAGTACCGCCTTCTGAATCTGACCCTTGATCCAGCCATCTAGCGAGTCTCTTAAGATGTTTGTCGAGACTTCGCTATAAGACCGTTTTCGCTGAAACGACTCGGGACAATGATCGTCGAGTCAACATCCCACACGAAATAATTATTATTTAATCCTATGGCGTATTTACATTTAAACATTTCAAACAAAACTTATGACAATAATAAAATCCATACTATTATTATAAATGTGAAAGTGTGTCTGTCTGTCTGTTACCTCTTCACGCTTAAACCGCTGAATCGATTTTGATGAAATTTGGCATAGAGATAGTTTAAGATCCGAGGAAGGACATAGGATAGTTTTCATCCTGGAAATTATACCTAAAAAGATTGAAAAGTGAACATTTCTGTTGGGGTGCGGTGACCCTGTAGGAAATGTAATTATTAGACCAAAAGCACAATTGCTCTTACATTTGCTTAGGCGCTTTTAATAATCCCTTTTATCAAGTTCCACGCGTACGTAGTCGCGGGCAAAAGCTAGTGTGTCTACGCTTCACATATGCGCGCAGACGACCGCGGGGAAGGAGCGGGGCTGGGGGGCAAGCCCAGCTGATCGGTCAACGCCCGCGCCCCACCGCCGTCACTTGCCTACATTCCTTCATGTGAACGGACGTATTGAGTGGTCCAAATATTGTAATTTCTATATACTTTACATTATAATTGCATTGAAGAGCAAGTCATCTTTTATTTAAAACAAAGTCCCTATCCTGGACAAGTGTAACTATAAGTCTACGTTCAGGGTCCCAAGCGAGGTTATGTCAGGAGTCAGCTCGTACAGATCTCCCGGGGAACCCGAGTAAGAGTGAGGAGGACAGCGCTGCATAATGTGCTTTAAAGCAGGGTTCAAAATTATCAAGATACGTACGCTTTTTGATAATTATCAGATAATTATGGGATGATTATCACCAGTGTAAGAAATTCGTTTGTTATATAGTTTCATAACAAATTCATTTGTTATAACGTTTCATAAAAAAGTTTTAACAAACTTTAAAATGCAGGGGCTACTTTGGAAAAGTGTTTTTACGCCATATCCCTATTTTTGAAGTGAAAACTTCTTTAGCGGCGCTTGGCACTTTTTTTAGATGGGTAAAAAATGTTAGACTCGCTTCAGATCCGTAGCCTGATCGAAAAAGCGTAAGACGGATGGAGGGGGCTAATATAATGTATTAAACAATTGGTAACCCAGCAACCGTTTCTGTTTTTTTACTATCTGTGGCAATGCAATACCTACCTTCAACAATGACCTAACCTTTTACTTCATTTGCTCAATAGCACTATGAATATTTGCGTTTTTATAACCATTTTAAATCTATCAAAGTAGCCCCACATTTTCCTAAAGTAACCCCGTTTTACGGTTTAACTTAATAAACCAATGAAACTCGAGTTTGCACTCAACTTTGCATAATCCGAACTGAATTTTGCTTGAAAGGGAAATCCCCACGGTGCGGCACGTTGACACTTTACTTCGAATACCTACGCAACTTTTCGTTATTATCAATCAATAATAATCCATCTATTATTTTGAAGGCCATTGCGTCTATTACAGACGATTTATAAGGCCTTATTCCTTTTAAAATGCTGATTGCTTTAGTCATTTTTCTCTATGATCAAACATGTTCCTTAACATATTATTGATGTTACTACCTAGAACAGGGCTATTGGCATTTATTAGTATATATTTAAAACCTACAGTTTGAATTTTTCATTGATATTTTTTGTTTCAAAAACTAGTCGAAATTGACATAATTCGCGCGAAAAATTCGTTTTTTTTACTTATTTTCTACTTTTTTTTTGAAGAATAAGGCCTCTTATGGTGTTATGTTTGGGAGACACTGTTTCTGGTGGCTTACTAAACCGATACGAGATCGACGCGTTCTACCGCAAGCCTGGCAAGAGAAGTTATTATCACGATAATTATCATGATATTTATCGTGATAGTTATCATATAGAACAGAAAAGAACAGAATATAATATAATAGTACACCTTACACCTATATTGCACACCTCAAGAAGAAAGAAATACAAATACAGATACAATGGAGGTAAACAATAGGCGAGCTTATCGCTAAAAAGCGATCTTTTACGAATAACCTTTGGGTAGCGGATTAATAAATGAAATGAGATGAGTAAGCGATGCAAAAAGTAATCAAGAAATCTACAAAAAAAAACTACTTATTTAATAATATTTATAAATGAAAAAAGTATATCTAAACCCAATCTTACGAAAACCCATGATATCGCGATAAATAGTCGGTTTATCACAGATACCTATCGATTTATCTATTACGTTTGTTTTTATTATCGTGGGTTTTTCTCGAATGTGTAGAATCAATCCTGCCTGTTGTTTACCTCTATTAAGAGCTCTCGCTGACAGACAGCGGTCGGGAGTTCTGAGTTCCGAGTTCAGAGTTCTGCGTTCTTTAGAATGTACCGAGTCTATACGACAACGCACATAGCGGGCAGTCAGACCGCGGCGGTCAAAGCGGAACGTCGCGTTCTAAGAGTTACTTTCCCGCCGAGACAGAGAACGCGTGAACGCCGCAATGTCTGAGGTTGCAAATACGGAAAAGTAAAAAAAAAAAAGAAACATTGTTTATCTTTAAGTAAATCCTCAAAAATACTACTAAATTCGCCTTGTTCTTCTCGCGTTGTGTTAATTGGGTACACCCAATACTTTCTCTTCTTTTTAGTAGCTTACTAAATTGTAAGCTCCACAAGAGCAATAATTCTTCATCGGAAGATGAACTTTCTAGTGACATGTTGCATGTACAAAGACACAAATGAAACTAGAACGCGAGAATTTGAACGCCACTTGTGTGCGTTAGAACTCTTGACCGCTCAACGGTCACTAGAACGCGGAACTCGAACTGAACTCTGACCGCTCCCTGTCTGCGCGAGCTCTGAATGTTACGTGTAATCTGAATTTGTTTGTATTTATTTCCTGTTGAGGTGTGCAATAAAGAATATTCTATTCAATATTATACTGTCGACTCGTCGCACCTTGGTACGAACATGGTATAGTACGGCTCTTCCCAGGTGAATTTTTCGCTTCGAGCCCTAATCTTTCAAACAATGGCCATTGTCTCTATTATCGCAAAGCCGCTAGCTACCGGGCTACCACGTGCCACTATAACATTCATATTAAAAACAAACGGTATCGTCTTACGACAGTTATTTTGACAGTTATTTTTTTCCAGCTCTGCCCGCTGATGTGGCCGACCCAGTGATAATGAAACTGGGTGGTGAGGAGCGTTACACGCCCATGAGAGGAGGCGACGGTGTGGTCCACGTGGTGGATACTTGGCTGAAGGCCAGCGACCTTCGCCAAGCGGCTCGCTACAGCCCGGACTCAGAAAATGTCTACCATCTCTTCACTAGGTGCGTTTGTGGACAAAACTAAATGCTCTCTGTACAATTCGATTTCTGATTTACCAACCAAACCAACCTCTAGTAGGTATCTCTGTTTGACCCTATCATTCGATGGTAGAGAAATGGCACGTCCGAAAACGTTCCCAGGACTTTTATAGTACCAAATTTTGTTACTTGGGAATGTCAATTGGCATTAAGTCCACCATGTGTCCTGATATTTTGTTTAAGCAATAAATAAAAATAAAAAACTTGCGACAAGGGTGTCGCGTATCCAGCCTTCAGGCGAAAACTGGGTTAGGTTTACTGTTGCTGTATCGACAGATCATGTAATTTCATTAAAAACATTTTTTTTAGATTATTATAAAACCATCCTTATCTAACCAGGCTGTTCTAAGCGATGATGAAAATCAGGAATAAAAGTCTAAGGAAAAAGTTGTCAAATTCTAAACGATTCTATGAAATAAAACATGTGACGTAGTAGGAAACGAAACAACACTTAAGCAGTTAGGTTACGTAGTATTTCTGCCGGAACATCCTCAGCAAAAACCACGTATCTCGAACAGCCTTCTTGGAGAGAACTCTAAACGATGCAAAAATACGCTTAAATTCAACGATTAGATCTACAATTAGGAGCCAATCTCTATAGTCTAGCTAAAATATTTTTGCCCCAGCAATTTTAGTTTTTTATTTGTAAATCGGTATATGACAGCGCTGAAGATAGGGAACTAATTTAATCTTGATACTTGTGTTTTATTCTTAATCTTTAAAAAAAAAATTAATATTACTTAAATAAAAAAGCATCGTGGTAAGTTATGGTTTTATCAGTATTTTACTTAAAAAACTATTCACAAAAAAAATTATAAAAAATATTTTGGAGGACTTTTGCGTTGTATTTAGTGAGTTTACATATTGTAATTCAAAACAGCAACTTCAGCGTTTATTGACGTTCTTACTCTAAGGGCTCCAAGGGGACTAAAACAAGGTAAAAGTTTGTATGGGTTTGTATAAAAATATGCAAGTACTAAGATTGTTGGCTCTTTGGAGTCTTTGGTTAATATTACTTTGTTTTATGTGTTTGACAGTTAATTTGCTTGGAAAAGTTATTGTGGTTCGAATCTAAACGGTGCCAACGGTTCTTTAAAACAGTGTTTCGATTATTCCAACAGGGCTAATCCTACGGTGAGCCAGCCTCTTCTGCTAGGATCTTCCGGTCTACTGGGCAGCACCAACTTCGACCCTCACAAGAGATCCGTGATAATCGTGCATGGCTGGACCGACAACGTCTTGGGTCAAATGAACTCCGTACTCATCCCAGGTACGCAGGGTTTCCGAAGCCCCGCTGAAATTTGACACATTATCATGTACAATACAATACGATACAATACAACACAACACAACACAACACAACACAACACAACACAACACAACAGAATACAATACAAGAACTCTTTATTGCACACCTCATAAAACATACAGGAGAAATACAATGCAAAATTACAACTACAGGTAAACAACAGGCGGTCTTATCGCTAAAAAGCGATCTCTTCCAGACAACCTTTGGGTAGGGGAGAACTTGAAAAAAATTATTTTGTTATTAGGCATGATACACCAGTAAATAATAGCTTTGTTTGATTTAAGGGTAAAAAAATGGAATCTACCTACTGCACTACTACTACTATCTGCACGTGTACTAATTGAACGAATTACTCCGTAATGACATGATAAAACTCGTTTCGCACTTAGAAAGGTCCCCGCGCGAACGTTCACTACGAAACAGGTCAAAACTCAAAACCTGCACGACGCGCACCTTCAAAACTCAAAATGTAGGTATAGTTCCACCGGGCGAATATTCGGCGGCCGGATACCGAATATTCGGTACGGCCAAACAACTATCCGTTGCATCTCTAATTCAAACCCACCAGCTTCGAAAGTCGTTGTAAATAGAACCGACTTGTCTAACCGACTCCTTTCGTTTCCTGTTTCAGCATTCTTGGAGGTTGAAGACGTAAACGTGATCTCCGTGGACTGGAGCGCTGGCGCTGGCACTATCAACTACCTGGCCGCTGTTGTCAACACTGTCACTTCAGGTGAGACTGCATAAGTCAAGATTTGCAGTACAAGTCAAAGCAATCGTGAAACAGAGAAAAAAACGTATCTAATTGGCAAATGGATGAAGTTAGTAGCCTATATTTTACGATTTTAACAATAAAATTGGGTTCCTATTTTATATTTCAGGCGAAAGCGTGGCCCGCTTTATCAACTGGTTGATGGCTTCCACCGGATCGGTTCCTGAGCAGTTCCACATCGTCGGGCACTCTCTGGGTGGCCATCAGTCTGGAATCATCGGCAGACACGTTAATGGCGACATCGCTTACATTACCGGTGAGCTATCATAATGTATCGACATCAGCAATAGCATTTAGTCTAAGAAATTTGATCCGACACGAAGAAGAAGACAGCTTTAGCATTCATTCACGCAACAGCCCTACGATGCCACCCTAAGGCATGCAGAACTGGTTGAAAAATTCAATGACTCTCGCATCAGGTTCAGTGGTCCAATAGGTAGGACGCCCGTGTTGGCCCCGAAAAGCCGTTGGAAACGCAGGTTTGAACCCTGCCTGAACTATCACATTTTTCGTTTCCTTGTAAACATTTGGTTTACGTTAGCAGACGTTATTGTTCTAATAAAAAGTATTAACATCAGCATTATCATCAATAACGACATAATCGTCATTAGCATCATCATGAATGACAACACCTTTATTTATAATGCCACTCTCACCATTATCGTCAACTACCACTGTAATATTCCTCATCACAACATTATCACCTTCTTCACCAACTACAGCCACTATTAATTTGATAGCTAGCTGCGCAGCGTGGTGTTACGCGCTCAACCCACGGGAACACTACATTTATTCGGCATAAAAAGTAGCCTATGAGACTGTTCAGAAAAATTATCATAATTCGAATTAATTTATAGTATTTTAGTTTATAGAAACACGAATTTCATCACTTTTTTACCCTTTAAAGCACTTTTTAAAGATACGAGAGAAGATGTCATCTTCGGAATGACCCCCCAGTAAAATATTACTATGAATAATGACATTTAATGTTTGGCAAATGTTTTATTAAGACAAAAAATATTAGTCAATAAATTAGTCAATAGTTATGACAAAACACAAAAAGGAGGCCGGGAACTAAAAAAATCGATGGGTATGGTGTCATTATACCACATCCACATAGATAGTGGCGCCAGTGTATGAAATACAACGCTAACATTATTTTAAATTGACGATATCGTAAGTTAAAGTAAAGGAATAATCCTCATATTATGCGCGAAGAAGTGTATTTTGGTATTATAGTTATTATTCAGTTATACACAAATTGCAATCCTTCTAAGTAAGCCAATTTAGCGATGCAATGCACTCTAATTCTGGCGCCGCTATCTACGCATTGGTCACTGTCCTGAGATAGTTAGTTACCTTTTCCTCCACACCTGCCTTATTTCAAACTGGAATATCTCATCTCTCCAATGGAATTCAGCTTGGTGCCCAATAAAAAAATGAAGTACATTTAAATATCTACCTAATCAACCATCTTTGTTGGTTCTTGGTCCATTTGACGCATGGTCTTTTACTACATGTCTTTAGCACTGGACCCCGCGCTTCCCGGCTGGATCACCAACGACCACAAGTTCCGCCCAAACGACGGAGCCTACACAGAAGTGATCCACACCAACGCTGGCAACTTGGGCTTCATTGGCGACCTGGGTCATGTGGACTTCTACCCTAATGGAGGCATCGGCATGCCAGGCTGTGATGGCATGTCATGCGACCATGACAGGTAAGGTTATGTTACTGGGCTGAATGAACGCAACCAAGCGATCGACAGCCCACCCATCTCCGGCTGGGCGTCCCTGCACCACATCTATCTAAGGTTATATTACAATAAATAATGATTATGAGTGATGGTGATGAGATTTATATTAAAGAATCTATCCATCTTCACTGCTTCTTAACACTCCGTTGTCTGTAAAGTCGGTTTACGAACAATAAATTTTACGTGATAATGATAATGTATGCCGGCCGATGGAGTGGAAGAGGGATAGATTCGTCTCAAACCGAACGAGAGAGCGCGGAACAAGCGACAGAGGCACAATCGGCCGAAGCATTCGGCTTGTGACGATCAGGCGGAACGTGACAATGAGTCATGCTTTTTCGAGCATGCAGCCGGCGTTCATCGATTTATAAGACGTTATCACGTCAAAAAACACTGACTGTTGATTTTCATTCAGCTTTCTTCTCCCACTATCGATTTCTTATCTTAGGAAATACCGGTAAACCTCACCCGAAGTTTAAGGGATCCTTGGGTCATTGTCAGATTTAGGTTCGCGTCTTTTCGGTGGACACGTACAAAGTTAAGGACTAGGTCTAGTTTTCCGATCAAAATTATATAAGCATAAACGACGTTTCCCTTTCTATGGGCTTGCGTGTTAAAAACATAGCTTCTTCTATGCACATCACATACGCTGTTAACTATTGGCCACCGAAGAGACAGCTTTTGTTTTTTGAACTGACAATGATCCAATTACAGAACAAAGTTCATTATTTCATTAGTTCATTGCTATTTTCACCAGGTGCTTCCACTACATGGCGGAGTCTGTCCGAACTGGAGGCTTCACCGGCACCAGATGCGCCACCTTTGTTGGTGCCATGACTGGCAACTGCATCCTGGGGGGCTCCCTGCAAATGGGAGGACTTCATCCTAAGACTGGGTGAGACTCTCGTGACAAAACCTTGTTTCCACCTTCGTGCCGTAGATAAATCTTGGGAACCAAGTATTGCGGATGAACAGGCTCCCAGTGCCAATAATTGACCACATTGGTATGACAAAGATGAAGATAATGATAATAATTGTTTATGTATTCATTACTTACCTCAAGAACGCCTTTATTTAAAGACTTATTTTCCAAATGCATTTTTTAAATCTAGAACCTCAATGGCCTCGTGGAGATGTAAACCACGAAGAATCGGTTGTAAATAGGTTTCACTATACCTCATGACCTTAACCGTGTTGCCTTTTACATAAACGACGAACTAAATCAATTATCAGATAGCATTTATGAAACGAAAAGGATAGAATTAGGTTTTCCATTGGCTTCCATTCCCTAGAAGTGAGGTGCAATTTCAGTCTACTTAAGAGGCCTTATTCCATTTAAATTTCATTTTTTTTTTCATATTATGACAAATATAATAGTGAATAATACTTTTCCCTGAGTTCTAGAAAGTAACAATAGCTATTTCATGCTTTCTTTGCGTGCTGTCGAAAATAGGTTAAAAAAAAACAGTTTTCTGCGTGAATTTTGTCAATTTCAAATAGTTTTTGAAACAAAAATTATCAATGAAAAATTAAACTGTAGATTTCAAATATATCCCAATAGCCCTGTTCTAGGTAGCAACATCCATAAATATGTTGGGAAACGTATTTGATCATAGAGAAAAATGTCTAAAACAATCAGAATTTTAAAAGGAATAAGGTCTCTTAAGTTTGCATTTAGTTTCACAGTGTATTAGATTGTAATGTGTTGTTAATTATAACATGAATAAAAAAAGAGTATTTCTTTTGCAGACAATCTGGCATCTTCTACCTGGAGACGAACCCTGGACCACCCTTCTCTCGCGGCTGAACGCCAAACCAGCTGAACTAGTCTACCCACGACCACTCTGTAAAAAAAACTCAAGATATCGGGAAGATAACTAACTATTAACCTTACCGCATTAGACGTTTATTTCAGGCATCAAAGGCCCATAGATAAATACCTTACAATCTAATATACATGTAAAATATTAAACAACTAGGTCACATTTCTTTTTCTACGTTGTGTTGCGTAAGTCCGTGGTGTTTGGTAGCCGACCACGGGAACGCCGGAATAAAACACCTTTCGGCCAAAATTCTTCCTTCATGAAGGTCGCTAGCTGGTCAGTCGGAACCCTCAACACATATGAATTAAAATTCACTTTGTGGCGAGATTCTAACTTCACGACCCTCAGGATAATTCCGGTCTTCACACGTATACTCTACGATCTCCTCGGCCTTCGTAGAGTAATGTAGATGGGACACAGACAAGAAAAATAAATGATAATGTTAGTCGCGCGCATATTTCTATCAGATGTTAATACCGTTAATGTCTACGACGTAATCAACCCCCAATCACTACCAAATTGTAACCAACTCATTACACCAATTGCGGCAATCATCCTAAATCATATTCCTCACCATGCATCACTAATGCAAATGCGAATCGAAGATATCGGGAATGGAAATAAAATAATACCTAGAATATAATGAGTTTCAATGACATCCTTTTGTTTCGCCAATCATTTTTCGTAATCTACCTTTCTGTGCTTTTACCAACTGGATCCTAATTCGGGGTGCGTATTTTCTCACATAACTTTTTAAGTCCTATTATCTGAAGTCCGAAAATATTTCTCATACTATTTTATATCATAATGATCACTCTTCATAATTTTGTTTTAATACTAACGATCGAAACTCATAATCATGAGAACTCATAAGATCACTAATCATACAACTTGTTTATACTAATATTTTTTTTCATATATTTTCTTACACTACTAATTTAACTCATAATCATCAGAATTCATAATCATCAATACTCATAAAATCAACACTCATACACCTTGTTCATACTAACTAATATTTGAACCACTACCAGGAAAATAGATTGGATTACAAAATTTGAACGAGCGAGCGAGCGAAGCGAGCGAGCAAAACCTTTCAGAGCAGATCCGACGTGGCCGGGTTAGGTTAGAAGGTCAGGCGGGAGCGAAGCGTAGCGAGCTCCCGCCTGGCCTTCGAGGTTATTTTTTTTTGCGTCCCGTAAAAAAGACTTGCTTGTATTCATACTGTTTACATACATACAAGAACAATCCACCCAACCACTTCATGCCTTCCTATTATGAATAGGAAAATTATGATAATTGTCTGTTATGAAGTAAAACAGTTATGAGTTTTAACATTTCTTAGTAATGACATTATTAAGAAAAAAAGTATGATAACTGACTGTTATGAGTTCCGATGGTAGTAAAATAAAAGTATGAAGAAAAAAGTATGAGGAAAAAAATTATGAAGAGTGATTGTTAGGAAGAAAAATCGGTAGTAGAATAAAAAATAGGAATAAAAAATTTATGAGAGCCAATATGGACCCCCTAATTCGAGAAGACTATGCGATGTGACCAATTTGGTAATATCTCAGCTTTAACAGAGGCATCTGAGCTATATAATCGAAACTTCTCCTTTTTTTAGGGTTCCGTAATCAACAAGCAAGCAAGAGCGAGTATAAAGGAACCCTTACAGTTTTGCCATGTCCGTCTGTCTGTCCGTCTTCCGCAGCTGCTCAGACTGTTGGTACTAGAAAGCTGCAATTTGGCTTCTTGGAATAACATAAGTCACACTGACAAAGTGGTAGGATTAAATCATGAAATATATATTTTTTGCGTCCCTCCCCAGGTAAATTGGGTTTTTAGGGTTCCGTACTTACAGACACTTAATAGTCAACCAACTTAAAAAATGTACTCGGAGAAGTAAAAATTCCATAGAAAAATTATTCGTACGACGTTGTTACTGCAAAGCAATTATCAAATACTAGCGACCCGCCCCAGCTTCGCACGGGTGCAATGCTGATAAATTATGCATGAACCTATTATACATATAAACCTTTCTCTTGAATCACTTTATCTATTTAAAAAACCGCATCAAAATCTGTTGCGTAGTTTTAAACATCTAAGCATACCTACCTACATAGGGACAGACAGATGGAAGTGACTTTGTTTTATACTATGTAGTGATAGTGATAAGTTTATGAGAAACTGAAACAAGACAGATTGTCTTCTGATTCTATGAAGTCGGAGGACTACTAAAGAGACTTTAAGCAAGTATAAGAGACAAGGGGCTTGGCTAATGATTAATGTACATAATATCTTTGTGATAACGCTACGGAATCCTATTACACTGAGCATATCCCGGAAACTTCGGCAGGGAGCTCATTCCTTTGCTTGAGCATTCGCGGGAGAAAATTCCATTGGAACCGAATCGTACACGACCATTTAGGCTTCATCAAGGTATGGGGATGAACGAACTGCCGGCAACGAGCGAGCGGTGGTAGAATGCGGCCGTGGGCATCAGGTCAAATAGTTCCTCAGAGCAGAACCCATATAATACAAACGATAGACCACACACAAGATAGATAGTAAGATAGATAAACTGCACTTTATTCATATCCACAACTTTTTTTTTATGTCATAGGGGCAAACGAGCAAACGTATCGTATGAAAATACAGTCAAAACATGCTACTTAAAACTAGTACAAGTATAAAACAATTACAGCACATTATTAAGAAACCATTGTGTCGTGGCAGAGAAAAGGCGCGGACTCAGCATAATGAAGCAGCAAGCCACTTCGCTGGTATTCTGTCAGGACCTTACACAAGAAGCCAAGGTATCTCCTTAGAGTTAAGGGTTCAATATATCATTTGTAAGTTTAGGATCGCGGACGATTCGCACAGCACGTCTTTGAATCGAGTCAAAGGACCTAAGCTAGTATACCTAATAATAATATGTACTCTTTGTTGGCACCACATAATAAAAAGAAAGAAAACACAGAAATAACACAAAATGATACAGTAGGTAACGATAGGCGGTCTTATCGTTAAAAAGCATTATCTTCCAGACAACCTATTATTAATGTAAATTATGTTACCTATGAGACTATTTTTATTAAAACCTAAACTTAAGCGAAACAAACTGCTCTTAATTTAAATTTAAATATTATTGATGAAATGCTGTCATATTTTTGTAATTTAGATATGAATTATGCGTGTTAGTATTAAGTTATTGTGTGCCCTCGGAAACAAACTGCTCTTAATTTAAATTTAAATATTATTGATGAAATGCTGTCATATTTTTGTAATTTAGATATGAATTATGCGTGTTAGTATTAAGTTATTGTGTGCCCTCACAGGGCGTCATGTTCTGACAAAGTACTAGACTTATGTAACCTTAGGGTGCGTCCACACTTGTATCATTTCGCCGATCCGATCCCCGTCGCGTATCTTCACCGCGTATCATGAACGGTAAGTGTGGACGTCGCGCCGTGCCGCCGAGCGTTGCATGATCGCGACGGCGCGACGTCCACATTTACCGTTCATGTCAATCAAAACAATCTCAATGTACATGTTTACAAATGAATAAAAATTAAAGAATTAAACCTTAGGGTAGTGATAAAGCGACAATAAGTAACGAAAACGGTAGTGAAAAAAATCAAATAAATTGAAATATTAAATTAAATTACCTAAGGAAGTGACAAGTAATGTGTTTCTTGGTATCAAGCTGGAGGTCAGTGATATCAGAGAGAAATGTATGTAATTTGAGCCCACAGTATTCAAAATAGCTCATAATTACACACTATTGATTCCATATAATAAGTAATTAAATCTAAGGAGAGGTTTAATTCATAGAGGTAACAACGCCAGTGTAATGGGGACCTTGCCACAGGCAGACCTGCTGGACGGGGTGTTCTTTTTATAATCCGTTTATTTTTAATTTAGTATTAGTAGTATCTTTAGTATTTACCAACTTTAATATTGTAAATATGTTTTTTTTGTTTATCTATAATTAAACTGTTGTCCCCATTAAAACTATAAAGCGATCTTAATTATGATAAAGATTAAAAAGATAAGAAAGTTATTTTGCTACTTGTGTGATCACCTGCAGATAAAAAGGAAAACAATTTTAATCGCATGATAATATTAGGTTTGAGATCATTTAATAACTAGGGTTGTCGCGATGTATATCGTCGTCTAGTACCTATAAGACAAGCCTTTTTGAGCTTAATTAGGGACTAGATCGATTTTGTGTGAGGTTGTCCGATATTTTTATTTATATTAGCGATTTGTCAAGGATTTGTCATTAACCAAATTCAAAACCATTTCGAAAGATTGTTTACCAGAAATGGAATGCTACTCAATCCTTCGTTCTTCGTGTGAAATCTGACTCTGACTAAATCCTATAAAAAAAAAACAGTTTTTCATCACTGGGGATAGTTTTGGCTTATTTAATGCAAAAAATACTTAAAAGTTGCGGAATATGTAGTCCTGATTCCTGTTTGTTTACATCAGTGACATTCACGGACTTTTACCGTCAGTTACCAAAAATTTGTCGTTTCCAGTAAAGTAAATTAGTATAAAAATCCGCAATATGGAGTAGGCTTAAAAACACCATATTATAATAATGTGTACAACGCAACAGAATATTTATGAATAGTGTCATAATGAAATCGATTTCGAAAACATGTTTATCTATCCAAATATCATAAACCCTCCATGATGCGTTCAAGAACCGCACATTATGACCACCATAAAAATATACAGATTTTTTTTATCTAGCCATTAGGACTGTCCCACTGCTGGGCAAAGGCCTCTCCCTTTGATTTCCACAGGTCCTTGTCTGTTAGATAAACAATTAAACAGTTCTTTTATTAGAACAAATTTCTTATTTGTAAAAATGTTATTATTGCTAAATAAATGATTTCGATAATATTATTCATTCAAATTTCGAACATCTCTGAAAAACAAAGAAATTTGATTTGACTTCTATTCTAATATCAGTCGAGATGACGTTTAGTTCGAAATTAATTGTCAATTTGCAATCAAATTTGACAAATATCGCACGTAAGTAAGGTATCTAACGATTTGATATTTGGGCTGACTCTAGTTTGTCTCTGGATTAAAAAAAAACTATGACAGCTGCCAGAAAACTTCATTACCGCCATTACCGGGTAAAATTTATCATAATGTGCGGCTCCTGAATGCATCATGGAGGCTTATGATATGTGGCTAGATAAAGTAGTGTATGTAACTGTACATAATTAGGCATTAAAACATTCGTGTGATGTTATTATGAAACTTGCCTTCGGCTCGTTTCATAAACCCACACTCGTGTTTAATACCCTTCATTATGTATAGTCACATAAACTACTATTAATCACCGACTTCACCTTTTTACGGCGACAACCCTCTTAATGCGTTTATCTTCGGATATCTTATCTTGCCTTGTCGCTTGAAATAAATTTGCTAATTGCTTAATTAATTAAATAGTCAGTCTTCGCTCCAAGATGGTGGCCACCGCTGTTCTTTTTGCCGCTGCGCTGGCTCTAGCCTCTGGTAGGACTTTCTTTTGTCTATATACTATTACAACAGAAGCGGTGGTAGCCTTCTGGTTAGGGCATGCGACTTTCAATCCGGAGGTCGCGGGTTCGAACCCGGCCCGTACCAATGAGTTTCTCGGAACTTATGTACGGAATGTCATTTCATTTGATATTTACCACTCGCTTTTCGGTGAAGGAAAACATCGTGAGGAAACCACTTAAGCCCAATAAGGCCTAGTTTCCCCTCTGGGCTGGAAGGTCAGATGGCAGTCGCTTGCGTAAAAACTAGTGCCTACGCCAATCTTGGGATTTAGGCAGCCGACCCCGATTGAGAATTCATTCTCAAAAAATGGGACAAAGGCTAGGAGGATGATGATACTATTATAACATTCTAGAATTGTATTTAAAATCAGTTTTCTATGCAGAGCGGTCATGATTTCAGGATAAACCTTAGCGTGATGCAGGATCGTCATTTGTTTTGTGTGCGCGGCGCCATGACAGTCGGCGCCATCTGTTGTTCATAATTTTATTACCTTTGTCCTCCCTTCACGGCGGGACGGCTGGACGGATTAAACCAATTTTGGTACAGGAATAGTTGGACATCCAAAGATGGTTATAGGATACTTTTTACCTGATTATGGTATAAAATACGCGTACAAAGATGCAGGCACCTATTAATAAAATGAGATATATAGAGTGTGACACTAAGAAGACGCCCCGTATGCGTGCTTTAGAGAGAGAGCATGCCTACTTACTGGGCGCCTTTCAAAAAGGACCAATAGAGGTAAACCCCCGGCTCGTTTCCTAACGGACTAAGCCGTGGGTCAATGTATAATGGTCGTACGCGCGGCCATGTTTTCGAATCACAGAGGCGCTTGCAGCGCTGCCCGTTTAGTATATACCTACGCCCCGCTATAGATATAAATATACTAGCTGACCCTGCGAACTTTGTACTGCCTGAAAGTCGATAAATGTAGAGATAGCTTTTACTATTAATCCCACGGGAACGTGATAAAAAGTATCCTTTGTCGTTCTCCTGGTTCTAAGCTACCTCCCCACCAATTTTCAGCCAAATCAGTTCAGCCGTTCTTGAGATAAATAGTGTAACTAACACGACTTTCTTTTATATATATAATAAATATCAGAATCCTCATAATTCAACGAAACAATAATTGCATGATAACCAGTAACTTAAACGTGAAAAAGCACACTGAACATGGGAAATTACCTACTCATTGTCCTCATACAGATATTGGTACCCATAACATATAATGACGTGACGATTAAGGTCTTCGCACATTATAACAACTCAACGGCGACTCGATTCTATGCCAAATATTGAAATTTAAGCCCTATGTCATATTAACTAGGTTTAATTTCGACGATGCACCGACGCGTCGTCCACTCGTCGTCCACTACTAATATCATTTTTTGTATGGTGGCCATTTTGTGTGTAGCGTTTTTAGCGCTCCGTAGGAATGTTGAATTTTGACGGTCATTCACACTCATACTCATACTCATTTATTGATAAAATGTCAACATTTTACAAGTCAATACATTATAAAAACATCATTTCTATCACTATTAAATTTAAATTACAAATTATTATAAAAATATTAATTATTAAATACAAATTGGAAGAGGTAGTTACATTATTGGTATTATTATATTATTAAATTGGTAAAATTCGTCCATGTTGTAAAAAGCATTGGTTGTTAGCCATTTCTTTAAAACATTGAGGAACGTTACATCATTTTCAATATATTTGATATTGACGGGATTTCTGACTTTTCGAGCCATTTTCGCGCAGTCTAAGGCCCAAAGCACAATTACACGATACGACATCGCATCGTCATACGACGCGACATCGTGCCACGACGCGACGTCGTGTCGTGGAAATGCATAAATCCAAAAAATATCTCTCACGCCAATCGCCATAATGGCTGGACGGGTTTTAGACAAATAAATGTTGTACACTAGTTGTAGCTAAAAAAATAAGCGAACGAAACGGTATTGCTTATCTCGGATTTTTCCATATTGATGAGATTAAATAATGTGTAGATAACTAGATAAAAATTGAATAATCAGTATTGCCTACCAAGCATAATCAGGGCTATATTTGTAAAAACAGTGATTCTAGAGAATTGACGACGCGTTTAGCTCGGTTTGTATACTCTATCTATTCTATTTTTTTTTAAATGGCAACCGGTCACAGTTAAGCGACCATTACTGCCAATGTCTCGTTGCCAATCGCACTAGGCGACTAGATAGAGGATTGATACCACGTTGTACGGTGAGTTGAAAAAATCGTGCTTTTTGTAAAGTGATAGCGATTTACAAAAAACCACGCGGACTAACGGGCCTTGACCCAGGAAGGGCTATGAACGCTTCAAGTTGAATTCTTCATTAGCTATTCACTCATACGTTAGATCACTGCACAATACGCTATCAATAATACTACACATTGAACAACTAAAATGAATAAATAATGAACAACAAAACTTAAACGCATGCGGCCATCTTGAGACACGAACCGGAAGACCTATACTCTATCCGGATAGGGCTTTTACTAAATGTAAACAAACCGTGGCTGTCAAAGTTGACATATTCAGGTGTACTCAACATTTTATCAATTGTTAAATTTTAATTCTTAGGTACTTTCGATTATTCTTTTGATAAACTGATCAAGGTTCGGTAAAGCAGAAAAATAATTAAATGGCCTTTGCCAAGTCATATACGTAAAAGAAATGAATACACAGATATTATGTATAAATAGACATTCAATATTTCATTTTTTCTGTACTGTTCACACTAACGTAGGTAGGTATGTAAACTACTCGTTACGTTATTTCTAAAAAAATGGTTCTTTAAAGAGTTACCTACATTTTTTACCTTTGGGGACAAATTATTCTTACATAAAAGAGTTCAGTAACTGTAAGCATAGTTTAATTTGAACTGTCACTATTGCTGTCTAATTTTGATGATACCGAAGATGATGAGGAAGCATCACCAACATTAATAATGAACCGTTCTTTTGTGTCATCCATCCGAGCTAGCCCGGCTTGTATCTGGTACAGGTTCGTTCATTTTCAGCCGAAAAACAATAACTAACACAATAATAACAACCAATTAATAACACTAATAATGAACAGAACAAATGAAATAACAATCCGGACTAGTATAGGTAGTATGCGAAAACGAATACATGAGAAGTGTCAAGTGTCATGTTATTTGAAAAAAAGGTTGCAGATTCCTAGGTTTTTAGGTTCTTTATTGTGCACAATTTGTAAAATATTTGGTGGCATGTTGAAATTATTATTAAGTTAATGTACTTAGGGAATAATAATTACATAGTCTTGATTGGGTATCGTATGGTTTATTCTATAACCTGATATATTAAAGCAAAATAAATATTATATTTTTTATAAAGTAACATTATTAAATACAAAATTTACCAACCAATGTCAGCCTGATAAAGCACCTAATTTATGGTTTGTTTACATTTAGTTAAATACCTATCCGGATAGAGTATAGACACCTGCCTACTGAGCCGGCGGTCCCCGGTTCGAATCCCGGCCAGGGCAAATATTTGTGTGATGAACTCGAATATTTGTGCTTGGGTCATGGTTGTTCTATGTATTTAAGTATATATTTATTTATACAAGTACGTATATCATCGACTAGTACCCATAACACAAGCCTTCTTGAGATTAATTTGGGACTAGATCGATTTGTGTGAGCGTTGTCCGATATTTAAAAAAATCTAAAGGGCTTTCATGAAATTATTCAACATGAGAATCACTTAATGTATATTTTGATTAATTTGTGGACTGAATGCGCTTGACCTTGAATGAGGGTCTCATGATGACCACCTACTTTTGTCGGGGGTGTTTTAAATTTTTAATTTAAGTTATAATGAGAAATATCTCGTCCTAAATGTATTTATTATGGCATTACAATACTATTGTATTGTAATGCCATAATAAACAATACAAATACCCTTTATTGCACACCTCCAACATCAAGGAATATACAACACAACATGAGATACATTAAAATAACAGGCTGAGGTAAACAACAGGCGGTCTTATCGCATTGTTCCCAATTGCATTGGCATTGTTCATCTATTAGACTTAATATCTTCTTTAAGGCATGTCAATAGCATCATTGCTTTCGAACCTTACGTGTATGATCCGACTTCCACGATACACGCCATGCCTAGTGTGGGAGTCACTTAAATTCTGTAAATGTATCAACTTTTCTTTTGGTAAATAAATTCTATCCTATCCTATCCTGTCCTATCCTATCCTATCCTATCCTATCCTATCCTATCCTATCCTATCCTATCCTATCCTATCCTATCCTATCCTATCCTATCCTATCCTATCCTATCCTATCCTATCCTATCCTATCCTATCCTATCCTATCCTATCCTATCCTATCCTATCTTAGCATATCATATCCTATTCTAGCCAATCCTATCCTATCCCATCCCGTTCCATTCCAATCTATTCCATTTTTTTTATGTCATAGGGGGCAAACGAGCAATCGTATCGCCTGATGGAAAGCGACTACCGTCGCCCATAAACACCTGCAACACCAGTGGAGTCACAAGTGCTTGCCTACCCGGAGGACGAAGATAGAATGCCTCTATGCTAGTAATTTCACCGGCTACCTTACCCCCACACCGGAACACAACAATGCGAACATTGCTCCATTCCATTATACTCTATTCTATTAATTATATTTCTCATATTCCAGCTCTTAACACCCAAGAGATCCAAGACCCTGTGATCAGAAAGCTGGACGATGGCCCCCGGTACCAGCACGTGGCTGACGGAGAAGGCAAGCTCCATCTGGTGGACATGTGGATGAAAGCGAGCGATATCGCCGAGTCGGCCAGATTCCTGCCTGACGCACAGAATATCTACCATCTTTTCACCAGGTAATATTACATTAATAGCTGTGCCACGCCGTGCAGAGCGGGACATTAATAGCTGTGCCACGCCGTGCAGAGCGGGTGCGCATCCCACGGGAACACTTAATTTTCTCGGGATAAAAAGGAGCCTATGTGTTAATCCAGGGTGTCAGCTACCTTCATACCAAAATGTATCAAAATTGGTCCAGCCATTTGACCGTGAGTAGTAACAAACATTCACATAAACACACTTTCACCTTTATAATATTAGTGTGATAGATTGATGAAACATGTACGAGTAATGTCTCATTATTTTTAGTGTGGAACCACAATTTTTTTACATTGAACCATTGATCCAAAGATCAAAGCACAAAGAAAAATTGAAAAGCGTAACCTAGTGGAAGAAACCGGGAATCGAACCCGGTAACTGGATTACCGGTCCGCGAGTTAACCTCTCCACCACCCTAGAGCCAGATAACCTGCTATCAATATGTTTGTATAAATGGTTTAATTCGTTTTACAGACTGTCACTGTCGTGGTTAAAGTAGAGTGCTACTCGACATGTTTTGGGTCATTTTGGGGATTTTAGTAATGGGCTTAAGGGCTAGTGGCTCGTCACTATGCAGCCTTGTACTGATTTGAGATCAATTCTCGTGTTTTTTTTTGTAATAAAGGGCTTGTGCACACCTCACGTGAGGTTCAATTGGGGGGGATGAGGAAAAAAATCTAGATATATCACGTTGGGGGAGGGAGAGGTATAAGGAAACCTTGTTGAGACCTCACGTGTATTTTTCTACAGTGAACGAACTAAGAAAAAAAACGATATTTTTTTTCGGTGTCGTTAAAAATAAACCTTCACTTGTACTTCAAAATAGCGAGTCTATTTTACGAAATTTTGGCGAAAAACAAACACCTTAACAAGAAATTTTCTGACCCGACGGCCATCGGTTCTACGAACAATGTGCCCCGCCCACCACTTTAGTTGTAAAGTAGTAATCTCATTTTTTTATGTGGGTACACACCACAATTTGTTTATTAATCCATATATATAAAGATCGATGCTCAATTGGGCCGGTAACGCGCTGGACCGGCAATCCAGAGGTACCGGGTTCGATTTTCGGTCTCTTGCACCAGGTTACGCTTGAAATTTTTCTTTGAGCTTTGATCTTTGTATCAATGGTTTCATAAAGTACTTAGTGTTAAAAAAAACGCTAGAATAAGATGCTGATTTTTTATTTTCAGACAGAACCCAACCGTGAGTCAGCCCATGCTGACTGGAAACACCGGCCTTCTGGGTTTGACCAACTACAACTCCCAGAGGCGCACCGTTATCCTCCTCCACGGGTGGAACAGCGGCACCAGCTCCCCCTTCAACACCGTTCTCGTACCAGGTATTCGTGCTATTTCAGAAGGTGTTATTGGTTATAGCGGGCTGAGTTTCCGCAACTCGACGTCCCACCATGCGCCTATTTTGCCTGAGAGGTTGATGGCTTTACTCTTGCCAACCAGTCTCTACCAGAAAACCTAGCAGTCCGTTTATCTTGCCGACGGCTTCTGGGAGTCACGTCGGTGACCCGAGGTGATTGTGCGCTGTAATTGGCCACTCCAGGACATTCGAGAATGACGTGGGCGGCTGTCTCTGATTACATGCAGGCTCTGCAAAGAGGGCTGTCAGTGACACCTAGAGTAAATAAGTGTTTGTTTAGTAAGGCTTGTCCAGTTATTGCTCCAGTGATGTTGGCTTAGCTTGCGCGACAACCTACAGGTAGTCCAGAGAGGCTCTTCCTACAATCTGGAAGAGCCTCTCTGGGCTGCCTGTAGGTACCTTAGTTATCAGTTTTGCTGTTCAGAACGTGTTAGAATCAGCAATGTACAATTTAGAGTCCTTGAGATATCGCTGACAAAGTTTTAAATCTCGTGGTGCTGAATTTTGACTGGCAACTTGATGTCATTAACTTGTACCATAATTTTTTGAGAGTTTGTATTAACAAAATTGAGCCGGAGGTCCCGGGTTCGAATCCCGGCCATGGCAAATATTTGTGTCATGAACTCGAATATTTGTGCTTGGGTCATGATTGTTCTATGTATTTAAGTATATTAACGCATTAGCATTGCTATTCAGCGAGGAAATGCTGCCAGCGTCTTCGGAACCATGCCGCGGGGGCACAGTTTTTTACACCTTTTTTAGTTTATTTTAGTTACGTAATTATTTTATAATATGAAATTGTATGATAACATAGTAGTAATAAATATTTAATTTTAAGTATATATTTATCTATATAAGTACGTATATCGTCGTCTAGTACCCATAACACAAGCCGTCTTGAGCTTAACACTTTCGCTACCAGGAACCCGCCTGGTAGGCACTCGTAATCATTGCTCAGATGCCGGTCACGTATTTTTGCTTAAAGAGCTACCCATCTAGCGGGCTCTCGGTTTCTGGGGTAGGGTTAAATTTTATATCTGGTTGCGAAAGTGTTTTTGGGACTAGATTGATTTGTGTGAGCTTGTCCAAAGGAAATAGGAAAATAAAATTATTATTACGTCTAAGTATAAATTCACAGTTTTGCTTGTCCCCAGCTTTCCTTCAGGCTGAGGACCTGAACGTGATCATGGTGGACTGGACTGCCGGCTCCAACACCATTAACTACGTGGCTGCTGTCGAAAACACCAGGACTGCTGGTAAGTGACGAATGATTATGATTAATACCTACTTAGAGGCCTTATTCCTTTTAAATATTTTTTTTTTTCATATTATGACAAATATATTGATAATTTGAACTAACTTTTTGAAGTGAATAATAATTTTAATACCCATTCCTTCAATTGCTCAAAGGTTAACTGGAAGAGATCCCTAATAGGGATAAGTTCGCCTTTGTACATATTTCATTTGTTATCAATGTATTTATAACCAGTTGTTGTGTACAATAAAGCGTTTACATACATACATACATACTTTTCCCCGAGTTCTAGGAATATGTTACTAAACATAGCTATTTCATGCTTTTATTGCGTGCAGTCGAAAATAAGTTAAAAAAACTAATTTTCCGCGTGAATTTTGTCAATTTGAAAATCAAACTGTAGGTTTCAAATATATACCAATAAATCCCAATAGCCCTGTTCTAGGTAGTAACATCAATAATATGTTAAGAAACATGTTTGATCATAGAATCAGTATTTTAAAAGGAATAAGGCCTCTTAAAACCAAGCTCGTATTGAGATACGAGTATCAATCTACAAATAAGGATACGAGGTCCTGAAGAGTAGTGCCAGAAATTTTAGTGAGTTTTGGTTGTTACTAGGCGATATTTTGTTTCCCCTGCGTGTGTCCCCCTTGTGTGTTTTGTCTCTCAGTATGTAATGTGTGTTGCAAGATTTTATTGCTGATTTTATTTCTGTCTCAGTGTCATATACTTCATTTGGTGCTTTGACATTACAACACACTATTAACATCTAAAAAATCAAAATAGATTATCTCGGAGAAACTTAGTTTTGGTGGCGCGGTTAGTAGGACGTGACTTGACGTGAACTGTTTCCTTGAATTATTGGTTCATGGTGTATTTTCTTTTACAGGTGAAAGCATCGCCCGTTTCGTCGATTGGCTGAACAGCGCGACCGGCGCCGTCGCCGCCCACTACCATATCATCGGTCACAGTCTGGGTGCCCACATGGCTGGTATCATCGGCCGCAACATGAACGGATCACCTGCATACTTGACTGGTAAGTCAACGCTCCACATGTGGAATGAGCTCCCTGCCGAGGTTTTCCCGCGGGGCTACAGTATGCGGTTAGAGTAAATAGCTTCTTAAAGGGTCGGCAACACGCGTGTGATGCTCCTGGCGTCGCAATTTAGGTGGCGGTAACCGCTTAACATCAGGTGCGCCAATTTCTTTTAAAACCTTTTAATTATGTTTGTATTCATGATATGCCTTTTAACGTCAAAAGTAATATTAATTAATATTGGGGCTGGGGGAACTATCTATATATACCTACATGTAACAAATGTGAGCTTCGCAAAGTGAGCATATCTAATTTGTTATTAGTTGTTCTTTATTACCTGGAGTGTAAAAAAAATATAGGCCTTGTTTAGCCTATTTATAAAGTTTGAAGTGGGTAAATAACTCAGCAAACTAAGTGATGTGCATGATTTTACTATTTAGGATTAATACGAACACTAAATATGTAAATAACCTATTGTAACATTGTTTCTCAATAAAGACATTTTAAAAACAAACAAACAATCAGGGCCGCATGCTTGTTTGCCACCGTCATAGTATATAAAAAATTAAAATAAGCGGACATTTTGGCAGAGAAAGACGTTGGCTCAAATCGAGGACTAAACAAAAGTCTAGGACAAGAGTGACTAAAAGTGGGAGTGGAACCGCATTCCAGCTTTCCGTTCCCTTTATTCACTGCTCAGCACAGCATCTTTAGCACAACTGTCACAAGCGACTATTTCTGGCTCGAGATAATGGCCTGTCTCCTTCTGTCCAGTAATGTGAGAGGGTGACGGGTAGCGCTATGTCACGCGACAAGAGTCACGAGGAATAGTTGTGCTGGACGGGCTGATGTGGTAACAGGGTCACAATCGGGCGCGACCAATAGAATCGCATTTTAAACAAACAATCAATAAAACACAATACAGGGTCTTCAGTCGGTTTATATGAAAATCAAAAGAGAGATGCTATGTCATGTTTTTAACCGACTTCAAGGAGGAGGTTCTATGTTCGACTGTATGTATTTTTTTTATGTATGTCCACCGATTACTCCGCCAATTATGGACCGATTTTAACCGAGTTGGGATCTGCTGATGAGCTCCCAGGGAAATCGAGTGCAACCCTAAAATTGTATAGGCACTCATAATGTTTTTCATATATTTTCCAAAGCTATTTAAGTATTTGCATATAGTAGTCATCATTTTCCTATACTGAGCTGATGATGGAAGGCATAACTCCTTAACGGTTAGGAGTTAAGGGATAACTCAAACGAGATGCATGCAAACAAGACATGCTCACAGTTGAATTTGAATGTAAAGTGTAAGACTATATTTCAACTCGCTCGCTGCGCTCACTTGTAATATAATCACTTCGTGCCACAATGGTTTATTTAGCCCCTTTTCAAACAATCTACTATTACAGACAAATAACGACGCTAACTATGAATTTCCAGCCTTAGAGCCAGCTCTTCCTGGTTTCATCACCAACGACCACAAGTTCCGCGCCGACGACGGAGGCTACACAGAAGTGATCCACACTAACGCTGGTATGCTCGGCTACGCCAGCAACCTGGGCCACTGCGACTTCTATCCTAACGGAGGGAACGGCATGCCTGGCTGCGACTCCGCTGAATGCGACCACGCCAGGTGAGGTGACACACCATCTTTGGCATGCTAAGCTACGTCAGCAACCTGGGCCACTGTGACTATCCGAATGGAGGGAACGGCATGCCTGGCTGTGACTCCGATGAATGCTACCACGCCAGGTGACGTGACACACTATCTTCGGCATGCTAAGCTACGTCAGCAACCTGGGCCACTGTGACTACCCGAACGCGACTCCGCTGACTGCGACCACACCAGGTGAGGTGACACACCATCGTGGGCATACTCTGCTACGTCGGCAAACTGGGCCACTGCGACTACCCGAACCCAAACCCGAACGTATACATATATTACGATTAGCCTAGCCTAGGGTAGTGATGTAATAATGAAATAATGAACTTTACTCTGCGAGTAGGCTACAAGGCACTTCTACATGTCTGACTCTACCGGCATTTCACAAGAGGAGACCATTGTTGAGAAGAAACTTCGAAAGAAACTCAACATGATGATATGTCGATCTCGAAATCGTCTCCCGATTTGTTATTTCCCCATACAAATTGGGAGAAGTTCTCAAAAACGGACATCTCTACGAGGACAAGTTGACAAATCATTCTTTGGTTAATTGAATGATTCTTCCAGATCCTACTACTACCTGGCCGAGTCCCTGATCTCCGGAGGCTTCACTGGCCGCCGCTGTGCCACCTATGTCGGGGCTATGACTGGTAACTGCATACTCTGGGGCAACCTCCAAATGGGTGGGCTGGTGCCAAAGACCGGGTGAGTAATTTCTAACTTCGGTGATCAGGCCCAGACTTAAAAGGCCAGGGCCTCTAGGCACTTGTCTCACTTGACTCACTTGACACTTGATTTCGTGGTAAAATTACAGACCACTAGGGAATATACTAGGGATTATATTTGATGATTCTAATGCCGATTGCCTGAGATGAAATAGTGCATACTTATGTAACTATGATGACAATACAATAATATTGACGACGCGTTTGACTCGGTTTGTAGACACCTGCCTACTGAGCCGGCGGTCCCGGGTTCGAATCCCGGCCGGGGCATGTGTATTTGTGTGATGAACTCGAATATTTGTGCTTGGGTCATGGTTGTTCTATGTATTTAAGTATATATTTATCTATATAAGTACGTATATCGTCGTCTAGTACCCATAACACAAGCCTTCTTGAGCTTAATTTGGGACTAGATCGATGTGTGTGAGGTTGTCCAATATAAAAAAATATATATGTTACCACGGAGCTGATCTGATGATGGAGCCGGAAAGTAGCCCTAGAAACTGTAATAGATAAAGCAATCCAACCGAGATTAGGGTCACTAGAATCGTCTCACTGATCAATTGGTGGATGTTCAAAGAAAAGTACAGTCGACTATAAAAGCTTGTCTCCTAAATGAAACTATAACAACATACACTAATTATAATAAAACTAAAAAAATTAAAGAAACAACAACACTCTATCTGTACTTGTCCATATCGCCCGTGTACTTAAATATAATACCTGAGGTATAATAAACCAAACTGCAATAATGATTACTATATTTCAGACAATCGGGAATCTTCTATCTGGAGACGAACGCCGCACCACCATTCTCGAGGGGCTGAATTCACTGAACAGATATCCTAAAGCTGTGAAGCTCTCACTTAGGCGCCTGCAGAACTTTCTTCCTATGTCCACCAAGCTTACTCTTGCCAGATCACTCTTGCTGCCCCTTCTGGATTATGGTGACATTGCTATGACGAATCTCAAAGAGGAACTGCTTGACAAGCTCGAGCGCTTACAAAATGTGTGCATAAAATATGTTTTCGGACTGCGCAAATACGACCACGTGTCCGCCTTTCGAGCGCAGCTGGGTTGGCTGCCAATACGTCAGCGTAGAGACCTGCATGTCCTGTCATTGCTTTTTAATGTTCTCTACAACCCTGCTTCACCTCCTTACCTCAGTGAAAGGTTTAAATATATGGCCGATGGCAGTGGTCACCGCTTGCGGTCGTCTGCCAATCTCACTCTGGCTGTACCGTCTAACAAGACGCGTACTTACACTAAATCTTTCACAGTAAGCGCTGTGAAGCTGTGGAACGAATTGCCACTGTCCCTTAGGAAGTCTCCATCTGTGGCGTCGCTTAAGACGAATCTTAAGAAGTTATGGCTTTCCAATGACTTGTGAATTGCATCTACAATGTATTTATATTTATGTGTATAATTATTAATAATAATTTAATTTACTTACATTTATATTATATTATATATGTATATAGGTATGTATATATGTATTTATTATTGGTTTATATGTGTAATACTTCTTCATTAGTGTAGGTACCTACTTATTAGTTTTATTATTTTTAATATTTACCTTTTTGTACACGGTGTTAGTTTGTCTATCTTCTTCTCGTACTCACTCAATTGCTCAAAGGTTAACTGGAAGAGATCCCTTATAGGGATAAGTTCGCCTTTGTACCTATATGTTATTTGTAATAGATGTATTTTTAACTGTTTTTGTGTACAATAAAGTGTTTACTTACTTTTTTTTTTTTTTACTGTGTACGGATGAACGAATAACAACGTCCACCAAACAAGACTCATGTTAAATTGTATTAAACTAATGTTTATTTCGTAAAGTAACTATTTAGCATAAGAACTCTAAATATATATTTTTCAGTTCAATGAGGACAATGCAAATTATGACCGACAAAGGGCGCCAGACTGGCATGGCGCCGCGCGCCCATATTAAACAAATGACCCCGCATCACGTTATTAAGAGTTTTCCTGAAATCATGACCCCTGTCCAACGACGACTGATTTTCAGTATAAATCTAGAATTATAATAGTACTAGCTTTTGCCCGCGACTACGTCCGTCCGCGTGGAACTAGGAAGTATGGAAGCAACCTCATACAACACGATCACGATAGATATCCACCTAATCACCTTAATTAATAAAAGGGATTATTAAAAGCGCCTAAGCAAATGTAAGAGCAATTGTGCTTTTTGTTTAATCATTACATTTTCTACAGGGTTATCAGTGTCATCATGAATTACTACTCACTTGTCAATATTTTTAGGGATAATTTCCAGGATGAAAACTATCCTATGTCCTTCCTCGGGTCTTAAACTATCTCCATGCCAAATTTCATCAAAATCGATTCAGCGGTTTAAGCGTGAAGAGGTAACAGACAGACAGACAGACAGACAGACACACTTTCGCATTTATAATATTAGTATGGATTAGTATGGATAGTATGGATTAGTATGGTAAGTATGGATTAGTATGGATGGATAATTTCACGCTCGTTTGTGCCATGTTTTTGTTCGACCGTCACGCGGCTTTAGACTTACACCTAATTTCACCACGCTCCGTTAATTATGTCCATATCTAATTAATGGTTGACGATAATAATAATTGGTAATCAGCTGTTAATCTAACACTGACGGAGCATGACGAAATTGAACCCTAGACTGGCAAATACTCTAGAAAAACCCTTGTAGGGTGTGCAAGAGTGACTGCATTTCAATTACAATAAGATAATTTAGAAAGGAAGTAAAGAAAACTACATTATTAGTAAATTGTATTCTTTTTCCCAACCGTCTTTCCGGTCTATCCTTTTTAGGGTTCCGTAGCCAAATGGCAAAAAACGGAACCCTTATAGATTCGTCATGTCTGTCTGTCCGTCTGTCTGTCCGTCTGTCCGTCCGTATGTCACAGCCATTTTTTTCCGAAACTATAAGAGCTATAATGTTGAAACTTAGTAGGTAGATGTATTCTGTGAACCGCATTAAGATTTTGATGCGAAAATAAAAAAAATATAATAAATATTGGGGGCTCCCAATACTTAGAACTGAAAGTCAAAAATTTTTTTTTCATCAAACACATACGTGTGGGGGGTATCTATGGATAGGTCTTCAAAAATGATATCGAGGTTTCTAAAATATTTTTTTTCTAAACCAAATAGTTTGCGTGACAGACGCTTCTAAAGTGGAAAAAAGTTGGTCCCCCCCTCTAACTTCTAACATAAGAAAATGAAAAATCTAAAAAAAACATATGATGTACATTACTATAAAAACTACCAACGAAAATTGTTTTGAACGAGATCTAGTAAGTAGTTTTTTTTTTTAATACCTAACTTTGCACCTAATTTATATGGGGCGCTATACATACCAGGTGCAAACTTAACTTAACCACTTAGGGATGGAAAGTGTTTATACGGAACCCTCGGTGCGCGAGTCTGACTCGCACTTGGCCGGTTTTTTTATCTACATAGGTAACTTTCGTGAGTCTCAAACACAGAGCCTTATTCCGTTCAAAATGCTGATTGTTTTAGACATTTTTCTCTATGATCAAACATGTTTCTTAACATATTATTGATGTTACTACCTAGAACAGGGCTATTGGGATATGGTTAAAGAGTTTGTTGAAATTATGAATATATTTGTCATAATATGAAAAAAAAAAACATTTAAAAGGAATAAGGCCTCTTAATAACTACATGCGTTCCTGAGAGACGAACAGGCCGACAGCTAGACAGCCAGACAGACGGGCAGACATTTGCAGAAACAGACAGACGGACAGTACAGTGATAAAGTAAGGTAAGGGTTCCGTTTTACCCGATTGATGTATCAAATTCTAAAATAAACAAAATGATTTTAAATCCTTTAGGTTTTTTTATTTTTTATCGGTTTTCACAAGATTCCTCGATCAAATAGGTGAGTCATGCCCTGACTCCTTGTCATCCACTATTACTGCAGGCGAACGCTTTTTTCTTGACACTCGTGTTTCTATTCCAGTATTTGCACCAGGTAGCACATAGCTAGCGGCTAAACCCGCCTGTAACAAATAAAAACATATCTAGTCATTAATAAGTAAGTTTTATTTTATTATACAGACTTAATAATCAAAGGGCGGACACAGTGGATGCAAGTAAGTAAAGTAAAGTAAATAAACACTTTATTGTACACAAAAACAGTTAAAAATACATCTATTATAAATAACATCTATATGTTATTTATAATAGATGTACCTATGTACAAAGGCGAACTTATCCCTATAAGGGATCTCTTCCAGTTAACCTTTGAGCAATTGAGTAAGTACGAGAAGAAGATAGACAAATTAACACCGGGTACAAAAAGGTATTAAAAATAATAAGACTGCTAATAATTACACATATAAACTATTAATACATACATTTAGCGTGTCATTAGGGGAGAGAGAGACGTGGCCTCGCCTCATATAAGAATATAATAGTTATTGGTGATATAAATATAACCATCCTTCCTGAAAGTATCGACTCTGCGGCCCAGGGCTATCTAGACATATGCTCATTCCACGGATTACTCCCTGCACACACGCTTCCTACCCATCAAAGCGGGTCCTGTTTAGACCACATTATGCTCAAGTCAATGTGCCCAGCCCAAGCACTAGTCACCAACTCTTCGGTTACCGACCACCAGGCTGCCCTACTAACCTTATTTCATAATCTTCCTAATACTTATCGCACAACAATAACCTCGAAAATAAATAATAACAAACTTGAAAAAGATTTAGGTAACATCGATCTTGACCCAGTTTATAGTATTTCTGCTGACGCTGACTCTAGCATGTCATACATGATTAAAAGTGTCCAACAAGCAATATTAAATAATACAACATACGTACGTGTCAGCTGTAAATTCCGCAATATTAAACCTTGGATCACACCGGGGCTCGTACAATGTATGCGACACAGAGATATTTAGATTGCATTTTAAAGCCAAAAAGAATCCGAACAATTTGTTATTGCAAGTGACCTACAAATGATATCGTAATTTCTGTAACAACCTGCTTAAAAAAATTAAAAACAACTACGACAAAAAACAATTGGAAATGGCTGGAAAAAACAGTAAATTGATCTGGAAGTGTGTTAAAAATGTAACTTATATCTACGGCAAACCAACGAGAAACATCTTATGAATTGTTACAAGCTCACCCCTCGAAGTCATCATCCGTTGAGAGTGCAAATAATTTCTTCGTAAATGTTGGAAAAGATCTAGCTGATAAAATTCAAAAAAACAAGCCGCTTCTCTCTCCCTGCGATCATTAATCTAAAAATATGCTGAAATCATTTGTGCTTTTAGATACAGATGAACAAGAGGTGGAAAGGATTATTAATAATTTAAAAGATAGTTCTGCGGTCGGCTGGGACGGCATTTCAAACAAAATGCTTAAACAATACAAACTCATCCTGACTCCACCTCTCACGCACATTTTCCAAAAATGCCTATCGGAAGGATTTTTTCCGAAATGCCTAAAAAAAGCGGTAGTTGTTCCTGTATACAAATCCGGCAGTAAGGACCAGGTAGCAAACTACAGACCCATCTCACTTTTACCTGCCATATCAAAAATATTAGAAAAAATCATTAATTCTAGACTAATTAAATATCTTGAAGAACAAACTCTTCTATCAAGAAATCAGTTTGGTTTTAGGTCCGGGCTATCAACTGCCGACGCTGTTCATGAACTAACTATTACCTAGTCCAAGAACTTGATAAAGGATATCAGACAATAGGAATCTTTATGGACCTCGCAAAAGCTTTTGACACCGTCCCCATTGCCATTCTTCTCCAAAAGCTAGAAGCATTTGGTATTAGAGGTACCCAACTCAAATTACTAGCAAATTATCTAGATGAACGCACCCAATGCGTGAAGATAGACAATAATATCAGCTCCGACTTAAAAAACACCGCTTACGGAATTCCACAAGGAAGCGTGCTCGCTTCCACTCTATTCTTGATCTATATTAACGACCTTTGTGATCTAAAAATAGGAAATGGTAAAGTAATCTCGTACGCTGATGACACTGTTCTGCTTTTTTCCGCTAAATCAGCAGATGACGCACATGAATTTGCACAGCGAGGCTTTAATAGCATCAGCACCTGGTTACGGCATCACCTACTAACACTTAACCCAGATAAAACTCAGTATGTAAGATTTTCCATGCGTAAACCTAGCGTAGACATAACCTACCGCAAGCTCTATGCCCACATATGTAATAACATCTCAACTGTCAAATGCAGGTGCCCGGACATTACGCGTACCGACAAAATTAAATATCTCGGAATTTTAATCGACGAAACCCTCTCGTTTAAATTCCATGTGGAAGCGCTGTGTAATAGAATGCGTAAGTTAATTTTTGTTTTCAAAAAACTGCGCTCAATTGCGGATGAGCAGCTCCTCAAGACGGTTTATTTTGCTCTTTGACATCATGACACGGGGCAAATTTTAAAATTTAAAAAGAAAATTGAAAAAGCTCCTAGGTCGTGGTTTGAAAGAAAAAGAGATTTTGGTACTCCGAATTTAAGTAAGTTCCGTGAATGTATGGAATCTCTTACATTTAACGATGTGCTGTGCGAAACAAACAGTGAATTAGCATTTAACGAATTTCAAGATATTGTTACACTATTATACAACTTAAATTTTCCTCTTATAACTGTAAAAAAACGTAATGTAAATAAATGTAAAACGTTGTGGTTATCTAAAAGCCTGAAAAAAAGTTGCATTGTTAAAAGAAGATTATATTTTCAATATCAATATGCCACAAAGAATAAACCACATTTTAAGTATGTTTATAAAAAGTACTCGAAAACTCTTAAGAAGTGTATTAATGAAGCGAAACGCAAAAGTAACATAAATTACGTTTATAATGCTAAAAACAAATGCAGAGCAGTTTGGCAAATAATACAAACACAATCAGGAGAAAGCTGCCCAACAGACTTTACTAAGAAAATAAATACAAATAATATTGTACTAACAAAGCCATGCGACATAGCAAACGCTTTTAACAATTATTTCATAGATACCACTAACAAACAAACAGATAACCTCACAACATCGAATCACATTCCAAATCAATCGTCTAGTATGTTTATAAAACCAACAGATGAAAGAGAAGTGTTAAATATTATCAAAGGTTTGAAAAATACTGGTTCGGTAGGGTATGATGATCTTTCAACAAAAATTATTAAATTATGTGCTCCAGTGTTTGCGAAAGTTCTTGCCCACTTAATTAATCTGTCTTTCACAGATGGAATTTTTCCTGAAAGACTTAAGAAGTCTATTGTCAAACCCTTATACAAAAAGGGCGATTCTAATGAAATGGGTAATTATAGACCCATTACTTTAGTTCCAATAATTTCAAAAATTTACGAAAAAGTTATGTTTTCCAGACTAGACCACTATCTAAATCAACACAATATTATAAAACAAGAGCAAAATGGTTTTCGAAAAAATAAGTCAACTTCTCTTGCTGTTTTCAAACTGATAAAAACTGTAACGGAAAGTGTTAACAAAGGCGAATTAGTAGTAGTCTTATTTTTAGATATGACTAAAGCTTTTGACTTTGTACATCATGGCAGGTTAATAAATAAACTAAACAAATATGGTATACGAGGAATAGCAGAACAATGGCTGAGTAGTTATTTAAGTAAACGCTCTCAATACACAGAAATAACTCAACTGCAAGCGAACAATCACAAAAAAGCTTTTCAATCAGATATGAGGCTAAATTGTTATGGGGTGCCGCAAGGAAGTGTGCTGGGCCCTCTTCTATTCCTTGCGTACATTAACGATTTGCCGGATAACATAAAACATGAATGCATCTTATTTGCCGACGATACGTCAATTATCATAAAAGGTAAAGATAGAGAAGTTTTAGAATATGAGATTAACCTAACTTTAAATTCAGTTATAAACTGGCTCAAAGAAAATAATCTGCAAGTTAATATACTAAAAACGCAGTTTATGCGTTTTCATACTCAGCGGGCTTCGCCCATTGGTTTTAACATTTCATATAAGAATGAATTAATTACAGAAGTCAAACACACTAATTTTCTTGGAATAATCATAGATAGCCACTGTTCTTGGAGTTCGCATATAGACAAAGTTTGTAATAAAATAAGTAGTTTTATATTTGCACTTCGGCGTTTAAGACAAGTAGCATCGGAGGCTACTAGTTTAACAGCATACCATGGCTATGTGGCATCGGTGCTTCAATATGGATTGTTGCTGTGGGGGAACTCGGTGCATGTAAATAAGGTATTCATTCTACAAAAAAAATGCGTAAGAGCTATTTGTGGTGCGTATATAACGGACTCATGTAAGCCACTTTTTAAAAGATTAAAATTGCTTACCTTGCCGTGCCTATATATTAAGCAGCTAGCAATATTTGTAAAACAATATCCAGATTTGTTTAAAAAAATAACTGATGTAAGTAGCAGAACACAAAGAAAATGTAATGATGGTAAATTATTCCTTCCTAAACTGAAATTGCAAATTTATAAGAGAAATGCTTATATTATGGCTATCAGAGTATTTAACAAGTTGCCCAGAGACCTGTGTAATCTGCCTCTGAATAGATTCAAGACAAATCTACATACATGGTTGTTGGACCGACCCTTTTACTCTATTAATGAGTTCTTTAGTTATTAAGTATGCTTGCAAGTAGGTATTCTTGTTTGCAAAATATTCGCACGCCAGAAATGGCGTAATATGCTTGTTCTAATTTTAATTTAAGAAGACCCCTGTAACCATATTACTGCGAATAAATTATTTGATTTGATTTGATTTGATTTGATTTGCCAATCAATATTAACGTATTGCATAACGTCATGGGGAGGTTTGGCTAAAACCACAATACTAAAATTAGAAAGAGCCCAAAGAGCAATCCTAAAGGTTCATACCTATCGTCCTTACCTCTACCCTACTAACCTTATATACAGTGAATGTAAAGTTCTAACAGTTCGTCAGTTATTTATTCACGGCACAGTATTAAGGCAGCACTGCACAACTCCTTACAGCACCGAATATAAAAACAAGAGGCGTAAAAATATTGTTTGCTCCTACAACATGCAAGTAAAACACGCATTTTCTACAAGATTTTTCATATTTCTGGGACCATTTCTTTACAATAGATTAAATGCGAAATTGGACCTATATCCACTTAGCTTCGCTCAATGTAAGAAAGCACTTCGTGAGTCACTACAAACTATGACGTACGAAGATACAGAGAACTTACTGGCTGTCATTAAATAAATATTTGTTTAGTTTAATTTAGTACTTTAGTGTAAATTCTAGTATTTAAGCTACAATAAAATTACTGTAAGATAGATGAATATGTACTTTAATTAAATAATGTAAAGGCTTTCCCATTGCCTGAAACACAGGGGCAACCCTAGTTCAGGTTATGTAAATTGTGAATTTATCTCTTTTTTAAGCATAGAATCTAACCGTCACCTCTGTACATTATGTTTTATCAATAAATTATTATTATTATTATTATTCCCTTTATTAATTTTTGTACTTAGGCTAGGTTTTTTTTATTATTATTATTATTATTATTATACATATACATACCGTAAAACTACCCAAATATAGTTTAGTTTAGTTTATTTATCACACCATTACAAATTTCTTATAAATACAAGTACATGTCAGTTTATATTACCTACTCTTCGGAATGTGATCGTTAAACAAAAATGATATTCGTAAATCAATACAATAAACATTAAATAAATGAATGTCTGAATAATAAATAAAATGTACCTAAGTACACAAGTCCAGTCCTTACAACTATGGTCCAATTTAATCCGAAATTTACTTGTTACTATTCTCCAACCACTTCGCTTGTCTGGAGAACTTTGTCTCAGTGGACGAGATCAACGACGGGCTAGTGGAAACTGTCCACACGGTAGGGTCTAAGTTTTTCAGACCCCGCCGTAAAGATAGACCTCAGAAATTGTCTGATCGAACCTTAAACCTCATGGCTGAACGACGCTCGCTACAGTTGCAGTCTCCCGATGACGCGAGGTCATATAGGCAGCTTAATAGACGTATATCGAAGTCCTTGCGACATGATCTGCGGCTCTTTAATACGAACCTTGTTAAAGAGACCATTGAGCAGAACAAAGGCTCCAAAGTGTTCGCAAAGGACAAGTCTATTGGACAAAGCCAGCTGACCAAGCTGAAACGGGAAGATGGCAGCATAGCGTCGACCAAAGCAGAGGTTCTAGGCGAGATCGAGAGGTTCTATGGTCAGTTATACACTTCAGTCGCAAAGCCCGTTGACAGCTTGGTAGGCGATCCAAGAGCCAAGCTGTCCCGACATTATACCGAAGATATCCCGGACATCAGTCTGTACGAGATTAGGATGGCCCTGAAGCACCTTAAGAACAACAAGGCGCCGGGCGAAGACGGAATCACCTCAGAGCTTCTGAGAGCGGGTGGAACACCGGTACTTAAGGTCCTCCAGAAGCTCTTTAATTCCGTCTTGTCCGAGGGCAAAACGCCTGAAGCATGGAATAGAGGCGAGGTGGTACTGTTCTTCAAGAAAGGTGATAAAACCCTATTGAAGAACTACAGGCCCATCACGCTTCTAAGCCATGTTTATAAGTTGTTTTCAAGGGTCATCACGAACCGTCTCGAACATAGACTTGATGACTTCCAGCCTCCCGAACAAGCCGGTTTCCGAAGAAGCTATAGTACCATAGACCACATACATACGCTGCGACAAGTTATACAGAAGACTGAAGAGTATAACTTGCCATTATGCTTAGCGTTTGTGGACTATGAGAAAGCCTTCGATTCGGTGGAAACATGGGCGGTGCTCGAGTCACTTCAGCGATGCCATATTGACTATCGGTACATTGAAGTGTTGAAGTGTTTGTATAGTAACGCCACCATGTCGGTCCGAGTTCAGGAGCAGAGCACAAAGGCCATTCCATTGAGAAGAGGCGTAAGACAGGGGGACGTTGTGTCCCCGAAACTGTTTACGGCCGTTATGGAAGACGCCTTCAAGCTCCTGGAATGGCAAGGACTTGGCATCAACATCAATGGCGAATACATCACTCACCTTCGGTTTGCCGACGACATCGTAGTCATGGCAAAGTCGATGGAGGAACTCAGCATGATGCTCGATGACCTCAATCGAGTTTCTCAACGGGTGGGCTTAAAAATGAACATGGACAAGACGAAACTCATGTCAAATGCCAAGGTTGTGCCCATCCCAGTCTCTGTTGAAAACTCGGTACTCGAAGTTGTTGACTCATACATCTACCTAGGACAAGTGGTCCAATTAGGTAGGTCCAACTTCGAGAAAGAGGTCAACCGCCGAATCCAACTCGGCTGGGCAGCGTTCGGGAAACTACGCAATGTCTTTTCGTCCGACATACCTCAGTGCCTCAAGACGAAAGTCTTCAACCAATGTGTGTTACCAGTGATGACTTACGGCACCGAAACGTGGTCTTTCACTATCGGCCTCATCTCAAAGCTCAAAGTCGCTCAACGTGCAATGGAGAGGGCTATGCTCGGGGTGTCTCTACGTGATCGAATCAGAAATGAGGAAATCCGTAGACGAACTAAAGTGACCGATATAGCTCACCGGATTAGCAAGTTGAAGTGGCAATGGGCAGGCCACATAGCACGCAGAGCAGATGGCCGATGGGGCCGAAAAGTGCTCGAGTGGAGACCTCGGACCAGCAAGCGCAGCGTAGGACGTCCACCTACAAGGTGGACAGATGACCTTCCCAAAAAACCTAATCCTACTGATTTTTCACAATATCGCCCCATTTCCATACTCCCAGTTTTGTCTAAAATTATTGAACATTTTGTAAATCGCCGACTCCTTTCACATCTTAATAGGTATTCATTGTTTAACCCATTTCAATCCGGATTCCGCCCCGGGCATAGCACAGTTACTGCTCTGGTTAAGGTCACTGATGACATCCGTCTTAATATAGAACACAAAAAACTCACCGTACTTGTCCTTCTCGATTTTAGTAGTGCTTTCAATACCGTAGATTTTGACATCCTCCTCGGTATCCTTCGTACACTTAATGTGTCTCACTCATCCCTATCTTGGTTTCACGACTACCTCTTTGGTCGACGCCAGCGGGTTAGGGTCGACGACAAAATGTCGGAATGGCGTGAAATTTCCGCTGGTGTCCCTCAGGGGGGCGTCCTCTCTCCACTTCTCTTCTCAATATTTATTGGTGGGATCACCGAGTGTTTAAGATCCTCGTTCCATCTTTATGCAGATGACCTGCAGATCTATGCAGCGGCTAGTATCGAGGATATGCCGTCGCTTATTAATATGATCAATGCGGATTTGGAGTCTATTTACAGCTGGGCAAATAACTTCGGGTTAAACATAAACGCAAAAAAGTCGCAAGCAATTGTTATTGGTAGTCCTCACTTTGTAAATAAAGTATCTGAAATGGTGGTACCTGATATTCTTTTTGGTGGGATTCCTATCCCCCTTTCCTCTACAGTTAGAAATTTGGGTATCACCATGGACCAGACGCTTTCGTGGGCACCGCACATAGCGCAAGTTAGCCAGAAGCTCTTTGCATCTCTCCACTCTTTAAGGCGCCTGCAGAACTTTCTGCCAATTTCCACCAAGATCACTCTTGCCAGATCTCTCTTGCTCCCTCTACTAGACTATGGTGATATTGCTCTACTGGATCTTAAGGAGGAACTACTTGACAAGCTTGAACGCCTACAAAATGTGTGTATCAGGTATATATTTGGATTGCGAAAATATGACCACGTCTCTTCCTTTCGAGCGCAGCTGGGTTGGCTACCGATTCGTCGGCGTAGAGACGTGCATATCCTTTCTTTGCTCTTTAATGTCCTGTTTAAACCTACTTCTCCTCCTTACCTTAGTGAAAGATTTTCGTATATGGCTGATGGCAGTGGTCACCGCTTGCGGTCTAGCGCCAATCTCACTCTGGCTGTACCGTCTAATAAGACGCGTACCTATAGCAAGTCTTTTACGGTAAGCGCAGTGAAGTTGTGGAATGAGTTGCCTTTGTCCCTTAAGAAGTCTCCATCTGTTGCATCACTTAAGATTAACTTGAAGAAATTGTGGCTGTCCGATAACGTGTGAATTCATTGAATACTATATTTATTTACGCATTTATATGTATTATATGTATATATAATATATATCTTATAAATAGTAAAAATATATGTGTATTATTACTTACTTAGTTTATGTACTTATTATAGTTTTATTAAGTATAATATAGATATCTTGGTTGTACGCAGTGTAGTTTGCCTATTTTCTTCGAATACCCATTCCTTCAATTGCTCAAAGGTTAACTGGAAGAGATCCCTAATAGGGATAAGTTCGCCTTTGTACATATTTCATTTGTTATCAATGTATTTATAACCAGTTGTTGTGTACAATAAAGCGTTTACATACATACATACATACATGACCTTATAAAGGTCGCCGGAAGGCGCTGGATGCAGGTCGCTTCCAACCGGTATATATGGAAGTCCAAAGGGGAGGCCTATGTTCAGCAGTGGACGTCCTATGGCTGAGATGATGATGATGATGATTATGACAATGATTACGAATGAATTCTAAGGTGAACAACATAATTAAAAAAACTTAAATAAAAACGTATAAAATCACTGATAGCTAGAATATCGATTTTGATAAAAATAAACGAGTTTTGTTTTGGACCATAGTTGGATGATTGGGCTATAGTTGGGTAGTTTTGCGGTACATACATACATAAATATACACATAAATATAAATACATATGCAATATGGTGACGAAAGCATAAGATGGATAAGACTTTTATTACATTTCGAGTAACATTTATATACAGTTTTTTGGGCCAAGTTAAAACCGGGACGCTTCGCTCGCTCGGTCGTTTTATTACTCACCAGCATAAGGAAGAAGAAGAAGTACAATAATTTCATTGCGTACGGCTCAAGATTAGATTCACCTAGCAGTTGTAGCCGAGCTTATATACCCTCTGCCAGAATTGTTATTGAAGGTTATTCTTTAAGTGCGTGATACGGCAGCTAAACAAATAATAAGGCGTATTGACTACACGCAAATATTATCAAATTCACCAAAGTAAAAAAGGTTTAGACATTACTACACATTGTACTGGCTCTGAGAGCTACTCCTCGCGAGTTAATTTCGAAATGGTTGAGTACCTATTATTTTACGTTACCATCTCTATAATAATTGCTGTTGCTGACAAACGCGACCTGTCGGTGAGAACAAAAGAATATCCAAACGGCCGGACATTTTAAATATTTTTGGCCTAGAAACACAGTCCTTAGGCAAGTAAAGAACAGAGAGATACCCTTCTGTGACATTATATTCTTTGGTTTCATAAAAACTGAAAAACAAAAGAAAAGCTGTGCAATCATTACGACATGCCGTATCTAGCTAAAATTAATGAGCGATTTAAATTATTTCAAACTATAGGTAATTTAAAGTTTGATATAAGAAAATAAATGACTACAGTCTCGAACATCATCGAATGCGGAACACAAATTATGGTTTTCGAAATGATTTTTTTAATGTGATCAAATTACCACCAGTTTAAATACCTTTCAAAAATAAAATAGGTACAGAAATCCAACCTTTTCAAGTCTCACTTTATAAAACCTAACCTTTTCAAACCTCACTTTATGAATACCTACTTACTAACCTTTTCGAACCTCACTTTATCAAACCTAGCCTAACTACACGAAACCTACTAACCATTACTTTTCATATAGAAAACTTCTGCGAATTTCAGACGTATTTATGTCAATACAATACAATACAATACAAAATGCTTTATTGCACACCAAAAAAAAATTTACAAAATCAATACAGAACAATAATTTTAGTAACGGTCGACAACAGGCGGTCTTATCGCTAAAGAGCGATCTCTTCCAGACAACCTTTAGGTAGTGGAGTTGATTAGTATAAATCACACAATGAGTAGGTGATGCAGAAGGGGAAGGGAGAACAAAATAATTATCAACAGATAAGCAAGTAAACGTATCAATAGATATACACATACATAAATAGATATATATAAACCTACTTAAACATACATAAATATAAATAAAACAAGACAGATAAGGAACACATAAACAGTCAGAGGCAAACGAACGAAAGCAGTTTCACAAATCACACCATCAATTTTATTAATCGAGAGATAAATAGTATTCTTTTATTTTATTTTTAAAGATCGCTGGCGTTTTAGCACTCCGCAATTCTACTGGAAGCGAATTCCATAGCAAAACGGCTTTAAAAGTAAAGGAATTCGAGTAAAATTTTGAGTGTGAGGAGGGGACAGCTAAAAGGAAATTTTTAGCGCACCTTGCAGACGAAAGGTAGCTAAAGCGCTCTTTAAGATACAGGGGAGTTGCTCGGTGGAAAAGTATGCCATAAAGAAGAGTAAGAATGTGTGAGTTACGCCTATGACGAATAGGGAGCCACTTGAGTTGAGATCGGAAACTAGAAACATGATCATATTTTCGTAACCCAAATATGAATCTGATGGAAATGTTTTGAATGCGCTCAAGCTTATTAAGTTGCTCCTCTGAAATATCAAGATACGAGATGTCAGCATAGTCTAGAATCGGGAGAAGCAACGTCTGAGCGAGCGCAATTTTAGTGGCGATGGGAAGGAATTTGCTAAGCCTTCTAAGAGAGCCCACCGCGGCAAACATCTTCCTGCTCACTTCATTCAATTGGGGCACCCAAGAAAGAGTGCTATCAATGATGACGCCCAGGTTTTTAACCTGGGACGAGTAAGGGATTATGACACCATTAAAAAAAATTTAAGGAGTATTAGCCGTCCGTTTACAGTAAGTCAGTCAGATCTAATTTCGGGAAAGGGCAGATCATCGGGTGGAACAAGCATGTTAGTGAGGCCCACGGAGAGGCCAGGCTTTGCTTTCAAAATTGGGTACTGTGCGGTAAACCAACTGCGGGAAATGCTTATAATGCCATGTGTTCGAGTCGCAAGATATTTAAATCGCGGCTTAGATGGGTACAGCAGCACCAAGAACAAATAAAAATGGATTTACTAGCCTCGCACCATGGTAAAAACGACTTCCGTAATTTTTGGAAACAAACCAAGAAATTGGAGGCAAAGCCAGGACTCTCTGTTTGTGTCAATGGCATCACTGACTCTAAGGGTATTGCTAATTTGTTTAAAGAGCACTTTAGTGTAAAGTCACCATGTACGAGCGGCGAACGGCAGGTGCTCGACGAGGTGCCTGTGAGTGACCTCCGCGTTCGCTTTAGTGCGAGTGACGTCACTAAATTATTACGGGCAATGAAAAGAGGGAAGTCTCCAGGTCACGATCAGCTGAGCGTCGAGCATCTGCAGTTTGCTGGGCCCCATCTGCCTAGACTCTTGTCAATGCTTTTCAATCTATGTATTGGTCATTCGTATTTACCCTATAATATGACAAAAACCGTAGTTGTCCCCATAATAAAAAATAAAACGGGCGACATATCTGACGCGACAAACTACAGACCTATTTCTCTAGCAACGATAGTGGCTCGCCTACTAGACAGCCTACTTAACGTGCATTTAGACAAATGTCTTCAGCTGCATGACGCGCAGTTCGGTTTCCGTCCCGGTCTATCAACTGAGAGCGCAATCATTTGTCTAAAGCATGCAGTTGAATATTACACACGAAGAAAAACACCTGTCTATGCGTGTTTCTTGGACCTCTCCAAGGCGTTTGACCTTGTCAATTATGACCTGTTGTGGAAAAAGCTCGATGAGGTCAAATTCCCTAGAGAGTTGACGCGTATTTTCAGATGCTGGTACGCGGGCCAGAAAAATAGTGTACGATGGGGCAACGTCCTGTCTGACGAGTATGGCCTTGAGTGTGGAGTGAGGCAAGGCGGACTTACCTCTCCGAAATTATTTAATTTATACGTAGATGCCCTAATCGGTGAGCTCAGCAGCACTCATGTCGGGTGTCACGTAGATAGAGTCTGCTTTAATAATATAAGCTATGCCGACGACATGGTGCTGCTGAGCCCTTCGGTCGGGGGGCTGAGGGTGCTCTTAAGTATTTGTGAGGCTTACGCCTTGAAACACGATCTCAAGTATAATGTGGCTAAAAGTGAGTACATGGTATTTAAGGCGGGAACCAAGTGCCCTTCATACGTCCCCCCTATTCTTCTTAACGGTGTCCAACTGAAAAGGGTGGCGGCTTTCAAATATTTGGGGCATCTGGTCACCGAAGATCTGCGTGATGATGCGGACATCGAGAGGGAGCGCAGAGCATTAGCAATGAGAGCGAATATGATAGCTCGCAGGTTTAGCCGATGTACAGCGCAAGTAAAGATCACGTTGTTTAAAGCGTACTGTACATCGCTGTATACCTGCAGCTTATGGAACAAATATACGCAGCGATCTCTTAATCCTCTGCGCGTCCAGTATAACGACGCGTTCAGGGTCCTGTTGCGACTGCCGCGGCACTGTAGCGCGTCCGGTATGTTTGCGGACGCGCACGTAGATGGTTTTTTTGCGACACTGCGCAGGCGGTGCGCCGCGACGCTGCGCAGAGTACGCGCCAGTCGCCACAGTCTCCTGGCCGCCGTAGCTGATAGGTGGGACAGTGGCCTGTTGAAACACTGCACTACCCTACATTTAAGTTTTCGTACTAACATAGTTATATAAGTTTTATTTTGTTACTAACAATCTATGGATCGTTTGTTGTCCGAAATAAATACATTTTATTTATTATTATTTATTAGCCAAGTCGACTCTGGAAATTAGACTAGGACTGCCAATGATGATAGCCTGGGATTTTAACGGATTAACGCGGAGGCCATAGTTACTACTCCACTCTAAAATAAGTCTCAAGTCCGAATTTGTTGAAGAGATGATTGAAGGTAGATCTTCGAGTGAACCTTGAGAATAAACTTGAAGATCGTCGGCATAAAGGTGATAGTTTGAAGACAGATCAATCAGCTTATTAGGGTTACTAGGAAACTAGAAACCCTTATAGTTTCGCCATGTCCGTCTGTCCGTCCGCGGCTTAGCTCCGTGATCATTAGTACTAGAAAGCTGAAATTTGGTATCAATATGGGTATATTATATCACGCCAACAAAACAGTAAAATAAAAACTAAAAAAAAACTTTTTTTTCGGGTACCTCTCAAACACCTAAAGTGGGGGTGAATTTCTTTTTCGTTTCAAAACTAGTGTGTGGGTTGTCGTTGAATAGTTCTTTTGAAAATAATAGGGGTCTCCAAACATTATTTTTTGATAAAATCAGCAGTTTTGTAAATATTCGCTCCGAAAATAAAAAAAATAGCGTCCACCCCTTCTAACTTTTCACGGGTCAAAAAATTATAGAAAAATTCATGAACATGAGGCCCTATAAGTACTTTCAATGAAAACTATATTGAACAAAATTGGTCGAGCCGTGTTTGAGTTATCGCAAAATTTCATAATTTTCTTAAAAGGACGTAAGTTGACTTCCAGAAGGTAATAAGTAATTAAAGTTAGTTTGGCGTTTACGACCTTTTTATAGAGCTTGAAATCTTTCTCGTAATTTAAACCTAAAACCGCTGCTTTAAGCCTGTCTATTGTGGAGGATGGGCACCTACGGAACCCTACACTGAGCGTGACCCGACATGCCCCCCGGGTTACTCTTTAAAACTACGATTTTCAATATTCAACAAAAATGTTCTAATTGCGGCAGTTATAAGCCCATTCTTAGTTAGATAACCCTTTGAAAATACCAATATCATCAATTATCAACACTTTTCTCAGAAGTTTAATCACCATTGTCTCCTGGGTGACGGGACAGAATAACGACAAGAAAAAGTTGATCCACCCATTTACTCACAGCACCTCAATAGAAGCGTCAACCCGTTTGCAACCATGGTCACATCGTAAAAGTCAAACATATGTATATTGTCCGAGTAGTAGGGCCTCGTGCAGGGTCCGTCCGGATTATTAGATACTACCGTCTTCCCTGCTAACCCACCGCCAAACAGCAATGTTCGCATTGTTGTGTTCCGGTGTGGGGGTAAGATAGCCGGTGAAATTACTAGCATAGAGGCATTCTATCTTCGTCCTCCGGGTACCTAGGCAAGCACTTGTGACTCCTCTGGTGTTGCAGGTGTTTATGGGCGACGGTAATCGCTTTCCATCAGGCGATACGTTTGCTCGTTTGCCCCCTATAACATAAAAAAAAAAAATATATTGTAAACCCGTTTCATATGTGTTTTAATAAGCCCATTCTTATATTTTAAACTATCTCCAGACAATACCAGTAATATAAATTATCAACACTTTTCTAGTAATCTTATTAAAACTTACGTGTCATATTTAATTAAAAAAAAAACCACGTGAAATTGTCAGGACTGACGCGACATGTTGTGTACGGGTCGCAGTCCCTGATGAAGTACTTTTCTAGTAAGTTGAATAACTACCTATTGTCCCCTGGGTCACGGGACAGAATAAGAAAAAGGAATAGTTGATCCGCGCAGGGCTGTAAAATGAAACTAAATATGGTTCATCTTTTTTTTAAACGTACACAATTCCAAAGGTCATCTGCCAACAGCGACATCTGTAAAAGAAAACAATGTGGAAACACCGAAATTTCTATATCCATAAGTATAGGTTTTTATAGCTTAACTATTTTCACTGCCACAGGCGGACCCGTTTTTATGGTTCCGTAGGTACCCAAAGGGTAAAAAACGGGACCCTATTACTAAGACTCCGCTGTTCATCCGTCTGTCTGTCTGTCCGTCTGTCACCATGCTGTATCTCATGAACCGTTATAGCTAGACAGTTGAAATCTTCACAAATGATGTATTTCTGTTGTCGCTATAACAAAAAATACTAAAAACAGAATAAAATAAATATTTAAGTGGGGCTGCCATAGGACAATCGTGATCGGTTGCGTTAACTGTGCACCTCAATTGCGGTGCCATACGTACCAGGTGCAAACTTAACTTAACCCGGCCAGTTAAGATGGGAAGTGTTTGTACGGGACCCTCCGTGAGCGAGTCCGGCTCGCACTTGGCCGGTGTTTTTATCCGACTTTAAAATGTAATTCAATAAATAAATAAATATTAGGGGCAATCATACACAAATCGACCTAGTCCCAAACTAAGCAAAGCTTGTACTCTACTAGACGACAATATACATAATATATAAATACATATATAGATAACATCCATGACCCAAGAACAAATATTTGCCCCGGCCGGGATTCGAACTCGGGACCGCCGACTCAGTAGGCAGGTGTCTACAAACCGAGCCAAACGCGTCGTCAAATGTAATCCGCACATGAACGGGTTATTTTTGGTTCTTTAAATGGTACCTATATTTTTTTTCTATGCATTTGTGAAAGTGATTAAAAAAAAATATGGGAGGTAATGAAAGGCCACACAGATCCCCTGAAACCATATCATAAACTAAATATATTAAAAACAGATTAATTACCAAAATAATAAGACGATTGAATGGATGAACGAATGAGTGAATTGTTGAACGGTCGAATGGGTGCAATAATGAACGAATGTATTTATATGTCGGGTCTTCCTCTGGAGATTCATGACCATCGGCTCCAGGCATAGCGCAGGCAACGAAATAACACTCAAGTTTTAACGTCTGATAATTATATTCACACACTTGAATCAAAATCACACCAAAATACTAAATGATTAAACTGGCGTAAATAGATTAAGTTTAAAATGGAAACGTGATGCATTCGCCGCAGAACTGGATACGTGCTCTTTGTTCAATCGCTCGATCAAGAATGACGCTATGACGTTTTAACTTTATCCTCCTTCCACTTTCCGTTACCACGTGACCAACTGGTCACGTGATCAACCCGTCACGTGATCAACCGGTCTCGTGTTCCTGCTGAAGATTGCAGCATATGTTGAAGTCTGGTCTGATACATGGGAACCCTAGTACTGACGTTCACAAGTAATGGCCATTTGTAAGCTTTGTTGTTCACACAAATGTCACCGATGTTTGACGTCGCTGCCGTCGGTTGGGGACTGGATGGATCTTCTAAGAATCTTCCTGGAATAGATGATTTTAGGTTACTAAAAGTTTCTATAAAATATAAGACGTCGACTAAAGAAAGTCAAACACTTACGTTGACATGTTGGTACATTTGATACGGTCCTAGAAGATCCACTTTCTCTCAGAACCCTGACATGATTCATCGCTTGTTCATATTATGAACCTGTAAACAAAAAGCACCTCAATTATCTTGAAAATAAAGACTGGTCGACGTTTATAATTACCATGCTAGATACTCGCAGTGTCGTCAAGCCGAGATGCGATTAGTCCCAAGGCCGACGAACTCATTAAAGAAGATGTATACGGTTACACCGGGAGACTTCATTTTTGCAAATCACTTACTTATGCAATATGTTACAGAAGCATTATACGCCGCCCAATAATTCGGATCACTGTGGTTCATCCTAGCCAAGTGTTCTATCTCAGCCGGATGTCCTTCCGGGTAAGCCACATCAACTGTGGAATTTGGTTTGTCAAACCACCTTATCCAGGTATCCGGAACACAAACGTATTTATCGACGTCAGGGCGCGGTAAGACCAGAAACTCGACAACATAGTACGTGGAAGGTGGCATTTCATCTGAAAAAACAAAATTATTGTAGTGGTCTGATGCAGTATTGGGTCAAATAACAATAGGAGACCTCAGATCAAGAAAAAAAGATAGACATGACAGCACGAACAATCTAATGAAGCCATTTTATACTACGCCACATTAGTACTTACATGACCCACGCACACAAATACAATCAAAAGTACGTCAACTGCTCCTCAGTACGCGGCGCGCAGCGGTAAAACTGACATGTTGAGAAAATGGTCTCCCGCGTTGTAAAAGGGTGTACAAAACACAGTGCGTCAACCAAAAAGTCGGGCGGAGTAACTTATCACGTATAAGTATCAAAATAACATCTTAAAAACATTTTTAATAAACACTGATAACCTCAACAGTCTGTCGAAGTGACAAAGCATGAGTGTTAGCAGAGTAAGATTTCTAATTACCCCAAACGATTACGGACCTTACATAAAGTCGTTGTCAGCGCCATATATACTTACCTCTTTGATTTGCTATCTCTGTACCTACTAATAATTGTTTATGTTTTAAACATTTAAGTTTCCCAACTAATATTAAAAGAAAGAATATTTGGATAGATTATGTTAGATAGAGCCGAAACGAACCAGAATGGCAACCAAATAAAAAAAAATCAAACCAAATAAAAAGCCGTTTGTTCGAATCATTTTGATAATAAAGATTTATACACAACAAATCGAGGACTTCGCCGTGTGATCAGAACCGGATATCCTAAAAAGGTTTAATTTAACTAATTTTGTCCTTTTAATTAATTAAAATGTGTACAATGTACGTACAGAGCATCATGAAAGAGCAGAAATAAAATAAAATGGAACTAAACATTTTCCATAGTACTTCATTGTTGCGATATTTAAGTATTTTACGTCAAAAACGTTACGAAGAAAGTGGCGTTTGAAGATTATGAAAAACATAATTATAAGTATATCATACTTAAGGATCTTGCTATTATAAAATCGTTTTCAGCAACATAATTGGATAAATTTAGCTCGATAGAAAAGAATCCCAAAGTTACCTCTTATTCGTAATATTTTTTCAGTGGTAAGGTTAAAATACGAATTTTTTTACCCGTTTTTTGCATAAATGTATGGATACTAACATTATCTAGGTAAATTCGCTAGGATTGTCTCCATAAAATTATTTATTTAATCACTAGGACTAAAAATAACTAAAAATAGTCGCGCGTCAGCGCTTGCAGAGGACGGACAGCTTTGAACCGACTGAGAACAGGCATAGGAAACTGCGCTTATAACTGGCACAAATGGGGTTGGAGCATGTCACCTGCTTGCGACTGCGGACATCCAGTTCAGATCATCGAACATATAGTCATGGAGTGCCCTCTCACAAGGTTCAAGGGTAACTTAGATGACATCGTAAGCATCTCCGATGAAGCGGCTGCCTACTTGAAACGGGCAAAATTTTAATTTTAGTTATTATGTTGATTATCCAGTGACCTATAATAATGCCATACGATAAATAAATAAATAAATAAATAGTGAGATTAAATAACTAATCGAGAGATTAAATAAGTAATTATAAAACACAATTACGAAATTACAAAAATAAATTACAAATTAATTTGCAATACTCTCGCATAGTTTCAGTCACTCTCTTTCAACAGCCGCCATCCATCCGCAAACAAATCGCAGGAGTGTTGCACTGCACTGAACTAGTAACCACTAGATTGCTTTTGGTAACTACGGCTACCTGTCACCGCTCTTATTTTATTATATAAATAGAGTCCAACTCAAAATTCGAAGCAATTGAGTGGGTAAGGGCGTTAAAGAAGAAATCATAGACAAGATAGAGAACTCTATAGAGAACTTTTAACATATCGCCCAAATTACAGGGAGCTTTTCTTTCAGGTGGCAACACATACACGCACACACCTTTAAAAAAGTGGCTTCATTAGATAGTTCCTGCTGTCATGTCTATCTTTTTTTCTTGGTCTGAGCAGGAGACTTATCTTAAAATAGTCACTTACTCATGCGACGTCTCCAGAACAATAATTCATAAAAAGAATGTTTTTATTTTAATAATAAAGAGCAATAATTATTACCTGTTTTTCCTCAAATCTTTACCAATTTCGTATTGGACACTTCACAGTTGTTGTTATCAAATTTGACACTTATGGACAGAATCCGAACACGTAGACAACCAACCCGTCAACGTTCCAGAGACATAATGATACGCGTTGCGCCCGGCGCGGGATTACATTTGGCACATCCACGTGTACGCTGCAGAGGGGCTGCCATTCGAGGAGGGCATAGGTCACGATAACTGGAGCTGTTCTGATATTCTATTATTATATATTATATTGTTGAGTTGTTAATAGGAATATCAAACGATAAGGCATTACGAATAATATTTGTCGTGCGACAACTGATTGTATTCTATAAGTTTTGATTACTCCTTTAGAGTCTGGCCTTGGAACCCCGCTCTAAGCTTGAGTCATGCATCTTCCTTTCGTAGTAAGAGAGCTGTACTCTATTTTGTAGAGAAAGGGCAGAAAATATGGTACAGGGGGGCGCACGTATAAGCTACTACTATCGCATTTCACTCACACAAGCTCACGGCATGCTGTGATTCGCGCGCTCCCCACTATTCACATACGTAGACGTTTCAAGATCCTCTGGCTATAAGTAAAGGGTTAAGCTTTTAACGTTAAAGTCAAGAACATCTTTGATATCATGATGTATCATAAAAAAAATCTTTTCATTCTTTGCGTTAAAGGCATTCTCATTTTCTTAAAAATTTGCTCTTTTATTAGAAGGGCTTTAAGGGGAAATATATATATATCAAATAAGGAGTCTAATTTTTTGAAACGATTTTGTAATGGTAAAAAATAAGCGAAATAATTGACAATAAAACATACAATTTAATTTTTTACTAAAAACCACACAATAAAAATACAGAGAACCATGTAAGCACAATTAAAATTTACAATTGTGTTGACTAAATGAAATATATATCTACATCAAATCAGGATGTTACAATATTGATCCATAATATCGAACTTGGAAAATCATGATTCATGCCATCAAATGATTTATTCTAAAACTTATACATTAAATAAACATCGCGTATCTAATGATTAATGAAAGAGCAAAGAAGGACAACTAGGCTCCAGATAACTTAAATTGATTACAGAAATAAACTTAGTTATTATTCTTAGCTTTTCGTCTACAATCCTCGAGCTTAGTTTTGTTAATATCCTGAACATCTGGAATACAGCATCCTTTTTGTCGTCCGCACTTCTCTACGTATTTTACCAGCGTGTTCCTAGCATTTTCATCTAATCCTGGCCTAACCGGATCCGACTGTGAGGTATAAGTTCTCTCAATGTTGGCCTTGGATAGCGATACCTCAAAGTCCACCTTGAATTATTCCGATCATACTCTGGAGGTAGAGTGAACTGGGCCATTCTTCTTTGCTGAACTCTTCTGGGTTCCTGTGTTGTTATCAGCTGGTCGGGTATTGTTGAGTTCCCATGATAAACACCATCATCATCATCATCATCATCATCTTCGATGAGTATAATTTCAGCTTTGATCTTTCGAGGTAGGTATTTCGCTCACCCGCGGCCTTTCGCTTAACTGAGATTCAACAGAACGTTTCCATACCTGGTAGTCCTTAACCCATGCACTGACTTCCATAAGTTTTTCATTGTTTCTAGCATTAACTGTTGCCCAATGATTAAACTCTGTGACTAGTTTTTGGACGTTTGCTTGGACGTTCCCCAAAACAGCATCAAACTTCGTAGCACAACAAGCATGATCCGATGTAGTTCCTGGACGTTGGCACCCATGCGAAACGTTTTGCGTCACATGAACGTTACGCATCGAAGTACTCGGGTTATTGTGTTGAAGAACGCCCATAGGACGACTCTCCAAGGATGCTCGTAAGCTTCTGTTCGCGTGATTTCCATGCACCGGATATTGAGAAGCTGATACACCCGAGTGATTTGCTGTTCCTGCAGAAGATTGCAGCATCTGTTGAGGCCTGGTCTGATGCATGGGAGCTCTAGTACTGACGTTCACAAGTAATGGCCATTTGTAAGCTTTGTTGTTCACGCCAACGCCACCGCTGTTTGACGTCGTTGCCGTCGGTCGGAGCCTGGATGGACCTTCTGAGAATCTTCCTGAAATTGATGATTTTAGGTTACTGAGTTTCTATGAAATATAAGACGTCGATTAAGGAAAGTCAAACACTTACGTTGAATTACTGGTACATTTGATCCGGTCCTGGAAGATCCAATTTCTCTCAGAACCTTCAGGTAATTCATCGCTTGTTCATATGAACCTGTAAACAAAAAGCACCTCAATTATCTTGAAAATAAAGACTGGTCGACGTTTATAATTACCACGGAAGACCAGCGCTGCGACATTCCCCCGATGTCGCAGCATTATGCTGAGTGGTGTCCTTTTGCGGTGGACATGGCAGCACCATTAACTCTACCTACATTTATATAATTTTCTGTTTAAATTAAGTTTATGATATTGTATGTTAAGTGATTTAGTTTTTAAGTTCTTTGTAATGGTGGTGCGTCTTCTTCGCTGCAATACCTGTCGACTATAGTGGTCACTATTTCCGTTCCCTTCATAGTAATTCCGAATCGGATCGATCAGATTGTAAGATGTATTGAAGAATAACGTTATCTCTTTTAATATCATTTCGTTTATATTCTGAAAAGGCCAATACCTTGAGCGTAGGAGAGAGTAGGGCACGACGGCACCCCTAAGCAGGTAATTATTTTTTGGGGCTTTTAACCTTTAATTCAACCTACTTTCGTCCTATATTGAACAAATTTATGAAGATTTGGCCAAAACTCAAAAAAAATATATTAATTTTCTGAGGCACAAAGGCCCCCTAAGCAAGGCCCCTCTAAGAAATGAAACAATTTTTTTTTCTTTTGTACTTACTAACTTTATATTTTTAGAGTTCACTTAAAAAAAAATATTTTCAGGTATGATGGACCACCTTTAACAAGTATAAAACAATTTTCTTCACTGTTGAATATGGGCGTCATGTGAATATATAGTTGTTGAATTTAATCTTACCTACTCTCTTAAATCGAAATAATGACTATAGTGGTCACTATTTTAGTAGTCCAGAATATACTACTAAATTCAAATTAAATTGATTTAAGAAAAAGAATCTCGAACCAAGGAAATCATTTTAATAAATTTAATCAAGCAGAAAAGTTTGCGCATCAAATTTGAATTGGAAATATTACGTTGAAGAAATTTGTTGCTTGATTTAATAATAGTAATAATAATAATAAGCCTCTTTATTTCCTTTAAAGTATATACATCACATTAAAGTAACGGTAAAATTAATTTCGCTATTTTGTTAGTAAATAATGGTAAATATAAGTTTTTTTTTTTTTGTTAGTAAACCTTATAGTATAATTAAATATATATATTTATTTATTTATTTTAAAAAGGAACCCCTTTTCGGGTATAGGCCTCCTCCAGTTTGCTCCATTTTTCTCTGTCCTCTGCTTTTCTCATCCAGAGCTTCCCAGCCGTGGCCACGATATCGTCGCTCCATCTGTTCCTCGGCCGTCCTGGCTTTCTTTTTCGTCTTGGCCCAGTCCATTGCGTCACAGCTCTTGTCCATCTCTCGTCTTTGTACCGCGCTAAATGCCCCGCCCATTGCCATTTTTGTCTGAGAGCATATTGTAGAGCATCTGTGATTTTAATTTGCTTCTGATAACTTCACTTCTCACCTTATGTATTTTTCTCAATTTGAGCATACTTCTTTCCATAGCGCGCTGCGTGGTGGTTATTTTATATTTAATTTTCACCGAGTGGCTCCATGTTTGACATCCGTATGTTAGTGATGGTAGTATGTTTGTGTCCATTATGTTTTTTTTGAGGTGCAGTGGATAGTCGCCTTTAAAAACTTCTTTGAGGGACCAGTACTTCTTCCAGCTAATGGCTATACGGCGCTCTACTTCCTCTATGTCATTGTCGTCGAAAGATATTTGCTTGCCTAAGTAAATGTAGTGTTTGACATATTCCAAAGCTGTCTGATTTAGCCTTATTGGGTGTTCAATGCTGTTAGTCATAATCTTGGTTTTACTCTCGTTCATCTCCAACCCCACTTTTACGCTTTCATCCCATAGACTATTTATCATTTTTTCAAGATTTAGGCTATTAGAGGCGAACAACACCAGATCGTCTGCAAATCTTAGATGAAATCTTGCTTGATTTAAGACAATTTAATTAGTCAAAATAATTTTTATGGTTCGCGATTCTTTTTTAATAGAAAAGGTTAATTTATCTTTCAACATGCTTTTGAAATTATTAAATAAGAGTCGAAATTGCACCATTTTTTCTAGATTTGGAAAAAAAAATTAACAGTTTTTATAAAAAGTCACTTTTTTAACCTTAAGATTTATTAATTTGTTGAAAATAGTTCTTTTTCAAGTTTTTTTGAGTGGTCCATTTAACCTTAGATAACTCGTGTGATTCTAAATTTCAGCAAAATTAAATCATTCCATAGAATAAATTTATAATTTGACGATAATGTGACATTTTTTTCTGACAAAGTTTTTCTGAGTGGGCCATTGTACCCCAGTCATAGTAGATTGACCCAAAAATGCATAAATACGTCTAATTCATGATAATTTGACGAAAAACAAAAAAAAAGTTTTTTGACCAAATTTTTGAGGGGGGGCATCGTGCCCCAGAGCGCCGTCGTACCCCACTCTCCCCTACATTAAGAGAAACTATGCTCTCTTAAACTGAAATAGTGAATTTTCACTATTTCTTAGTGCATATTAACTGTTTGTCACAGCTATAAGTATACCACTTTAAAATAGTTAATACTCACTGTTTAAATTTGTGAAAAATGAAGCTCACTAATGAATTAGTGGAATTCACTGTTACAAAAGTTAAAAAAACACTAATAATTTCCACTGGTGAAATTAGTGAATTACAACTATTTATCACAGTGGATTTAACTGATTCAACCAGTAGTATTTGGTTGCTGCCTAGTCTCGAACACGGAACCTATAGCTTACTAACCAATCACTCTATCCACTGTTCTGTTTAACCATCAGTACGAAATTATGTTATTTAGTTGTATTCTAGTGTTGGAATTATATTTTCGATAAATAATTATTTTGTGAATTAAGTAACTTTCATTAAAATTTTAAATACTTAATAAATATTAACAAAACATAATTAATTATTTAATAATATTATGAAAAATAGTAAAATATTAAATATTGTAATTTAAAATTTAAAAAAACTAATTATTGTAGTTGATAGCTTTAAAGTATAAATATAATTAAAAAGAACAATTATATTTTGAGATGTTAGACATTTTTTAAACGTGTTTTCAAGTCTATAATGTCACATGATATTTAAAATAAAATCGCTAAATCAGTCAGTTAAATATCTGCTTATAGTGAAAATTGCTATTTCAATAGTGACAAATTAAAACCCCTAATAAACTAGTGAATTTTCACAGATTTTTCAGTAAAAAACACTATCATTCAGTGAATTAAATTAGCTAATTCAATTTGTTAATTTTTCACTAATTTATTTTGAAAAATCACTGAACTAACAGTGAAAAATTGAGTCACTGTCGAAATAAGTGAAAAATTCACTTTCACTATATCATTTTTAAAGAGTGATGAGTTGTGACATCGATTTCCGGAACTTTTTACTACTAGCGCATTTGTTAGTTCGGAACTTGAACTCTTCTCTGTCACAACTCACCTTGATCATTATTCTAATGAATACTGAACCAACAAACTTACATAATCCCATAAGCATCTGAGGACTGGTTTCCTTCCCCCTGTACTCTTGGAAACAGCATCCGAAATTTCTTGATAAGTGTACGTTCCTCCCAGAGTAATATTCCCTTCGCGTAAGATATCATGCATGTTATAGTTTTCATACAACTGGAAGGACTTGGACAAATAGTCAGAAAACTCATATATTTGAGCAAACCTCGTAATGCAGCGGTCAATTCTTGACCAACTCCTACGAGATTGGAGTTTTAGAGAATTCTCAGTGTCGGAAGAACCAAGAAACCATCTTTCTAAAAACCCATTCAGAATAGTAGACGATATATTTTGTGACGAAGTTCGGTCAGGTTCCGAACAATTAAAACGCCCTCCGGTATCTCGCTGAGGTAGGAATTCTGTGATTACCCACGGGCTATCTCGATGAAGAACCATCGAATTCCAGTAGTCGGTGTCCGGTAAGTATGAGAAGGTGAGTTCAAGGTGAATGTCGTTCTCTCTGCAGATTTTATAAATTATTCATACATTTGATTATTTCTTATTAATACTGAGTCATGTTAGCACTTACCCATCGATATGTATCGCCGAAAATCCGAAAATCACGAGAAGTAAAATTTTTACAGAATCCATCGTATTGACGAAATTTTTCGACAGTTGCCTGACGCCGTGCAGCCGCATACTGAAGGTGTAAAGTACCAGAGAATGTTTTTATATCAAAATTATTCATCTGTGATTGTGAAATAGGAACCGTAAGGTCATTCACTGGCGTAGTAGGATTTTGTAATAAAATTCTGGGTAAATCCTATGTTGTGATGCTGACTACCAATAAAGACTGACGATGTGGAAGAGGCCAACAAAAAAAATCCTTAAAAAAAATTGCAATAGGAAAATTCGGATAATAATTTTTCTGTCCACACGGATAATAGAAGCGTGCAGTTTTTTTAATGTCATTGAATGTCATTAAATATTTATTTATTATTTTATTTTCAATTGAAAAGAATTCTACTGAAACATTCAAAAGTTGTGTAGTGATACAGTTAGAAATTTTTTTATAGACTAGAAAGTTTATAAATTTTTTTTTTATAAACTGCTTTTAGTTTGTAGGTCAGAAATGAGTTTTTTGTAGCTCAATTGTCAGTAAAAATTTGATTCTGTCGAAGCTGATGATCAATATGTAAAATTTTTATTTTTCACTTTTTTTAAGCGCTACCCAATTTTGCTTGCAAAAAATAAAAAATAAATTCTAACGGCAGTCTAATATTCGTTCTAATTGTTTCAAATATAATAAAAAAAAAAAAAAACATGGTATATTAGCCCTAAAAAACCTAATATTTCCTTAAGTATCCCGTTTTGCCCTCCCCCCCTTCCCCTTAGTTTAGTCCATAATTAGTGATTGTGAATAAAAAGTCCGTTTTTTATTCATTAATTTTTTTTTTTACATATTAAATAGAGAACTATAATTAGTACTCAATTAGAAATTATTTCAGGAAATTTGGAAATTTATGTCATTTTCGTCTTTTGCGTGAGGAATGCCCCAAGTATCTTTTACCAAAGTTAGGATAGGACAGTAAATAAATAGGCATTTTTTATTTAGAGTTCAAAATTATTTATTTCATTGAGACGGTCTCCATCCTCTCTACTACATTACATGGAATCAATGGATTAAGCTTTTATAGTACGCAGAAACCATTGAGCCACGAACACGTCATGTCATTACAACACTGCCCTCTTCTCAACGGATTACACTGTAACCATAAATACATTAATTATTAGAAATTCGCATCTGGTAAATACTTATGTATAATATGATTAATATCTACTCTCTAAAAATGAAATAGTCCATTTTCACTTGTTTTGACAGCACAGTGACTCAATTTTTCACTGTTAGTTAAGTGATTTTTCAAAATAAATTACAGAAAATTTAACTAATTGATTTAGCTAATTTAATTCACTGAATTCTAGTGTTTTTCACTGAAAAATCTGCGAAAATTCCATAGTTTATTAGTGATTTGAATTTGTTACTATTGAAATAGTAATTTTCTCTATGAAGTAGCAGATATTTTAGTGACTGATTTACCGATTTTATTTTAAATATCATGTGCATGTGACATTATAGAGTTGAAAAAAACGTTTAAAAAATATCTAACACCTCAAAATATAATTTGTTGTTTTTAATTATATTTATACTTTAAAGCTATTAACTAAAATATTTTTTTTTTAATTAAAAATGACAATATTTACTATCTTATTATCTTTTATAATATTATTAAATTATTAATTATCTTTTGTTAATATTTATTAAGTATTTAATATTTTAATGAAAGTTACTTAATTCACCAAATAATTATTTATCAAAAATTTAATTACAACACTAGAATACAACTATATAACATAATTTCGTACTGATGGTTAAACAGCACAGTGGATAGAGTGATTGGTTAGTAAGCGCAAGGTTCCGTGTTCGAGACCGGGCAGCAACCAAATACTACTGGTTGAATCATTTAAATCCACTGTGATAAATAGTTGTAATTCACTAATTTCACCAGTGGAAATTTTAGTGTTTTTTTCAGTTTTGTAACAATAAATTCCACTAAATCAACCAATAGGATTCTCACTGATTTACTTAGAGATAAAATTCCACTAATTCATTAGTGAGCTTCATTTTTGACAAATTCAAACGGTGAGTATTCACTATTTTCTAGTGGTATAAAACGGTTTTGTAACACTGTGCGCAGGCGCCTGTTGCAGACGCCACTGACACAGTGAGCGCCATAGGATAAAAAGAGCGTGTGTACCATTGCCAACTTTTTCCACATACTTATAACTGTGACAAACAGTAAATATGCACTAAGAATTAGTGAAAATTAATTATTTCAGTTTTAGAGAGTATTTAAATGAAGCAAAGAAAATCAACTCATGAAATTGATCCGAACGAAGAAAAGAATTTCAGCTTTAATGATACAATTAAACTATCTTAGATGCAGATAATGATCAATTTCTTGAATTTATTCTATCTTTTATAGTTATATTCTTTGAAATCTAACTTACCGATTGTCCTATTATTTTGCAAGGCTCGACTCCATTAGCTGCCAAAACCAACAAAGCGATGATAAGAATTGTCAATGATAAGAACTTCATCATAGTGACACTGTTTCGGCCGCTAGAAATAAAAAAAAATCATTGAGGTCAAATTACACCCCGAATGTGCCGGTTGATTTTGTAGGTGATTCCTACAAATTCCTAGTACTTAGAGGCTTTATGACCCACGAGTAAACGAAACTGAGTTTCTCCTCATTTACACGACGTGGGTTGACTTAGAAGTTAGCAAATTCACTTATATACAATTTTTGGTTCGAAGTGATAATCTGATTATTTAAATTGTGTAAGAATGTGAACGCAGAAAAAAAATATAACTTTGCTCAAGTAAATTTATTTCTTCAAAATACCATTCTTGTTACAATAATTCAAATTTGTTAATTCAAAAAAAATATATTATTGAATCAATAAATTATTAGACCGGCAATCCAGAGGTACCGGGTTTGATTCCAGGTCTCTTTCACCAGGTTACGCATTTAAATTTTTCTTTGAGCTTTGATATTTGTATAAATGGTTAATATAAAATTGTGGTGCACCCACATTAAAAAATTGAGACATTACATGTTTCATAAATTTATGAGAAATAACAGCGCCCTCTCTCGCTTGCTCGTTCACTGCTGTAAAGTAGTGCGGTAAAATGTGAATATTAACGTATTCACATAGAGGTCGCTAAGGTGTAAAAACCTTTCAAATACACAATGCAAAGATCGACACACAAAGCATAAGGAAAAATTCGAAAGGTTGGTTGGAGTTCGGGTAGCGAAGTGGTTAACCCACTGGACCGGAAATTCAGAGTTACCGGGTTCTATTCCCGGTCTCGTCCCCCAGGTAACTCATTTCAAGTTTTCTTTGAGCTGTGATATCTTTGTATCATCAAATAATACATCATCTGTGAAAATTTGAACTGTCTACCTATTACGGTTCATTAGAGAATGCCTGTCGAACGAAATATAATGAAATAAAACCTATTTTTGTATGGGAGCCCCCCTTAATTATTATAATTTTATCATGAATAGTATTTGTTGCTATAGCGGCAACAGAAATACATCATCTGTGAAAATTTCAACTGTCTTGCTGTCACGGATCAGTTATACAGCCTGGTGACAGACGGCCGGGCAACGGAGGCTTCGTAATAGGGTCCCGTTTTTACTCTTAGGGTACGGAACCCTAAAAAATTGGGCAAGTGTGAGTCCGACTCGCGCATGAAGGGTTCCGTACCATAATCTGTAACAAGTTTGTTGTATGGGAGGTTAAATATTTATTTTATTTTATTTTTAGTATTTGTTGTTATAGCGGCATTAGAAATACATCATCTGTGAAAATTTCAACAGTCTAGCTATCACCGTTCTTGAGATACAGCCTGGTGACAGACGGACGGACGGACGGACGTACGGACGGACGGACGTACGGACGGACGGACGGACAACGAAGTCTCAGTAATAGGGTCCCGTTTTTACCCTTTGGGTACGGAACCCTTAAAAAACGATCCGTTTACCATTCTTCACCGTGACCAGAACCAACTATATCCTTCGGCTTTTTAGTGGTCTTTCTCGTCCTTTTCGTCTTTTTAATAAGAAAGAAAGGAAGAAAGAGAGAAAAAGAGTGAGAGAGGGAGATAGAGAGAGAGAGATAGAGAGAGAGAAAGTAATATATTTATAGAAAAAATCGATCGGCTAACCTTTCTTCTACGTGACCGGGACCCACTTCGGCTTTTTCGTCCTTTTCCCTCCCGAAACTTCGGATAGTAACAAAAGTGTCACACAAACAAGTAATAATGTCGACTTGTTCACTTTGAGTTGCACTGTACGGCGGCTAAACTTAAGTTGGAGTGTTCTTAATTACGTTTTTTCTGTATTTATATTTGGTACCTAATTGTTAAGTTAATTAGGGTTCCGTACCCAAAGGGTAAAAACGGGACCCTATTACTGAGACTTCGCTGTCCGTCCGTCCGTCCATCCGCCCGTCCGTCCGCCCCTCCGTCCGTCCGTCCGTCTGTCACCAGGCTGTATCTCAAGAACGGTGATAGCTAGACAGTTGAAATTTTCACAGATGATTTATTTCTATTGCCGCTATAACAAAAAATACTAAAAATAAAATAAAATAAATATTTACGTGGGGCTCCCATACAACTTGTTATAGATTATGGTACGGAACCCTTCATGCGCGAGTCGGACTCGCACTTGCCCATTTTTTTTTAATTAACTCGTTTTACATTATTGGATTGGTAAAGAGTTAGTTATTGAAGCCTTTGATACGATTATCTTAACTTATTAGGCACTTGTTTCCGGTGCACCTTATTATAGTTGGAACTGAGAAAATACTAATTAATTTTTTTATGATAAATTATTTTTATTAAAGTAGTAACGTCTGCTAACGTAAACCAAATGTTACAATGAAGCGAAAAATTGAAAAATTTAATGGTTCAGACAGGATTCGAACCAGCGTTTCCAACGGCTTTCCGGGCCAACGCGGCCGTTCTACCAACTGGACCACCGAACCAGATGTCAGAGCCATTGAATCAAAATGGTTGAAAGATTGGAAATGGAAATGTAATTTTGGGCAAACAAAATTTCGGGCGACTAAAAAAATACGAAACGTTTTCGGGATTTTAATATTCGGAATTACGATTTTCGAGTTTATGATGGGTAACCCTCTCCGCCAGTTACAGCATTATAGGGCTGTAACTTTGAAGTGTTACAGCCCTGTAAGAGGCCTTATTCCTTTTAAAATGGTGATCGTTTTAGACATTTTTCTATATGATCAAACATGTTTCTTTACAATTTATTGGTGTTACTACCTAGAACAGGGCTATTGGGATTTATTGCTATATATTTAAAACCTACAGTTTGAATTTTTTATTGATAATTTTTGTTTCTAAAACTACTCGAAATTGACAAAATTCAGGCTGAAAATTAGTTTTTTCAACTTATTTTCGACTGCACGCAATAAAAGCATGAAAAAGCTATGTTACTTCCTAGAACTCGGGGAAAAGTATTATTCACTTCAAAAAGTTGGTTCCTCGGTACGACATTCGTGCGAGTCGGTTGTGTTTCGTTTCGCTGTATTATCTTGTTATCACTATCAAGCGCAGTGACGAGTAAATAGGATAGGCATAGGCGCCGGGACCGGTTTTGCATAGCCGCCCGGCCGGCTATCTAATGCTGGTTGTTGTTTACGCCAACTATGTCAGAAAACAATGAACATAAGGGCGATAGAAATACGGATACAGTACCTACACCAATGTTATTTAACAGATCTTTAGATGAGGACGATATATCAGACATGGACCAATACCAAGAGGATGAGATAAATATGTTGGAGCAAAATGAGGATGTAGACTCTGCCAGGCCTCCAAAAAGAGGTCTCGACGAGGATGAATCACAGTGGATTACTGTAGGAAAAAATAAGGAGAAGAAAGTCAAAACAAATTCGGACAAGACAGAAGTATTTATTTCTTCAATAGAAAAATTACCCAAACAATTTGCCTTGGCAAAAATATTTAGAGATTATAATATAACAGACATTCAAAAGGTTAAATATATAAACCCATATAAAATTCGTTTAGAAATGTCGAGTGAAGTAAATATAGATAAATTGGAAAGCTGCGCAGTCGTTAAAGAGAAGGGGTGGCGTATTCAGAGGCCAATGGAAAAAGCGCTTTCATATGGAGTTATCCGGGACGTAGACATAGAATTGACAGATGATCAGGTACTTAAGAATATCATATGTAATAAACCAGCCGAACTGCTATCGGCCTTCAGATTAAAACGGCGTGATGAAACTTGCGAAGAAGGCTGGTCATCGAGTGAAGTTGTACGTCTCTGTTTCAAGGGCACATTTTTACCAGCATATGTCTTTGTAGATGGCTTGAGACTAAAAGTAGACCCATACGTATTCCCAGTATCACAATGCTCTCGCTGTTGGAAATTTGGTCATATACACAAAAGATGCCCATCTAATAAAATAATATGCCCAAAGTGCGGGAACAATCACGGAAATTGTGAGACAACTGTTTTCAAATGCGTCAATTGCCGTGGACCCCATATATCTCTTTCCAGGTCATGTCCCGTTTATATAAAGGAAAAAAGACTGAGAGAACTCATGGCCGAATATAACTGTACCTACAGAAAAGCCCTTACTCTTTACGTTATACCTACGTCTCCCGACATAAAAACACGAATGGATTACGTAACACAATATAACTCGTTTCCGTTGATAAAGTCTTCTGAACCTCCCCAGCTCGCTAAATCCTCCCCTTTAGCACCAAAAGAAGTCAGATCTTATGGGACAGTATTGCAAACAAAAGCAGTAGTACACCGGGAAGACTGCAAGGAAGACCCGCCACCTCGTCCCACAAAATCAAAAAAAGATCAAAAATATCACGAAAATATTGACATCGACAACCTCATAAACGACGTTTTTCCGGACGATTTTAAAAAACATAATGTAGAAGAACAAAAAGAAAATAGTGTTGATTTTAGCGAACTGGTGAGCAGACTAAAAGAAATATTGTTTCTAAAGGGTGTAACTATACAGATGAAAGTGCATAAAGTTATAAAATGTTGCATTCAGTGGGTGATCTTATTATGCGTGGAAAAACTCTCGACCTGGCCGATTTTAAAAACTGTTATGGATCTTTTTATAAATGTTCAGTAATAGTAAAGGGAATATTAAAATTAAAATACTACAATGGAACGCTCAAAGCCTTAGACCAAAGCTATTGGCCTTTGAAAATATTTTGATTCAAGAAAAGATCCACGTTGCTGCCGTATGCGAAACTTGGTTAGAACCTGATAGCCGCTTAACGATGTCAAACTATAACATTTATCGCAAAGACCGGGATGACTCATACGGAGGGGTCGCGTTGTTCGTACATAGATCGGTGCAGGCGCAGTTACATAATGTCAATTGTAGTAACCCGGGGATAGAACTTCTTTGCTTGCAGGTTTTTAACTGTGATCAAATAGAATTCATATCAGTCGTGTATTGTTCTCCATCTGCTAAAACAAGTCAAAAGGACTGGGATAGTATATTTTCGGCAATTAAAAAAAAAATCCTCATTCTTGGGGATTTTAATGGACATCACACTAACTGGTCTCATAAAGTAGACACAAGAGGGTCACAAATATATAACGCGGTATCGGATAATATGTTGGTGACAATCAATAATGGAAAACCGACTCGATTTCGATATGTAAATAATAAATTGCAACAGTCATCGCCCGACATATCAATTATTTCTTCGGATATGGCCTTACAGTATAATTGGAAAATATTAAACGAGACACTAGGCAGCGATCATTACATGATCCAAATTACAACTAGTTTCAACTCGAATCTGATGTTTCAGTTACGACGAAATTTAAAAAAAGCGGATTGGTGTGCCTATAGAACCCTTCTTGAAGACTTATTTTGTAATTTTCAACCCACAGACAATTTACAAGATACTTACAATAAGTTCATAGGATGCATAAATAAATCAGCAGAGACACATATACCCGACATTAAACAATGCCTAAATCCTAATAGTAAATTTTCGCCTAAACCTTATTGGAACCCATCCTTATCGAAATCAGTAGCCGAGCGTCGATTAGCACTTTCCGCGTTTAGACGCAATCCCACGCCCAATAATCTAGATATACTCCAGTCTAAAATACGTGAAACACAAAAACTAATGAGGCAGGCGCGGAATGAGTCGTGGCAATTGTTTTGTACATCATTAGATCAGACAACTACGCAATCCGAATTATGGCGCAAAATGAAATGGTTTAAGGGATCCAGAACTGCCTCAAATCATGTCGATAAGGAAAAGGCAAACAAATTATTAACCAACTTAACCCCAGACTACGTATCGCCTAAAAACCCCACAATAGTTAATCACAACCCCAAGCTGGAAGTACCTATAACGAAGCAAGAATTCGAAAAATGTATGCGTAGTACCGACACGACACCTGGCTGTGATAATATATCGTACTCGATGATTAGCAACCTCCCGGAAAACGGTAAACTCATTTTACTATGGTTATATAATCAGTTTTTTGCGTCGGGGTTCGTTCCGTCACAATGGCGAGAAATTAGCATCGTGCCGATCCCTAAACCGGGCCGTGACCCGCAATCCCCAGACTCATTTAGACCAATATCAATGTTATCTTGCCTTTGCAAAGTCTATCACAATATTTTAATTAAACGTGTCGAATGGTTTGTGGAAAAAAATAATATCTTATCACCTCAAACGACAGGTTTTCGAAAGTGTAGGTCTACGTTGGACAGTTTGGCCACATTAGTGTCGGATATTCAGATAGGTCTGTCAAACAATTATTCGACTATTGCGTGTTTTATAGACATTGATAACGCGTACAATAACGTAGATTTAAACAGTTTAATAAGTTCTATGGACCAAATAGGCATAGGAACTAAAATTTGTCAATACCTTTGGAATTTCCTAAAAGAAAGAACTCTCGTCATAAAAGTTAATAATACCTATACTATATCTAGAACAACAGGCATTGGCTTAGCCCAAGGGGATCCATTCTCACCCTTGTTATTTAACATTGCGACCCTTAATATATGTAAATGCATTAATTCGAACATCAACACTAAAACCATTAACATTTTACAATACGCGGACGATTACGTGTTATATATTGCATGCGAAAAAATAAACAATTCGGTATATATGCTGCAAGCGGCCTTAGACATTTTTACCAACTTATTATGGAAAATAGGCTTAGATATATCTGTGAGTAAAAGTAAGGTTTGCATTTTTAAAAGAGGTATTTTACGAGAACCCGTTATTCTAAAAATTCATAATAGACCCTTAGAAGTTGTAGACACAGTTAAGTATTTAGGCTTATGGCTAGAGAAAACCTTAAAATGGAACAAGCATGTTAATGAAGTTACCGAAAAATGCTTAAAATTATTGAATATATTCAAGATTTTAGTAGGGCCAGGTTGGGGCATTCACCCCGATCACTTGAGAAGGCTGTATATCGCTACAATACGCAGTAGGTTAGACTACGCTTGTTTTTTATACGGCAGTAGCTCCAAAATTAATTTAGATAAATTAGACCGGGTACAAAATCAGTGTATGAGAACTATTGGAGGTTTCATTAGAAGTTCAACCATTCATGTTATGGAATCGGAACTGAACCTACCACCGTTATATATTCGGAGATACTATTTAGCTAGTAAATTCTGGTTGAAAGCGAAATCTTATACTAACAATATGTTAACAGAAAAGTTAAATCAATTAGCCTCTTTAATGAGAAATCAATATTGGAGATATAAAAAGAAGCCCTTGTTAATTGTAGTTCGCGAGCTTTTAGAAAATATACCTATACACATTTCCGATCAACTCGAACCTTTTACAATGGACACCTGGAGCAGCAACGTGGACCTTTCTAACATTATGTGCCTTTATGTTGAGGGTATAGAGAAAGCTAAAAAACAATATGATATGCATATGTTAAGAGAGACGTGCGAACAGTTTTTAACGTCAAAATACCCTGAATATTACTATATATATACTGATGGTTCGAAACTCAAAAACGGTGCAGGGTTGGCAATTTATGATCCACAGACAGATAGTTGTATAAAGCTGCAAATAAATAATAATATTTCTGTTATGCACATAGAATTAGTCGCGCTTGCAGAGGCGGTTGCTTATATAGAATCTTTTCAGTCTGGTAACTTTGTTATATGCACAGATTCTCGAAGTGCCTTACAGTATTTGGCTCGATGCACCTCGAACTTTCGAGGAGCACCGATAGCCTATAGTATTTTACAGTCTGTCATCAAATTAAAAACGTTAAATTTAAAAATAAGCTTTCAGTGGGTTCCATCACACATTGGTCTGAGGGGCAATGAGTCAGTTGATCGTCTTGCTAAAGAAGCAGCAACAGATGGAATAATATATAAATGTTTGCCTTTCCATACCGATTGTCTAACCGTGGCAAGATCCAAATGCAAGGACTTATGGAAACAACATTTCGATGAGCGGTCCCTAAGTAATGGAATATGGTACAGAACTATTCAGCCTAATCTGAGTCAGGTGCCATGGTTTAGAGGATCTGGTTTGGATAGAAAAGATATTGTGACAGCCCTTAGACTTCGATCCGGACACATCCCACTAAATAGTTTTGCATTTTTGATGGGCAAGAGTGATACACCTAATTGTACCGAGTGTGGAGCTAAAGAAGATGCCTTGCACATCATGGTGGAATGTGTACGGAACGAAGTAGAAAGACAAGACTTTTTATTGAGAAATAATGTGAACACTTTTGATATTGGTATATGTAACACTATTTTAGCCCACCCATTGTCTAAGATTGCAAAGGAACTATATAAACTTGTTAACATAGGTATTAATAGAAGGTGAACTTGAGTGTTTTGTAACGATGGGGGTGGCATCATCATTTCTGATGAAACTCCTTTTTCATTAATAAAGATATAAAAAAAAAAAAAAAAAAAAGTTGGTTGAAATTATCAATATATTTGTCATAATATGAAAAAAATAAATTTCAAAAGGAATAAGGCCTCTTAAGGCTTGTTTCGACATTTGGCTCGTGGGCATACACGTTTTGTTGACCTTGTTGTACATCCATCCCGCACCAATAATGTCTCTGTTTGGCCTTGTGGTTGACTGGTAGAGAATGCCTCATGGCATTAAGTCCGCAATTTGTACTTTTACTTCTGTATTTTGTTCAATAAAGTTTAATTAAATAAATAAACTGTATACCGTACAGTAGAATTACATTTTATCAATATGACTAGACTTTGAATAGAGCCAAAAGTCAAAGTCAAATGTTACGCTTATCGAAAAAACTTCAAAGAAAATTAAATATATAAATAATAAATATTAAGAGCCAATCTTACACAAATCGACCTAGTCCCAAACTAAGCAATACTTGTACTATGTGTTCTAGACGACGATATATACATAATATATAAATAAATACATAATAATACGTATAATATTAGACAACATCCATGACCCAGGAACAAATATTCGAGTTCATCACACAAATATTTGCTATTGCCGGGATTCGAACCCAGGACCGCCGACTGCGCAAACTGCGCCAACCGCGTCGTTGTATAATGTACAGGCATCGGATATTCGGATCGAAATTTACCAAAAGTTGACAAAATCCTATTGCTATCTCACTCATACGTCAAACAAAGCTGCCTATACCTACGACCGAATAACAAAGCAGCCGCCAAAGTGTAGGTAAATATCGATCCAAATATCCGATGCTTGATAATGTAGTAGCATAATGGCTACTTTGAAAGCATATACATAAATTCAGTAGGTATGTAGCTTGATATCTCGCGCGGATATATGCATTTGGAAACGTCGAAATACCAGTATACAAACCTGTAATACTGATAAAGTGTAACGAACGCAACAAAAACGGGTAATGAGAAAACGTACCGAAACAGGCTTCATAATTTACCCCTTATCAATAAGATAATACAATAAGGCAATAACAACATATAAATACGAAAAAACACACACCGTCAGAACACTACAATTGTGAACGCCGAAATCGAAAATGAGCAAATTAACACTATTTTTACTGGTCTGTGTCACGTTGGTAGTGGTAATGGTAGCGGGTGATATCATTAAAGCACCCAAACGGACCAGGCCGACTCGACGGCCTCTTCGACACGCGGAAGAGATATGGGGGGAAGAAGGAGATGACGGAAGGGATGCAGCAACGGATGCTGGTGATACGGAGACGGAAGCAGCCTGTAGAGCAGTTTGCGAGGATAATGGACTGAAATATAAAGGAATAATCTGCTCGGCGCTGATTTGAGGGAACGTTCCTTTAAAGGATTGGACGTCGGAAGACGTCATCACCAAAAAAATACTGGCAGAATTTGTATAAAACTTCATTTGACAAATTGGTTTATGATGAGAAATGTTTCCTGTGTACACAATTAAGACAGAAAATTAAAAGTCAATATAGTTTCCTATTTTGTTACCAATTATTTTAGTATTTTATATCAATGTTATGGCTATGTTCGATAATTAAGGTTCTGTTATGCCTATACTTTTTTAATTATATATAATCTGATACCAATGTATTGGAAATCACAAAGAAAATTGGTAACAAAGTAGGAAAATTATACTGGACTTTAATTTTCTGTCTTAATTGTGTACCTACAAACTTTTTGAAAAATGCTCAAATGCACTTGTATTCATACCGTTAAAATGTTTTTAATTTAAATAAAACCGTTTAAGCATGATCTCGTCTAACTTTACAAACCTTTTTGCAGTTCATTTTTATGATTTATACACGACATGACTTTGTCTCACTCTGTTTTGTCATGTCTTCTTTTTCCGCCCAGTTTTTTTTAAATATTTGGGCTTAGTACCTACTCCATATAATAATGTTATAGGTGCCAGGATAATTTGTTTGGCTTTCCAGTTCTTTCTCCACCTAAGTAGTAGGAGATTTTCTTTTGTATATAAAAGATAACAAAGGAATTTGGGAAGACGTCCAAACATACGAAATAATGTTGGCCAAGCTATACGGACGCTTCGCTTGTTCGGCCAATAAATAAATATTTTTGAGAATACTTATTTGCAACTAGCTTTTGCCCGCGAATACGTACGCGTGGAACTTGATAAAAGGGATTATTAAAAGCCCCTAAGCAAATGTAAGAGCAAATTGTGCTTATGGTCTAATAATTACATTTCCTACAGGGTTACCGCACCCCAACAGAAATGTTCACTCACTTTTCAATCTTTTCAGGTATAATTTCCAGGATGAAAACTATCCTATGTCCTTCCTCGTATCTTAAACTATCTCTATGCCAAATTTCATCAAAATCGATTTAGCGGTTTAAGCGTGAAGAGGTAATAGACAGACAGACATACTTTCGCATTTATAATATTAGTATGGATATGTATTGGTGAACTAAACCCGACACATTAGGACAATAGTTTCTTCACGGCAAAGTAACTTTTGCCCCTAAATCTACTTCTAGTAGGTATCTCTGTTTGGCCCTATGGTTGACTGGTAGAGAATGCCATTTGGCATTAAGTCCGCCATTTGTACTGACTTTTGGGTTTGTGCAATAAAGTTTCAATAAATAAATAATAGTAGTACATTATGATACAAGTGTGCTAAGTTGGTCATTACAGTCGAGGCGGATTTGCAGCCCGAGCCGTAGGCGAGGGCGTAATAGAGCCGAGAGTGTAATGACCAAATGCACACGAGTTTCATACGACGTTTTTCAACACACTTGCGAGGAAAAAAACACCCGTTTATAAATGAAATATTTAATTTTTAAAACAAATTGTGAAAGTACAGTTATTGAAATGATACACAGTGGATTTGGATCGCATTTGTACAGTATGTTTTAGCCTTCGTTGAACGTAAATTTTCGTATTTTTTTAACTATGAATGTGAATTTTGAATGATCGTGGTATTATGTTTTTAGTGTTAGTAATTTTTACTAACAGCATTTTGTCGTGATTTTCTGTCTTTTGTAGCAATATTACTCAGTTCCTGACGTCTACATGCTCCAGTAATACCGAATATTAACGAGACCTGAAAGTAAATAAAATACATATTTAGTTACTACTGCCTGCAAATTACCTAAGCATGTCTGGGCGGATGTCCAGTTATTTTTGTAACAAAAATATTTGAAATCAGTCTAGTCGTTTAGATTTGACATGGCTTGCCAAACAATACATACACACTTACCTACATAGATATATAACATATATAAAATAGTTGAGTAGATGAGTAGCCTCATGAGTAGTCGTTTTAATTTTTTATAAACATAATCTTTCAGTGTACAGAAATTTCGTAGGTATTTAAATAAAATAACAATTTCAACTGACCTTTTTTGCTAGGTACTGGCTATCCGGTTCTTCTTTCAGAAACTTTTCGATGTCCTTTGAGGAAAATACTTTAATTTTTTTACTTCTGTAACCATCTGAGCGCCTCTTCAAGACCGCAATCAGATTGTTTTTATGTCAATACTATTTTTGTTCCGAACAGTGCTTTTTAACATGGAGTAGATAGACCACAGCGAGGTGGGCTTATATTTATTTGCTAGCTCATAATAATAAGCTAAAAATACGTTTTCCTAGAACAAATGGGCTTTTTTGCTGGATTTCCAATGAATAAAATTTTCATAGGCTATTGGATACTTTGCATTAGATTTCAATGGCAAGGGGCTGTCAGTAGCATTTTTTGCATCATTAAGTATTTCCGGAGGCATCAATTCCACATCTAAAATCTTCTTCATTACTAGAACTCGACATTTTTGTAAATCTAATCAGTCACAAACTAAGTACAGCGATAAACTCGAATAAACTTTCATGCAAAGCAAAATGGCGCGGAGATTTATTTTTTACACGCCTTCCATTGGTTGAAATAGTTATGCGCGCGCAGGTGCAAAATGGAAGCAATGACGAAACCGTCAAACAGCCAAATATTAAAAATATAATAATATTTATATTTAATTATTCCTAATGCAAATTAGTGTCAATTACATGACAAAATTAAATAATTTCATGAAAATAATTTTTAATTATTGCGTTTAATGCATCACAATTACTTTATTCACAAAAATGTTGCTTATTATATAAAAGTAAAAACTCTTTGTTGAAATTTAAAAAAAACTGTAAAGTAAAATGCACTAGTGCGTAATAGAAAAGTCAAAAGCACGCGTGTTTTATAGGATACTTTATGGCCATAGAAACAGTTTAATATGGACCACTTTACGAGCAAGTGTGTTGAAAAATAAATTTATCTGTCTGTTAGAGCAATATTCAGTGCTTTCATAGTTTGTACTCTCTGTGCGCTGTCTGTATACCTACTCTCGGTGCGCGAGTCCGACACGCGCATGACCGGCTTTTTAGGGTTCCGTAGTCAACTAGGAACCCTTATAGTTTCGCCTTGTCCGTCTGTCCGTCTGCCCGTGTGTCCGTCTGTCCGTCTGTCCGTCTGTCCGTCTGTCCGTCTGTCCGTCTGTCCGTCTGTCCGTCCGCGGCTTAGCTCCGTGATCATTAGTACTAGAAAGCTGAAATTTGGTATGAGTATGGGTATGTATCACGCCGACAAAATGGTAAAATAAAAACGATTTTTTTTTTCTGGTACCTCTCGAACCTTTAAAGTGTAAGTGATTTTTTTTTTCGTTTCAACTCTAGTGTGTGGGGTACCGTTGAACAGGTCTTTTAAATATAATAGGGGTCTTCAAACATTATTTTTTGATAAAGTCAGCCGTTTTGAAAATATTCGCTCAGAAATCCGCATCGCTCCGGTCAAAAAATTATGGAAAAATTCATGAACATGAGGCCTTATAAGTACTTTCAATGAAAACTATATTGAACAAAATCGGTCGAGTCGTTTTTGAGTTATCGCAAAATTTCATAATTTTCTTCAAAGGACGTAAGTTGACTTCCAGAGGGTAATAAGTAATTACAGTTACCTTGGCGTTTACGACCTTTTTATAGAGCTTGAAATCTTTCTCGTAATTTAAGTCTATTGTGAAGGATGAGCAACTACGGAACCCTACACTGAGCGTGGCCCGACATGCTCTTGGCCGGTTTTGTATATATTGAAACATTGTTATAGCATTGATGTTGCCCAGTCTGAATCTGCGTAGATATCGGATTAATAGTACCTTACATAACTAGGGCGATGAATTCGTGAATGTCCCAGTTCGCAGGTGTTTGTGGAACCGAAGGCGAGGTCCATAAATATGTGATCTTTACAAATCACCCGTGGTTTGTCTTGTTTTACGTTTTGCCAAGAAGTGAGATTTTCCCAGGACATGGCATTAAAAAGTAGCCGAAAAAACCTCACGTGATTTGTGCACAAGCCCTAAGTACCAGGAAGGTTCCAAAAGGGTGTCCAAAATTTAAACTATAATAATTTATTTTTTCTATGTGTTGCGCTTGTGTCACTCCGCCGTGGCTGATGATGTGGTGGAGTCCGCCGGAAGACTGGCTTCTCGTTGAGGGTGCACCAGCTGCAGTCCCGGCACTACGTGCACTTCAGCTCGTTTGTGGTGCGTGTGCCGCGGCCGCTGCAGGACACCATCGCAAGTGCAGACTTCTGGCCGAAGGGTGTTGTGTTTCGGCGGTTTCGGGGCAATCTGCCGAATCCTGCGCCAGATCAGTCGACACAACGGAGCCACGCAGTTACGTCGCCTATATCAAACTAGATTTAAGCTTTTCTAAAATGTAATTATGTAGTTCACAGTGCCTTGGTTTATACTGTAATACTGTGTAACTAATTTGAATAAATAAATAAATAAATTTATGTAACAGAATTTTATTTAATATTTTCTGCGGTTTCTGCAACTGTCACACAATAATACCTAATAAAACAATTTAAACGGATTATATCGCGTATATTAATTGTTTGAGCCTCCCTGACGTTTCGGTAGCTTACAGTTACCGTTGTCAAAGGTTGACTGAGAAAAACAAGATTTCTCTCTGTCTCAGTTACATTTGTGCAAGCTACTCATTTTAGAAATGTTAATTTAAAATAAAGGTGTGTATTTGTCAGTCTTTGTATTCTATTACCAAAAATATTAATATTTAAGGTTTTTTTAATAAAATTCTAGCAAGCGGAAGTATTCCCAACGGGGCACTAATATATCTCCGCTGTCTGTCCGTCCGTCCGTAGTTACAGCCTTGTAGGCTGTAATTATTATAAATAAAATAATAATAATAATAAAAATGGGTTTATTCAGTAACACAGCAATTCAGCTCACAAACAGTAGTATTGGTACCTCTTTTTAAGTATATCATACTTTTGGTAAGAGGCACCGCTCTTCTACGTGGTAAATTATTTTTATTATTGAACAATATATTATAATTAAAATCTTACCAACTACTCTAAAAAATACTAAAAATATATTTCCGTCCAAAAAATAACGAAAGTCGGTTAATTTTTTTGACCACGCGTACTAAGTTCTCGTCATACTTTTGTTTTAAACTATAATTTATGATATAACGATAGTTCTGCCGATCACAGAATAATAAAAAAGTGTAATAATAATAATAATAAATAAGAATAATTATAGTTATACAACGTGTAATTTTAAGTACGCACAACCTGAAAATAGGTTGTTCAGAAGGACGAGTATAATCCACTCCATCACTATTTACAGCTTTTTTTTTTTTCATTTTATCCATAATTGTTTATTGCTGCTTCTATCATTTACCGCGCTCTACAATCGAGCGAGATATTCGATTAGGTACCCGAACTAAAGCATAATGTAATTTATGACTTTGTCACAACAAATAGGTGTAACGTCATGCATTGCTGGTTGAAGAGACTAGATAAGTAAATTGATTGACAAATAATGTCATCTTATTTACCAGTTCAATAAAGTTGCACGGAACGGTTTAAATTCTGTTCTTCTTGAATAACGATAGGTTTTTTTTGTGCGTTACGGGCCCGTGCGGTGCGCATACCTACGCGTGCATAATTGCAATGGCGTTTCGTTACAGTAATGTGCAATATTGTGAAATGGTCCGCGTGTTAGCAAGGTGTAATGACAATGTAAATTTAGCCGTGCGACAATTTCATGAAGATTTTGGGATACCTGTGTCTAACAGAACACTGAAACTTTGTCTCATACTAGCTGCTCAAATGTGGTTAAACATGTCGCCAGTCCAAAGCCTGGAAAAGTGTGATGGAAAAATTTGAATCACTTTAACCTAAGCTTGTTGTTTTCAATATTCAAATTTAGGTACCTATTTGTGTTCTCGCTTAGCCGACCGCGGGCGGTTTTTAAGGCGGCATAGAGGTAAGAAACTATTAGAATTGTTAGGAAAACGAAAACTGCCCATATCTTCTAGATTTTTTATTTTTTTATTTTCTTTCAACAATGTTTTTCTTGTAATTAAAATCAGTTGGGGTCTATGAGGTTTTGCGTAAGTACTTAGTTACACGTTGTATAATTTTCTCTTTTTATCTTACTTTCTTTTATTGGGTCATAATTCCACGCTTGTGTTACGAATTCTTTCGTATGTAGCTTGTTTTTAAATAAATTTTGGTAAAAACTCGATTTTGAACACTGGCAACTCATATTATTGTAGGGCAACACCGGTGAGAAAGCCCAATCCCGTCAGTTTGTCAACCAATGCCATTCAAAATTAACGCAGTATAGTTTCGGGAAAAAACCTCTAAAGTGCTTGTGTAATTTTAACGGTTAGTAGTGATGGTTTTAAACCAGTTGTTTTTTCATTGAATTAAATTAAGTTTGCACCTGAATGGCGCTAATTAGGAAGGTGCAAACTTTTTTCAAACATGTGCTAAGACTATCGAGTACGCTGATACAAACAGATAGCGCTGAAATTAATTTAATATGTTGTATGAGTAAGCCACTGGAATTTGCCAAATTTATTCTAAGTTTAGAAGAGGGGGTACGGATATATCTACAAATTTAATTGAATTATCGCCGCTACGTTGCTGCCTGGTGTCGAACCGGCTCGCATAACTTTCAAGATCCCAATAGATTAGGACGGCACGGAAAGTCCTGTCTGCGGGGTATCAAGAAACTGTGACAAAGCAAAACTGACACAGACCGATCTCCACGCGTGCGGAGCCGAGGGCACAGCTAGTTAAGAATATTCTGCAACTTGCACATTGCTAAGTTTAGCACTAACCATAAACCTGTAATACTAATAGAGCGAACGCAACAAAAAGGACTAATGATAAAACGTAACAGGCTTCAATAATTTACCCTTTATCGATAAAACAATATAAACGACTCAATTAATTAACGACTTGGCAATTACAACATATAAATACGAGAAAACGCGCCATCAGAACACTTCCATTGTGAACGGTAAATGCGAAACTGAAAATGAACAAATTAACACTAGTTTTACTGATCTGTGTGACACTGTTAATAGTGTTAGAAGTGAGGGGTCATAATATTTATTCAAGTGCCCAGTAGAACGACCGAGAGAACTCGACGTCCGATAAATAGACATACGGAAGAGAGATGGGGGAAGGAGCTAGTAGGATGGAGCGTAGATGTATGGAGAAAAAAAAAGTTGTCTGATCGACCTGGAACAGTTGTAATATGTTGCCTTTAGATAAGATATTAATGAATATATATATGTATTTGATTTTAAATATGTTTCAGCCCTCTACTTGAGCTAGAATTTTTTTTTTTACTCTTAATTGGTAAAAAATTTTTTTTTTTTACGTCATTAATATTAGATTTATAAAGAAGGGTTTCAACTTCAAATGTTTTGAGCTAATTTCATACTTGCGGCAACTACTACGTGAACCTGTGACCCAAATTAAAATTAAGTATTAAAAAAATATATATTTTTAATACCTATTGTTATATTTTTATGCAATAAATATCTTTTATTTCGAGTATTATGTGCTTAGAAAAAAATCACTTGACTTTCATTAATATAAAAATAAGATTTTGCTAAAAAAATTTTTTTTTTTCAATAATATGGGCTTGATCATAATATTCAAGATGACAGTAGAGGGCTAAAAGTAGTATTGAATATTTTTATTATTATTTTTCTCGTACACCTGGCAGCCTAATGCAACGGTTTAGACGTTCTGAGTTGAATGTCCAAAAAAAAAAATCGCTCCACCCTAGGAGCTAGGCATGTAGCAAGGGATGCTGATGATAAGGACACGGAAACAGCCTGTAAAGCAGTGTGAGAATAATGGGCTGAAATATAACCGAATAATCTGCTCAGCGCTGATCTAAAGAAACATACGGTAACTTGAATATTGATGGAAGCCTTCCTCATCAATAATCGACTGACAGAATTTCTATGAAACTAAAGACGACAAAAGATTGGTTAATGACGTCCTACAGGTTGAAAATGTGTTTTCTTAGTAGGGTTTACTCATTCCGAATGGCGGATAATTCCGAAAGTTACTATTATCTAATAAACGGGGTAACATTTTTTGCGCTAGCAACACTTCCTCAGATACTATACACTTCTACAGTAAGAAGTGTTGCTAGCGCAAAAAATGTTACCACGTTTATTAGATATCAGTAATTTTCGGAATTACCCGCCATTCGGAATTACCCGAGTACACCTTACACTTGAAACTTGAAATGTTTTTATTTTAAATAAAACCGTTTTATTATGATATCGTCCGTCTGTTTACCTCTAATTTGTCCGGGTTTCCCCGGTTTCGTCCGGGGGCCGCCCGGGGTTTTCAAATAGTGTCCGGGGAAAACCCGATTGCTTGTTTCTGTCAATCCGTTTCTGTGTTGCCAGTGGTGTATCATAAAACTCCCCGATTCCCTTGTTACCTGTATGAATCTAATCAAATTGTTAGTGTTTTAAATCAATTATTACGACAACGGGCCAACACAGGCGTCCTACCTATTGGACCACCGAACCTGATGCAAGAGCCATTGCATTTTTCAACCAGTTGCTTCTTGCCTTAGGGTGGTATCGTAGCGCCATCTACCGTAAAGATTCAGACTTTATAATCGGCACCATCGTCTCAAATTATGTTGAGAATCGATAGTAACGATGATCTGGCACCCAAATTAATTATTTTTTAAAGCTCCTTAGACAGTTGCTATTAAAAACATTTGTTTTATTTGCTACTCAATAGAGCGACTTGGAAAGTTTTTTTACAATTTCTCTACTTGATTGATCTGAACATACTTGAATAGATTTTAAACAATGACATTCTATTGCGTTGTACTCTGAATAGTCTGAATCAGATTTTAAACTAGGTAGATAAACACTTGCCAAGTTGCAATATTGAGTCGCAAATAACATAAATAATTTTAATAGGAGCTGTGATCTATGGACCTTTAAAAGAACTTTGTTTTCAGTTAAATCTCGATTATTTTATTAGCGATACCGTTTACAAACTTGGCATTTTTTCACATTTATGTTTTTGATGGGATATCATTATTTTTTGCTAAGTAAATTAGTCTCACTTCTTTCTTATAGGCTTAGCTTAATATTAAATTAATCACATAGAATCTATAAGTATAGGCAAATTTAAAATGTAGAAATACGCTGTTTTCAGATTTTTTATTTGTATACACACTATTATCTACCTGATTGCCATATTTCAACTTTCTAGGTCACCTGTAAGTAGTCAAACAGGTATGAGTGAGTCAGTCAGAGGTAAAAATAGTGATTTTTGGACGTCAAAATCTCGTGTACGGTGTAATTTTTGATTGTACTTTACTCATGAAATTGCAAGTCTGCAAATTAAGAGGCCGTATTCCTTTTAAAATGCTGATTGCTTTAGAAATTTATCTCTATGATCCACCATGTTTTCTTAACATATTATTGATATTTGTATAGAATCTTTTTAACGATTCATATTTTTTAATGTGGTAATACCACATTTTTATTTTTATAAATAATGACACAAAGGTAAATTAAGAAAGAAAAATTTAATGCGGCAGACAATCCAAGCGGGATTTGAACCCGAGACCTCTGCGTTTCCGGCGCATTGCTCTTCCAACTGAGCTAAATAGATCGCTACATCAATCACACCAAATCTTTCATCCCTTAATTCTTTACGCTACTGGAGCGCCCTCTGCGTCATATAATTATGTTTTTGAAATGCTTATGCGCACAAGCCATACCGTAGGAAGTGCGCTTTACACGCACGATCCCCAATCCCCATTGCTTTACAGCAAGTGTGAAGACTGCGAGAGAGACCGCGCTGTTCTAAATATTTGTATATAATCTTTTTATCGATTCATATTTTTTAATGTGGTAATTCCACATTTTTATTTTCATAAATAAATTATTGATGTTTACTACCTAGAACAGGGCTATTGGGATTTATTGGTATATCTAATTATATTGGTATAGTTAAATTGGAAACCTACAGTTTGAATTTTTCATTGATAATTTTTGAACCTCTAGAAATTGAAAAAATTCACGCGGAAAACTTGATTTTTCAACTTATTTACGACTGCACGCTTAAAAAGCATGAAATAGCTATGTTACTACCTAGAACTTGGGGAAAAGTATTATTCACTTCAAAAAGTTGGTTAAAATTATCAATATATTTGTCATAATATGAAACAAATAATTAAAGGAATAAGGCCTCTTATTGAGGGGCAAAAGTGGGCCAAAATGGTTCGTGTAATATTCAGTCACCGGTTTTCTTCGCGAACTTGGCGGCCACACGTCCATGTGTTTAGATAAGAATCGTTGCAGTTAAAAACGTTAATGATACACTCGCGAAGCATACGCTTCCTTTAGCCCTTATCAACAAGATAATAAAGAATATAAGCGACTTAATTAAAAAGAAACCGGCCGAGTGCGGTTGGACTCGGGTTCCGTACCAATATCGAGCAAAAACACGTTTTGTATGTGAGGCCTTTATTTATTAATCACTTTTTATTTTTGTTGTTTAAGCGGTTGCAATAATATACATTACGTGAAAATTTCAACTGTCTACCTACTGCGGTTCATTAGAAAATGCTCGTCGAACGAAACATCATGGAAAACCCCTACTTTTGTATGGGAGCCCTATCCTTAATTATGAATATTTTATTATGAATAGTATTTGTTGCGGCAACAGAAATACATCATCTGTGAAAATTTCGACTGTCTAGCTATCACGTTTCATGAGGTACAGCCTGACAGACGGACCGCGAAGGCTTAGTAATAAGGTCCCGTTTTTACCCTTTGGGTACGGAACCCTAAAAACTGACTTCGCATTTACCACATATAAATACAAGTAAACAAGCTATCAGCACACTGCACTTGTAAACGCCGGATACGAAACCGAAAATGAACAAATCAACACTTTTATTTTTCGTCTGTGTCACACTACTGGTAGTGTCAGAGGTTTCGAGTTATAAAATTAAGGTAACGAAGCCAACTAGACGCCCAGTAGAAACTGTTACTAAAGACGAGGCCGAAGGGGCAGACGAGGCCGAAGAGGCCGGCGATGACGAAGAGACCGAAGAGGCCGGCGATGACGAAGAGGCCGAAGAGGCCGGCGATGACGAAGAAACCGAAGAGGCCGGCGATGACGAAGAGGCCGAAGAGGCCGGCGATGACGAAGAGGCCGAAGAGGCCGAAGATGACGAAGAGGCCGGAGATGACGAAGAGGCCGAAGAGGCTTAAGAGGCCGATGGGGGCGGCCATGCCGAAGGGGCCCGGACGACGCGCACGCCACACATCATTAGAATATTGGAATCTGTTGCCGTCCCCTCGTTTACACAGTTGGTTCATATATTTTTTAATTTGTATTTGCGTACGTATTCTTTAACCAAGTATATTGTTTTCCGTATTTGTTATATGATAAAGCCCTTATTCCAATTGTGTGAATTTGTACTATCTTATTTACCCAATTTGCCGCTAGATGGCACTTTTAATGCCAGTCAACTTCTGCATCGCGGTATCGTTTGGCCTACGTAAAATGACGTAATGATAAAATGTACTACAGTGGGATTTTTTAAAACAAACTCTTGACACATGACAGCACCCATATAACGTAAATATTAATCTAATCCGTGTGTCCCATCTCTCCGCCACGACAGTCAGGAGACTGTGGCGGCTGTCGCGCACTCTGCGGAGTGTCGCGGCGCAGCGCTTGCGCAGCGTCGCGTGGAAACCATCCACATGCGCGTCTGCGAACATGCCCGACGCACTGCAGTACCTCGGCAGCCGCAACAGCACCCGGAACGCGTCGTTGTACTGTACACGCATAGTGTTCATGGCACGCTGCGTGTACCTCGTCCATAGGCTACAGGTGTACAGAGAAGTACAATACGCACGAAATAATGTTATTTTAACCTGCGCTGTACACCTGCTGAAACTGCGAACAATCATATTGGCCCTAATGGCCAACGCCCTGCGTTCCCGCTCAATGTCAGAATCGTCTCTCAAGTCATCTAACTAATGAATTTGATAAAAAACAAAGGCACGTATTTAAATCGATATCTGTATATTTCCTTTTTCGATCAAAATATTTGAAAGTTTTACCAAAAATACCGACTTGCACACTAAATAATGCGAATTAAATATACTATTTAAAGGTATTTGCAAAACTGTTTTACTGGATATAAAAAAAAAACTAACCTAACCTAACCCGGCCGAGTCGGATCTAAGTGTGCAGTGCGAGGATAATTAGTGTGCAAGTCAGTATTTTTGGTGAAACTTTCAAATATATCCGATGTACGAACCATATTTTTGGTGTGAATTCGGTTAAAAAGGTCATCAGATCTCGTTTTGTATGATGTTTAAGTTTTTTTTGTAGGACATGTTCAGTTAATCAATTGTTTTTTTGCACAGCATTCGTTTTTCTGGTATGCATTCAGTTAATTAGTGGAGTTACCTAGTGTGCTGAAAAATTATACAGATGTGCATTTAATAATATCCCAAAAACAAACACTGAAATAATGGGTTTTTAAGAATATACAGGGTGGCCCATTTAGATCGGTCTGTATTGGAAAGCTTTTAAAAGCTGTGTTATGTTAAATCTTTCGTTTTGATTCTATTATAATATTTTTAAAAGCTGTGTTATGTTAAATCTTTCGTTTTGATTCTTGGAAACTGATTGAAATCGATTAAGTACTCGTAAATCGACAAATTTATAACCTGACGGAAAAAAAAAACTAATCACTATTTTACATAGAAAACTCGGTGAGTCACAGATATATTAAAATCAATCCCTTCCTATGTGTGGCCACCTCCTCAGACTTCGGTGTTACCACAGACAACTGGTGTTACGTACTAAAAAGTTCGGGAATTCAAAAATAAAGAGGCAATACTAGCACCATCGAGCTAAATCCCTCGATGCACTGTCAAACATAAGCAGGTTCAATAAAAAACCCGGCCAAGTGCGAGTCGGACTCGCGCACCGAGGGTTCCGTACGAACACTTCCGATTTTAACTGGCCGGGTTAAGTTAAGTTTGCACTGAATGTATGGCGCCGCATACAAATAAGGTGCAAAGTCAACGCAATCGATCATGTTTGCTGTATGGGAGCCCCCTTGAATATTTATTTTATTTTTGTTTTTAGTATTTGTTGTCATAGTGGCAATTGAAATACATCATCTGTGAAAATTTCAAATGTCTAGCTATCACGGATCATGAGATACAGCCTAGTGACAAACGGACAGACGGACAGACAACGAAGGCTTAGTAATAAGGTTCCGTTTTTTACCCTTCGGGTACGGAATCCTAAAAACTGACTTCGCAATTAGCACATATAAATACTTACAAGCAAACTCGTTATCACACACTGCACTTGTAAACGCCAGATACGAAACCGACAATGAACAAAACAACACTTATTATTTTTGTCTGTGTCACCCTATTGGTAGTGTCAGAGGTTTCGAGTTATAAAATTCAGGTAACGAAGCCAACTAGACGCCCAGTAGATACTGTTACTAAAAAATGCTGCTCTTTGGGTGGCGACGAGGCTGAAGGGGCAGGCGATGACGAAGAGGCCGAAGAGGACGGCCATGACGAGACCGGAGTGCCCGGCGGGGCCGATGAGGGCGGCCATACCGATGGGACCGGCGAGGCCGGAGAGGCCAGCGAGGCCGAAGAGGCTGAAGAGGCCGATGGGGGCGGCCATGCCGAAGGGGCCGACGAGACCGGAGGGGGCGGGTGGCCCGGCGGTGCGGACGACGCGCACGGCACACATCATTAGAATATTGGAATCTGTTGCCGCCCCCTCGTTTACACAGTTGGTTCATATATTTTTAATTTGTATTTGCGTACGTATTCTTTAACCAAGTATATTGTTTTCCGTATTTGTTATATGATAAAGCCCTTATTCCAATTGTGTGAATTTGTACTATCTTATTTACCCAATTTGCCGCTAGATGGCACTTTTAATGCCAGTCAACTTCTGCATCGCGGTATCGTTTGGCCGACGTAAAATTTACTACAGAGGATTTTTTATAACAAACGCTTGACATAGGTATGACAGCACCCATATAACGTAAATATGCATAAATCTATTGAATTTGATAAAAAACACAACTAAATAATGGTTTTTCAAGTATCTATAAATGATTTTTACTTATTTTCTTATCACAGTTTTGAAGTATTTAATGATAATTAAACATAAACAGTTACGTCCTACCAAGCAGGATTCACTCCGCGCCGCGTGTCAAGAAATATACCTACAAATTTCACAATTGTGATCCGGCCTGCCCATCGCTCTACCTACTATGATTCATGAGAAAATGTCCGTCGAACGAAATATAGAAAGAAAGAAAGAAAATTTATTTCGCCCCAATTAGGATTACATTTTTTTTTTTGTTTTTAATTTTTTCTGCAATTAGTAAAACTATAAGCAGATTAGTTGTGTGAGGCTTGACGTTTCGAGTGTGTCCTCCAATGAGGGCATCTACTCATTTAAATTCCATTTTCTTGGAGCCGGGTTCAATCTGGGAAAATAATATATCTTTCCTTTTCAATCTTTTCGCATAGTCTCTGGCTGTTAACTTCACTGCTAGTTCATTTGGATGTTGTCTCAGTCTTTCGTGATATTTTTTAGTTACAATGATAATTTCATCCTTCACTGTACTTATTTTAAGGTATCTGTGGTTGTAAACCATGGGGCATTGCTTATGGGTCGCAACAAGTTGTTTTGCATTCTTTGTAATATTGAGATGTTGGACTTACAGGCAGTACCCCATAGTTGTATTCCGTACATCCACACTGGTTTTAGGATGGACTTGTATATTAATAGTTTATTGTCTATGGACAATTTGCTGTTTCTTCCCAACAACCAGTAGGTACAGGTCCTTGAGCCGAAACCGCAATTCTTCTCTTTTTGTTTTTATGTGATGATTCCACGTGAGTCATCGGTCTACATGTAATCCAAGGTATCGTACATTATCGACATGAAGAAGTGTGATTACATATTATAACATAAAAATTATAAGTATTGTGCGAAAAAGGAGTCCACTCAGCACATTGCCAAACCACGGGGGTGACTTGACGGCTGGTATTATGTGGATCCACAAGTTGAGCGAAACAGGACTGCACGTTATACACTCATATTCCCATTGCTCCAAAACTAAGTGAACAAACAGATTATAATACATTTATATAATTACTATAAGTAGGCAATTTATCTTCATCTCACAAAACCGTGACGAAAACTGACACATTTAAACTTTACAAAATGGCAATCAAGCTTTGACAGAAAATAATCCGACCTGGAATACGAAAGGCTTACTGTGCTGGACCAAGCTGCTGGTCTCACAAATAAATTTTTAAACGTTTCTTGAAAATAAATACAGAAGAAGCATTTTGGATTGGAGGTGGGATATTGTCCTAGCATTTCGTGGCAGAGTAACTAAAACTGCCACGAAAGGAAGCGCTTCCGTGTCGAGGACAGATAAGGCGAGGGGCATGTTTAGGTTTTACTTGGTGAAACGAAGCTTGCGAAAAAGGTACGAGGGCTCTTTAAAATTAATAATTCCGAAAAGGAGCGTAATATCATGGACAAATCCCTATTTGTATGGGAGCACCCCTTTATTATTTTTATTTTATCATGAACCATAGCATTTGTTGCTATAGCGGTTTCAACTGTCTAGCTATCGCAGTTCATGAGATACAGCCTGGTGACAGACGGACAGACGGACGGATAGCGAAGGCTTAGTAATAGGGTCCCGTTTTTACCCTTTGGGTACGGAACCCTAAAAACTAACTTCGCATTTACCACATATAAATACAAGTCAACACGCTATCGGCACGCTGCACTTGTAAACGCCAGATACGAAACCGAAAATGAACAAATCAACGCTTATTTTTTTTGTCTGTGTCACGCTATTTGTAGTGTCAGAGGTTTCGAGTTATATAATTCAGGTAACGAAGCCAACTAGACGCCCAGTAGATACTATTGCTAAAAAATGCTGCCCGATAGCTGGCGGCGAGCCCGGCGAGGCCGAAGGGGCTGATGAGCCCGGAGGGAACGGATGGGCCGGCGAGGCCGAAGAGGCCGGCGATGACGAAGAGGCCGAAGATGCCGGACATGCCGACGACGACGAAGAAGCTGAAGAGGACGGCCATGACGAGACCGGGGAGGCCGGGGAGGCCGACGAGGCCGAAGAGGCTGAAGAGGCCGATGGGGGCGGCCATGCCGAAGGGACCGGCGAGGCCGGAGAGACCGAAGAGGCCGAAGAGTCCGAATAGGCCTAAGAGGCCGATGGGGGCGGCCATGCTGAAGGGGCCGACGAGACCGGAGGGGGCGGGTGGCCCGGCGGTGCGGACGACGCGCACGGCACACATCATTAGAATATTGGAATCTGTTGCCGTCCCCTCGTTTACACAGTTGGTTCATATATTTTTAATTTGTATTTGCGTACGTATTCTTTAACCAAGTATATTGTTTTCCCTATTTGTTTTATGATAAAGCCCTTATTCCAATTGTGTGAATTTGTCTACTACCACCGAATTTGTTTGACTATCTTATTTACCCAATATCTTATTTACCCAATTTGCCGCTAGATGGCACTTTTAATTCCAGTCAACTTCTGCATCGCGGTATCGTTTGACCGACGTAAAATGATGTAATGATAAAATGTACTACAGTGGGATTTTTTAAATCAAACTCTTGACTCATGACAGCACCAATATAATTAACGTAAATATAATTATGCATTAATCTAATGAATTTGATAAAAAAACAAAGGCATGTATTTAAATCGACATCTGTATATTCCCTTTTTTCGATCAAAATATTTGAAAGTTTTACCAAAAATACTGACTTGCACACTAAATAATGCTAATTAAATATACCTACTATTTAAAGGTATTTGCAAAACTTTGTTTGTTTTACAGGATATTAAAAAAAATATTGGGCAAGTCCGAGCCCGACTCGCGCATGAAGGGTTCCGTACCTATACATATATATAATCTATAACAATTTTTTTGTATGGGAGCCCCCCTTAAATATTTATTTTATTTTATTTTTAGTATTTGTTGTTATAGCGGCAATAGAAATACATCATCTGTGAAAATTTCAACTGTCTAGCTATCACCGTTGTTGAGATACAGCCTGGTGACAGACGGACGGACGGATGGACGGACAGCGAAGTCTCAGTAATAGGGTCCCGTTTTTACCCTTTGGGTACGGAACCCTAAAAACTAACCTAACCTAACCCGGCCGAGGTGGATCTTAGTGTGAATTAGTGTGCAAGTGCAAGTCAGTATTTTTGGTGAAACTTTCAAATATATCCCATGTACGAATTATATTTTTGGTGTGAATTTGGTTAGGTCATCTCGTTTTGTATGATGTTTAAGTTTTTTTGTAGGACATGTTCAGTTAATCTATTGTTTTTTTTTGCACAGCATTAGTTTTTCTGGTATGCATTCAGTTAATTAGTGGAGTTACCTAGTGTGCTGAAAAATTATACAGATGTGCATTTTAATACTATCCCAAAAACAAACACTGAAATAATGGATTTTCAAGAATATACAGGGTGGCCCATTTTATCGGTCTATATTGGAAAGTCTGAAACTATAAGACCTACGAAGATCTGTTCTTAGGAACCATGTCATCGATTTTAATGAAAATAAAAACTGCATTCATTTATTTAAATAAAAACCTGTACTCAGCTCAGGAATCGAACCCGGATGTTTTGAAAAAATTAATAAAAGAATACAAAAACAATGTATTTTATTCATTTTAGACATCATCATGTCACCTACAGTAGTTTAATATTATTTAGTTTCAAATCACAGTGTTGAGGTATTTAACGATAATAAAACATTAGACGGACAGTTACGTATTACGTGCTTTTATTTTTAAACGCTGTGTTATGATAAATCTTTCGTTTTGATTCTTGGAAACTGATTGAATTCGATGAAGTAAACCACAAATTTATAACCTGAAGGAAAAAAAACCTAATCACTATTTTACATAGAAAACTCGGTGAGTCATAGACATATTAAAATCAATCCCGTCCTATATATGGCCACCTCCTCAGACTTCGGTATTACGTAGGTTATACTAAAAAGTTCGGGAATTCAGAAATAAAGAGGCGATACTAGCGCCATCGAGCTAATTCCCACGATGCACCGTCAAACATAAGCAAGTTCATAAAACACCCGGCCACCTCGTTTGAAGTATTTGTTGTTATAGCGGCAACAGAAATACATCATCTCTGAAAATTTCAACTGTCTAGCTATCACGGATCATGAGATACAGACGGACAGCCAGACGGACAGCGAAGGCTTAGTAATAACGGTTCCGTTTTTTACCCTTTGGGTACGGAACCCTAAAAACTGACTTCGCAATTAGCACATATAAATACTTACAAGCAAACTCGTTATCACACACTGTACTTGTAAACGCCAGATACGAAACCGACAATGAACAAAACAACGCTTATTTTTTTCGTCTGTGTCACCCTATTGGTGTCAGAGGTTTCGGGTAATACTAATACTGTAAGTTGCTGCGTGGGTGGCTCAGAGGCTTTGAGTGGGCACGGCGAGGCCGGCGAGGCCGAAGGAGTCGACGAGACCGGAGTGGCCGGCGAGGCTAAAGCGGCCGGCGAGGCCGATGGGGGAGGGCATGCCGAAGGGGCCGGCGAGGCCGATGGAGGCGGCCATGCCAAAGGGGCCGGCGAGGCCGATGGGGGCGGCCATGCCGAAGGGACCGGGGAGGCCGGAGACTCCGGATGGCCCGGCGGTGCGGACGACGAGCGCGCTCCTCTGTAGCTGGATCTTTTGGATACGTCGGCTACATCTACGCCTTGACTGTCATCAGAATATTGGAATCTGTTGCCGTTAATACTGTACCTAGTTGGTTCAAATGTTTTTTTATTAATGAATTTGCGTTACTATTAACCAATTGTTTTCCCGATTTCTTTATGATAAAGCCCTTCCAATTGTGTGAATTTTTACTTTCTTGTTTACCCAATTTGCCGCTAGATGGCACTTTTTTATACAAGGCAACGCGGTATCGTTTGGCCGACCGAAAATGTACTAAAGGTTCCAAATTTATGTGCATTATATCTTGTGGCAACCAGAGTGTTGTCAGAACAACCAACCACAAAGCGCGCTCCGCCTTCGGTTTCGAAGTACCATCTCATACCTAGCGAAATATTCTTATAATATTTATTTATTTATGCAAATTAGTTACACAGCATTACAGTAATTAAACTAAGTCACTGTGAAGTACAAAATCAGACAAAACAAAATCATACATAAAATAAAATAAAAACTTAAATCTAGTTAGATTTAGGCGACGTAACAGCGTGGCTCCGTTGCGTCGTCTGATCTGGCGCAGGATTCGGCAGATTGCCCCGGAACTGCCGAAACACAACACCCTTCGGCCAGAAGTCTGCACTTGCGATGGTGCAGGGTAAATATACTTACATAAGGCTCCTTTATCTGATTAAAAATGTTGATTGTTTTAGACATTTTTCTCTATGATCAATCATGTTTCTTAACATAATTATCAAAGTTACTACTTAGAACATGGCTGTCTTCGAACTTAGAACAGGGCCATTGCGATTTATTAGTTTAAATATTTGAAACCTACAGTTTGGATTTATCATTAATAATTTTTGTTTCAAAAACTACTCGAAATTGACATACTTAACCTTTTGACCGCCACAGTCGGCTGTGGCCGTCAACAAAAAATCGTGCCCCTGACGCCACGTCGGCCACAGCCGTCCAAATTTCAATGATCAAAAACTTTGTAATTCTAACCGCTACAAGTATTTTTCAATCCCTGTTGATTTTGGGGCACATCTTTTTTTTTTTACTCTGGCGTCAGTGGCACGGTAAATTGCTAGACCGCTTGGCGGTCAATAGGTTAACTCACGCAGAAAACTTTTTTTTCTTACCTTATTTTCAACTGCACGCAATGAAAGCATGAAATATTAGCCATGTTACTTTCTAGAACTCAGAAGTATTATTCACTTCAAAAAGTTGATTGAACTTTATTGAGAATAGGTATATTAATTGTCATGTTTTTTTTATGGAATAAGGCCTCTTATTGGCCAGAACGAAACACAGGGGGTACTAAAATGTTCTGAATGGCTTCGAGAAAAGGATAGTACGGCGTACGGGCGCGCGCGTTCGGTAGATGCCACGTTTTTTTAAATGATTTGAGGGTAAAAACACAAAACTCATTACTTCAAACAAAATATATTTTCATTGTTCTTGACATCATTTAGTTCAACACAATATGATGAGAAATTTACTTAAAGAACTACGAATCTTTAAACATGTATGATTTTAACAGCTATTGCCAAATTTCATTTAATAATTTGGTCACAAACATGAATATTATTATTAACGTAATTATTTCAAATGGTGGGATATTATTTGATGACGTGGAAATAGCACAATCTTTTGTATGTGATCCTCAGGACCTCGGTAAACATATACCACTATCAAACAATAACTTTACGGTAGTATCGCAGAATATCCGGAGTATTTACAGTAACTTCTCAGACTTTCAAGCCACACTCTCCACTCTCGATTTTGAACCTGATGTACTGATCCTAACTGAATGTCGACTAGTCTTGAATAAACCTATTCCCCACGCCCCTAATTACTCATCTCTAGCAACAATCAAAAATCTAAATCAAAACGACGGAGTAGTGGTCTACGTAAAAAACTACCTGAACGCAAATCTTGAAGAGATTAAACTGACACATGCATCTTGCATACAAATAACACTTCGTAACCAAATTCTGTTAGGAATATATCGCTCACCGTCAAATAGCAATGCCGCTGATTTCATCACCTCTTTAAGTTACCACTTACAACAAATAAAATCGGCAAATTCTATAGTAATTGCGGGTGACATTAACATAAACCTATTACCCCGACCACTAGAGCAAAACTATGAATTTACAAACAGGCAAAATTATCTCACCCAACTTAGTACACATGGGATTCTACCTGGGCTACTTAAACCGACAAGAGAGTGTAGCTGTCTAGACCATTTTATGTTGAAGTTAAACAAAAATACTACAACTGCATTTACAGTAGCACTTAACACCTCTATAACAGACCATTCCACCACCCTATTAATCTTGCACAGTAATACAATAGAACATAATATGACATCAAGAACTGTTGAAGTAGTAAACTATGAAATTGCTGCAAAAAAACTTAACGAACAACACCTACCTACACTTTTGTATAGCAGTGACCCGGACTTTATTATTCAGCAGCTAATATACAAATTAAATCAATCCATTAAAGAAAGTAAAACTGTAAAATATATACCCAAAAACTTACGAAACATAAAACCCTGGATAACCCCGGGTATTCTGCGATGCATACGAAACAGAGATAAAATGCAACTAAAACTAAAATCAGAATCAGACAACGAGATCCTGAGAACCACATACAAAAGGTATCGTAACTTTACTAATAACTTAATAAAAAAACTTAAACGTAAGTACGATAGAAGTCTACTTGAACAAACTAAGAAAGATCCCAAAGCATTATGGACCACGATTAAATCAGTGACTAATTATAAAGGAAATAAATCGAATAACCTGAATTTACTGAAACATAAAGATAGCCCCCAAGATTCTGTAAACAGCACAAATGAGTTTTTCTCTAGCATTGGCAAAAATTTAGCAGCTGAAATTTTATCTACACATTTAAATATACCACTTAGCCCACAACCACCGTCGCTGTCCGACAGCCCCTGTTCATCTTTTGTGCTCCTGGAAACTGACCCCGAGGAAGTTTCTAGTACACTTATGTCCCTAAAATCGGACAGCGCAGCTGGGCATGATGGCATATCAACTTCTTTCCTAAAATATTGCAAGGACCAAGTAGCTCCCATTATCAGTCACCTGACGAACCTATGTTTTGCACAAGGTGTTTTCCCACATCTACTGAAAAAATCCCTTATAACGCCTGTTTACAAGAGTGGAGAGAAAAGCGAGCCAAACAATTACCGGCCTATCTCGGTACTCACAGCAATCTCTAAAATAATAGAAAAACTTATTAATACTCGACTAATGAGATACCTAAATAAATTCAATCTATTATCAGACACTCAATTTGGATTTAGACAGGGCAAATCAACGGAGGATGCAATTCTACACCTAACTTCTTTAGTTACTAAGGAAGTTGACAGTGGAAATAGATGTCTTGCAGTCTTCCTTGATCTCAAAAAAGCTTTTGACACTGTGTCTCTCCCTACTCTTGTAAACAAGCTGGAAAGAATTGGTATAAGAGGGACACCGCTTGATCTATTAGGCGACTATTTAAACAATCGGAGTCAAAGAGTCAGGGTTGGAAAGCACGTAAGCGGCGACTCACGAGTGTCATTTGGAGTACCACAAGGTAGTGTACTCGGACCTACCTTATTCCTAATCTATATTAATGACCTTACTGCCCTAAACATTCCGGGTAAAGTAATATCGTATGCAGATGACACTGTGGTCGTTTTCACTGGCAAGTCTTGGGATTCCGTATATGCCGATGCAGGACAAGGACTTCGGAAGGTCTTCTCATGGCTCACATCTAACTTACTGACACTTAACATTGAAAAAACGAATTATATTTGTTTCTCAAAAACAAATAATGGTCAGCCTGCTACTGAACTAAATTTAAAAATACATAGCTGTAGTCCCACAACTAACACATCATGTGGATGTAAAGAGCTAAAAAAAGTAACATCTACGAAATATCTAGGTATCATTATTGATCAGAGGCTGTCTTGGCATGAACATATAGAAAACATTAACAACAGAATACGTAAGCTGACCTGGATTTTTAAGATACTTAGACATATCACAAACACAACCTTACTTAAACAAATATATATAGCTTTAGCACAATCCATCATGACATATTGTATATCGGTATGGGGAGGAGCTACAAAGATGAAATATTTAGAAGTAGAAAGAGCACAAAGGTGCCTATTGAAAACGATGTTCTTTAAACCATATCAATATCCTACGTCTGAGCTTTACAATGACTGTCAACTCCTTAGCATGCGTAAGTTATATATCGTAGCCGTAGTGTTAAGACTTCATAAAAACTTACCATATAAAACCGTCGATGTAAATAAAAGGAGACCTCGTGCTGTTGCTCCTGTACCCCCTAGGAAATCTGCATTTGCAGCTAGACAATTTGATGCACAATCAGCACACTTGTATAACTTAATAAACAAAAAGGTTAATATTTATGAATTACAGTACTATGACTGTAAAGAGGCTGTTAAGGGTTGGTTGACAGATCTGAAGTATGATGAAGTGGAAGAGCTTCTACTTGTTAGAATATAAATGAAATACCTACACAGTATGTAAGAAATTAATATATCAACGCAGGTACTACAACTGCAACTAAGTTTATAAATGTTAATTTATTTAGTAATTATAACCTTAAATGTAATGTTCCCTACTTAAGAAATATTGTTAAGGCGCACACACGCAATAATACGCTGTACACGCACACAAACGCATTCTGGAACATAGTTAAGTAGTTTTAGTTTATTAAAAATAAATTGTATGTCAACCAGTGGGTAAAAAAGCAAATTGTAGTCACCACCACCGGAAGAGCGAGTCCTCCTGACACAGGTGTTTACATACCTACAAGGAGGGCTCAAAAATTTGTAACTATTGTTAAGTTTTTTCCCAAATAAAAGATTTATTATTATTATTATTATTATTATTTATTTAACCTTTTTTTGTTCTTTTATAAAAGTCGTTGATCAGATCAAAATGCGAAAGCCAGAGATCAAATTACAACAAAAGGATGATATATCGGATAAATCCATTTTAAGGCACTGACATTTGCGCATTAAGTACTCAAAAATAAAAACATTTACTTTGTGATCTTTTTCTGCAAATTTTATGACATTTTTATCAGAATTACGAGCTCATTCGATCTCAATGAAACAAAAAAATATCCCAATAAGTTTTCCCTATCTTGTAAAAAAAAATGGTTATCGTAAATATTTACGATAACAAGAAAAAGGACCCTTTTTTCCTAGGCTCGTAATTCTGAGCAGAATTAACATAAAAACTTCCGTTATATAGTACGCATTTTTTAAGAAACGCCCATTTTTTTCTGTGCTATGTTTAAAAATATCACTAAGCATCTATGATCTAATCCATCGTGTTCAATAGCAGGAAATTCACTCTGTTTTATGGCAATCCTACTTAAATATGTTGTTTATTCCCAAATACAGACATAAAATCACGGTAGTGCAAAAATACAGAAATAGTGACTTATCAATAAACTTATAGGTAAGTTCTCAAAATTAATATAAGGTAACAATAGTAACAAAATAACAGAAACAATGTGTTAGGTATTTATTTAATTCGAATACCGTTTCATGTTTCAAATCGAGTCGCGATTCTTAATCATGCATTCGAAGAGGTGAAGATAACTCGGCGTAAACTCGGACGATGACCGTCGCTTAAGAGGCCTTATTCCTTTTAAAATGCTGATTGTTTAGACATTTTTCTCTATGATCAAACATGTTTCTTAACATATTATTGATGTTACTACCTAGAACAGGGCTATTGGGATTTATTGGTATATATTTGAAACCTACAGTTTGAATTTTTCATTGATAATTTTTGTTCGAGAAACTACTGGAAATTGACAAAATTCACGTGGAAAATTCGTTTTTTCAACTTATTTTCGACTGCACGCATTGAAAGCATGAAATAGCTACTTTACTACCTAGAACTCGGGAAAAAGTATTATGCAGTTCAAAAATTTGGTTGAAATTATCAATATATTCGTCATAATATGAAAAAAAAAATTTTTAAAAGGAATAAGGTCTCTTAAATGATGTTATATTATAAAGATTAACCAATTAAGCAAGATACGGTGTTAATTTACCTACATTAAAAATCATTTCTTAACACATAATTGGGCTTCGAAATATAATATTATTAACCAAATACATTGTTCCGGTTACTTTTGAAGGACGTAGCACACAAGCTAAATATGAGCTTATACAATCCTTATACGACTTATTTTAGCTGTTTAAGGGCTGTATAAGGTCTTATACAGAACTACTTGGGTATATCAATTCCCCTTGAGCACTAAAATATGATGTCATTTATGACAATTAACGTCATCAAAAGTATCGATATTTCAAAAATAAACTAATCTACATTACGGTTTAAAATTATAACACACCTAGATTTGCTGATATAAATAAAAAGAACATCGCAAAGAAAAAAAAAATACTCGAGTTATATGGTCCACATTATGATGAGAAAAAAAGCCATGTGGATTAGTGGCTGGATCCAAAGGTTCTGGATTCGAATCCCAATCACGTTTTTTTTTCTTTGTGCGTTGGTCTTTGTATTTGTATTACGATAAAAAATGTGATGGTAGTTTAGTTTACCCAATAAGAGTGCGTTCTCACTGACGCGGAGCTTGGCGGAGCGGAATGGAAAAGAGCGGTGAAAAGTAATTTCTCCACTTTACGCTGTTTAAATATTGAAGCGGAGTTAGGGTGCGTCTTCACTGGACCGGAGACGTGCGGAATCAACCAACCCCAAAAGTGAAGCGCAGCTGAGATACAGATTTCAACTCAGGCAATTGGTCTAGTCCGCACTAGGGCGGATCATTTTTCTTATTTTAAGAAATCCTTTAACGATTGGTGCGGATTTGGTGCTCCACAGGGTTCAAATGACGTAAACATTAAAAAAAAAAAAAAAATGGGAAGTGCCTCCACAACGCTATCGAACATTAAAAAAACAAACGACTTTCGCACCTGATGCTATAATAAAAAAAAATTTAACACTCAAAATAAGTCTTATTTTATAATATTTTAGAAAAAGATACAATGTTCAAATATAACACATAATAACTTGCTATGTAACCTCATCGATATTTATTAACGCTACAGGTATTATGGATGAAAATAGGTTCAATTTTATGAAAAACTAATAAAAAGTAAATAATAACAATATACAATAATATAGGTACATGACCAATATAGTACTAAATTGTTAGGTTCCAAAACACCTTTTATTTTTTATTTAATTGTATTTTTCATTACTTTCAATCATTTTGTGGAGGCACTTACCAATACTTGATATTTTTTTCTTTATTTCTAAGTATAGCCTCCACAAAAGGCATCAAAATCGCACCCATCGTTTTCAAAAACCTCGAAAAAAATGTTTTCATTCATTGAGCGATCCGCCCTATTCCGCACATCCGCTCCATACCGCTTCAGTGGAGTCGCACCCTAAATATTTCCAGTATTTCCAGCTCAATTAAAGGTCCATTCCTCTCCGCTCCGCCTAGCTCCGCGTCTTCGCAAACGCTCCATAACACTAAGAAACATAATTATATGTTTCACTAAGTACACTAAAATTATCAAAATTGTAATTATAACAATTGTATATTGTAAAAAGTGTCATGAAAATACGTATATCTTTGATATAACTATATTATTATGAAATTATTATTACCGTGAATCTCTGATTGCTTAATACGACTTAATAATAGCTACTTGTGATTAGTGTAAACTAGTTTAAAGTGACAGTGATGTATATGTTGCAGTCAAAAGTGTGAACTGGTCGAAAGGACTTTTAACCGACAAAAACAGGCAAAACTGTTTTTGACTGAGCGTGTTAGTCAAAAGTAGTTTTGCCTGTTTTTGTCGGTTAAAAGTCCTTTTGACCAGTTCACACTTTAGGTTAGGGATATAAAAAAAAACTAACCTAACCTAACCCGGCCGAGTCGGATCTGATCTGAAAGGTTTTTTTTTCTATCATTCTAATTCACTTTTGACTGATAGTAACAGTCAAAAGTACTATTAACCAATGATTTTCAGGCAAAACTACTTTTGACCAACACGCTCAGTCAAAAGCAGTTTTGCCTGTTTTTGTCGGTTAAAAGTCCTTTTGACTGCGACATATATTCCATGGTATAAATAAGAAAACAAGGTATGACAGGTGGACTTGTGACGTCATCACGCTATGATTGGTTGGTTGGTTCTGTCAATCCGTTTGTGTTGCCAGTGGTGTATCATAATACTCACCGATTCCCTTGTTACCTGTATGAATCTCATAAAATCGTGAGTGTTTTAAATTAATGATTACGACAAAATAAATTTTAGTCAAATAACAACTGTAATGCATACCTAAATGCATGCTTTTTTTGTACGACTGGCGGCGAAGTTTTTTTTTTCCCTAAAATGATTTTTTTACCATAAAGCGGTAACTAAGTAATCAGTGTCGTAGAAAGTCTCACTAACCGGAGTGTCACACCTCGTTTTCTTATACCATGTATATTCTTAACATTTCGCATTCAATACCAACCAAATACTACCATAAATCTAAGTTTTAGATGTGATTTCAAAACGTACTTTTCGTTCGGATAATTTTAAGTGATCAACACTTTATCGTGCCTTAGAATAAAGCCTAGAAACCTAGTCAGCGCTTGAAAATAAAGCCAGTTTTGGTTAGCCACGGAACAAAATGTCCGATATCTCGGACCAGTTCGGACCAGTGCGAGCGCGAGTGCCATCCGCTTGACGTGTCCGTGAGCAATGTCTATGTGTGCGTGTGCTCGAGCGCGCTTGTATGTAGATTGATTTCTGTACCTATCTGTTTTGAGGCCACGGGCTAAGTTTCGTGCGTGTGCGCATCTGTCACAACGTCAATGTCACAAGCAACACGTCTCTATGATTGGTTCGTAGACACGCACACATACAACCAAAACCGGCTTCATTTTCCGCAAATCTGTTGTATAAAGACTCGTTCTAGGCGTATTTATTCTAAGTTGCATTCACACAATACAAATCAGCTTACAATAACTATTTTGTTCACACATTTTCACTGGCATTCTCTACACTAATGAAACATCAAACTAAATATTGGTAAAATTATGCAATTTTATTATTCGAAAGTATTTTTCAGACATAACTAGTATTTTACTTCACCCAAAAATACTCTGAAAATAAGTTTACGACTTGGTAACACCCGTTTTTGATACAACTGAGAAAAAAAGGATTATTGAAAATTCAAATCTCAGGTCTACTTGACTTATCATGTCATGGCATTTACTTCCTTAATAATAATAATAATCTACAATTTATCCCTTAAGGCACTGAAGGTAAACATAAAAAAGATATGTTTTGCGATGGCCAAATACGGCCAAGAATGAAAGCCATCGAGCTTATTGTGGGACTAGGTCGATTTGATCGTCCGATATGTATATATACCCTTTACAAAACTATGTTTCATCGATTTAGATATTATTATGCATGTCAACTTTCAAGTAATTTTTGAGTAATAAAGCCACACCACAGTGATAGCATTAGTATTTATCTCGCAAGAAGAACGAAGGATTGAGCAGCATTCCGGTAAACAATGTTTTCAATTTGGTCGATGACAAATCCTTGATGAATCGCTACTGACGGTAATAATGCAAATATATGACGTATGCACATTATTGCCATATGAAAGCTGTTTGTAGCGCCACTATCTCAGGGCCGGACCTTGCTAGGCTATACAAACTAAAACATATTTCCAATTTTAATGTGTTAAAAAACCCAGGTTAAGCGACAGAAAAATTAGTCAGTTCATAATTATACGAAATTTTGAGAACTCTGTATTTCCAGAATAATTTAATTCAGCGGCATTTCCTGAGAAAGTCCAGTACTTCGGGCGGGTACGGCCGGCTGATGGATCTGCTTTGGGACCGCGCGTACTCTATCGGAGACACCGAGCTGAAAATAAAAGGTTTAGTCAGAAACAAGATACTTCCATCACTTTGTATTAATGGGGTCGACTATGAATTCTGCGGACTAACAGACTAATCGGTAAAAAAAAGCCGATTAGTCGGCAATGCCGATCATACTTGTTATAAAATAGATCGCTGATTTTTACAACAGTTGTATACTTCGATCAAAAGGGTTGTAACTGGCTAGTTACAAGTGAAATGTATATAGGTTATTTATATTTTAGGAAGACTGGGTTTGTTAACGAAAAGGTTGTGAAGAGCATCAACATATCGAGAATAATTCTATAAATATTTTAAAAACAAACTAAATTGCCTTAAAGAAAATTCAAAACAACAAACTGACCAGCAACCCTTTTGCTTGAGCTACAAATTAGTGATCTAAATCTAAGTTCGTTACAGACTATCAACCTTGGTTTAGGAATTATAAGACAATTAATTAACGATACGAAACTGACTTGTAACGCATCATGGACACAGAGCTGGTGCTCTCAAGTCGATGTTTTGGTAGGGAGGGGAAATATAATGAAACCAAACATCGATATCGATTGTTGTACTTAAAAAAAGTAACTATATTTACATATTTGAATGAGACTTATTGAAACATTCTAAACGTATTTTGTTCACATTCTTGGCAGTAGGTATTAAAATAACTATTTTAGAACCGGCCGCACCTGTATTTTCTCTTTTAATTGTAAATATTCTACCGTCGCATTTGTTCTTCATTTCATTATTCTTCGGTTCACTACTCGCAATTTCTTCAAATATATTTTGTAACATTTTTGGTGATACTTTTTTGGTGAATTTGACGTTCAAAGTTTTTGACCTAACCTAGCGGCGTAACAATATGATAGGTGTGGCGATTTTTAGGGTTCCGTACCCAAAGGGTAAAAACGGGACCCTATTACTGAGGCTTCGCTGTCCGTCCGTCCATCCGTCCGTCCGTCCGTCCGTCCGTCCGTCCGTCCGTCCGTCCGTCCGTCCGTCCGTCCGTCCGTCCGTCCGTCCGTCCGTCCGTCCGTCTGTCACCAGGCTGTATCTCAACAACGGTGATAGCTAGACAGTTGAAATTTTCACAGATGATGTATTTCTATTGCCGCTATAACAACAAATACTAAAAATAAAATAAAATCAATCTTTAAGGGGGGCTCCCATACAACAAAAGGGATTGGTTGCGTTAACTTCACACCTCGTTTGTATGGGGCGCTATACATACCAGGTGCAAACTGAACTTAACCACTTAAGTTTTTTTTTTACCTCCTGTTGGCGACGTGGGCCAGCTGCTTCCACTTGGCGCGCTCGACATGCCGGAACAGCACCATGACCAGCCGCAGCTCGCACGTCGACGAGTTCACGGCCAGGTGCAGCGCCGTGTCGCCGCCCTTCACGTCCTGGAGACATAATACGGTTATATATTTTTCATCACACTTGTTCGTAAACAAGGGTTTACATGCTAGAGAAACGGGCGGTAAATCGTATATTACGCCCTAGGGCGGTAAGTCGTATATTACGCCCTAGGGCGGTAAGTAATTTTGGTATTTACTACTACTACTTTTGTTTTATTTCCTCCAAAGTGTGATGAAAAACGTCGTACGTGACTCTGGTGGTAAAGGAATTCCAAACTCGTGTCATTAATGCCCTCGCCTTCGGCTTCGGGCTTCTAATAGACACTCGTTTGTAATTCCTAGTTTACCACCCTTGTTACGTAATCTAACTATTAGAATCATTATTTGAGTAACATTACAAAATTATCCGTTTAGCTACATCGATTCTTAAGAGGCTTTATTCCTTTTAAAATGCTGATTGCTTTAGACATTTTTCTCTATGATCAAACATTTTTCTTAACATATTATTGATATTACTACCTAGAACAGGGCTATTGATGTTACTACATAGAACTCAGGGAAAAGTATTATTCACTTCAAAAAGTTGGTTGAAATTATCAATATATTTGTCATAATATGAAAAAAATAAATTTTAAAAGGAATAAGGCCTCTTAATCTAGAATAATACTTATCTATGGCGGCAGTCATCCGGTACGTTAAGTTTAAGGACCTTCCCCAGGATACTGACGCTGTCGATCTTATTACTAAAGATATAAACTTTCGTCTTAAATCTTGTGTTGCCAGTGATGTGACATACGGCACTGAAACGTGGTCGCTCACGATGGGCCTTATAAGAAGGCTCAAAGTCACTCAGACAGCTATGCTGGGAGTTTCTTTGCGAGATCGAATCAGAAACGAAGAGATCCGTAGCACCAGTGTAACCGACATAGCCCGAAGGATAGCAAAACCTCAGACATGTAAACGTGCCCTTGTGGCCTACTTGCAGAATAAAGTTCATAATTTCATTATGACGACGCGTTTGGCTCGGTTTGTAGATACCTGCCTACTGAGCCGACGGTCCCGGGATCGAATCCTGGCCAGGGCAAATATTTGTGTGATGAACTCGAATATTTGTGCTTGGGTCAAGATTTTTCTATGTATTTAAGTATATACGTACGTATATCGTCGTCTAGTACCCATAACACAAGCCTTCTTGAGTTTAATTTGGGACTAGATCGATTTGTGTGAGGTTGTCCGATATTTATTTATTTATAAAAAAAAAGAAGACATTATTTATAATTAGCAATGGGCAGGGCACATCGCTTGTAGAACTTAGTTCTTGAGTGCCTACTACGCACCGCACCGGAAATCCCCGATAAGATAATTAGGATTGTCTTCAGTCTTCTAGAATCTAGAAGACTGTAGACAATCCTAGTTATCAAGTCTCATCGAGATAGATAGATAGATAAAAACTTTATTTCATCACCGACACCAACAGTAACATTAAGAGGAGACCTATAAGCTAAACATTTTTATAATTAGCACAGAGAAAACAAACATTAAAGATAATAGCACTTAAAACTAAGTATATAGGTACATTTATTTTTGTAACAACTAAAAATCGAGAATGTGTGTGGTATGAAACAGGCGCTGACTCAGCATAATACTTCGAAGAACGCAGCGCTGATCTTCCGTCAGTAGCCTTTCAGTAATCTAGAATCTAGACGAGAACTTACCCCAGCCCACAGGTCCGCGTGCGCGTGCTCTAGAAGCACGTGCGCGACGCGCAGGCGCGGGCCGTCGGCGCCGTGCAGCTTGCATGCCACGTGCAGCGCCGTGTATCCTGCAAATATACAGTTTGGGTTACTATTGAACATTATTATAAACAATATGAAAGAAAGAAAGAAAGAAAGAAAGAAAGAAAGAAATATTTATTTGCAAACACATAAACACAGTAGTACAAACAAAAACAAATACATTCAGATTTGAGCCGTGTGCAAGCAAAAAGGGCCAGGCTCAGCATGTGCTGGAGCCCGCAGGCCGCAACGCTGATTTTCAGCCAGTACCTTGTTGGTGACAAAACGACCACACACAGAGAACAAATGAACAGAATATCTGCTGTTGCTTTGTTGTTTGACGTGGTTTAGGTTTAGTTCGTAACATTATGCCAAAAACATTTTCTCAAACATGCAATGAAATTTCTATTACGTGCGTTATAGCAGGCTTTGAAGTATCGCTTTGGGCGGAACAACTCGAGATAACTGTAAAGGAATTTGATACAAAATTTAAAGCCTAAGCCGAGAAGTAATTGTTTTTATCATCAGCTGTTTAGCCTGTTCATGAGCACAGGCGCCATTTAAAATAATAATACTTCCCGGCTTAGGCTTTCTATTTTGTATTCTTCCTTTACAGTTCTCTCGAGTTGTTCCGCCCGAAACATGATAATTTTTTGAGAAAAAATTATTTATTTATTTATTATTATTTACATAGCTGTCCTTACAGGCTAACCTAATTCAACAGCATGGAATATTTAACAAAGATACACTAATCACAACAACACTACACATTATCCGTATTACACAAAACATACATTGCGGCCCTTGTGAATTCGTTCAAAGAACAAAAGAAAAGGTCTACAACAGTAGCAACTCGATTGAGAGTGCGAAGAGCTCTGGTAAAGGGTAAATATCATATTTTAGCCATTCACAGATTCGGTAGGTCTTCAGCTCAAAGAACCACTAGTCTATTTTGTTAACACTAGCTGGTACCTTCAGTGTTAGCGTGTTGGAGACGGAATAGAGGCGGCGATTCGGAGACGAGCTCGTTGAGAACGTCAGCGAACGCGTCACCTGCGCGCGCGCACGCCGTCACCAGCGTGTCGCCCAGCGCGTCCGTCTGCAACAGTCAATACAGTTATAATCCCCTGAGAGTCCCGATGCGACAAGGATGGCTTCATGAAGGCACACCTCGGACAATGGCGATCAAATGTATGAAAGAAACGCGTTGCTACGCACACAGTCTAAGCTCGTGTAGGTGAACGCGTACCATGCTTGTGTGAGTGAGATAAGACATGCTAGGGTTGCCGCCATTTTGAACGCACGAGTCGGGAACACAATGTGCAGCAATAAATATGAGATGACCTTGTAATAGCGGCGTCGAATTAATTTTGTGTGCTATAATTAAACTAACTACGATTTTTAATTCAAGACCAAAAAAACTACCCAAGGTTGCCACTACAGTAAAATATTTTTACAATAGTAAAATCCTTCTCCTTTTTTAAACACAACAAGATAATCAATTTATTGGTAATTTTACCTCTATATTTTAACAAAATATTTAGGTTTAGTTATTATTACATAAATACGAGAGGAGATAATAAAAAATAAACATCGGAGATTTTTAGTACAAAATCTTGTATTGTACTTGTAATACATCAGGTACCTATCCAAAACATTTGGTGCAATAATTTACAAGCTAAGAAACAAACAAACTCAGATGTCATTTAAATCTAAATATTTCACAATTTTCACATGTAGCTACCTAATCGATAAAATACTCAAACTTCGTTCCTAAAATATTTTGTAGAACTTTATTTTAGTTTTGTCGTTTATAAAGCTTAAACAACCGTACACAGCACAACACACGCCCATTACAAAAGTATTTGTTTAATATTTGAATATTATACGTGGTCTCCGCTCTGCGCACCGCGTCGTCGCGTCCCTGCCAGCCGGTAACTGCGAGGTAACCGAGCGCGGGTGGGCGGCACTTTCGGGGGGAGGCAGGGAGTGTCCATACTGTACGTTAGTACTCTTTATTATACTGTGTCGTGAAGGTCGAAATGAAGAAGCTAGCCTGTTGTAATCAGTGCGGCACCGCACCGACTGGGCCGAAACATTTGCTGCGTCCCGCTCTACCAACGACGCTGCTCTATGTGTCCCGGCTACATTACAGTACGAAGGCTGAAGCGATCGTAGAATATATAAGGGTGAAGTCCGGTGTCATCCGTAGGGTCGCAAGATTTAAATATCGCCACGACGTGAGTTTTAATTCCTTCGTGCTGAGAGTTCCGACGGACCAACTAGCGACCTTCACAAAGGAAGAGTACTGGCCGAAGGGTGTCATGTTCCGGCGTTTCCGTGGACGACTACCTGACACCTCGAACACGCGTAACACGTCGCTGTTGAAAAATGTGGCCTAGTTTAGTTACTTATGTTTTCTTATTTTGCATTTGATATGTATGTTGGTTTTAAGGTCCAACCATGGGCCACAGTTGCCTGAAATAAATGTTTTCATTCATTCATAATAGAGAATTTTTAGTGTTGGCGGCTAGCAAAGTCGGGTAAAACGATGTCTATAGTGGGGCCAAAAATCTACAATAAAGTACCCGTCAATATCATAGATATTGAAAATAATATATAACGTTCCTAAATGAATTAAAGAAATGGTTAACAACCAATGCTTTTTACAACATTGACGAATTCTACAAATTGAATAATGGAATAATAAAATAATACTAATACGTAATGTAACTATTCCAATTTGTACTCAAAACTTTATATTTTAAAAATAATTTGTAGTAATAGAAACGATTTATTTATAAAATTATACTTTTAATAATATTACTCCCATTCTAAGCGTATTTATTCAAAGGCTATAGTAAATTTTCCTCATTAGCCTCCGTATCGTAGCTACATAGCTTCTTGCTGGGGTTGGGCCAGCTTCCTAGTTATTATCCTTGTGACTTAGACTTGTTATTGGACAATTCGATTTCTGCCCAGATTTGAAATTAAATTAAACTAGCGACCCGCCCCGGCTTCGCACGGGTGCAATGCTGATAAATTTTGCATGTATTATACATATAAAATCACTCTATCTATTAACAAAAACGCATCAAAATCCGTTGCGTAATTTAAAAAATCTAAGCATACATATGGACAGATTGTTTTTTTCTATGTAGTAATTAAATCATTTATTCAGTAAGTAGGCCACAAGGGCACTTTTACAAGTCAGATTGTGCATCTACCGGCATTTCCCAAGAGGAGACCGCATTTGAGAAGAAAGCCGAAAAAATACTTAAAGCGCACATCCTAGGGTATGGCTAATGCGCATAAGCATTTCAAAAACATGGCGCTCCAGTAGCGTAAAGAATTAAGGGATGAAAGATTTGGTGTGATTGACGTAGCGATCAAATAGCTCAGTTGGAAGAGCAATGCGCCGGAAACGCAGAGGTCGCGGGTTCAAATCCCGCTTGGATTGTAGTAGATCGCATTCAATTTTTCTTTCTTAATTTACCTTTGTGTCATTATTTATAAAAATAAAAATGTGGTATTACCACATAAAAAATATGAATCGATAATAAGATTCTATACAAATATACTTAAAACAATCAATTACATTTATGTTATCTATAACCTCATTTGTATGCGGCGCCATACATACCAGGTGCAAACTTAACCCGGCCAGTTAAGATGGGATGTGTTTGTACGGAATCCTCGGTGCGCGAGTCAGACTCGCACTTCTCAGGGTTGTATAAAAGTATAGATTATTTCTTAGAAAAATACATGTGAGGTCTCCTTATACCCCTCCTTCCCCCAACGTCTGTCGTGATTTTGACCCCCTGACCCTTCTCCCTATTGAACCTCGCGTGATTTGTGCACAAGCCCAAAGTAACCGACTTATTAGCTAGTACTGACCTCATGGAAGACGCTCTCACGTCCCTCCATGAAGGAGGGGTTGAGGCGGAGCGCGGTCCGAACACACTGCACGATGTAACGGGTGAAAAGCGGAAGGCGGTGACAGCGGAGCGCTGCGGACTTCAGGAGACCGAAACCTGAAATTAACAAAGCATTAAACTATACATTTACTAACGACTCGCCCCGACTTCGCACGGGTGCAACGCTTATAGATTATGCGAGATTATGCATGTATTATACATAAATATGAACCATCCTCTTGAATCAATCTATCTATTAAAAAGATCTAAGCATACATAGGGACAGACAGACAGACAGCAGTAACCGACTTTATTTTATACTATGTAGTGATAGTGAAGCGGTTTACACTCAGAAATTGTCAGGAACGGCCCGACATGTTTCGTTTTCTTTTTTTTATATAGGGGGCAAACGAGGAAATGGATCGCCTGATAGTGCGCGATTACCGTCGCCCATAGACACCTGCAACACCAGAGTACGCTCTTTTCTTGAAGGTTTGAAGGCCGTATCGGTCCTGAATCACCGCAAGCGACAATTCATTCGGCGTTTCTTCTCAACAGTGTCTCCTCTTGTGAAATGCCGGAAAAAACAGACATGTAAAAGTGCCCGTGTGGCCTCATTGCAGAATAAACTTCATCGTTTCATTCTGTCGCGCGGTAGCTTTGTCACTGATTTTGATGGACGCTCCGCTCTAATAGCGGCGTGGGGGCGCGGGGTGCTTGCAAACAAACTTATTATTTAAATTGATGAGATTTTTTACGACTTGTTTAGCTAAGCTGGTCTTCCCCGCGAACGTTACGAAGGTCACCAACTAGTTTCAAATAACATGTCAGATGGAATTAATCTACCTATTTATCTAATTTTTGTTTTGATTTGAACAATCTGTGATTGTTTTAGAAATAAGGAAACCTACTGAAAAAGCAGTGTGCTACAAATATAAACTCGTTTTTTGGTAGGTATTGATAATTAAATATTCATCGACTGTGTATTATTGAATGTATTTCGTGGAAAGATGGCATTGGGATGTTGCCAGTCGCGAAGCGCACACTGGTCGCTTCTATCCGCGGTTGGCGCAATGGAACATTTGCCTACTGAGCCAGCGGTCCCGGGTTCGAATCCCGGCCAGGGCAAATATTTGTGTGACGAACTCGAATATTTGTGCCTGAAGTTGTTCCTGCTGGCTTTGATGGGCTCAGCCACTAGTGATGAGTGAGGATCTTACCGATGTCTCCGAGGAAGAGACCAGGTCGCTGAGCCAGCACTAGCTCGTAGAGAAGACTGGACAGGGCGCACTGAATGTCTTCCGGCTGGCTCTGACGGAGTCAACCACTAGTGATGAGTGAGGGTCTTACCGAAGTCTCCGAGGAAGAGATCAGGTCGCTGAGCCAGCACTAGCTCGTAGAGAAGACTGGACAGGGCGCACTGAATGTCTTCCGGCTGGCTCTGACGGAGTCAACCACTAGTGATGAGTGAGGGTCTTACCGAAGTCTCCGAGGAAGAGATCAGGCCGCTGCGCCAGCACTCGCTCGCACAGAAGACTGAACAGGGCGTACTGAAGGTTCTCCTGCTTGCTCTCTACGGAGAGACTCAGCAAGACGTGTTGGAGAACCCTGGAAATAAAAAATAAAAATTATTAAAAATAATATACTGCATCATTGATGCAAATACAAAGGTCAAAAAATAAAGAAAAAATTATAGGCGTAACCTGCACGGCTAGCATAACTTTGACACGCGACTCTTTCTCGCGCGGGATATACTACCTGTCTCTATCTGTACAGTACTATGAGATAGTGACGGATGATGCTATCTCGCGCGACATGAGTCGCGTGCCAAAGTTACGCTAGACGTGCTGGTGGACGAGACAGCGAATCGAACTCGATAGGTACTTCTGGATTTGCTGGTCATCACGAGACCCTTATTCAATGAGTGATATACAAAATGCTACTAAAACTGAACATAACAACAAAATTTGGAATTCTTAGTTTTAATATTGGCTGAGATCTTGTCACTTGTTCCAATTAAAGCTGAATATCTTGGAAACTACTGGTCCTATTTCCACCAAACGTAGCTAAGAACCATCTCGACCGCCAAGTCTTTCGATCACAAAAACTCATTCAAATTGGTCAATCTGTTTCGGAGATATGATGCTACAGACAGATACACATGTTAAACTTATAACACCCCTCTTTTTTGTCGGTGGTTAACAATATTAATAATTTCAAACTTCCCCTAATAATTGATACATGATGAGATGTTATTAAAATTTATCATGTCATGAGACATCTTTAACGATTTTCAAAAGCGGTATAAACTCGCGTAAAAATTGTCAGAAACGGCCCGAAATGTTTCGAACTCGTATGGATGTACTGGTACGGTAAATGTGATGAAATTCTAGTGTTGATTGACATTTTAATGATCTTGGCTATTATTAATATTATTGTTTTTCATTCTTATGGCATTATATGAATTTTTTTTTATATTTTAATTTTTTACTAGCTTTTGCCCGCGACTACGTACGCGTGGAACTTGATAAAAGGGATTATTAAAAGCGCCCAAGCAAATGTAAGAGCAATTGTGATTTTGGTCTTATAATTAGGTACATTTCCTACAGGGTCACCGCACCCCAACAGAAATGTTCACTCACTTTTCAATCTTTTTAGGTATAATTTCCAGGATGAAAACTATCCTATGTCCTTCCTCGGATCTTAAACTATTTCTATGCCAAATTTCATCAAAATCGATTCAGCGGTTTAAGCGTGAAGAGGTAACAGACTGACAGACACACTTTCTATTTTTAGGTTTTTTTTTTTTAGGTTTTATTTGTTGTAATTTTATTTTATAATGACGAATTTTTATTAATTATTGTAATTATTGTGTGTATATAATCCTAATGTGTAAGTGTTTTTGTTTTACACTGTAAACTTGCAAATTTTTTGAATAAATATACAAATAAATGGAGTAGCACGTCCCTGATGAAGAGCTCCATACGAGTTCGAAACAAGACGACGCGTTTGGCTCGGCTTGTAGACACCTTTCTACTGAGCCGGCGGTCCCGGGTTCGAATCCCGGCCAGGGCAAATATTTGTGTGATGAACTCGAATATTTGTGCTTGGGTCATGGTTGTTCTATGGATTTAAGTATATATTTATCTATATAAGTACTTATATCGTCGTCTAGTACCCATAACACAAGCCTACTAGAGCTTACTGTGGGACTAGATTGATTTGTGTGAGGTTGTCCGATATTTATTTATTTATTTAAGTCGGGCCGTTCCTGTCAATATTTACGTGAATTTAAACCGTTTTTATAATTATACATGACATGATGCGTGAGCGTGACTCCTGCCCATACTATACATACTACACAAAATAAAAGCATATATATAACTACACTTGTTTATGCCACCTCAAACCGCAGGAAGTCGTTGTAATTGGTATTAGTCCTAAGCGTAATAAATAGTACTCGACTCGAACTGACTAAGCTTTGGGGACAAATAACTGTCTTAATTACGCTAATGGGTTAATTGAAACAAATAGCACTACGCTTTAACTACAGGGGTTCAATTCAATGGTTCTTACTATATATGGCCGAGATATGCTATTATATTCGCCACATTGCTTTATACGGGTGATCAATCCAAATGGGTCAGTAGGGAATATATATAACTAGCTGTGCCCCGCGGTGTTACCCGCTCATCCCACGGGAACACTAAATTTATTCGGGATGAAAAGTATCCTATGTCCTTTCCCGGGTCTCAAACTGTCTCCATACCAAATTTCATCTAAGTCGGTTCAGCGGTTTAAGCGTGAAGAGGTAACAGACAGACACACTTTCGCATTTATAATATTAGTATGGCTTAGTATGGATAATAGAAAATAATGAATGAAAAGAATAAACCTCTTAAAAGTCTGTTAAAAATCACTACATCGTATAAAACAAAGTTGCTTCCTGCTGTCTGTCCCTATGTATGCTTAGATCTTTAAAACTACGCAACGGATTTTGATGCTTTTTTTTTATAGATATAGTGATTCAAGAGGAAGGTTTATAATATAATATAAATAAATAATTAAACAGCATTGCACCCGTGCGAAGCCGAAGCGGGTCGATAGTAAACAGCAATTCAAATGTCGTTTATATTAAGCCTCTACATAGTGCTACATATAGATACATACACGGCTTCCTATCAAGGTCAAACAAGTAATTACGCCTCTTCTATCCTTATCTTAAATAGTACATAAAAATATATACATAGCGTTTATTTTGTAGGGCATTTTCCCTATTGATTAGTTGCGCAACACGACAATTAGTTTTGTTGTTATAATTATAGCTTCCTTAAGATTACACAGGGTATTCCATGTACACGGTCTATAGGGAAGAGGTGAAGAGAATAGACTTGGGACCATATTTCGAAGACCATTCATTTTGAAAAAGAGGCTAATAGAAGAATACAGCTGGGCTGGGTAGCATATGGCAAACTTCGTCGGGTCTTCACATCGCCAATTCCACAATGTCTGAAGACGAAAGTTTTCAATCAGTGCGTGCTACCCGTAATGACATACGGTGCCGAGACGTGGACACTCACGGTTGGACTGGTCCACAAATTAAAAGTCGCTCAGAGAGCTATGGAAAGGGCGATGCTCGGAGTTTCTCTGAAGAATCGAATTGGGAACGAAGTGATCCGTCAAAGAACCAAAGTTACCGACATAGCTCACCGCATTAGCAATTTGAAGTGGCAGTGGGCTGGCCATATTAGCCGAAGAACCGATAACCGGTGGGGTAGGACTAGGGATGATCTTTGCAGGGTGGCTGGCAAGAACTGGATGAGAGTCGTTCTCAATGGCGTGCAGTTGGAGAGGCCTATGTCCAGCAGTGGACAAGAATAGGCTGATGATGATGATGATTTATTTTGGACTAGTGATACAAAGATCAAAGCATAAAGAAAGATTAAACGTCCACAAAGTCCGACTTACTGGTAGTGAGGGCTTAACAGACCTGATACAGTTCAAGTCAATTAAAAAAACCGGCCAAGTGCGAGTCTGACTCGCGCACCTAGGGTTCCGTACAATCTTTCACTTATCCCATCTTAATTGGCCTGGTTGAGTTACGTTTGCACCTGAAATGTATGGCGCCGCATACAAACGAGGTGCAAACTTAACGGAACAGAGTTCTCCAAATATGATGTTTGAAAACTACCTATATTTTTTATTATTTTATTACAAACGTATAGACGATATTACTTCAATTATTTGCCAAATTTCATAGTTCTAGGTCATCGGGAAGTACCCTATCATTTTGATTCCATTGAGAGTGTCGACATGTACGTTTTTTGCGACATAAACGCCCGTATCTTTTATTCACGATAACGTAGAACATTGATTTTTTCACAGCTTCAAGGGATCGTAGACTTAAGTATATGGTTTAAAGGTTCGAGATAAAGGGTCTTGACAGACAGACAGACGGACGGACGGACAACTAAGTGATCATATAGGGGTTCCGTTTTTTTCGATTGAGGTACGGAACCCTAAAAAAAAAGAATGAAGGTACTTGCAGGCACTATATTTACTCATCTATATAGTCATATAGGTACTTAGTGAGTAAGTAGTATTTCCCATTTAGTCAATGGAACGTAACGTAATTATGTCTGTAAGTACAACAAGAATGAGTTTTTTCTTTATCCTCAACAGACTAAAAACCGGCCAAGTGCAAGTCGGACTCGCGCACCGAGCTTTCCGTACAAACACTTCCCATCTTAACTGGTCGGGTTAAGTTACCGATCACGTTTGCTGTATGTCTAGCCCCACTTAAATATTAATTTTATTCTGTTTTGAATATTTGTTGTTATAACGGCAACAAAAATACGTCGTCTGTGAAAATTTCAACTGTCTATCACAGTTCATGAGATACAGCCTGATGATAGACAGACAGACGGACGGACGGATAGAGGAGTCTTAGTAAAAGGGTCCCATTTTTACACTTTGGGTACGGAACCTTAAAAACCTAGTCACAAAAATATGATAACACTATTGATACAAAGATATCAAAGCTCAAAGAAAAATTAAAAAAATTCTGTAGAGTAAAGATATCATTATATCAATAGTTTAATAAAAAAATTGTGGTGTGTACCCACATTAAAAAAATGAGACATACATGTTTCATACATTTACAAAAATATGATGATAAAAACTTGTCAGTCGGCCTCGTGACAGACGGACGGACTGCGGAGGCTCAGTAATAGGGTTTTTACACTTTACGGAACCCTATAAACTAGTTTCCGCCCGACACGCTGCGTGACGCAAAAAATTAAGGAAAGGCACTATAGAACTTGGCTATTAATATGATAATAAATCTCCGAAGCGCCGGTTTTACCACATAATTGAGTGGGCACGTGCGAAGTGCGTGGGGGTAATGTCGTCGACCACACATACCAACATTTATAGCAACAAATATATATATACTCCTGACCGTTTTAGTACGACGACTGCCTCAGCTCCTTCGTTGTCCTTCGTGTGCTCTCATATGGCTAACGTAGCCGATCTTGTTATTCCTCTTAAAATGCTGATTGTTATAGAAATTTTTCTCTATGATCAAACATGTTTCTTAACATATAATTGATGTTACTACCTAGAAGAGGGCTATTGAGATTTATTGGTATATATTTGAAGCCTACAGTTTGAATTTTTCATAGATAATTTTTGTTTCAAAAACTACTCGAAATTGACAAAATTCACATGAAAATTAAGTTTTTTCAACTTGTTTTCCACTGCACGCAACAAAATCATGAAATAGCTATGTTAGTTACTACCTAGAACTCGGGGAAAAGTATTATTCACTTCAAAAAGTTGGTTGAAATCATCAATATATTTGTCATAATATGAAGAAAATAATTTTTAAAAGGAATAAGGCCTCTTTTTTAAAATACATTTTTTTTTTCATATTATGACAAATATATAGTGATACGAAACCGTCGGTAAGCCCTTTTCACGGCTAAGGCATGTATAGTGCTTTTCTCAAAATAAAAAAATACACCACTCAAAAAAACATAATTCAGCTGTTTAGCCCGTTCATGGACACAGACGCCATGTTTAAAAAAAATTACTTCCCGGCCTAGGCCTTCAATTTTGTATGAAATTCCTTTACAGTTCTCTCGAGTTGTTCCGCCCGAAACGTGACACTTCGAAGCCTGTTTTAACGCGCGTTATGACGATATTTCATTGCATGTTGTTATTAATTATTATAATGCATGTTATAAAACTTAAACCATCGTTCTTTTTGACTTTATTACTATTATCAACTATTTTTCATTAATTAAAGGTGATGTACTGTGTAATTTAATACTGTGCAATTTTTATAACGAGATTTTAAAGTTCACACACAATGTAAATCATGAATAAATGATAAATGACATGATGACTTTAACGAAAAGAAGTGGTATTTCTGGTAACAATTGAACAAGTTACTCTAAAACACCGAAAATGGTGCCTACAGTATTTATTTCCCCTGCACCTCTAGCATAACTGTCATACGCGACTATTTCTCGCGCGAGATAATTACCCGTCTCTTTCTGTACAGTAATGTGAGAGTGACGGGTAGCGGTATATCGCGCGACAAGAGTCGCGAAGCATAGTTGTGCTGGACGGGCTGGGGTTAAAAAAACGAGTTTACCCAATTCCAGACTTAGCTTTTATGCAGAACCCGCTGGAATAATAAAGGGCCTAACGGATATCGAAACCATTTGCTCCCCAACTCCAAGTAACAAGTTTTCAGATCGTATAATAATGCATTATCCTCAAAATGTCACTTCGTTATCCTTACTATGTAGCATCAAATAATTCCATTCTATCATTTATCATTCGATGTACTTAAAGTACAAAGTACGTAATTTGTGCTAGATGGGCTGGAAGTAAATAAATAAATAAAATAAATAAATATCGGACAACCTCACACAAATCGATCCAGTCCCAAATTAAGCTCAAGAAGGCTTGTGTTATGGGTACCTACTAGACGACGAAATACGTATTTATATAGATAAATATATACTTAAATACATAGAACAACCATGACCCAAGCACAAATATTCGAGTTCATCACACAAATATTTGCCCTGGCCGGGATTCGAACGCGGCACCGCCGGCTCAGTAGCCAGGTGTCTATAAATCGAGCCAAACGCGTCGTCGTCGCGAAGTCATTCGATTCCCCAAAAATCTTGACATTAGTACCCTTACATTGATTTAACGTGACTGTACTCGTCAGCGACAGCGTAAACCATTTGTATGGAGAATAGTAGCGCCCCTAGCGGTTACTTTGTAGAACTACAATTCTCCATAGAAATCTTTTACGCAATCGCTACCGAGTACGGTCACTGTAAACTCATGGTAAGGGTACAGTTCCTATAGTGCAGTTACCATGCAGTAATGCATGCTTTGTACGGCCAAATACTGAGCTATGACTTTTTTCTTCTCGCTAGGCCACAGGCGCGACAGCGGCCTATCGGTGTAACTCGGGCGTCGGTGACCTTGTAATGCCGAATCCTTCGACAAGGCATTCACGTGAATGCCTTTCCCCACCTCGCGCGTCCCGCACGCGCCCTTCGACACGCACACATAGCCGCGAGTTTTGTTACTGCACACAATTAGTGTCGCTGTCGTTTCTTTTTACGTTAGAATATATTCTTTGGCTAGGCGCTTTCTAGTGACGTTATAAACGAAATACATTCTTATCCTCTCTCTAACCAGGTAACTAAATCATTGTCTTTCAAACAATACTAAACAGGGTCTATCCGGAATTTTAAGATCAAATTCTGTCAAACTGGCACAAGTGAAAAAGACCTTAAATTGACAAGTAAACGGTTGTTTGTACCTTGTGCCAAAGTGACTTCATTTAACATTAGAGATCGGACAGGCTATTGCTTGGGCATTGAATTTCAATACCGAATGGTGTGTAACAGGCGTGTTCTATAAACGATCGTATTTATATGTGACGTAAGGTTTGAAATCGAATGGTAAAAGTTGACGGCTAGAGGCAAAGAGTGTCTGCTACCTGCTTCGCTATTCAGAAAACGTGTCCCGGCCGCGCACTGAGAACCTTGTCACCACTTTAAGATGGCCCCTAGACTAGTTGCCACAAAACCCGGGCAAATGCGAGTCTGACTCGCGCACCAAGGATTCCGTACAAATAGTTATCCCATCTTAACTGGCCGGGTTAAGTTATCACCTAGTATGTATCTCGCCGGATACAAATGAGGTGCAAAGTTAACGCAACCGGGCTCTCCAATAATTAGGAGTAGGTGTTTATGATCCAATATTATCTTTGAGTCAATATTGTTATCAGTTTGGCTTACTACAATATGTTTCCCTATTTGTATAATACATGTAGTCAGGACTTTAACGTCATGAGTAAACAGTAATACGGTAATTATAAAACCGGTCAAGAGCATGTCGGGCCACGCTCAGTGTAGGGTTCCGTGGTTGGCCATCCTTCACAATATAGACGGGCTTAAAACAGCGGGTTTCTTATCCTTTTAAAATGCTGATTGTTTGAGATTTTTTTCTCTATGATCAAATATGTTTCTTAACATATTATTGATGTTACTATATTTACCTTTTTATAGAGCTTGAAATCTTTCTCGTAATTTAAACCTCGGGCTTAAACCCGCTGTTTTGCGCCGTCTATTACAGACCCCTACACTGAGCGTGGCCCGACATGCTCTTGGCCGGTTTATTGAATTCCAAATTATTTTTAACTGATTTCCAAAATAAGGAGGTTCTAGTTTTTTAAGGTTTATTTGAAGAACTACTTATGTTGTTATGTAATTGTATGCGTTATTGAATAGAGGAGGTTTTCAATTCGGTTCCATTGTTAGAGGCATGCGTTGGTTTGTCGTGTCACAAAGCAATTCCGTCGCATTTTACACAAACAACCAATATAATGCCGTTTGCAGGCGGCTTTACGTTAAGATAAAAAAACGTCGAAGTGCGAGTCTGACTCGCGCATCGAGGGTTTCGTACAAATACTTATCCTATCTTAACTAGCCGGGTTAAGTTAAGTTGCACCTGAATTCATGGCGGCGCATACAAATAAGGTGACAAGTTTAGCACTTGTTTAGTAGTAAATAATAATAATAATAATCACCGATGTTGCCCTTAGGCCACTCTATGTTTCGCCATTTTAGGGGCCCGAGAGGGCCGGGCATCTAGCGGGAGCCGAGTCATCGTCTACCAGTCCTATTTTTGCTATGAGACACTTTTCCTGGTAGACGCCCGATAGTCTCAACCCATAGCCCAATTCGCCAGTCCTCCATTTCATCTCCATAGCCCAATTTGTATTTAGATTCCATATATCCATCAATAGTTCTTGCACCTAGCGGGCGCTGTATCTGTGTGCGTCCCATGACACGGACAGTACAGCATCCGCTTGATGTACAGTCGAGTTCATTTACATCTACACGCTTACGAGAACAAAAATATCTGAACACGACCATATTGTCAGGAGCATAAAATCGTGTTCAGATATTTTTGTTCTCGTAAGTGTGTAGATGTAAATGAACTAGACTGTACACCTTACAATTCATTACATTGTCGAAAGGGCCTCTACGCGTTGGCTTCGGCTCCGCGCACGCCTCCCAAAGGTCCGGGACACCATTGTCCCGTGAAAGGGTGCGACATACAAATAATAATCATTTATTTCGTAAATTCATCCATAACGTATTATGGTTTAAGACATTTATTTCTCAAAAGATTTACATAAATCACTTACTGAGAAAACAATAATTTACTTATTTCTAAATAGGAGAGGGTAGCATGCTAAAACGGTTGATGACTTACGTATAAACGCGCTTGGTAACATCAAGCAAAATGCAACAATGTAGTGCGGTGCGTAGAGGCCGGTTAAACTGAACTACTTGTGCAACCACTGGTTAAGTGTAGTGTGTATTAGTAACATAAATAAAAAGCCTTATAACTAATGATAATGTATGATATGAAAAGTACCTTAACCAACTTACCCTACTTAGGTGACAAATGCAAGGCATTCCATCCTTGTAAAGTGTCATCAATTGTATAAGCAAGAAAGGAATTTGTTTATTGGTTCTATATCTTATTAAGTACGGCAAAGTAAGACAGAAAATGTTATTTTCGTCCAGACGCGTGGGCAGCGATGACGCAAGCGTCGATTTTCCTCACTGGTATGATAATGAGACCTCTGGTCGATTTAATAAGCGGTTGAATATCAAGTGGTCGAATATTAAATATTACAGAAGGCACAAATTAACTATTACTAAAACTCCGCTGTCCGTCTGCTTGTCTGTCACCAGGCTATAACTGTAAATTTTCACAGATGACGTATTTCTGTTGCCGCTATAACAACATATACTAAAAAACAGAATAAAATTAATATTTAAGGGGGCTCCCATACAACAAACGTGATCGGTTTCGTTAACTTTGCACCTCATATACATACTAGGTGCAAACTAAACCTAACCCGGCCAGTTAATATGGGATAAGTGTTTGTACGGAACCCTCGGTGCGCGAGTCAGACACGCACTTGACCGGTTTTTACTTTTCTACAATGTACTATGCCATGAGTGCATGATTGATATGAAGGATTATTATTATTATATTATATTAAGCCCGTAATATCCCACTGCTGGGCAAAGGCCTCCCCCCTTTTCTTCCAGTGATCTCGGCTTAAGGCTATTTCTGACCAATCCTTCAAGAAGAAATCCAAGTCATCCCGCCACCGCCGGCGAGGTCTGCCACGTTTCCGTTTTGAGTTTTTAGGCTTCCACTTGGTCTTGGCCCACAACTCATCCGGCATACGGCAAACGTGACCAGCCCATTCCCACTTTAACTTGGCCGCTTTCCGAGCTACGTCAACAATTTGGGTCTGGGAGCGTAGAGTGGTATTCCGGTGGATTTGAAGGATAATATTGAAATATCCACACATATGATATTTCGATCCTGTTGAGATAAAATAAATAGAAAAATACTCACTCGTACGCAGTCTTCGTGTCCAGCCGAGCCAGCTTCACACACAACGCCTTGCGTTCTTCGAGCTTCAGCTTCTTGGCGTGGCCTTCAAACACCTCCTTACACGACTTCCTGCTAATCAAACAGCAGTCGAACTTAGAGAACTCTGCTGACAGGTCCTTCTGCATGTCTTTGTACTGCTTCATCGACATCAGTGCCGTCGGATTCGACTTCTTCTTTTCAAGAGTAGGTTTCTCCATTTCTAGGAAGTTTGGCAGCTCAAGGTTACCTTCTGGGATTTCTTGGTATCGTTCCAAGTCGTGGTTAATCGGGGATCTACCGGGAGACAAGGAGTACTCTGAATTGGTTAAAGGACGACCAGGAGATAAGGAGTATTCAGAGTTGGTCAAAGGTGGTGAGCCGAGGTTTAGGGATAGAGGGCTTAGAGCGTTTTCCGAATATGGAGGTGTAGGGAAAGTGTGGGTCGGTTCGATTTTGTTGGTGATCTGATAGTTGGCATCCAAGTCGAAGGTTAGAAAAGTGTTTGAGATATCGTATGTGTCTTTGTAAGTTTGCTCAGGAAACACGCTTCCTGTCATCTCTTCTATGTAAACGTGGATGTCTTCTGGGAGCTCAGTGAATTCTGGGGCTTGGGGGCCGGTCTCTTGGGCGACGAATTCGACCCCAGTTTCAAGAAGGAATTTTTGCTGGTCATCGTTTTGTGGGAAGTTCTGAACGTTTGTCTCTATAGTGGATAGCGCCTGGCTTATCTCTGTAAGGTGGTCTGTGTGGGGTTTGACAAAGACTTGGCCGCCTGAGAAGGTGTTTGTGTTGACGACCTGAAAAATAAAAAGATAAATTGGCTTAGCAGCAAGAAATAATACGGGCAGCGCAGGGGCATGATTTTTCATCTGATAATGATGATTCTACCTATCAGCGGTGGATCCTTAAGGCGAAAAAACGATCCAAGTTCATTCACCGTTCATTTTCAACCGACTTCCAAAAAGAGGTTATGAATTCGGTTGAATTGAAAAAATATATACGTTTGTTACCTCAGAACTCTGTCATTCATTTTCATTAACCAATTTGGAAAATGATTACATTTTCCGAGAGTTGGTCGCATACAATGTAGTGAAGATCTGATGACGAGATCCGTGCAGAGTCAAAGGAACTCCTCAACTATTATAGGCACATCTATGGCCATTTCGATTTTTTTTATAAGTCAAAAATACAATATCTTCTACTACTCTACTACTGCTCTACTCTACGTTGACGTCGGTTATTTTTTTAAAGTGATAAAAAACAGCTTTTCATCCATTTGGATGCTTTTAAAACAATTTCTGAGCAACTTTACTACTAAACAACTTCATTTTAGCAAAATACCGTTGCAAGTTGTAGTAACCTTCCACATTACACTGTCGTCTCGTGAACTTGCACGATCTGGTTTCCACTTTCACAAGTTTACGGCAATAGAATTGTGTTCTGAATTTCACAATCACATAATCTACTAACTTCATAAATGCTCATCTCACACCGACGACATTGCGTGGGCAGACGCAAACGAACTACTGACTATCAATTGTTTTTATAATATTTATCGGATATTGTGGTCTCAACTTTGAGGGGATTCCCAATGCCATGTGGGTACCACATGTTAAATGTTATCTTACTTTCTACGTGTTTCTTCATGTACATAAAGGGCAACATTTTTAGATCATATTAAGTTGCTTTGACAAGTCCTTAAGTCGTATACAACCACGTAGTGGGAGGGTGGGAAGATTAAATGCAAGGCATGCATGAAAAAATACGCTAATAAGTATAACGGGTTAGCACAAATTAACTGGCACGATATTATATCGTGGATTAGCAGAGCAATATAATTTTTCTCAAAAATTGCATGTAATGTTGCCTTACCATCGCTAGATAGACTACAGTAAGTGGAACATACCGAAGACTTTTTAGAAGTGTCCAGTAAACAGCGAGATTTTAAATTTGGAATCAATATTTGTCCAGTAAGTAAGTATGTAATTCCTATTACGTATCAAGATATTTGAATATCGAAACACGATTTACATCGTCACCGACCTATAAAAAAACTAAGGATGTGAAGGCGATGAGGTCGTATATAAATGGAAAAAGGATGCATTCCACAAATTGTTTTAATTATAAGTACAGTGCGACAGCAAATTGTAGAAATTAAAAAGTGGCGTCCCTTTTTCATAGATTAAATAGAAAGAGACGACATTGCAGTATACACTTGCAATTTACACTAAGAGCAAATGTAAAATAAAAAGAGGTTAGCACTATTGGCAGTATAAACGTAACTCAAGACGCATATTTAAAAAAAAAAAGTAGCGACAAGGTCTCAAGGTTTAGTGCGGAAGTTTGTATGCAGCGTTTAGTTCATAATTGTGCTGTGTAAAATGACTGATATTTCGGAATTCCTTATTTTTTTGTGTCGTTTAGAAAAAAACCTCGGAGTTAAAATTGAAGGTAAGCTTTATGATATGAAAATTAGTTAGAAAATACAACAATGTATAACAATAATTAAATTTTATCTTTAAGACTTAGATTTGTAAGACAGTGCAAATAATTAAACGCAGTATTTATAAAAAAAAGAAATTAAGGCGGGATTTAAATTAAAAGACAAAAATTTCAAATTTGTTTGTGTGATCTATTACAATAATTCCAACGAGTCAGATTCCGAATAGACGGCACTCCTCCATACTTAAAAGCGGAGGCAGAGTTAGCTAAAATAATTTACTTCCGACTAAATCCAAGGAGATATAAAAAAATACAAGAGATTCATTAAATGGAAGGAAGAAAATTAAGTTAATAATTGGTCAGATAATGTGTGATAAGGTCAGAATATTTCAACAATCTTTCTGAGACAATCGGATGGCTACAAAGGAAAGAAATCACAAATATTTAGCAGCAAAATATAGAAAAGTTCTTAAATCAAGCTCTAGATGATAACCATTTTGGCGATGAAGGTAAATAAATGCTGCCACTATTTGATAACGATATAACTATATCTTTTATCCAAGTATAAACTCATAATTATTTTTGTTATAGGTTGTTATCGTGGGAGTTAATGGTGCCTGCGACGACGAATATCACAATGTGTAATAATAAAAATGGGATATAACAAAAATATTCATTGGAAAATGGCCGAATATGAATGTCACCTACAACATATAATTTTAATCTAATTTTCTTGTTTAATTTTTGAGAAAAGCACTATACTTATCACTGTATCTTAAAGAGCGCTTTAGCTACCTTTCGTCTGCAAGGTGCGCTAAAAATTTCCTTTTAGCTGTCCCCTCCTCACACTCAAAATTTTACTCGAATTCCTTTACTTTTAAAGCCGTTTTGCTATGGAATTCGCTTCCAGTAGAATTGCGGAATGCTAAAACGCCTGCGATCTTTAAAAATAAATTAAAAGAATACTTCTTATCTCTCGATTGATAAAATTGATGGTGTGATTTGTGAAACTGTTTTCGTTCGTTTGCCTCTGACTGTTTATGTGTTCCTTATCTGTCTTGTTTTATTTATATTTATGTATGTTTAAGTAGGTTTATATATATCTATTTATGTATGTGTATATCTATTGATACGTTTACTTGCTTATCCGTTGATAATTATTTTGTTCTCCCTTCCCCTTCTGCATCACCTACTCATTGTGTGATTTATACTAATCAACTCCACTACCTAAAGGTTGTCTGGAAGAGATCGCTCTTTAGCGATAAGACCGCCTGTTGTCTACCGTTATTAAAATTATTGTTCTGTACTGAATTTGTAAACTTTTTTGGTGTGCAATAAAGCATTTTGTATTGTATTGTATACTTGCTTCGACCGTAAGAGCCATCCTGGCCTCGTATTGTATCCGGACCTCGCCTACGGCTCGGTCCGTCTAATTCCTACTCGGCCAGTATGGCTTACTTACTGGTCTCTGCCGTAATGTACTATTAATTAATACAACTTATTGTGTCATTCACATTAAAAAGGCATCAATTTTGCCTTTAGCCACTCAACTGCTTTTGGTAACTACGGCTGTGACCGCTTTTATTTTATAGATACCATGAAAATTCGAAGCAATTGAGTGGCTAAGGCCATTCAAGTATTATGTAAAGCAGAATTTAGGGAAGGTTTGTTCAGTAAACCTATCTACCTTGTTATACATTCATAACAATAACATACCTCTCTGTACTTTTCTATCTCCTTGGCGTAAGGGTGCGTGACCGGTACAAACTCCCCTTTATTCTTAATCGGTGCTCTCGGCAAATACACTGTCTGCAGCTTCTTCTTGCCGATCTTCAAATCCTCTAACTTCTTAATCACATCATCATCATCTGTTTCATCCTCTTCCTTTATTTCTTTTTCTTCCTTAATGTCTTTTCCTAATTCAGAGTACCCGCTGTCTTGTGAAGAATGGGAGCCGAATCTATCGCTCCGATTTTCGACTCTTTCGAATTCTTTACAATCTTTATCTTCTGCACTGTCTTTTCTATCTCTTGTGTAGGAGAAATTGTTTAGTTCATCACTGTTCTCGTCTTTTTTATCATTAATTGAAATTTGTTCGAACTCTTTTAGAAGCGTAGCGACAGATGTGACTTTGAGTGTTGTGTTTAGTTTTTCCTCTTTTTGAACATTTTCGTGCTGTTTAACATTTTCATTGTTTTTCTCATTCAGTTCAGGTTTTTTGTTTTTCTTTTGGAAGAGCGTCGTGATTAGTTTCATTAGGTTTGGTTTCTTTTGCTTCTCCATTGGAGATTGCGTGTATGACATTGTTGCGGTCCCCATTTCGGTTTCAACTTAATCTCATTCTGCAACAAAAGAAGAAAACGTTAAGACGTTAGTATATGCCGGTAGCCGGATTCAACGAAGTTATGCGACATCTTCAAATAGAATTACGAGTATGTGTACAATACAACAATTCTTTATTGCACACCAACAAGAAAAACGTTACAATTGAAACCTTAATTTCTAAATGGTAGACAATAGGCGGTCTTATCGCTAAAGAGTGATTTCTTCCAGACAACCTTTGGGTAGAGGATTCAGCAAAAATAAACAATAAGAGTAGGTGGTGAGATAAAAAATTCAGAAATATACATAACATATAAGTCATACTCATACTTAAATAAATATATTTAAAGATAAACATATAATATAAGTTAATCTTTAAATAAATATATGTTTATCTTTAAATATATTTATAGGTTACTGTTAGGTATGGCTTATTTTTCAGATGAACAATTATACCTTATTTTGACTGTGCATAACAATTCATATGTCAAGACCTGGGGGTTTCGGTGCAAGAAGTATTTGACGTTTACTGTCTTAGTCTTAAGTCATTCGTGCACCGAAAACCCCAGGTTATGGTCAAGACAAATAGTTTAAGTGGAAATTAAAAGCGGGAGCAATGTTCCATTCATTCAATAAAAAACCGGCCAAGTGCGAGTCTGACTCGCGCACCGAGGGTTCCGTACAAACTCACTTATCCCATCTTAATTGGCCTGGTTGAGTTGTTTGCACCTGAAACCGCCATACAGCGCCGCATACAAACGAGGTGCAAACTTAACGCAACCGAGTTCTCCAAATATGATGTTTGAAAAGGACTATTCTTTATGATTTTATTACAAACTAGCTGTGCCCCGCGGTGTTACCCGCTCATCCCACGGGAACACTAAATTTATTCGGGATGAAAAGTATCCTATGTCCTTCCCCAGGACTGAAACTATCTATATACCAAATTTCATCTAAATCGGTTCAGCGGTTTAAGCGTGAAGAGGTAACAGACAGACAGACAGACAGACAGACACACTTTCGCATTTATAATATATAGTATGGATAGTATGGATGTATAGTTTCAGATTTTTATAAGTATTTATAATGTGACGATATTACTTGCCAAATTTCATAGTTCTAGGTCACCAGGAAGTACCCTATCATTTTGATTCCCTTGAATGTACGTTTTGCGACATAAACGGCCTTATCTTTTTTTCACGTTAATGTAGAAGTTTGATTTTTTCACAGCTTGAAGGGGACGTAGAACTAAGTATATGGTGTTAATTTCAACTCGATACCTCCACGCGTCTTGACAGACAGACAAACGGACGGACAACAAAGTGATCCTATAAGGGTTCCGTTTTTTCCGATTCAGGTACGGAACCCTAAAAATATATATCAGTTATATAGCCGCATAGAATAACGAATATACGCTCAATTTAGATACAAATATTGCAAGTCGTAACAATCAACCTATTTGCCAGTGAATTTATTCGTAAATGCTCTATTTAAAGAATTTCTCAGTATTACATACGACAGCCCGCTATCTTAACAAATCACCACGGGCGCCACTCACACCGTAACATATGCCACGATATATAAATATAAAAATAATGATTTTCATCATTGTTTTTTTTTTTATTGGCACAGCATAGTGGCTCCAATTCGCCTGATGATAAGCAGAAAGGGGAACCCAAGACGTAATAGCAACTGACAAGATACCAACGGTACCTTGTCAGTTGACACTGCCATGCTGACCCGAGAGATGCTTCTTCACGCTTCGTTTGAAGGGTCCCATGTTTTAAGAAAGAGGGATCACATGTGCCGGCAAAGAGTTCCACTTTTTAATAGTTTAGTTTAGTTTTTGTTATGGGAAAGGTCATTATTCTAAGAGAAATCTTAACAGCGCGATACAGGATTTGTATGGACGCACAGCCTTTTCCTAGCTTCTTTCAGTCCCTTATTTATGCCGAATGCGGTGTAAGCGAGAGATAACGCGGCGACAGATAAACCGTGCGCGGTTTTCACTCACCGTAATTGTGTTTCATTTTTAGGGTTCCGTACCCAAAGGCTCGCCCCGCTCACCCCACGGGAACACTATTTTTTTCGGGATAAAAAGTAGCCTATGTGTTAGTCCAGGGTGTCAGCTACCTTCATACCAAAATTTATCAAAATTGGTCCAGCCATTCGAGCGTGAAGAAGTAAAAAACATACACATAAACACAGTGTAGGTAATATCTTGTCGATATATAAAAACATAAAAACTATCATTGACTATCGAACTATCTTTTGACGACGCGGTTGGCTCAGTTTGCAAGCACCTGCCTACTGAGTCGGCGGTCCCGGGTTCGAATCCCGGCCAGGGCAAATATTTATGTGATGAACTCGAATATTTGTGCTTGGGTCATGGTTGTTCTATGTATTTAAGTATATATTTATCTATATAAGTATGTATATCGTCGTCTAGTACCCATAACACAAGCCTTCTTGAGCTTAATTTGGGACTAGATCGATTTGTGTGAGGTTGTCTGATATTTATTTATTATTATCTTGCTAAACCAGCAAGAAGTGAAAGCCACATAGAAAAAAAAACGAACGGTGTGAGTTGCCGCCATTTGTTAGTAAACACGGCACGCTGCCAAACATTCGAAACGACATGTTTATTGCGAATCATCGCCCCGATTATGTTGCCACGCGATTCGCTTGCGGAGATGTCTGAGCGGCCGGCGGCGCGGCGAGCGGTTGAGTGGGCTACACTGCAATTCCGAAGTTTTATTTGTTCGAATGCATCGTCATTCCAAATCATATCATAGATAAGCTTTTTACTAACTCCTTTTTTTAACCGCTTTTTGCTCCTAAAACGAAGATAACAATATACCAGATAATTAACCAGAAGTTTGTTTTAGAGTTTGAAATTGCGATTTCATACATTTTTTTAAATGTGCATATCTCCGTAACTATCTGTATTTGAAACAAAATTTAAAATGTAAATTATAGTAAATTTAATTGTCTACAATATTGTCTAAGCTCTTTTCTAGCTAAAATGCTCCTAAATGAGGGTATAAGCAAAAATCTGCAGAAATTGCCGAGCGCGGAGGAGGAATTGTGCATTTTGCAATTTTTGCATTTTAATCACTCAGTAACCATCCACAAAACAACACATCAAAGACAACATATCAAAAATTCAAAACTACCGGACCGTTTGTAAGGTCAAACCCCTTTATTCACTGGATTATATGTAAAAAAATTATCTATTTTTGAGATACAGTCTGGTAAACATTAGTGTAAAAATCTGCACATACCAACCCTAGGGTTCAACATCTTTGGAACATCGCTTAAGTTAAAGACAGGTGTCATTTAAAATGTAAATAAAACCTTTGAATTAGTATGGTTGTGTCACTGATATTAAAATATTTTATTTTGATGTTTTTTTATTACTTTTAAATCCAGCTTTACAATTATAATAGGTCGATTTTAGATCACTCAGATGACACTTTCCTGTCAGCACAGTCTGTAGCAATGTTCCACCCTGTAGAATTGAAATTCGAGATGATGAAATACGTATTATGTCGTTTGCGTACATATTTATTATCTATAACGCTCTACAAGCATCAAGTAATAAGCTAAGTGAAGTATACACTGGAAAAACCCAGTCGATATCTACTTGGAGACATGTTATCGATTGAACTCTAGCCTATACAAAGAAATATACAGACGTATTCTAGTCAATTGGTAACAGAAGGTCGTTTAAATTATCTAGAGCTAAACACACGGTAGTGTCAATCACAACATATATCATCTCTGTCACACTTCTCTCTATGTCATTAATTATGTATTATGGTCACGTCATGAATAAATGTATTTCTTTCTTTCTAATAATCAGTCGGGGCCTGCAGAGCATACACTACTGAAGACGCCTTTCGTACTATTTCCCTTTTGCCAATGTAAATTGATAAGATAAACTATTACAAACTAGCGACCCGCCCCGGCTTCGCACGGATGCAATGCTGATAAATTTAGCATGTATTATACTTATAATCCCTTTCTCTTAAATCACTCTATCTATTAAAATAAAAAATTGGGCAAGTGCGAGTCCGACTCGCGCATGAAGGGTTCCGTCGTGCCATAGTCTAAAACAAGTTTGTTGTATGGGAGCCCCCCTTTAATATTTATTTTATTTTATTTTTAGTATTTGTTTTTATAGTGGCAATAGAAATACATCATCTGTGAAAATTTCAACTGTCTAGCTATCACCGTTCTTGAGATACAGCCTGGTGACAGACGGACGGACGGACGGACGGACAGCGAAGTCTCAGTAATAGGGTCCCGTTTTTACCCTTTGGGTACGGAACAAACGCATCAAAATCCGTTGCGTAGTTTTAAAGATCTAAGCATACATAGGGACAGACAGACAGACAGCAGGAAGCGATTTTGTTTTATACTATGTTGTAGTGACAAGCTGCGCCGCGCGGTGGTACCCGCTCACCTCACGGGAACACTATTTTTTTCGGGATAAAAAGTAGCCTATGTGTTAGTCCAGGGTGTCAGCTACCTTCATACCAAAATTGATCAAAATTGGTCCAGCCATTTGAGCGTGAAGTAAAAAACATACACATAAACACAGTGTAGGTAATATCTTGTCGATATATAAAATTGGGCAAGTGCGAGCCCGACTCGCGCATGAAGGGTTCCGTACCTATACATATATATAATTTATAACAAGTTTGTTGTATGGGAGCCCCCTTAAATATTTATTTTATTTTTAGTATTTGTTGTTATAGCGGCAATAGAAATACATCATCTGTGAAAATTTCAACTGTCTAGCTATCACCGTTGTTGAGATACAGCCTGGTGACAGACGGACGGACGGACGGACGGATGGACGGACGGACGGATGGACGGACGGACGGACAGCGAAGTCTCAGTAATAGGGTCCCGTTTTTACCCTTTGGGTACGGAACCCTAAAAACTATCATTGACTATCGAACTATCTTTTGACGACGCGGTTGGCTCAGTTTGCAAGCACCTGCCTACTGAGCAGCGGTCCCGGGTTCGAATCCCGGCCAGGGCAAATATTTGTGTGATGAACTCGAATATTTGTGCTTGGGTCATGGTTGTTCCTATGTATTTAAGTATATATTTATCTATATAAGTTTATATATCGTCGTCTAGTACCCATAACACAAGCCTTCTTGAGCTTAATTTGGGACTAGATCGATTTGTGTGAGGTTGTCTGGTATTTATTTATTTATTTATCATAAAAATCGATTACACGTATTTTGGTAATCGTTCTCAGTGGGCAAGCTCCGTAAAAAACGTTTATGTATTGTTGTGCAAAATACGTTACAGGTACTACGTCTAGTTAACTAGATGGAATAAAATTTCAAAGTTAAGTCAAACTTTGCTTAATTGCATTTGTAGTTTTAATTACTCAAAGGCCACGATAGATCTACACTGGTCGATGCGGCACATACCATACAATACAAGTACCCTTTATTGCACACCTCATAAAACAGACAGGAGAAATACAATGCACGAAATTACAACTAGAGGTGAACAATAGGCGGCCTTATCGCTAAAGGGCGGCCTCTTCCAGACAACGTTTGGGTAGTGGAGAACTGGAAAGAGGCCCAAAGCATAATAAATACTCCTAGACCCAAATTCCGCCGAAAAATACACAGAAGCCCCATTTAAGTATAATTTAACCTTGAATATTTTTCAAGAGAATCTCATTAGAATTGCAAAAAGGGGCTTGGGAGGAGATTTAAATATTTCTATTGAATAACACAATAGTAACAATGTTAGTAACCAAAAACAACTTCTATATCCTGTAGAGTTTCAAGGATATGCAAATATAACTACGAAAAATTATGACGACGCGGTTGGCGCAGTTGGTAAGCACCTGCCTACTGAACCGGCGGTCCCGGGTTCGAATCCCGGCCAGGGCAATATGTATTTAAGTATATATTTATCTATACACGAATACACGTATGTATATCGTCGTCTAGTACCCATAACACAAGCCTTGTCCTTGAGCTTAATTTGGGACTAGATCGATTTGTATGGGGTTGTCTGATATGTACAAAAAAAATATAGATTTTTAGCCACTTTTTCTTTACGTTTAATTTGGATTCTGAAGTCTGAATTGCATTAAACTAATGTTTATTTCGTATAGTATTTGGCATAGGAAACCTAAATATATATTGTTGTTCAATTCATAAAAGTAAAAAAGTCTGAAAAAAATATATATTGAAAATATGGTTTTTATTCTGTATTTTGAAATGTTCAAAACGCTGTCCGCCATTTTCACCCATGATAGTGACGTTACCTATCCCGTAAAGAAAACTGAAGGGCTTCCTACGACTCCGATTAGTGCCGTGTGCCGTCCCTCTCGATCTCCTGTCAAAGTATATTTGAGTGAGCGGGGCGGCACTATGAGACGGTCGAATTTCGAACATCGGAGATCTTTTTTTTTAAAGACTTCAAAAAAGGAGGAGGTTCTCAATTCGAACTAATTTTTTTTTTTGTATGTATGTTACTCTATCTCAACATTATCTCCGAGAACCGTGAACCAATTTTCAATTATTTTTTTTAATCGAAAGGGTATGACTCCGAATTGGTCCCGTTGGCACTAAGTCGGGATCTGATGATGGAATCTTGGAGAAATCGAGGGAATTCTTCAAATGTTATAGGGACATGTACGGCGCTTTCGGTAATTTATTGATAAAGTCAAGAATTTACATTCAGTAAATAGGATTTAGTGTAAGGAAACTGATGATGAACACACATACGAATCACTAAAAAGAAAAAAAAAGAAAAATTAACAAAAAAAGAACCGACTTCAGTAAAACTAAAAAGCCAACAATAACCCGTTCAAGTACAGATTACATTCGACTAACCCTTCAACTTGAAGTCGGTGCCAAACCTCGCGTAAACTATAATATATAAATATAAGAACTGAGTGGTTTGGGATCGACTTCGAAGGGTGAGTTAAATGTAATCTGTACTTGAACGGGTTATTGTTGGCTTTTTAGTTTGTACACAAAAACAATTCACAAAGCTTCAAAAAATAAAAAAGACATGTTTGTGTAACTTATCCCTTTATTTATTAAATATTCTACGTCAATCCACAGATAAAGTAATGGCAAAAACGTAGCGTCATTCTATGTTGTGGCACCAATATTTGTATGGAGACAATAAATAATTTGCGTTTAAGTTTATGGTTGTCAAACAATCGTTATGATAAATTATGAGGATTTAGAAAACAGTTTAAAAAATACTTTCGGATGAAAAAAATTGACACTTTTAGTGACATGATTAAAAAAAAAAAATTGTTTCATGACACTGAGCTAATTTTATTTATATAACCGACTAGGAAAGGACTAAAATGAGCCTTTAGTCGCCATTATATGACATCACCGTGTTGATGTATCACGTACAGCTGTTATCATTATCACTGATCAGAGCTATCGATAGCGATTCACCGGATGCGCGTAATCACATCACAACAAACAAATAGGTGCGCAATTGGTGTAGCGACAATAGAACCCAATAAACCCGATTCCCACCCGATTGACGCGTTTCACGACCATCGAGCTAGCCCTATGTTACAGAAATATAGAAACATAAAAAAATAGAAACTTATTAAGTCGAATGTTTAATTTCGCAGAACTTTTATTCCTCTGTATCAAATATTTTTCATAATTCTTGCAAATATCATCCTATCGGTTAGGTTAGGTTTTTTAACCTCCGACAAAAAAGGAGGGGTGTTATAAGTTTAACATGTGTATCTGTGTGTCTGTCTGTGGCGTCGTAGCTTCCAAACGGATGGACCAATTTAAGCGCGTTTTTTTTAAATCGAAAGACATGTCCGTCGAGTTATTTCTTAGCTATGTTTGGTGGAAATATTTTTTTTTCTATTTCTGACAACACTTTCAGCTGTCAATTTAGTTCGACTAATTAAAAATGACGGAGTTCTGAGGTAACAAACATAAAAAAAAACATTGAACCGAACTGAGAACCCCCTCCTTTTTTTGAAGTCGGTTAAAAACTCGACTTTAGTTGTGTGCTGCATAGAGTATTTAACATGGCTCGCGTTAGTTCGCCTTCTTGCCCGTATTCGTATCTTTCCATTTTTAAAGAAACAAAATAAAATTAAGTTGCGAGGCGGGTTTGCGAAGATCAAAAAAGAGAACCTTCTGTAGTCTTTCTGTGACGTCAGTAGGTAGTGACGTCATGCCCACGCGCAGGACTCGAGGTGGCGTGCGGGAAATTCCGGGAAGGTTCGGCTCATAAACATTTTTTTAATACTATGAAAAATATATTGATAACTAGCTTTTGCCCGCGACTACGTCCGCGTGGAACTTGTAAGTATGGAAGGAACCTCGTAAAACACGATAGATATCCACCTAATCACCTTAGTTAATAAAAGGGATTATTTAAAGCGCCTAAGCAAATGTTAGAGCAATTGTGCTTTTGGTCTAACCATTACATTTCCGACAGGGTCATCAATGTCATCATGAATTACTTACTTACTTTTCAATCTTTTTAGGGATAATTTCCAGGATGAAAACTATCCTATGTCCTTCCTCGGATCTTAAACTATCTCCATGCCAAATTTCATCAAAATCGATTCAGCGGTTTAAGCGTGAAGAGGTAACAGACAGACAGACAGACAGACAGACAGACAGACAGACACAGACAGACAGACACACTTTCGCATTTATAATATTAGTATGGATTTCAACCAACTTTTTAAGTGAATAATCATTATCTCCGAATTCTAGAAAGTAACATAGCTATTTCGTGCAATTATTGCGTGCAGTCGAAAACAATTGAAAAAACCAGTCTCCGTGAATTTCGTCCATTTCGGGAACCTAGTTTTTGAAAAAAAAATCATCAATGAAAAATTCAGACTAAGGTTTCAAATATTTTACTTATTTTTTACATATAGCCGTGAAAAGGGCTTGCCGGCTTCGTACAGCTGCCGGCAAACTTTTAGAGCATAACCTTGACTGCGCAGTAGCCGATTTACGTACAAGTACATGCGCAGATCCGCCATTTTTGTTCAAAAAGTTTGCCGGCAACTATATCTATACCTACTCACCCTTCTTTTCCCGGCGTCTGCACTAATATAAAAATAAATAAATATCGGACAACCTAACACAAATCGATCTAGTCCCAAATTAAGCTCAAGAAAGCTTGTGTTATGGGTACTAGACGACGATATACGTACTTATATAGATAAGTATATACTTAAATACATAGAACAACCATGACCCAAGCACAAATATTCGAGTTCATCACACAAATATTTTCCCTAGCCGGGATTCGAACCCGGGACCGCCGACTCAGTAGGCAGGTGTCTACAAACCGAGCCAAACGTGTCGTCAAAACTAATGTACTTACTATTAATAGAACCAAACAATGTTTACGGTTTTGTTGCCACAAATGACCTTCAAACGCGCATATATATATAGCACATCATGTATGTAACCTGAATTCGCTTCGATTTGACAACAACCTTGGTTTTTGCACGATCTCGATCAGGTTTAGCACAGGGCTCGGGGAAAATGGAAGTGTAAATAAATTTAATATATCAGCCGTTTTCCTACTAGAACTTAACATATGATAAAATTGGTAAACAGTCCTTTTTAGGGTTCCGTACTCAAAGGGTAAAAAGGACCCTATTACTAAGACTCGGAAGACTCCGCCACGCCACAGTGTGACTCCGCTGTCCGTTCATCTGTCACCAGGCTGTATCTCATGAACGGTGATAGTTAAACAGTTGAAATTTTCACAGATGATGTATTTCTGTTGCCGATATAACAACAAATACTAAAAAATCGAATAAAGTAAATATTTAAGGAGGCTCCCACATACAACAAACGTGATCGGTTGCGTTAACTTCGCATCTCATTTGTTTACGACGCCGTACATACACTCGAGAGCAAAATTCAATATCTTGAAAACGAATAAAGCTATCGTATTGAAATAAATTGAACCTTATTGACAATTTAATAATCCTTCATTACACGTATAAAAACTTATTGGTTGGCGGGAAGTAATGGCATTAAAAAAGTTATAAACATAATGATCTCTTTTTTTCAAATCAGAACTTCTAATTTTCGCAACTGTTTTTGCTTTTGTTTTTGTTCTGTCATAAAATGTATTTATAAGAAGTCTTCCAGGTATCCAATAATCATTATTAAAGTAGTAATTATGTCACTCACACCTGAGGAATGTACGAGAATCCTCACGATCCTGAAAAATGGGAGCAGTCAGCGAGAAACAGCAAGAATAGTCGGTGTATCGTTGTCTACAGTTCAGCGTGTTCCCCAGCGGTTTCTAGAAACTGGTTCGAACCTACGCAGACCAACAACAGGCAGACCCAGGTGTACGACGGCACGGGAAGATCGATATCTAGTCAACTCTATGCTGCGAAATCGGTTTCTTACGGGAACAGCACTGACTCATCATTTTTTAGGGCTCGATGGAAGCAACCCTTCTGCTTGGACTGTAAGACGGCGACTTGCTGAAGGTAATTTGAAACCATTTAGACCCGCAAATGGTCCGAAACTCGAGAGGCACCATCGTATAGCAAGACGAATTTATGCACGCGAACACTCGCATTGGACGATTGAAAATTGGTCAAATGTCGTGTTCTCGGACGAATCAAAATTTATGCTGTATACACACGACGGAAGGGCAAAGGTGTACAGAAGACCAGGAGAAAGATTTATGCAAGCCTGTATTGAAGAAAAGGTGGCATACGGTGGTGGTTCGGTACTCGTGTGCTCGTGTGGGCTGGAATTTCTGCTGGAACTGCTACTAGTAAAGTAGTTTAATGGGTTAGGTTAGGTTAGAACTGTGCCCACAACAGTACTCGAGCAGAGCGATCAAAACCAAAATTAGGGCATATCAGTGTTAGGACGAATGATCATTATGACAAATGACATTAGGATAAATTATCAATATGGCAAGTGACATTAGGAAATAAGATATTAGGGAAACCAAAATTAGGGCATATGAGTGTTAGGAAAGTGATCATTATGACATAAAACGTTAGGGAACGCAAAAATAGGTTTAAAAACGTTATAGATCCGTTAATTTCAACTCGATACCTACAAGCGTTCTCTAGATAAAGGGTCTTGACAGACAGACAGACGGAGGGACAACAAAGTGATCCTATAAGGGTTCCGTTTTTTTCCGATTGAGGTACGGAACCCTAAAAACAGACCAATTTGATATCATTATCACGTAATCTTTAAATCTTTCCTGAAACAGTGATGCATACTTTGATATCATATCTATCATTGCGATCATAAAATCAGTCATCGTTTTATAGTTTTGGATTATTATTTATCTTAAACTTTCTTTACGTTGTGAAACTGAAATGGCATGTTATTAATTGGAAGAAATTTCTTAGATACATGAGTTTGCCTTTATACTGTATCCCACCAAAAACATTTCATGTAAAATTGGCGGTCAAGAAGCCAAGCTCCTAAGAGGCCTTATTCTTTAAAAAAATGTTTTTTTCATATTATGACAAATATATTGATAATTCCAACTAAATTTTTGAAGTGAATAATACTTATCCCTGAGTTCTAGATAGTAACATTAGCTATTTCATACTTCCATTGCGTGCAGTCGAAAATAAGTTGCAAAAAACCGGTTTTCTGCCTGAATTTTGTCGAGTAGTTTTTGAAACAAACATTATCAATGAATATTTCAAACTGTAGGTTTCAAATATATACGAATAAATCACAATGGCCCTGTTCTTAGTATTAGTATGATAAGAAACATGTTTCATTAGAAAAAAATGTCTAAAACAATCAGCATTTTTGAACACATAAGAAACCCTAAGCCTTGACTTTACTATCCGACCTTGGTTTCAAAAATATGGCATGTCCGTTTCATAGATCAGTTTATGTCTTAAATATTGTTATAATATACGCCCGCAGATTTCATTATTTTCGACATCATTATTTCTACTTGCTGACCTATTTGGATTGATCAGCCTATGTCTGTGGTGTCTGGAAGAGATAGCTTTTTAGCGATAAGACTTCCTGTTGTTTACCGTTATTTAAAAATTGTATTTGTTTTGTTTCCTTTATACATTTTTTTGGTGTGTTGTATTTATTGTATTGTTGATTATATTGTTGTATTGTAATGTTGTATCGTATTGTTGTATGATATATTGTTGTGTTTCGTTTGAAACTTGGCAGTACTGAGCTAGCAGGAAGTATGATACAGTGACTAAGTACTACACACGTGCATTAGTACCGTCTTACTCTAAAAGGTAACATTTTAATAGGAAAATCTAGTTATTTATGCCCTTTTGTATCTGAAAACTATTAATTGCTATGATAACGCGACTAATATTGCGTCAATCAAGAGGCTGCCCTATAAAAGGCTTAAATGAAGAATGCTGGGTATTTTATTTATTTATTAAAAGTTTATTGCACAACTAGCGACCCGCCCCGGCTTCGCACGGGTGCAATGCTGATAACTTATGCATGTATTATACATATAAACCTTCCTCTTGAATCACTCTATCTATTAAAAAACCTCGCATTAAATCCGTTGCGTAGTTTTAAAGATGTAAGCATACGTAGGGACAGACAGACAGCAAGAAGCGACTTTGTTTTATACTATGTAGTGATAGTGATACTACAATAAATAAAATTGTTTTAATATATTTCATTTCTAAATACACAATAACTAGCTAAAGTTGCACCATACTTTTAGTCCCAAATTAAGCTCAAGAATGCTTGTGTTATGGGTACTAGACGACGATATACGTACTTATATCGATAAATATATACCTACTTATTAAATACATAAAAAGCATGACCCAAGCACAAATATTCGAGTTCATCACACAAATATTTACCCCGGCCGGGATACGAACCCGGGACCGCCGGCTCAGTAGGCAAGTGTCTACAAACTGCTCGAAACGCGTCGTCAAATGTATTGACAACATGTTTATTACAGAGTTGAAATTACCTACCACCTTCCAGTACCATCCAATACATGAAAAGTGAACACACTATTAATAATTCTATTATTTATATTCACCACTAACCTAATTCAACTCCTTATAAGGACATAAAACAATACATTGAGTAGGTACAGTTATTACCGTGAACAAAACCACAATTAGGTACATATGCGTCAAATATTGGATAAACCTCTTCACGTTTTCAGGACTCCTATTTAAGAGACATTATAAATTTTAGAAATATGTATTGATAATTTCAACCAACTTTAAAGTGAATCTTTTCCCTGAGTTCTAGATAGTACCATAGCTATTTCATGCTTTCATTTGCATACAATCGCAAATAAGTTGAAATAAAAAAAATTGGGCAAGTGTAAGTCTGACTCGCGCATGAAGGATTCCGTACCAAAATCTATAACAAGTTTGTTGTATGGGAGCCTTTTAGTATTTGTTGTTATAGCGGCAATAGAAATACATCATCTGTGAAAATTTCTACTGTCTAGCTATCACCGTTCTTGAGATACAGCCTGGTGACAGACGGACGGACAGCGAAGACTCAGTAATAGGGTCCCGTTTTTACCCTTTGGGTACGGAACCCTAAAACACAGTTTTGTTGATTTCGAGTAGTTTCATCATCCTCCTAGCCTTTGTCCCATATCTTTGTAGAGAATGAATTCTCAGTAGTTTATGAAACAAAAATTAAAACTGTAGGTTTGGCGTTCTTGGCTTCAATATTGGCTGAGATCTTGTCACTGTTCTCAATTAACCAGAATATCTTGGAAACTACTGTTCCTATATCCACCAAACATAGCTAAGAACCATCGCGACTAACATATCTTTCGATTAAAAAAAATGCACCAAAACCATTGCTTCGCTTTAAAGATTGCGCAAAGAGGGACATGGCCGCCTTCCATATTGACCATCAAAAATGGGAAAAGCTTGCGGAGAATCGGACGGAGTGGCGCAAATGCGTTGTTGAAGGTCGCAAGTTATGCGATGAGACCTGGTTCGCGGCACTCGCTGACAAGAGACAAAGACGTCGACAAGGCGACGCAGTACCACCCGTCGCACACTTCTCTTGTCAGGCCTGCGGTAAAATGTGTCGATCTCGTATCGGTTTAGTTAGCCACCAGAAACGGTGTATCCCAAACACTACACCATAATTCGTCTGCAATAGACGCAAAGGCCTATATATATATAATACACAAAATGTAGAATTTGTATAAACAAAAACATTTTTTTTTTTTTTTTTTTATTATAAGCCTTTGTCTACAGTCATTGACTGTCTTGCTTTTCAGCATAGGCCTCCCCAAGATTTTTCCAAGCCAATCTGTCTCTTGCTGTTCTCATCCATGTTGTTCCTGCTATTTTCTTTATGTCGTCTTCCCACCTCCGGTATTGACCACCTTTGCTTTCTTTTGTTGTACCTAGGGCACCACTCCAAAAAACATTTTTAATAGTTAGTGAACATTTTTGGTAATAGGTACCAGTCAGCATGTGCTAGGCTTGTCAAAAGGCACAGTCAATGGCCAATACCTTAGGTTGTACAAACATCAGATATGGCACTTGATAGGTGGAAATCCCCTCAAAGGTCTTAAATGCAATATGAAACCAGTTTTGTTCTATTAAGTAACCAAACCCTAAGCTTTAAATTATAAATGAATTGACAGCCAATATATACAAATTATCTAACACCACACAATCAAATTCCAGTTATTTTTGAAGCAATTAGAATCCAAACGGTGACATTTGAACATTATGGTTTGTTAGATTATAGATTTCGTTTGTTTTCTCTCATACCCTAGCTCAAGACTACTTGCGAAGTTGACCGAAGATAAAGGCTTATTACACTTGGCTAAATTTAGCATCCTAAGTGAGGGATGCAGCAATACCAAGGAGTGAGATGGAGTTATCTCCATTCGTGTCTCACATATTGCCGCATCCCTCTCGTTAGTGACTAATTCAGGAAAGTGTAATAGCTGCATTAGGCGAATATGATAGGGTGGAAGATTCGCAGCAGAAACTTATTCCGTGCGTTAGCTGTCAGAATGCGATTCGCAATTTATACCAGTCTCACTCGCTCTTACGCGACCCAGATAAGATCTTCTCAGTTTTCACTCAAACCCGAATTGCATTCTGAGAACTCACGGACTGTATTTCGACCAACTTCACCTCTGTCAACTTAGTGATAGTGTGAAGCCAGGGTTATTCTTAACCTATTGACCGCCCAGCGGTCTAGCAATTTACCGTGCCACTGACGCCAGAGTAAAAAAAAAAGGTGCCCCAAAATCAACAGGGATTGAAAAATACTTGTAGCGGTTAGAATTACAAAGTTTTTGATCATTGAAATTTGGACGGCTGTGGCCGACGTGGCGTCAGGGGCACGATTTTTTGTTGACGGCCACAGCCGACTGTGGCGCTCAAAAGGTTAATAAATTGTGGCATGATTGTGGCTGATTGATCTGTCAGGAACATAAAGAGCCCAGTTTAAAAACATTGTAGCCACCTACTTAATGAGAAAGCGTATTCAATGATGATTTGTCGTGAATTATCATAACAATATGGCCAGACGCGCCAGATTTCACGTAATGCAAACAAATTTAAATGTAATGGAATTAAATAGAATACAAATACATTCCAGACAGTAAAAGGACTGATTTGACTACCAAACGAGTGACGTTCGAATAGCGAACAAACTTTTGCAATATTCCAAAGACAAGTGAATGTAGTTTTTTTATGACCCACCTAAAAATGACCACGGCGTCCTTTGGAAAACCCACACACACACTGCACTCCAATGATTTAATCCAGTTTTTTCACAATTCACAACCGATTAGCGCGTATTTTCCTGGTATTTATTAGTTATTCGCAATATCTTGGCGCTCGCGATGCGCACGAGTAAGCGGAGAACGCGGCAAAGTAGTTCTGTTCTGTCATGTCAAATTTGTTTACGTCACAGGTGTTACCAGGGTCAGTTTTATTTACCCGTTATAAATTTGGCATACTGCAAATATTTGGCACTACGTTCAAGTTCAGCTTCTGAGCGTTCTTATTTTTTCATATTACGATGTTGGTAAGAAAGAGCAGTAATATGACAAATAGAAACATAGACAATACAAAACAGAATCAATGTTTGTCCTATTTTTGTGGTGATACCACATTTAGATTTAGCGGTCCAGTAGCTCAGTTTGAAGAGCACTGTTTCGGTTAAACAGAGGTCGTGTCAAGTCACACTTGGACTTTAGTAGATCGCATGAATATTTGGCTTCTTATTTATCTTTTGTATCTATATATAGACAAAAAATACTGTTCAAAACAGCCAATACTCAGACTTTAGACGAAGCTAAAGGCCACGATGGCCATTGGCGTATATAGGGGGGTGGCCGGGTGGGCCGTGCCCACCCCAGTATGGTCTAGTGCCCACCCCAGGATTTTGGGTTGCCGATAGAAATTCATGGCTTCATCTCTTAGGATATGGCCAGGCCCCTCCCCAGGCCCACCCCAGGCCCCCCCTGAAAAATAAGCTTAGATACGCCAATGACGATGGCACGTTGCCCTCTTATCTCATCAAAAAAGGCTAAAAGTTAATCACCAAGCTTTTACTCATGTTGTTTAATTTATCATAAAACAACGTTTGTCGCTTTGTTACATATACTAGGTGGGCCCTGTAACATGAGCAATAAATTAAAACATAAATTCTACCCCTTAAACAAAACAACATTTTTTAAACAACTTTTAAAAATAACTGAAATAAAGTTTATTCAAAGAAGCAATGTATTGCGAAACATTTGATATTTAGTAAAGTGACAGCTATGTCAATGCTAAGGCGATGTCAATGTTGGACGGCGGACATTGAAAATGCTATTTACTTTGTTTGGAATAATAAACATAATAATGAAAACAGTATTTTTAAAAAGTTTCTGAACAGATGTTGTTCATGACACTTTATACTCTCGCGGTTTGTACTCATAATTAACACAAATTATAACGGGTCTAACGCGATATTTCTTATTTACCTTAATAATCTAATGTTTCGGCGGGGTTGCACACGCCGTGGTCTCAAATGTACATCTTGAGATTCTTGAGTTCGTTAGATTATTATCACGTTGTTCTCGTTTTTATTTTATATAGAGTTGCAAGCCATCAGCCACAGCTTGCCATCAAAGAGTAGACTATTGTTAGTCATTATTGTGGAATAAATAACAAAACTTACATAGATATTAAAATCTCAAGTTTACTTATTTTCATATCAGCTGGCAACATTTTTTAAATGTCAAGCTCATATTTAAGCGAATGACGTCAACCCACTTTAATAACTACCAACATAACTTTGCTGTTGGCGAAATCATCCACCATTACTTTTTAATATGATAAATAGTTTTACAGTACAAAAACCCACTTTAACCACTAGCATACAAAGTACAAATATAATTTTGTCGACTGCAACTAAAGCGGTGAAACTCAGAGCGAGAAAGCGCTATCAATTGCCACCTTTTGTGAAACAAAGACAGAAAGCGTAAATAAACAGAATTAGCGTGGTTACAAATAGGCTATGCGACCAAATTGAAAATGTGTTCGTTACGTCGCGATTACAAAATTCCTGTGGTTATTTAATTGGGTGTCATGTTTATGATGTTATGCGTGGTTTTACCGTGGATAGCGTACTCGTTCGTACCCACAGACCACCCCCACTAGACGGAGCATGTAAGGCGACCCGTAGGCGACCCGCGCGCACCAACGATATGGTACGGCAGAACATTAAAGTATCAACACGGCGGCCACCGTTTAGTTGCGTCCATGTTTATTTGGTCTCTCTACACTACTTAACACTACAATTTACCATGTTATTTATTTAATTTCTTTTTTCGTTGACGTACGCATGGATCATAAACAAGGACGCAACTTAACGGTGGCCGCCGTGTTCATACTTTAACCCTTTGACCGCCAAAGACGGCAAATCACGTCATCGGGAATTCGTGCCACTGACGCCAACGACGCCTACTGACGTCAAAAATTTCAATGGTCAAAAACATGTTAATTCAAACCACTATCTGTGTTTTTCAATCCCTGTTGATTTTGGAGCACTTTTTTTTTTTGGTTTGGCGTCAGTGGCACGGTGAATTGCTTTGCCGCTTGGCGCTCTAAAGGTTAATGTTCTGCCGTACCATATCGTTGGTGCGCGCGGGTCGCCTTACATGCTCCGTCTAGTGGGGGTTGTCTGTGTTCGTACCGTACTAAGCTGGTATGGTATTTATAGCGAAGCTAAATTGGCGATTTGGCGTTAAGACGCTTACTGAATGCATTTAACCTTTTTATTATCTATACTATTATAAAATCCTAAATTTGTATTGAAAATAAATTTTCTATGGAGGGAGGTCATGATTTCAGGAAAAATCTCGATAGCGTGATGCAGCCGGATAGTTGTTTTGTATGGACACGCTTCGCCGTGCAAACCTGGCGCCATCTGTTTTCAAAAAAACCTTTGTCCTCTAATGTAGCCGAAACGGCTGGATAAAAAGTTACCAATTTTGGTACAGGAATAGCTGAACATCCAAAGATGGTTATAGGATACTTTTTATTATGATTAATATTAATATCTGAAAACATAAATTCCATGAAATATTTTCCTTACAATGTGTAACCTTATAATGACAGCGTTTGTGATTTTGAATTTAGAACGACGCGACCCCCGCGTGGCTCTTAGGCCCAACACACACGGTGAAACGCAACTGCAACGAAACCCTTTTGAAATTATTGGTTTGAAACCAGTTTCCATCGTTTTCCACACACGCCGCAACTACAATGTGATGAAATTAGTCATACTCAATTCGCTTTTGAGAACGGACGTCTACAAAATGTCTAGTTCAAGTAATGAAGAAGTTGTGGTTCTATATTTGTATCTATGACAAAGAAGGAGGATTCTTTTTTTTTGTAATTTCTGCCCATGCTTTATCTGTTCTCACACAGTATCAGTCCTGCGAGAGTAGCTTGATAGTGTTGTATTGTACAAACAAGGATACTTCTCAACTTCCAACACAAATTGAATGTTTTTATTTTCGTCGTCAGCCATTTTAGAACCGAAAATGCGCGAAATCCACAACGAACGCAAACACGAGTTTCCTGCACGCCGGTTTCATAGCAACTGATTTGCAACGCGTTTCAAACCGGTTTAAAAATGGTTGCGTCATGTGCGGTCTCTCCTTGGAGTCTATGGCATAAACTCAAATGAAACTCAAAAGTAACTAGAAGTTGCAGTTTCGTTGCAGTTGCGTTTCACCGTGTGTGCTGGGCCTTACGTGTACAAAAACTAAAAAGTATAAATTCGACATAATACCTCCGCGCGGCTCACCGGTATTAACAATAAGGTTAAGGTTGTATGAGGCGTTGAGTTACGGAAACCGTGTTAGTTAGATAGAAAAGATGGCGCCAATTATCGACCAACACAGACGAAAATATGAGTGCAATGTTCGTTGTAAATTGTCTCATGTTCAAAAAAAAACATACATTTCTTTAAAAACACAATTTGCGACAATAGGAACTAATGCTCTTTTATTGAATATGAAATTATATTCTTCTGTAGTTTGTAAGTATTGACCATAAAAAAGCCCGGAGACGCAATAATAGTACATTACTGCAGACGCCGGGAAATAAGGGCTTGCCGGCTGAGTAGGTATAGACGGCCGACCGTAAGGGAGGCCGTCTAGTGATACGAAGCCGGCAAGCCCTTTTCACGGCTAAGGCATGTATAGTGCTTTTCTCAAACATATGCAATGAAATAAAAAAATACACCACTCAAAAAAACATAATTCAGCTGTTCAGCCAGCTCATGAACACAGACGCCATGTTTAAAAAAAGTATTTTTAATTTTCCCTCCAATCCCTCTATATTTTTTTTCTTTAATAAGTCCACGTGTGTAGTGTGTGAATATTAGGGCCATTATACACAACCTGATAATAAGAATCTTAGTTTCTATACTAAGTAAAATAAAGGCAGAGGATTTTTTATATTGTCTATGGTCTCTGGTGACTTACGTATAGACGGTATTTTCAGTTCGTGTGTACTAGGCATTAACACGGATATTGTTGGTCCGATGGCTGAATGGGTAGCTACTAGAAAAAAAAAATATATCAGCTGTTCATACACACAGACGCCATGTTTACATTAAAATTAAAAACAAATTACTTCCCGGCTTAGGCCTTCAATTTTGTATGAAATTCCTTTACAGTTCTCTCGAATTGTTCCGCCCGAAACTTGACACTTCGAAGCCTGTTCTAACGCACGTTACGACGATATTTCATTGCATGTTTGAGAAAAGAATGTTAATGAATAAAACAGATTTTTTTATGCTATTTTATCGAGTGTGATTGAAATAAAAGAATTTCGAATCAATTTAAGTAAATTAAATACATTTCTAAATATATTTTACCAACCAACATTTAGAACATTAGGCGCAAATTTTGGTATTGTTTGTGTTTGGCCTAACTTACTAATAAGGTAGCAAAATGTATAATATACGATATATTTAGCCACAATTCTGCTTCTATGTAGTTTTTTTATATATAAAATCTATTCAAAATAATAAATATAAGTCATTCTTTATTTTTAACGGTGTGTTGAGATTTTGTTCTCAACGACCCAATTTTCCGCTAGATGGCGTTGTTACTTTGTCAAAACCTCCATACTATCAGCTGCATCGCGCTGTTAAGATTTTTCCTGAGTTAATAACACCAGCTCCATACCTCGACACGGTACCCGAGAGTCGATGCACGTCGTTGCGTGCCTGTGACCACGATTCGGCACAAGCTAGGGTGTAGCTGTGATGGTTGGTTAACCTGGACTTCGAGAATTACTACCGAAGTTGTTGAATATTGATCGCATACAAATGTAAGCAGCAGTGTATCAGTTATTGAGAGTTGCTGCTCGACAATGTATGCATTTTGTATTAAAAACAACCATGATTCGAGACAAGACAAAATCATTAAATTTACAATGTAGAAAGGATTTCACCTAGCCGGGATTTGAACCCAGAACCACTAAGAAACTACTGTAATAATAACCGTGTCATCTCATGCGTTCCTTTGCTTCCTTATTCATAATACCACGGATAACAAAACAGTGAGGCCATCACGTATCCGTTCAGTGGTGCTGTCGCCATTATTGACGTACGCGATTGAGTTAAGTTGGCACTTAGGAAATTATTATGACAGGTCATATTATTAGTAACATTGTAGATGAAAATAATTTATTGTCATCTTAATAGATGTCGTTAATATATGTTCAGGTAGTACTATGAGCAAATTATTTTTCAAGGTGCTTTGAATAGTTTAAAACAATAAATATTAAAAATGATATCTATACTATTATAAAAACCTAAATTTATACTGAAAATAAATTTTCTATGGGGTGATTTCAGGAAAAATATTGATAGCGTGATGCAGCTTGATACTAAGTTGTTTTGTATAGACACGCGTCGCCGTGCCAACCTGGTGCCATCTGTTTTCATAAAATCCTTTGTCCTCTAATCACGCCGAAATGGCTGGACGGATTTTAACCATTTTTGGTACATGGATAGCTGGACATCCGAAGATGGTTATAGTATAGTTTTTTTCCGTCTACGGTAAAGAAAAAATACGCGAATGAAGTCGTGTGCATCTCATAGCGTCATCCATCAGCGTCGTGAATTTGAATTTAGAAACACGCGTACCCCGCGGGTGGCGGCCTGCGCTACCCACCGGGTGACAATAGCTCTGAGGTTGGACGAGTCGCCGAGTTACGGACACCGGGGCAGTAGATGGCGTTAGTGGTACACGAAATGATCATTTTATGAAACAAAACTGAACACAATTTTGTTATTATTAATTTCGCGATGCAACAATGGGAACTACCACTCTATTATTGCATTTAAATTCATGTATTTACTCAGTAGTTTATAAATATTGACCCTCTTTTCATAAACGTACTGAGACGCGGAGAAAATTTGAAATGAATAAATAAGTTGTTTTTTACTTTCTTGAGAAAATAATCAAAATAAAATTATTTAAAATCAATTTTATCCTTTGACGTATAAATATTTACGGAAAGTTTATGAAATATGATACGCGCATAAGTGCTACCAGTAGCGTCATCTGTGAGCTTTAAACAGTAGTTTTCCCCGAGGTGCCGTCCGCAGCAGTTTTCGCAATGGCGAAGTGAGTGGATTGGTCTGTAATTTGTGTATTGTTTTACTAGCTTTTACCCGCTGCGCTCGCGTTATAACATACGTTCACTATATTACTACGTCTACTACGACCTCTTACACAAATTTGAAGTTAATGAGTGATACATTTAAATGTTATTTCTATGTACAATTAATTTCTTTAATTTGAATACAGCTGATGCAAAGTTTAAGTTGACAGCTCGAGGGCCGTTCAGCGTCAGTATGTGTTTCTAAACACAAAATATAAACTATCTCAAACAACGTTTGATTAAACTTGTAAGTATTTCTAAAGAGATGGTGACTAACAGCGACGGGAGGCAATAAGAAAAAACATTATCGTACAACGGAAAAAAGAAAGCAAAGCTGATGAAACTTAAGCAATACGAAGAGATGGTATCGAAAAAAAACGGGGGGCTCTAACAAAATACTACATGCTAAAACTGAAAAATTCAAGTAGCTTTGATGAAAGGCTAAGTTACCTGTAGATATATGGTGATCAAGAAAAAACAAAACCCTAAAAGGCTAACAAGAAAGCAAGTCTCATCAAACTTTTAAGTAACCTGAAAAGATAGTGAACTAAAATGGCTTAGTGCTTGCATTAAGAAAACACAAAATCTTAAAACGGAATCGAGAACGCAAGTCTGATCAAACTTTAAAGGATTCTAAAGAGATGGTGACCCAACCAGACGGGAAGCACGAAGAAAAAACAATATCGCACAACGGAAAGAAGAAAGCACGTCTGATGAAACTTTTAAATAACACGAAAAGATGTTATTGAAAAAAAATGTATAACATGCTAAAACAGAAAAATAAAGTAAATCTGATGATAGGCTAAGTTACGTGTAGATATGGTGATCAAGAAAACATAAAACCTTCGCTAACGAGAAAGCAAGTCTGCACAACTTTTTGAGTAACCCGAGTAAAGATAGTGAACGATAATGGCACAGTACTCGCATTAATGAAACGGAAACAAGAAAGCAGGTTTGACCAATCGTTTAGGTATTCTAAAGAGATGGTGACTAACAGAGACGGAAGGCACTAAGTTAATTATATCGCAACACGGAAAGAAAAAAGCAAGACTGACAAAACTTTTAAGCAGCACGAAGAGATGGTATTTAAAAATACGGGGGGCTCGGGGCGCAGAGCACTCAGAAAATGTCATTTGCTAAAACTGAAAATTTCAATTAAATCTGATAAAAGGCTAAGTGACCTGTAGATATGGTGATGAAGAAAACTTAAAACCTTAAAACGCTAACAAGAAAACAAGTCTGATCAAACATAAAAGCAACCTGAAAATATATTGAATTAAAATGGCTTAGTACTCGCATTATAATACACAAATCCATAAAACGGAATTAACAAAGCAAGTCTGATCAAACTTTAAAGAATTCGAAGAAGAAGAAGATGTGGTGACCAAACCAGACGGGAGGCACGAAGAAAAAACAATATTGCACAACGAAAATAAGTAAGCACGACTGATGAAACTTTTAAGTAACACGAAGAGATGGTATTGAAAAAGACGGGGGGCTCGGGGGGCGGAGCCCCCCGCACTTAGAAACTGCAATATGCTAAAACTGAAAATTAAAAGTAAATCTGATGAAAGGCTAAATGACCTGTAGATATAGTGATCAAGAAAGAAAAGAAAGAAAAGACAAAACCTTAAAATGCAAACTAGAAAACAAGTCTGATCAAACTGTTAAGTAACCTGAAAAGAAAGTGAACTAAAATTGCATAGTGCTCGCATTAAGAAAACACAAATCCTTAAAACGAAATCAAGAAAGCATGTCTGATCAAACTTTAAAGGATTCTAAACAGATGGTGACCAAACCAGACGGGAAGCACAAAGAAAAAACCTCGCCCAACGGAAAGAAGAAAGGAAGACTGATAAAACTTTTAAGTAACACGAAGAGATGGCATTGAAAAAGACGGGGGGTTCGGGGGGGCAGAGCCGCCCGCTATTAAAAAACATTACATGCTAAAATTGAAAAATTAAAGTAAATCGGTTGAAACGCCTAAGTTACCTGTAGATATGTTGATCAAGAAGACACAAAACTTAAAAACGCTAACGAGAAAGCAATTCTGCTCAACCTTTAGGGTTGTTTCACACGTACCACAACCACACGACAACCACAACCACACCACAACCACACGACGTGGTCGGGCGCATATTTTGTATGGTTAATGAATAGTTCAATTCACACGTAACCACAACCACACCACAACCACACGACGTGGTCGCGACGTGGTCGGGCGCATAATATTTTGTATGGTTAATGAATAGTACAATTCACACGTAACCACAACCACACCACATTTTAACGCTGCGACGTGGTGTGGTTGTGGTACGTGTGAATTGAGCCTTAAAGTAACGATAGTGAAAAAAAATGGCATAGTGCTCGCATTAAATAGAAACAAAACCCTAAAACGGAATCAAGAAAGCAAGTCTGATCAAACTTTAAAGGGTTCTAAATGGGGATGGTGACCAAACCATACGGGAGACGCGAAGAAAAAACAATATAACAAACGGAAAGAAAAAAGCAAGACTGGTGTAACTTTCAAGTAATCTGAAGAGATAGATAACAAAAATGCAGTAGTGCTCACATTGAGAATACATAAACCTTAAAACGGTGACAGGAAAGCAATTCTGAACAAACGATTAAGTATTCTAAGGAAATGATGACCAAAAAAGCGGGGGCACTAAGCAAGACAATATACCACAACGGAAAGAAGAGAGCATGACTTTATTTAAGTAACCAATTGAGACAGTGCACAAAAATGTCGGAGGCCTCGCATTGAGAAAACAAAACAAAAAAGTAGAAATTGAATCTAAAATGAACAAGGAATCATGTCCGTGAAAGCATTCAAATATGTATTCCAAAGATACAGTAAACAAAAAATATGGGGGGGCTTGAGTTATACCAAGCCAATGCCAAATGCCAAGTTATGCCAAGTGAACGTATTTTTTTTAACGCGTGCGAAGCCGCGGGCAAATGCTAGTAATTTATAAGTATCTGTTGATGTTATAGACTTCGCTAGCTCTGCTATTGACACCGTGCTACAGAACAGATAACAAGATACAAGTACCTACTTACACTGTATATACTCTTCGAAACGCTCTCTTTTTTAACCGACTTCATAAAAGCAGTTTCTTGATCTTTACGAAAGGCACAGCGTATGAGTGAGCGTGAAATTTGGGCTTAATGTGCTGGTGCAATAGGCGTGTATTTTTTTTTGAGTAGGTATGTCAGATGATTTTATTTTTTATTGGGACTAACTACACTTAAACTGCTCTAAAAGTCAGAAATGACTGTCAAAGTTCAACATTCCTAGCGCTAAAAACGCTCCATACAAATGGTGGCCATTTGTATGGAGCGTTTTTAGCGCTCTGTGACGTCATTTTGTGGGTTACCAATATTAGGTAAGTAATTTTATAATTTGCCATTTTCACCGTGAAAACGTGCATTCAAATTCATGGCTGACATACAATTATTGTTTTCTTTTTTAATAATGAGGATTCTGAAAACAATTACAAAATTTCTTGTTGATAAAAAAACGGTTAATTGCAAGGCTTAATACATTTTAAATTTTGATTATGAGAATGAGAGATAATGACAAATAATATTGATTAGTTTATTAAATTAAATCTATTACCTACTTACTTTTTAAAGTGAATACATACTTTAACCTGAGCTCTAAATAGGAACATAGCTATTTCATACTTTCATTTCGTGCAGTCGAAAAAATTGAATACCAAAAAACAGTTTTCTGCGTATATATTTTTGTCAATTTCGAGATATCAATTGAAGAAAAAATTAAAATCGTAGTTTTCAAATATACGAATAAATCGCAATAGCCCTGTCCTAAGTAGTAACAGTGATATTAAGAAACATGTTTGATTATAGAGAATAATGTCCAAAACAATCAGCATTTTTGAACGGATAAAGAGCCTGTTAAAGGCTTATTATTTCAAGTTTACGTTAGGGACCATGACCATAGACACTGACCGGGTACCTATATTGTTAAGTTAGCCTTAATTTTTTTATTTCTTTTGCCCCATCTGCAGGTACCGTCGCGTAGACTCAGTATGAAAATGCAACAATTCTCTCTTTGTAATATTCCATTATGAACGCAACTGAGTATATGTTAAGGACGATAATCATATGATAGGCACAATCCAATAACCATTGTTTATGATTTGGGCGAATGCAATAATGACTGGAAATACGAACCCAAATGTTTTATTATAATCTACTCCAAAACAATGAAATTTCCTCTTCTAAAAAGTCGATTCGACTGTATTTTTACAATTCTTTTGTCTAGCCTATAATTGTGTCCCATCTGCTGGGCAAAGGCCTCCCCTCTCTTGCGCCACTCGTCTCTATTAGCTGCATACTTCCTCCACTCGTTACTAAATGCATCCAAGTCCTCCCGCCATCTTTTCGGTCTGCCTCTGCTCCGGTAACCTTGCGGTCCAATCGGTAATTATTCTGGCCCTTCGTTCCGGATGCATGCGGCAGACATGTCCAACGCAGTCCCACTTCAGCTTTGCGGCTTTCAGCTCAGTCAATAACAATATCCAAAACTTGTAGGTACAGACGCTTTTTGCGTTTTCATAGAAAACAGACATACGGAGAGATATACAGCGCAAGGTTAACACTTTGCACGCCGATCACGAGAATCACTCGGTACGCATTTTTTCTCTAATTCGCCGGCCATTTTAATAACTGCCATGTCTAGCTCGCCGATGACGAGTACCACTCGTGACACTTTTTTTCTTAGAGTCGCGGATAACGAATAGTACTCGTGATCAGATTTCATACTGTTTGTATTAAAATATCGAACACAGTTCGTGATCCGCTTAATAGCAACGTGTAGAAGAACGTTTAAGCTACCCGCACACATACAATTTATTAACGTGAGGGTTGGGGGAAAGGCATGACGATGCGTCGCCCGCGCTGCCTCGTCAGTGCGTTGCGCGGGCTACCTAACAAATCCATGTTAGAGTTTTTATTTTTTCATAAAACGAGTTGTTTTCAGCGACAGTTTTAAAATAAAATAAATATGATAAACACATTGTTTTATTTTTTTCATTATAAAATACTAAAACACCTCTTAAATAAAAAAGAAATTATTCCTGTATCTACGTTAATTATTATTTTATAAATCTTACAATATCACCGAAAATCGCCGGCGAACCATAGGTGGCACCTTAAAAAATGCGCGGCGTTCTTGGGAAAAAGAGCATCACGAGTGGTGCCCGTGATCAGCTGTTGGAGCGCGGTACCGATTATAACTTACGGCGTGCAAAGTGTTAAGTAATAGGGTCCCGCGTTGGAACGGAACCCTTTTTTTATTTTTTATTTAAATCAACATTTTTTTTTACAAAGTTAAACTGTGATTCAGCCTTTAAATAGGTAGTCCACTCGACACTGTAGGTACCTAAGTGTAAAAAGCTATAGCCTAACAAGTGTCGGTCCGGCCCTGGGATAGTGGCGCTACAAACAGCTTTCATATGGCAATAATGTGCATACGTCATAATATGTTTGCATTATTAAACGTCAATAGCGATTAGTCAAATATAATGGAATAAAGAACTTTATTCTGCAAGTAGGCCACAAGGGCATCACTTTTACATATCTGTCTATTGGCAAGGATTTGCCGTTAACTTAACCAAATTCAAAACATTGTACCCTAATGCAAAAATTACTCGTAATTTGTGGAATATAATATTATTATTAATCCGTAAATGGCGGCTCGAAGCTTGTGCCAGTATCAGTTTTTTTGGTTTATAACCAATGCATGACTTCCGTGTTAAAAGAAGTATCAAAAAAATAAAAAATAAATTATTAAAACATGAGATGAAACGAACATGAACAAAGATGGCCGATGAATCTGTGGAATATTTAGTCCTGTTTCCTCTTTGTTTACATCAGTGACATGACTTTCAACGTCAGTTATCAAAAGTTTGTCGTTGTCAGTTAATGAAATGAAATAATGAACTTTAATTCTGCAAGTACAAGGGCACTTTTACATGTCTGAGTCTACCGGCATTTCACAATAGGAGACAACTGTTGAGAAGAAACGCCGAAAGAAACTCAAAACTCAGTTAGATAAAATAGTACCACTTACTTAAGAGGCCTTATTCCTTTTAAAATGCTGATAGCTTTAGACATTTTTCTCTATGATCAAACATGTTTCTTAACATATTATTGATGTTACTACCTATAACAGGGCTATCGGGATTTATTGGTATATATATACACTCGGCGTCAAAAAAATCGCACATCTCGAAAATTTCGTTTTGAGCGAATATAGCTCATACATCATTTATTGTACCCTAATAATATTAATATCATTTAAAAGCGCAATTAATGACCTTTTAAATGAGTTATTGTTTGTTTTCGTAAAAACAATCATCAGCAAAAAAAAACAAGTTTTTAATCAAAAGTCCCGAAATACGCTTTTGGCGGGTCACTAATTGCGCCCCCATGGACGGGATAACAGAGGGGGTAAAAGTCAATCACGGGTAATTCGCTATCCAGACGTCACTGAGGTCACACCTGAACAGCTACATCAAGAGAAAACCTTTGAAAATGGATACCACAGCAGACGAAGCAGCTCAAGTGATTGCACTACTGCAATCTGGACTACGACAGGCTGAAGTTGCTCGGCGTCTGAATATCAGCCGTTTTCGATACGAAGAGTTTTCTAGCGGTTCGAGGAGACTGGCGGCTACATCAGGAGGCATGGATCCGGGAGACGACGCTGTACTTCCAGTATAGACGAAGGGTTCATTGTAACGACTTCTTTGCGGAATCGTTTCTCCAACGCTGTTGAGCTCCAGCAGCAGCTTCGAGCAGCCCGCAGAACTTCGGTGAGCGTATCAACGATCAGAAGAAGACTGCGAGAGAGGAATTTATTGCCCCGTAGAGCCGCTACGGGCCCCCAATTGACTGCACAGCACCGGAATGCCAGAAAAGGATTTCACACTCGTCACGAGAATTAGACGTTCGCCCAATGGAGGAATGTCCTCTTTTCTGACGAAACGAGGGTGTGCCTTTACACCAACGATTTTACGACACGAGACAGGGGAAGCGGAGCGGAGAAGCCTGTACCGTAGAAACCGTCAGCTATGGGGGTGGATCCTGCATGTTCTGGGGTGGCATTTCCGTCGACGGGAAGACGGATCTTGTATGCGTCTCCTGGGCTGGAGGTGGCCGTGGCCAGGGGTCCCTGACAGCTCAACGGTACATAGCGGGGATCCTGGATCCACATGTGGTCCATCATGCTGCTTATGTTGGACCTGGCTTCCAGTTTATGCACGACAACGCCCGCTGCCATACAGCGCATATTGTTCGGGACTACCTGCATGCTGCTGGTATCTCCGTTATGGAGCGGCCAGCAAGGAGTCCTGACATGAATTCAATCGAACACCTTTGGGATCAGCTGAGAAGGCGGGTGCGGTCGCGTGATCCTGCTCCTGCCACTCTCGATGAGCTTCATGATGCCGTCATCGAGGAGTGGAACAACATCCCTCAAGAGAGTATCGTGACGCTCATCAGGTCCATGGCTGATCGCATGGCAGATCTTTGGAGGGCCAGAGGACGCAAAACTAGGTTTTAAGGTTAATTTTAAGCTTTATTTTATGTTATTGTTGCGTTTTAAATTTTTGAATTTTTTGAGTAAATAAACGATTTTTCCTTTTTCCTGACAAATTTTCTTTTTTCCTTGCAAGGTTGATTGGAAAATAACATTTCCTGATAGAGGGTTTCATCACCTTTCAAATGTAACCCCATAGTCATACCTTGTCATACATAATATACATACGTTTTACGATTGCTCGAAGGAAGGAATTGAAGATGTGCGATTTTTTTGACGCCGAGTGTATATGAAACCTACAGTTTGAATTTTCATTGATAATTTTTGTTTCAAAAACTACTCGAAATTGTCAACATTCACGCGGAAAATTAGTTTTTCAACTTATTTTCGACTGCACGCAATAAAAGCATGAAATAGGTATGTTACTACCTAGAACTCGGGGAAAAGTATTATCACTTCAAAAAGTTGGTTGAAATTATCAATATATTTGTCATAATACGAAACAAATAATTTTTACTGGTGACTGGAGAGCTGGCGGTTTCCTCGCTCAAAGAATCAGTTTGGCGATTCAGCGAGGAAATGCCGCCAGCAACTTTGGCACTATGCCGCAGAGGCCATTTTTAGATTTAGTTTAAGGTTATTTTGTTCGAGTTTAGTTTTAGTGTAAGTATTTTATGTTGTATTTTTAGAAGGAATAAGGCCTCTTAAATTCCGTAATGTGGCGTGGGTAAAACCCTGTTGGGCTATATGTAGCCCGTCTAGCACAACTTACTATGCTTCGCGAGTCTTGTCGCGCGAGATAGCACTACGCGTCACCCTCACACATTGCTGCAAAGAAAGAGACGGGTAATTATCTCGCGCGAGAAATATTCGCGTAGGACAGTTACTAGAGGTGCAGGTGGAGTGCGCAAGCGTCGATATTGACAGGTTTGACAGGTTTTCATTTCCACTGCGGCGCGGTACAGTTTGCAAATAAATAAAATCTATTGATACAAATATCAAAGCGCAAGGAGAAATTGAAATGCGTAACGATCACAAAACAGATAGGTACCCTAGAACTTGGGTTACTTAAAAATGCAGGCGCTACTTTGGAAAAGTGTTTTTACGCCATATCCCATTTTTTTACTATCTGTAGCAATGAAATACCTACCTTCAACAATGACCTAACCATTTACTTCATTTGCTCAAGCGCACTATGAATATTTGCGTTTTTATAACCATTTTAAGTCTATCAAAGTAGCCTCAAATTTTCCTAAGGTAACCCCAGTTTACCGTACAGAAATCAATCTACATACAAGCGCGCTCGAGCAAACGCACACATAGACATTGCTCACGGACACGTCAAGCGGATGGCACTCGCGCTCGCACTGGTCCGAACTGGTCCGAGATATCGTGTCCGTGAGCAATGTCCGTGTGTGCGTTGCTCGAGCGCGCTTGTATGTAGATAGATTTCTGTACCTATCTGTTTGGTGGTTCGATTCCCGGTTTCTTCCGCCAGATTACTATTCCAATTTTTCATTGTGCTTTGATCTTTGTATCAATGGTTCGATATAAAAAATGAGGTGTGTACCCACATTAAAAATAATGAGACATTACATATTTCATATATTTATAAATAAGAACAATTTTATAACGAATGGAAATTCTACGCACATTTTAGGAGCAAAATACATGACATGATAGTAAAAGATAAGAAAGAAAGATAGAGAGGTTTTTGAAGACAATCAAGTATATTTTTCCGATACAAACTGCAGTCTGATACAAATTTTACTTATCCTAGTTTTTCCAAAATATTTTTTTTTAATTTTCGATGAATTATTTTGACAATCTTTTTTTGGTTGTAGTTACTGTGGTTGCTGCGGCTGTTGTGGTTGCTGCGGCTGTTGTGATTGCTGCGACTGTGTGGTTGCTGTGGCTGTATTGGTTGCTATGGCTGTTGTGGTTGCTGCGGCTGTTGTGGGTTCTGCGGCTATTGTAGTTGCTACAGCTGTTGTGGTTGCTGCGGCTGTTGTGGGTCCTGTTTCTGTAGTAGTTGCTGCACCAGTTGTAGTACCTGCTGTTGTGGTTGCTGCGGCTGTGGTTGCTGCGACTGTTGTGGTTGCTGCCACTGTCGTGGTAGCTGCGGCTGTTGTAAACTCTGCGGTGGCGGAAGCTGCGCCTGTGGAAGACGTATACTGCTCAATCTGCTATTTATGGAGTGTGTCTCCCATTCGTTGGTACCCTATGATTATAATTTTATTGGAATCCCTAAAATTAGTTATCCTATTTTTGTTTCCCTAATATCTTTTAACCTAATGATTGTTTGTCCTAACATTATTTGCCCTATTAATGCATGTGCCCTAGTATTTTTACCCCCCGACGAAAGAAGAGCGGTGTTATAAGTTTAACATGTGTATCTGTCTATCTGAGTATTATGTTTGTGTGTCTGTGGCATCGTAACTGCCAAACGGATGAACTAATTTGAGTGCAGTTTAGTCATGGTTCTTAGCTATGTTTGGATGAAAGAGGACCAGTAGTTTCCACGATATTCAGCTTTAATTGGAACAAGTGACAAGATCTCGGCCAACATTGATGCTAAGAATTTTATTATCACCAAACATAGCTACAAACCATCTCGTCGGACAAGTTTTTGGATTAAAATAAACCGCACTCAAATTGATCTATCCATTTGGGAGCTACGATGCCACAGACAGAAACACAGACACACATGGTAAACTTATAGCACCTCTCTTTTTTCGTCGGAGGTTTAAAACGGTTCTGGCGCTTCGCCGGGTCGGAGTTCTTGCCTAACACTCCTCGCTTCGCTCGTCGTCGTACTTAACGATGACTTAATTAAATCACGTATTTCATATTTAGGACATTTTTATGTCAAACAAGATTCTTCTAATATTGGAGGATAAAAAAGATTAGGGCACAAGAGTATTTTTATATTGTAGATTTTGACTTTTAGGACAACAGAACGTTAGGGCATTAGGGCAAATTAACGTTAGGTCAAAAGTGTTTAGGAGAAAGATGTTAGGGCAAATAATTTTAGGACAAACGTTGTTGGAGATTTCAACGGAGACCTATGCTCTGCGTGCTCTTTAGGTATAATTTGTTTGTTTACTTTAAATGAATATTATATCATAACGACTCTTATGAAATTTTCACTGGTGAAAATACAGTGACAGACAGTTCAGTGGTGACAGTGCAAGAGCCCTTTGCTCCTCCCGCCGTGAGCGAGGGCGATAACCAGTGCAGTGGGCCGCGAGTCGCGTAGCAGCACGGATAGCTGCCCCTGACGAAGTCCGAAAGATGTCGGGCCGTTCCTGACAGTATTTACAGGAATAGAAGTTTATTGTATGGGAGCCCCACTTAAATATTTATATTATTCTGTTTTTAGTATTAGTTGTTATAGCGGCAACAGAAATACATCTAAAAATACATCATCTGTGAAAATATCAAATGTCTTTTTCTTTTCTTTATTGAAAAAAAAAACCGTCCAAGTGCAAGTCGGACTTGCGCACCGAGGGTTCCGTACAAACACTTTCCATCTTAACTGGCTAGGTTAAGTTAAGTTTGCACCCGGTATGTATATATACAGCATGGTGACAGACAGACATACAGACAGACGGAGGGACAGACAGTGGAGTCTTAAATGGGGTCCCGTTTTTACCCTTTGGGTACGGAACCCTAGTAAGAGGGTTTCATACTTACTTCTTTAAGGACGATAGGTTCACCTCGCGTGCCAAGAATGATTGCGAATTCTTCGCCGCCTGCAAATTTAATATGAAGGTATCAAGGTACAATGAACTGCAGAAATGCATGGACGAATTCATTCATAAATGGCCCATACAATATGTGTGCAGCCCATAGTACATGTTAAGGGCGCACATAACGCCCGATCTAAACCCGAGAACTAATTTTAACATTGAAAATGTTTATGTTTTCTTTAAAAAATACTTTTTTCATATTATGAAATGAAATAAATTAAATAATTTATTCAGTAAGTAGGCTACAAGGGCACTTTTACAAGATTGTGAATCTACCGGCATTTCGCATGAGGAGACCACTGTTGAGAAGAAAGCCGAAAGAAACTCAACAGTAAGTCATGTTTTCGTAAATAATACTTAAAACAATTACATTTATGTTATAACTAATTACACGGGTAGGTATACGTAAAGGAGATTATGACAAATATCTTGATAATTTCAACCAACTTTTTGAAGTCAAAAATAATTTTCCCCGAGTTCTAGGTAGTAACATGGCTATTTCATGCTTTCATTGCGTGCAGTCGAAAATAAGTTGAATAAACGAATTTTCCGCGTGAATTTTGTCAAATTCGAGTAGTTTCTGAAAAAAAAATTATCAATGAAAAATTCCAACTGTAGGTTTCAAATATATACCAATAAATCCCTGTTCTAGGTATTAACATCAATAATATGTTAAGAAACATGTTTGATCATAGAGAAAAATGTCTAAAGCAATCAGCATTTTAAAAGGAATAAGGCCTCTTATTATGTTTTAACAAGTTAAAGATGTATATAAAAATCCCACACGGTCACAATCACGATATCGTAATATACTTACTGTGTTCCTTCAACTAAATTGTCACTTGTTGCTAAGAACTTACATTATGTGCATTAAATTGTTCAACAGACTCTCAGATACCATTAGGGCTTGCATCCCGGAATTCCGGAATTTCAAAATTCCGGAATCTCGGATGATTTTTCCAATATTACAATTCCGGAATTGAGGACGCTCAATATCGGAAATTCCGGAATTGAAACGACATTATTTAACCTATTGACCGCCAAGCGGTCTAGCAATTTACCGTGCCACTGACGCCAGAGTAAAAAAAAAAGATGTGCCCCAAGATCAACAGAGAAAAATACTTGTAGCGGTTAGAATTACAAAGTTTTTGATCATTGAAATTTGGACGGCTGTGGCCGACGTGGCGTCAGGGGCACGATTTTTCGTTGACGGCCACAGCCGACTGTGGCGGTCAAAGGGTTAATGTAGTTCCTAGACAGTAATATGAGATGTTTTACGGATGGTAAGTTTGTTTAAGCTTAAATATTATATGTATTCACTTGTATCTTTAACGCTCTCAGAACGGTTAAAATTTAAAATTCTACTCTACAAGTGGGTACTTGAAGTATCTCTGTTTTGACTTTTGGCCCTATGGTGGACGGGTAGAGAATTTTTGGCATGAAGTTCACTATTTGTAAATATAGCATTAGCATTTGTTGGAGCGGAGCGAGCGAAGCGAGCGAAGCTCCCATGGATCGACTCGAATGGACTTTGTAACAATGCGCAGATCTCAGCGAGTTCTCAACCGATTTTAGAAATTTTTGTTTTAAAATGCACAAATTAAATTTCGCTAGGTCGTGACGAAGAGAAAATTTCGAAAAAAAAAAAAAAAAACTCCGCTCCAATCTATGGTGCAAGCTTAGCCGGTGGCTGACTCTGCATCGACCTAGTTACAGTTAGCAGTGAGAACCATTTATAGTCGAAATGTTATACTGGTTATTCTGGTAAAACACTAAATTGCAGATTATTCACCAGGAATGAGCCAAATTCAACGGTTTTAATTCACATCTGTCTAAGATCTACCCACTACATAGATATTACAAAATCTCTCATTGAATTAAGGCTCCACTAAGAATTTTAGAGATATGTATTTATTCATGATTGCGGCCTCGTGATGGAAATCCAAGGGCATTGTTGTTAATGATAGGAATGTAAGGAATCGGGAGTCATAACATTTTCAAGATAGTTATGTGCTCGGTAAAAAATTACGATAGTGATAAGCGGGGTATGAATAATCAAGGTAAGTATAATAAAAAAGTCATACATGACACAATGTCATAGGGTATCTCAAGTAATTATACAATCAGGTCAATAAATCTTTCAACCAAAGACAGAATAAGAAAGCTGAAAAACTGAATCAAAACAACTGAAGGAAAAACTTTGATCTAAGAATTCATTGAATAAGGAGGTCCTTTTTAGATTCCCGTTGACTCCACGAAAGCTCAAATTTTGGCAGTAGAATGACTGATAACAAGCGACTTGTGTGGTACTGTGCAGATCACCAAGAGATGGACTAAGACATTGCTAAGCAAGCTTTAGATTACGACACTTTTGATGTGTACACTAAGTAAGATACTGGAGCGTTTGTGCGAACATCACTGTAGGAATGAGAACAAAGAAACAGACATAAATATGAGGCATTTGTGTATTAAATGAATTGTACCTTTACCCTAATATATTATTGGTCCTGCCGTCCTGCGAATACTTTGAAAAATGCTTATCATGTAAGATAAGATATCCAGACATTTCATAGACTATTTAGGGTGAAAATCCCTTTACATATAGAAAACCTCTAATCATCAATAGTACATCGATTTCCGCCTTCAATAGTAAAAAAAAAATACTCGTTTTTTGTATTTTTGTATGTTCAGTCAATTCCGGAATTGGAAAACCATCCGATATTGCAAGCCCTAGATACCATTAAGGACTTACCATTTGTAATGTTTAAAAAGTCTCTTCAAAAGTGGCTCACTGACAAGTGTTTTTATAGCGTTCAGGAGTATCTAGATTATAAGTAAATAGACCTAAGATTATTGTTTGCATGCCGTGATTCAGTGGATTTTAGTGATACCCTAATGTAAGTGAAAAATAAAAATAAAAAGTAAAATAAAGTTCAAGTTCATTTCATTTCATCTCATTTCATATCATCTCATTTCATCTCATTTAAATAAATATCAGAAAACATCACACAAATCGATCTAGTCCCAAATTAAGCTCAAGAAGGCTTGTGTTATGGGTACTAGACGACGATATACATACTTAATATAGATAAATATATACTTAAATACATAGAAGAACCATGACCCAAGCACAAATATTCGAGTTCATCACACAAATATTTGCCCTGGCCAGGATTCGAACCCGGGATCGCCGGCTCAGTAGGCAGACTACAAACTGAGCCAACCGCGTCGTCAATAGTGCCCCGATCAATGAAATTGAGACATTAGGTAGCCTATAGTTTTGCAGAAACGATTGGTATTTGGTATAATATGCGCGGATGCACTAAGTATGACAAAACGTGTGTATGCCGGAGAACTTCATCGTGCAATTTGATTTCCCAACATCGGTCGGTAACTGTTTACATTGCAGCGAAAAATTAAAATAAAATCGGTCCGTTTCTTTTTGAGATTTTCGGAATACCTATTTGGCAAAATTTAAAATTTTTGTTTGAGTCATCTTAGGAGGCGGGCGGACAAAAAAAAGTAGGCGGCGGCGGCAGGTCTGGCGATAGTGCGCTTTATTTCTAAACTAGCGACCCGCCCCGCTTCGCACGGGTGCAATGCTGATCAATTATGCATGTATTTTACATATAAAACTTCCTCTTGAATCACTAATTCGTCAGGGATAGTGCAATACCGCGTAAGTAACAAGTGTAGATACGAATCAATATTCAAACAAATGCTAAGTATTTTATTGAAATGACAATTTTATCTACAGCTGTTGTTTACGCGGTATTGTACTATGGCTTATTATTTTCGCGGCGACAGAAAAATTAAAGAGCAGCAAACTATTTGCAACTAAAATAATAACTTGTCAGCGATTAAATATTTTGGCAATCATTTATATTAAATGAGCTTTAAACTAAGGATATTTTAAAATTCAAATAATGGCAGCTACTTTAAGGTAGCAGAAATAATAAACAAGATTACTGAAATCATAGGCGAGGTACTATAAATAATGACTTGGCGACTAATATTAGCAGAAGATCCGACTCGGCCGGGTTAGGTTAGGTTGTTTTTTTTTTTATATCCCTAAAAAGCGCTCCTTTAATTTTTTTTATGACCTTGATTTATTTTATATGCATTCTCCATTGAACAATTAGAGTAGGCCATTTTCAACTTTTTATCCGCTGTCGTGTTTCCGCTTAATTATTAATTCAGTAGCCAAAACTCGATGCTAGTTTATATTGAAACAAAGCCGAAAATTGATTACTTATAGCTGCTACTTTTTACTTTATTAGTCTCCGCAATTAGTCGCCAACTTATTATTTTTGCTACCCCCTTTAATTTTTTATAAATCCCTAAATCAGATTAATTTGTCGCCGCGTTAAATACATGCCTTGTACTATCCCCGACGCTATTTATTTAAAAAAAACCGCATCAAAATCTGCGTAGGTTTAAAGATCTAAGCATACATAGGGGCAGACAGACAGACATACAGGAAGCGACTTTTTTAAAACTATGTACCTAGTGATTACATTTTTGAAGCGGTGGTAGCCTAGTGGTTAGGGCATGCGACTTTCAATCCGGAGGTCGCGGGTTCGAACCCGGCCCGTACCAATGAGTTTTTCGGAACTTATGTACGGAATGTCATTTGATATTTACCACTCGCTTTTCGGTGAAGGAAAACATCGTGAGGAAACCACCTAAGGCCTAGTTTCCCCTCTGGGTTGGAAGGTCAGATGGCAGTCGCTTGCGTAAATCTAGTGCCTACGCCACATCTTAGGATTTAGGTAGCCGACCCCAATTGAGAATTCATTCTCAAAAAATGGGACATTAAAGGCTAGGAGGATGATGACCTAGTGATTACATTTTCAATGTCTTTGATAGTTGCGCGTAGTTTGAGATCAGCGGGCCTATGATAGTTGCTATCATCACGCGATAAATAAGTGACAAAGCATCCGTCACGTTTTGACAAAAAGCGAGTGTGAGTGACAGATGCTTTACCACTTATTTTATCACGTATTACCTATTAAAAAAAATCATGATGGCAATGGTCATGGCGGGTACCTTGTGATTGGTTAATTTCTTGGCATGTAATTTCAACCAATCAGGGAACAGTAGCGAGTTTTTTTTGTTATAAAATTTGCTGATGATCCCTTTTTAGGGTTCCGTACCCAAAGGGTAAAAACGGGACCCTATTACTGAGACTTCGCTGTCCGTCCGTCCGTCCGTCCGTCCATCCGTCCGTCCGTCCGTCCGTCCGTCTGTCACCAGGCTGTATCTCAACAACGGTGATAGCTAGACAGTTGAAATTTTCACAGATGATGTATTTCTATTGCCGCTATAACAACAAATACTAAAAATAAAATAAAATAAATATCTAAGGGGGGCTCCCATACAACAAACTTGTTATAGATTATATATATGTATAGGTACGGAACCCTTCATGCGCGAGTCGGGCTCGCACTTGCCCAATTTTTTAAATACATTTTTGCGTTGAAAAGAGAGATGTCTTATGATTATGAATGAATATTAAAGTTCAGTAGTACCTAAATAGTAGGTTTACATACGGTGCCGAGACGTGGACACTCACGGTTGGGCTGGTCCACAAATTTAAAGTCGCTCAGAGAGCTATGGAAAGGGCAATGCTCGGAGTTTCTCTGAAGGATCGAATTGGGAACGAAGTGATCCGTCAGAGAACCAAAGTTACTGACATAGCTCACCGTATTAGCAATTTGAAGTGGAAGTGGGCTGGCCATATTAGCCGAAGCGATAACCGGTGGGGTAAACGTGTTCTTGAGTGGAGACCGCGGATCGGCAAGCGTAGTGTGCGACGCCCTCAGACTAGGTGGAGCGATGATCTGTGCAGGGTGGCTGGCAAAAGCTGGATGAGAGTAGCCGAGGATCGCGTACAATGGCGTGCAGTTGGAGAGGCCTATGTCCAGCAGTGGACAAGAATAGGCTGATGATGACGATGATGATGATAGTAGGTTTAAAAAGTGCGTTGTTGTGATTTGAAATTATAGTTGACAAATTACAGAGTACGCGAGTATAAAAAAATAATTAAAACCTCATAAAAATTTAAGAAATAAAATGTTACTTACCTACACTGAGTGCACACACCAAGAGTCCAAGAAACAGCCAACGCATTTTACAATCTTTTAAAGTACTTGACTACAAATATGATAAATTCTCCTTTTATATACAACCAATCACCAATATTAACGCGTGCAAATAATTGCAGAGCAATAAATAATATACATTTTAAGCAGTACAATACATTACTATGAAAGTACTCTTTATTGCACACCTCATAAAACATACAGGGGAAATACAATGCAGTATTTATTTTTCTCAAACATGCAATGAAATATTGTCATAACGTGCGTTAAAACAGGCTTCGACCTAACCCTACCCTACTTAACCCACAAATTTGTACGCCTAGTGGTTTCGGTCAAGTTTCGGGCGGAACAATTCGAGAGGACTGGAAAGGAATTTCATACAAAATTGAAGGCCTAGGCCGGGAAGTATTATTTTCTTAGTTTTAATGTAAACATGGCGTCGTGTTCATGAACAGGCTTAAGTCACCAGAGACCATAGACAATATTAGAAATCCTCTGCCTTTATTTTATTTATTATAGAAATTACGATTCTTATTATCAGGTTGTGTATAATGGCCCTAATATTCGAACACTACACACGTGGACGACTTCCGAAAGAAAAAGATATGGAGGGATTGGAGAGAAAATGAAAAATACTTTTTTTTTAAACATGGCGTCTGTGTTCATGAACTGGCTGAACAGCTGAATTATGTTTTTTTGAGTGGTGTATTTTTTATTTCATTGCATATGTTTGAGAAAAGCACTATACATGCCTTAGCCGTGAAAAGGGCTCGCCGGCTTCGTATCACTATCCCGGCCTCCCGGTAAGCTCTTCTTTCCCGGCGTCTGCAGTAATGTATTATAACGAAAGGAAATCCTACGCTCATTTTGATAATTGCAACTCGAAAGTCCACGAGGCATTGCACAACGCCGAAGACCGCAACAAGCGGAAGGCGATCGTCCACAAAATAATTCGTGTAGGTCACGACCCTCAGCAATGAGGCACACGACACAAGGAGGAGGGAGTTCTTAGGTACTGTTCCCCCTTCATCTTCCAAATTTTTCAATGGTTCATTCAGATCCGGGCTCCTTAACTGTGGAATTCGCTATCTCTGGATCACAGAATACTTAATTCTGGATATAAGGCGTGCCCAATCTCTTGCTACATTTAAAACCCTCGTCAGAAACATTATTTGTACACTTAGTACACTGCAATTATAATCATCATCATCATCATCATCATCAGCCTGTTTCAGTCCACTGCTGGACATAGATCTCTCCCATGGCACGCCACTGAGCTCGAATAATAATCGCTACTTTAATTTTGTGGCTTACTGTTCTTATTTTATTTATTACTTTACGATATAATATAAATGGGTACTATTTAAACAAGCTTCTTTTTAATAGCATTATTCGCCTCAGAAAATATAAGTTACCTTCTAAATTACTAGGTCGGCCACAACCAACGCGCGTCTGAATAATTATATCTCAACCACTAGTTATCTTCTTTGTAAGCCACTGTAATAGTAACTTAGCATGGTGGTTCATCATCATCATCATCATCATCATCTCAGCCATAGGCTGAGATGATGATGGTGGTTATTTTTTAGGATCTAAATTTGAGTCATGCGTTCAAATAGCAAACTTCTAAAATATTAATATATGACACCAAAATAGTAACTCTATTAGCTTCTAATTGTATAACTTAGTATGTTTAAAATGTAAGTCATCCTACATTAATCGATCGTAAAATTTTCCTAAAATTGTCATCAAATAGTATATTAAAGCCATTATTATTACTTATGAACTATTGAGGAGAGAACAAAACAAAATACTTAAATCTCATTTTAGGTTAAGGTCGCAGTTCAACCTAACACTCCTCCCCGCTTCGCTCGTCGTCCTCGTCGTACCTAACCTAAGCCAAGTCGGACCTGCCTTAGAACTAGATTAATGGGTTACGTACCGTTATCAAATATCATTAGATATTTTAGTTTATTAGTTTAATTTTTTTTTAGGGTCGCAGTTCAACCTAACACACCTCCTCGCTTTGCTCGTCGTCGTACCTAACCTAAGCCAAGTAGGACCTGCCTTAGAACTAGATTAGAGAGAACGCAGATGAACCTATTGCAATATGAACGTACGAATGACAATAAACAAACACGGGCGGGTCGGTCGGTACAAGAATCGAATGGCGCTCTCTGATTGGTGCAAATGGCCGTGGCTGTCATGTCGCGCACTCGCGCCAAATCGTACCTACAGTGGCTATTGTCACGATAAAAGAATAGTCAAGTATTATTTTACATGTTAAGTTATAATATATGATGTTGTCTATGGAAGATCGAATATATAATTATTGAGGAGCTTGTATTGAAGCTGTAAAATGAAAAATGATGATGAGTTGCAAATTCCGTGGCCGAGTTAGTAAATTAGTTGGCAATGTATAAATTTATTTTATTTATTTAAACTTTATTGCACAAAACAAGTCAGTACAAATGGCGGACTTAATGCCAAATGGCATTCTCTACCAGTCAACCATAGGGCCAAACAGAGATACTAGAAGTGGGTGCAAATTAGAAATCTGATGGTACAGAGAGGATCTAGAGTACAAGTAAATACAAAATATTAATTATATTACTGTTTATACAAAGATACATATACCTACACTAATATAATATATATATATATATATATATAAATATATACGAAAGTCTACAACATGGGATGATGGATGAACTATTCGAGCTCTTGTTCCAGCAGATGCTTACGCAGCATACACTTGAAAGCTACCTTGCTTGGGGCTTGTCTGATAGAGAGAGGGAGTGAATTCCAGAGACGACATGCCTGAACGGCGAAAGAATTAGACATAAAACCAGTATGGTGCGAAGGAATGGAAAGTTTGAGAGTTCGAGAGGAACGAAGTTCACAGCCTGGACGGGGAGTTTGAAAAATGAATTTACTTTTGAGATATCCTGGTGTAGAAGGCTCGAACAGGATAGAAAACAGACAGCAAAGGATCCTGAGGGATCTGCGACTACGAATGGGAAGCCAGTTAAGCTGACGGCGAAATAATGAGACATGATCGTATTTTCGAAGTCCGAAAATGAACCGTATACCATTATTAAGGAGACGATCAAGTTTGTTGAGGGACTCTTGTGTGATGTTCGTGAGGCACACATCAGCATAATCAATAAGAGGTAACACCAACGCCTGCACAAGTAACTTTTTGGTACTTACTGGAAGAAAGCTTTTAAACTTATAAAGGTTGCGCAACGTACCAGTGACCTTCCGACTTACCTCTGAAAGTTGACCATTCCATGCCAGGTTAGAGTCTAAAACTAAACCGAGATTCTTGACCTGGTTGGAGACGGGAATGTGCTCACCATCGAAGAGGATCGGAGCAACAGAGATGGTAGGGAGCTTAGAAAGTTGCCGCTGACTGCCCAAAATTATAGCCTGGCATTTAGTGGGATTAACACAAATGCCAAATCTACTGGACCAGTCAGCGATGTGGTTCAGATCATCATTAATCAGTGAGATAGCAGAGTTAATGTCACTGACGTCTGCTTGGGAATAAATTTGTAAGTCGTCAGCATACAAATGGTAAGAACTGAGAAGATTAGTGGTTATAAGATTGATGAAGACAGAAAACAGAAGGGGAGAGAGAATACCACCTTGGGGCACTCCAGTATTTAGATCGCACCAATCAGATAATGACCGTTTGCCTTTTACAGCCTGGGTACGGTCCGAGAGATAGGTCGAAAACCACTCAGTTGCGCTAGAGGAAGCCCGCAAGTGCCTAAGAGTCGCAAGGAGTAGATCATAAATCAGAAGGACAAGTAATAATAATTGTTGATTGACGCTTTCTTTAACATTTTTAGTTGGCGTTGTGAAGAAGATGAATTAGTTTATTAGAGGCTATCTCATTTCTCGATGCTTAGTTATTAAATGAGAAGTTCGACCAAGTGCCAAAAAAAAAACTGCGGCCGGATTTAGGTATTATAAATAATAAAGAAGAGAAATTTCTCTATATTTATTATGTCTACGTATTTATGTAAGTATATCTGTATATTCTTATTTATGTATGTTTATTACTTTTGTTTTCTATGGTTGTCGTTTATTTAGTCCTATTATTATTGCACCACCTACTTAATTCAAATATTAATCTGCTCCGCTATCTAAAGGCTGTCTGGAAGAGATCGCTATTTAGCGATAAGACCTCCTGTTGTTTACCGCTGCCTGTTATTTTAATGTATCTCATGTTATTTTGTCTTTTCCTTGATGTTTTAGGTGTGCATTTGGTGTGCATTCAAGAGTATTTGTATGAGCAAATGACATGACACGATAGTAAGAGATAAGAGAGATTTTGTGAATAGGTAAAAATTAAGTTTTTTGGTTCTGAGTATACTTACCTACTCTGAGGATCCGCAAACTGCAGCTCTAACTTTAACCTATCATAGTTTTCTAAAATCTTTTTTTTTGACATGACAGATTGCTCTTTTTGGGACTGCAAGGGTGGTCGATAGATGACCCTTGTCAATGTCAAAATTTATATTTTCCTTCAGGTGAAAAAAGAAATGGAGTCTAGTATGGAGGATGGGACCTGTGGGTAGGTACTTATTGAATATTTGGAGGTTATTCGAGATGGTAAAACTTTAATAATACATTTGGTGGTTTAAAATATTGATCTAAGTGTACGATTTTCCGAAATTATGGCAACAGAAAGCCACGATCGTGTACATTAATGCCAGTTTATTTTGTTAACAACATTTTTATTGTTGCTGCGGCTGTTGTGGGCTGCCTGGTGTTGCCGGTTGCCTAAGCTGTCCAGGTCTTTGTCCTGACTATTGTGGTTGCTGCGGCTGTTGTGGCTGTTGTACTTAGTTGCTGTGGTTGCTGTGGCTGTTGTGGTTGCTGTGGCTGTTGTGGTTGCTGCGGCTGTTGTGGTTGCTGTGGCTGTTGTGGTTGCTGCGGCTGTTGTGGTCCTCCTGGTTGACCTGGTTGACCTGGTTGACTTGGTGTTCCTTGTTGGCCTGGTGTTCCTGGTTGGCCTGATTGCTGTGGCTGTTGTGGTTGCTGCGGTTGTTGTGGTTGCTGCGGCTGTTGTGGTTGCTGCGGCTGTTGTGGTCCTTCTGGGTGACCTGGTGTTCATGGTTGACCTATCTGTCCTGGTTGTCCTGGCTGTTCTGGCTGTTCTGGCTGTCCTGGCTGTCCAGGATTTACAGTTTTTCCTTGGCCTCCTGAGCCGCCTGTACCACGGAAAAGAACATAGTTTTGTGTCTTAAATTGTTTCGTTTACTCTTTGTAGGGCATGTTTTCAAGAACTAAAAGATACGTTTATCGCAAGGATAAGTATTGTATAAGTTTTTAATTAATTGAAGATAAATAGTATAATGTTTAGAAGTTAAGACAATAGATTAAGTGACTTATAATTAAGATATCCTTAACTTATTGTTTTTTTTATTTATGTTGCTTACGTTATTTAGAGTTTAAACATCTATCTATTTATACAATATAGTACAATTCATATTTTAAAGACTAAGGTTCTAGAGTCCCTGCGTTATCGTCGTATATCGTGTCAATAGATGGCGCCGGTAGTCGACGAAATTTTCTTTGTAATGCAGTTTTCTTTTGAAATTCTATCAACAATTTCGTTGAAAACACAACTCGCGACAAATCAATAAAAAATGTTTTTGGTCTACATTCTCAGGTGATACATAAATGAATTCAAATTTATTAAAAAAAATTGGTAATGTCCCCATTTGTCCATGACATCGGAATAAAAAATAATTTTGGCCCAACATTATATGGCGCAAATTTTTGTTTTGTTTGTGTCTGATCTAACTAAAAGGAGGCTCGGCATAATAAACCATATCCTTGTTAATAATGTAGACAGATATATATTTCCGTGTGTTATCACCAATTGTCCATGATTTCAACAATTTAATAGGTGGGTCCTCTATAAATAATTTTGATACTTCATGTACCTACTAGTTCTAACATTCCGATTGAGTTGAAATTGGGCATAGGTACTACTTATGTATTTTTTTGGTTATGGATTAATTTGTTGGTATTATCGAGCTAGGTGTTATTTACACTACATTAAATTTTTTGCCTTGTATTTGGTAAGAAAGTGTAAACATGTGTTTGTCGTTGATTATTTTGTTGACATGGTGGTAGAAATTATGTCAGCCGACTAAAATAAGTTAAATATTATTTATTAACTTATTTCCTTAGGTACCTAGTGTGCATAGAAAATCAAAAATATTTTCTAGTATCAAAACTATAATTCCTACTACACAAAGTGTGACCAGCCGAAGGTTTTTTCAATTTCCCGTTAAAACTGAGTAATATTTCATTAGCCAGATTAGAGCCTGCATTCTGTATTTAATTTTCTGTTTACAAAATGTAATCTTTAATCAAATAAATAAGAATCCGACATCTGTCGTGCGACATATTTAACACGCGCGGTCTACATTCGTGACGTTAGCACGCTGCTGTACCGGTAGCAGTTCCTGATAGCTCTGTACGAGTTCGGTCGGTCGGGCATGTCGGGCCGTTCCTGACAAGTTTACGTGGGAAGAACTTTCTTTTGTATTTGCCTCTGGGGAATAGTGAGTTTGTTGAGTTTTTTACCTTTGTCGGACTCGCTGCTACTGCTGCTGCTTCTTTGTTCGGATTGTGAATTCTTTGCGTACCCTGTGATCAAAAACATAATTCGCTTTATTAAAAGGAAGTATTAAAAGAGGCAGGAGATTTGAAGAAAGTTCGAGCATAGCACGCCGTTGCCGCCGTTGGCTACTAAATAGTAGGTATTGGCAATCAGCTATATTACATTAGTAGGCGTGTAGACATGTTTTTTTGAGGATGTCAATCGATTCTATTTTCTATTAGGATCATATACCTATATGGGACTAACTTCACTTAGGCTGTTCTAAAAGTCAGAAATGACCGTCAAAGATCAACATTCCTACGGAGCGCTGAAACGCTCCACAAATACATGTGACGTCATTTTTATGATGCACAGGAATTTACTGTATAACGCTAAACTGTTCCTATTCTCCACGTTTTAAATGCCTGATGATGGCTATCATAAAATTTTAGTTTTGTTTTAACAATCAAATTTCTTTGGAGAGGGGTTATGATTTCAGGAAATATGCGTGATGCAGGATCTTCATTTGTTTCGTATGAAACACTTTTTTATTGCTATGTTCCGTGTGTGCTTCAAGGCCCAAAGCTCAGATACGATGGCGTTATCTTGTGTAGGTTAGGAACATAGCTACCTTCCGTCTTTATCATAAGATCAGCTCCAAGATAGGACATTTACTGTGTTTCCTAAATTATCATTTTATTACTATGTGCCCTGTGCACTGAAGGCCTTTTCAACCCACATATCTCCGCAATTTTGAAAAAAATAATGGCGAGACGATCCGGATATCAGACATGTGAATGAATTTTTAGCCTGGATGGAATGGAAACGCTTCTCTCCCTCGGGTAAAAAACGAATTGAAAAAGAGGGCATTTTATACTTACATTCAGTCATAGAACGTGGCACTAACTTCGACGGGACGATTCCATCTTCTTCCTCAGTAACGATGTGGTATTCTTCGTTAGCTGCAAATTTGATATGAATACCATGTTAAGGACGCCTAGACATAACGCCCGATTGAATCCCGAGTCTAAAGAAAACTAGAGTGCCTATTTCCAGCAAGAGTCACTGACTGGAAATGGAAACAAAACTCCCGTGAGGGTCAGGCATATTAAATATATATGCATATTTTTATAGATAGGTACGAAACGGGTTTACCCCCGTAGAAGTCGAATATCGCTGGACATGTTTCGGATCGGTACGCGATTCATCATCAGGAGCTGCGATCAGTCGCAGGCAGGCGCGGTAGGTTTTCGATTGGCCGCCGCCGCGACTGATCGTAACTCCTGATGATGAATCGTGAACGTGTACCGATTCGCATGTCGAGCGATATTCGACGACATGAGTAAACCGTCGTATGTAAAAATATATATATTTTTTGTATGTAACGGCTTTAGTTTTTTAAACGGATTTCGTACATTTTTAGCTTGGTATCCGCAGATCTATAGGATACATTTTACTCGACTAAGCAAAAACGAAGGGAGTGACTAAACTTTATTTAGTACTAGTAAGTACTTGTTACTTCAGGGTTCTACTGGCAAAACGCGTTTGCATTATTATTTAATTTATTGTCATAAAAATATTATATTTTCTTTTTCGGCTGTACAAAGTATATGTCTGATCTATATAAATTTCAACCATTTAAGATAAAATAAATAATAGGTAAATCCAAGGCCGATATGTTCAAGACTTTAAACTCACTTTTCTCGAAACAAAGTTTTATGACTTGCAGCGTTCTGCCATTTGACGGCAGAGTTCTTTATTACAACGGATTTATTAAATCACGGAAATTAGTTATTCAGGGCCATTCGTCAAACATTTGCTGAGGTGTTTCCTTCCATTTCCATGCGACGAAAAATATTGTAGTTGATTTTTTGATTTCCGTAGATTCGGATATTTTGCTGCATCGTTATGTATTATAAATAAATACATGTGTACACTGCCTTGTGCACTGCCTTGTTTGACGTTTGCGTTTTCATATATCTACCATGTCCATACTTCGAAAACATGGTTACTAATTAAATTAATGTACATTTACTATCGGGTTTTCATCGGGCGTTATGAGAAGGTCGCTCTTGTGTACGTAAAATTTGTTTAATAATTTGAGTGTATATATAGTTATTTGTATAGAATCTTTTTTTTTTTTTTATCGATTCATATTTTTTATGTGGTAATACCACATTTTTTTTTTATTTTTATAAATAATGACACAAAGGTAAATTAAGAAAGAAAAATTGAATGCGATCTACTACAATCGAAGCGGGGTTTGAACCCGCGACCTCTGCGTTTCCGGCGCATTGCTCTCCCAACTGAGCTATCCGACCGCTACGTCAGTCACACCAAATCTTTCATCCCTTAATTCTTTACGCTACTGGAGCGCCCTCTGCGTCATATATGTTTTTTGAAATGCTTATTGCGCATTAGCCATACCCTAGGATGTGCGTTTTACACGCACATGTATATATAGTGTTGATTAGTTTGCTATTAATTGTTAGTTACTTGAGTTATGAAAAGGTCTATGTTCTGACTTTACTTATGTTAGCATGTGTTTTACTCTATTCATTAAATTTATTAGTTTATGATTTTGATTTGTTATATTGTTTTGTGCTACTTACGTTTTGGCAATTTTATGTCGACGTACTGGTTCATAGCTGTAAAAAAAATTTTATCTGAAGTGAGTGTTTGTAAGGTATTCATTTCCAAATTTGGCATTTTATTTGGAGCTTAGGTCAGGTGAACATTTACGTGAATAGCCTTTTACTTAACAGATTTTCTCCTTATTTGAGTTTATTTTTAAATCTGTGAATTCTAGTTGTCACCTGACGTATGCTCCATTACAACAATAATCAGGAAACAGCAAATATCACAGAGATTCTTTGTTGAACCTACCTTAGTTCCCGGTTTTTAACCGACTTCAAAAAAGGAGGAGGTTTTTTTTTTTGTATGTATGTTACTCGATATCTCCGAGAACCGTGAACCGATTTTTTTTTTTTTTTTTAATGGAAAGTGTATAACTCCGAGTTGGTCCCGTTGGCACTAAGTCGGGATCTGATGATGGAATCTTGGAGAAATCGAGGGAACTCTTCAAATGTTATAGGGACATGTACGGCGCTTTCGGTAATTTATTGATAAAGTCAAGAATTTACATTCAGTAAATAGGATTTGGTGTAAGGAAACTGATGATGAACACCACAGATGGCCACTAGAACTTTAAATGAATCACTAAACAACAAAAAAAAAAAAATTACAAAAAAAAGAACCGACTTCAGTAAAACTAAAAAGCCAAAAAAACCCGTTCAAGTACAGATTACATTAGACTCACTCTTCGAAGTCGGTGCCAAACCTCGCGTAAACTATAATATATAAATATAAGAACTGAGTGGTTTGGGATCGACTTCGAAGGGTGAGTCAAATGTAATCTGTACTTGAACGGGTTATTTTTGGCTTTTTAGTTTTACTGAAGTCGGTTCTTTTTTTTGTAATTTTTTTTTTTTGCACTAGAGTGATGTTTCTTCGCTCTCTGAAAATGTAATTGAAAATGTAATTTTTTTTTAAATATTTTATTGCATGTTATGACGCCTAGAGACCATATACATCTCTAAGAAATTTAGGTTTAATAATTATTTTCTATTGTAAATTATTCACGTTGACGCCTAGAGACCTTATACATCTCTGTGGAATTAAATTAATTAAGTAATTATATTTTATTGCATGTTGTGTTGTGTTGTTGTGACACTTTATACATCTCTGGGTATATTTAATATTTTAAATTTCATCATTATCATCAACATCATTATCAGCCAAAAGACGTCCACTGCTGGACATAGGCCCTCCCCAGAGAACGCCACCATGACCGGTCCAGCGCCTCCCGCATCCAGCGGACTCCAGCGACCTTCACCAGGTCATCAGTCCACCTTGTGGGGGGCCTACCCACGCTGCGTCGTCCGGTGCGTGGTCGCCACTCAAGAACTCGATGGCCCCAGCGGCCATCGGCTTTACGAGCGATGTGCCCTGCCCATTGCCACTTAAGTTTTGCTATCCTTCGGGCTATGTCGGTTACCCTGGTTCTTCTACGGATCTCTTCATTTCTGATTCGATCTCGCAAAGAAATTCCGAGCATAGCCCTCTCCATTGCTCTTTGAGTGTTTTTGAGCCTTCTTATAAGGCTCATCGTGAGCGACCACGTTTCAGTTCCGTATGTCATCACTGGCAACACACACTGTTCAAACTTTTGTCTTGAGACACTGCGGGATATTGGACGAAAAGATAGTACGTAGCCTCCCAAACGCTGCCCAGCCAAGTCGGATTCGACGATTGACCTCTTTCTCGAAGTTGGACCTACCTAACTGGACAGTTTGTCCAAAGTATGCATCGTTGTACACAACTTCGAGCGTAGAGTCTCCAATTTTTACCGGTCGTGGTTGAACATGGGCATTAAACATGATTTTTGTTTTGTCCATGTCCATCCTTAGACCAACTCGCTCAAAGGCTCTACCGAGATCTTCGAGCATCGTACTTAGGTCCTCCGCGGTCTCAGCCATGACTACTATGTCATCGGCGAATCGTAGGTGAGTGATGTACTCGCCGTTAATGTTGATGCCTTAGCCCTACCCAGTCCAGAGTTTTGAAAACATCCTCCAGTGCAGCGGTAAACAGTTTAGGAGAGATCACATCTCCTTGCCTGACTCCCCGCTGCAGTGGTATGGGTTTCGAGTTCTGATCCTGGAGTCGGACTGACATAGTGGGTTCTCGTATAAACACTTCAACACTTCGATATACCGGTAGTCAACTTGGCACCGTTGGAGATATACCGGTAGTCAACTTGGCACCGTTGGCATTTTAAATTTATCGTTAAGTTTTTGGTGTCCACTTCTTTTATATAAACATTTCACCGAATGCTTCAGTTCATAGAATTTACATTTCATAGACAATTTTAACCTCAGAAGTCATAAATTATTCAGAAATCTTGAAAATGTCAACCTATAGATTAGGTTAGGTTTGTGTTGACATTCCAAAATATTCTATGGTTTCAGAAAAAAAACGCTTTCGATGAAATGAAATTTCTATGAAATGAAAATTCGATGAAACGTTTCTCTATAAAACAAGGGTAAAACTATGAGTTTTCATAAAAAGGTAAATTCCTTGTGCCGATTTTGGCTAGAACTTTTTTATAAGATTGCCGCAGCCTTAGAATTCGTTCTAGGCGTATTTAGGAGAGCTGATCAGGCGTGGCGGCGGCCAACCGAACACTGAACACCGACTGATCGGCTCTCCTGATGATGAATCGCGTACCGATTCGAAACATGTCGAGTGATATTCGACTTCTACGACGCGAGTAAACAAAAAGGAGTTGTGAAACAGAACAATCAGATTCCTCAAATTTATAAACACTTTTGGACTACTTACACATATACGCAGCCTGATCCCATATTTTTTCCGCTCTGCATCAGTAAACAGTCAGCCCCAATATGGGCATGCTCATGCATTCTTGCTCTTGAGCGAAACGGATTTTATTTATCATTCGATACTTACTAACTACTGGCGCTGCGACAACTGGTGTCTCTGGTGCTGCTTGCGCACTCAGGATCTGCAAAAAATATACACCAATTACTCAAAACCCTGATTGGCAGTTCTCCAAAGATATATCTGGGTAAGCCGCGGCAGAATTGGCTTACTTATTCTCTAAGAACAATAGACAAAAGTGCTAAAACACTCTAAAATGTTTGTAAAATGTTTTGAGTTGTTCAATTTCCAGGCTTAGCTTATGAGATGACTGAGGTAGACAGACCAAGAAAAAAGTAAAAGAGAATAAAGGCATTTTATCGGATATGAAAGTCGATGTGACTAATTGACTGCAGGTGGAGTTAGATAGAGTGGAGTAGGTATTTTAATACCCCATCAGCTACACTACAGTACAGGGTAAAGGCGACCGACCGAGGAAGAAGCCCTAATGTGTTGGACAGACCAGATCCGTGATAACACTAAATCGAAAGTCCACGATGCATTACACAATTTACACAGCGCCGAAGACCGCAATAAGTGGAAAGCGACCGTCCACGAAATAATTCGTGGAAGTCACGACCCTCAGCAATAAGGAACACGATACAAGAAGGAGGAGCTACGCTACAAGAGTAAGTGACTCTATTAACCGACTTAAAATGAAGGTTCTATATTTCACTGTTGTATTTTTTAATATCTGGTTCAGCAGGGCAAAGGGCAATGCTACCGGCATTATGGGCACTTTAAGTACCCTGCCATGAGGCTTCATAGTTTAAGTTTTTTTTTAAAACGTATTTGTATATTTTACACAGACTTTGGGTGGGATAACAGATAGACACCGGGAAAAGTGAAAATTAAAAGCTTGTAAAAAGGTATGAAAAAAAGTACTTACACTGAGCGCACACACCAAGAGTCCAAGAGACAGCCAACGCATTATGCAGTCTTTTAAAGTACTTGACTATAAGACTACAGGAGTCAAATTGACTATGATTTCTTCTGAAAATTCCTCCTCTTTTATACCCTCAATATCAACGTGAGTAAATAATTGCAGAGCAATAAATAATATCAATCTTAGACAGTAAGTATTTATTTATTGCACAAAAGCAAAATGAACAAAAGATATTTTCAACTGTTCAAATGTATTTCTTGCTTGGCCTGGGGACTGGTGCCGCGTCCAATTCCGTATGATAATTATGAAAAAACCGGCCAAGTGCGAGTCTGACTCGCGCACCGAGGATTCCATACAAATACTTATCCCATCTTAACTGGCTGGGTTATGTTTAGTTTTGTATGTATGTAAACACTTTATTGTTCACAACAACTGGTTATAAATACATTGATAAGAAATTAAATATGTACAAAGGCGAACTTATCCCTATTAGGGATCTCTTCCAGTTAACCTTTGAGTAATTGAAGGAATGGGTATTTGAAGAAAATAGGCAAACTACACTGCGTAAAAACGAGATATTTATATTTTAGTTTTCACCCGTATGTATGGCGCCGCATACAAATGAGATGCAAAGTTAACGCAACCGATCTCGTTGGTTGTATGGGAGCCCCACTTAAATATTAATTTTATTATATTTTTAGTATTTGTTGTTATAGCGCCCACAAAAATACATCATTTGTGAAAATTTCAACTGTCTAGCCTAGCTATCACGGTTCATGAGATACAGCCTGGTGACAGACGGACGGTCCCGTTTTTTACCCTTTGAGTACGGAACCCTAAAAACTATGGCTCACACGCCAAGATAATGGAATGTCAAACGCAAAGTTAAACCCTAATTTTACGAGTAACTAATAGTTAACCAACTTACAAGTTATAAAATCAAAACGGTCTAAAGACAATCTGGTGAGATGGGGAATTAGATCTGAACAGAGCGGCGCATCCTGCGGGATGAAATGATGCAGTGCCCTCGGTGTCCAACCACGTGCACTCTCGAAGACCTCATAAAAGGCACTCCCCGAGGGATAGAAGTGGCAACGCATTGGCAAAATACAATTTAGTCTAAGGAATTTGATCCCTTCACACGAAGAAGAAGAAGATCACTCATTGAATGAGGTTCTCTTGATGGCTAGCTACGCAGCGTTTGTGTTAGAGGTGTTTTAAATTATTAATTTAGGTTATAATATTATATTTCTCATCCGGCGTACGCGCAGCGGCCGGCCCTAGGCCGAGCAAGAACATAATAAATTTGAACAGTTGAAAATATCTTCTGCGCATAATAGTACATTACTGCAGAGGCCGGGAAATAAGGGCTTGCCGGCTTCGTATCACTATCCGGCCTCCCTATTTCACGGCTAAGGCATGTATAGTGCTTTTCTCAAACATATGCAATGAAATAAAAAATACACCACTCAAAAAAACATAATTCAGCTGTTCAGCCAGTTCATGAACACAGACGCCATGTTTAAAAAAAAAGTATTTTTCATTTTCTCTCCAATCCCTCCATATCTTTTTCTTTCGGAAGTCGTCCACGTGTGTAGTGTTCGAATATTAGGGCCATTATACACAACCTGATAATAAGAATCGTAATTTCTATAATAAATAAAATAAAGGCAGAGGATTTCTAATATTGTCTATGGTCTCTGGTGACTTAAGCCTGTTCATGAACACGACGCCATGTTTACATTAAAACTAAGAAAATAATACTTCCCGGCCTAGGCCTTCAATTTTGTATGAAATTCCTTTCCAGTCCTCTCGAATTGTTCCGCCCGAAACTTGACCGAAACCACTAGGCGTACAAATTTGTGGGTTAAGTAGGGTAGGGTTAGGTCGAAGCCTGTTTTAACGCACGTTATGACAATATTTCATTGCATGTTTGAGAAAAATAAATACTGCATTGTATTTCCCCTGTATGTTTTATGAGGTGTGCAATAAAGAGTACTTTCATAGTAATGTATTGTACTGCTTAAAATGTATATTATTTATTGCTCTGCAATTATTTGCACGCGTTAATATTGGTGATTGGTTGTATATAAAAGGAGAATTTATCATATTTGTAGTCAAGTACTTTAAAAGATTGTAAAATGCGTTGGCTGTTTCTTGGACTCTTGGTGTGTGCACTCAGTGTAGGTAAGTAACATTTTATTTCTTAAATTTTTATGAGGTTTTAATTATTTTTTTATACTCGCGTACTCTGTAATTTGTCAACTATAATTTCAAATCACAACAACGCACTTTTTAAACCTACTATCATCATCATCGTCATCATCAGCCTATTCTTGTCCACTGCTGGACATAGGCCTCTCCAACTGCACGCCATTGTACGCGATCCTCGGCTACTCTCATCCAGCTTTTGCCAGCCACCCTGCACAGATCATCGCTCCACCTAGTCTGAGGGCGTCGCACACTACGCTTGCCGATCCGCGGTCTCCACTCAAGAACACGTTTACCCCACCGGTTATCGCTTCGGCTAATATGGCCAGCCCACTTCCACTTCAAATTGCTAATACGGTGAGCTATGTCAGTAACTTTGGTTCTCTGACGGATCACTTCGTTCCCAATTCGATCCTTCAGAGAAACTCCGAGCATTGCCCTTTCCATAGCTCTCTGAGCGACTTTAAATTTGTGGACCAGCCCAACCGTGAGTGTCCACGTCTCGGCACCGTATGTAAACCTACTATTTAGGTACTACTGAACTTTAATATTCATTCATAATCATAAGACATCTCTCTTTTCAACGCAAAAATGTATTTAAAAAATTGGGCAAGTGCGAGCCCGACTCGCGCATGAAGGGTTCCGTACCTATACATATATATAATCTATAACAAGTTTGTTGTATGGGAGCCCCCCTTAGATATTTATTTTATTTTATTTTTAGTATTTGTTGTTATAGCGGCAATAGAAATACATCATCTGTGAAAATTTCAACTGTCTAGCTATCACCGTTGTTGAGATACAGCCTGGTGACAGACGGACGGACGGACGGACGGACGGATGGACGGACGGACGGACGGACGGACAGCGAAGTCTCAGTAATAGGGTCCCGTTTTTACCCTTTGGGTACGGAACCCTAAAAAGGGATCATCAGCAAATTTTATAACAAAAAAAACTCGCTACTGTTCCCTGATTGGTTGAAATTACATGCCAAGAAATTAACCAATCACAAGGTACCCGCCATGACCATTGCCATCATGATTTTTTTTAATAGGTAATACGTGATAAAATAAGTGGTAAAGCATCTGTCACTCACACTCGCTTTTTGTCAAAACGTGACGGATGCTTTGTCACTTATTTATCGCGTGATGATAGCAACTATCATAGGCCCGCTGATCTCAAACTACGCGCAACTATCAAAGACATTGAAAATGTAATCACTAGGTCATCATCCTCCTAGCCTTTAATGTCCCATTTTTTGAGAATGAATTCTCAATTGGGGTCGGCTACCTAAATCCCAAGATGTGGCGTAGGCACTAGTTTTTACGCAAGCGACTGCCATCTGACCTTCCAACCCAGAGGGGAAACTAGGCCTTAGGTGGTTTCCTCACGATGTTTTCCTTCACCGAAAAGCGAGTGGTAAATATCAAATGACATTCCGTACATAAGTTCCGAAAAACTCATTGGTACGGGCCGGGTTCGAACCCGCGACCTCCGGATTGAAAGTCGCATGCCCTAACCACTAGGCTACCACCGCTTCAAAAATGTAATCACTAGGTACATAGTTTTAAAAAAGTCGCTTCCTGTATGTCTGTCTGTCTGCCCCTATGTATGCTTAGATCTTTAAACCTACGCAGATTTTGATGCGGTTTTTTTTAAATAAATAGCGTCGGGGATAGTACAAGGCATGTATTTAACGCGGCGACAAATTAATCTGATTTAGGGATTTATAAAAAATTAAAGGGGGTAGCAAAAATAATAAGTTGGCGACTAATTGCGGAGACTAATAAAGTAAAAAGTAGCAGCTATAAGTAATCAATTTTCGGCTTTGTTTCAATATAAACTAGCATCGAGTTTTGGCTACTGAATTAATAATTAAGCGGAAACACGACAGCGGATAAAAAGTTGAAAATGGCCTACTCTAATTGTTCAATGGAGAATGCATATAAAATAAATCAAGGTCATAAAAAAAATTTAATATAAAAAAAAAACAACCTAACCTAACCCGGCCGAGTCGGATCTTCTGCTAATATTAGTCGCCAAGTCATTATTTATAGTACCTCGCCTATGATTTCAGTAATCTTGTTTATTATTTCTGCTACCTTAAAGTAGCTGCCATTATTTGAATTTTAAAATATCCTTAGTTTAAAGCTCATTTAATATAAATGATTGCCAAAATATTTAATCGCTGACAAGTTATTATTTTAGTTGCAAATAGTTTGCTGCTCTTTAATTTTTCTGTCGCCGCGAAAATAATAAGCCATAGTACAATACCGCGTAAACAACAGCTGTAGATAAAATTGTCATTTCAATAAAATACTTAGCATTTGTTTGAATATTGATTCGTATCTACACTTGTTACTTACGCGGTATTGCACTATCCCTGACGAATTAGTGATTCAAGAGGAAGTTTTATATGTAAAATACATGCATAATTGATCAGCATTGCACCCGTGCGAAGCCGGGGCGGGTCGCTAGTTTAGAAATAAAGCGCACTATCGCCAGACCTGCCGCCGCCGCCTACTTTTTTTTGTCCGCCCGCCTCCTAAGATGACTCAAACAAAAATTTTAAATTTTGCCAAATAGGTATTCCGAAAATCTCAAAAAGAAACGGACCGATTTTATTTTAATTTTTCGCTGCAATGTAAACAGTTACCGACCGATGTTGGGAAATCAAATTGCACGATGAATTTCTCCGGCATACACACGTTTTGTCATACTTAGTGCATCCGCGCATATTATACCAAATACCAATCGTTTCTGCAAAACTATAGGCTACCTAATGTCTCAATTTCATTGATCGGGGCACTATTGACGACGCGGTTGGCTCAGTTTGTAGTCTGCCTACTGAGCCGGCGATCCCGGGTTCGAATCCTGGCCAGGGCAAATATTTGTGTGATGAACTCGAATATTTGTGCTTGGGTCATGGTTCTTCTATGTATTTAAGTATATATTTATCTATATTAAGTATGTATATCGTCGTCTAGTACCCATAACACAAGCCTTCTTGAGCTTAATTTGGGACTAGATCGATTTGTGTGATGTTTTCTGATATTTATTTAAATGAGATGAAATGAGATGATATGAAATGAGATGAAATGAAATGAACTTGAACTTTATTTTACTTTTTATTTTTATTTTTCACTTACATTAGGGTATCACTAAAATCCACTGAATCACGGCATGCAAACAATAATCTTAGGTCTATTTAGGTACTTATAATCTAGATACTCCTGAACGCTATAAAAACACTTGTCAGTGAGCCACTTTTGAAGAGACTTTTTAAACATTACAAATGGTAAGTCCTTAATGGTATCTAGGGCTTGCAATATCGGATGGTTTTCCAATTCCGGAATTGACTGAACATACAAAAATACAAAAAACGAGTATTTTTTTTTACTATTGAAGGCGGAAATCGATGTACTATTGATGATTAGAGGTTTTCTATATGTAAAGAGATTTTCACCCTAAATAGTCTATGAAATGTCTGGATATCTTATCTTACATGATAAGCATTTTTCAAAGTATTCGCAGGACGGCAGGACCAATAATATATTAGGGTAAAGGTACAATTCATTTAATACACAAATGCCTCATATTTATGTCTGTTTCTTTGTTCTCATTCCTACAGTGATGTTCGCACAAACGCTCCAGTATCTTACTTAGTGTACACATCAAAAGTGTCGTAATCTAAAGCTTGCTTAGCAATGTCTTAGTCCATCTCTTGGTGATCTGCACAGTACCACACAAGTCGCTTGTTATCAGTCATTCTACTGCCAAAATTTGAGCTTTCGTGGAGTCAACGGGAATCTAAAAAGGACCTCCTTATTCAATGAATTCTTAGATCAAAGTTTTTCCTTCAGTTGTTTTGATTCAGTTTTTCAGCTTTCTTATTCTGTCTTTGGTTGAAAGATTTATTGACCTGATTGTATAATTACTTGAGATACCCTATGACATTGTGTCATGTATGACTTTTTTATTATACCTTGATTATTCATACCCCGCTTATCACTATCGTAATTTTTTACCGAGCACATAACTATCTTGAAAATGTTATGACTCCCGATTCCTTACATTCCTATCATTAACAACAATGCCCTTGGATTTCCATCACGAGGCCGCAATCATGAATAAATACATATCTCTAAAATTCTTAGTGGAGCCTTAATTCAATGAGAGATTTTGTAATATCTATGTAGTGGGTAGATCTTAGACAGATGTGAATTAAAACCGTTGAATTTGGCTCATTCCTGGTGAATAATCTGCAATTTAGTGTTTTACCAGAATAACCAGTATAACATTTCGACTATAAATGGTTCTCACTGCTAACTGTAACTAGGTCGATGCAGAGTCAGCCACCGGCTAAGCTTGCACCATAGATTGGAGCGGAGTTTTTTTTTTTTTTTTTCGAAATTTTCTCTTCGTCACGACCTAGCGAAATTTAATTTGTGCATTTTAAAACAAAAATTTCTAAAATCGGTTGAGAACTCGCTGAGATCTGCGCATTGTTACAAAGTCCATTCGAGTCGATCCATGGGAGCTTCGCTCGCTTCGCTCGCTCCGCTCCAACAAATGCTAATGCTATATTTACAAATAGTGAACTTCATGCCAAAAATTCTCTACCCGTCCACCATAGGGCCAAAAGTCAAAACAGAGATACTTCAAGTAGGTACCCACTTGTAGAGTAGAATTTTAAATTTTAACCGTTCTGAGAGCGTTAAAGATACAAGTGAATACATATAATATTTAAGCTTAAACAAACTTACCATCCGTAAAACATCTCATATTACTGTCTAGGAACTACATTAACCCTTTGACCGCCACAGTCGGCTGTGGCCGTCAACGAAAAATCGTGCCCCTGACGCCACGTCGGCCACAGCCGTCCAAATTTCAATGATCAAAAACTTTGTAATTCTAACCGCTACAAGTATTTTTCAATCTCTGTTGATTTTGGGGCACATCTTTTTTTTTTACTCTGGCGTCAGTGGCACGGTAAATTGCTAGACCGCTTGGCGGTCAATAGGTTAAATAATGTCGTTTCAATTCCGGAATTTCCGATATTGAGCGTCCTCAATTCCGGAATTGTAATATTGGAAAAATCATCCGAGATTCCGGAATTTCGAAATTCCGGAATTCCGGGATGCAAGCCCTAATGGTATCTGAGAGTCTGTTGAACAATTTAATGCACATAATGTAAGTTCTTAGCAACAAGTGACAATTTAGTTGAAGGAACACAGTAAGTATATTACGATATCGTGATTGTGACCGTGTGGGATTTTTATATACATCTTTAACTTGTTAAAACATAATAAGAGGCCTTATTCCTTTTAAAATGCTGATTGCTTTAGACATTTTTCTCTATGATCAAACATGTTTCTTAACATATTATTGATGTTAATACCTAGAACAGGGATTTATTGGTATATATTTGAAACCTACAGTTGGAATTTTTCATTGATAATTTTTTTTTCAGAAACTACTCGAATTTGACAAAATTCACGCGGAAAATTCGTTTATTCAACTTATTTTCGACTGCACGCAATGAAAGCATGAAATAGCCATGTTACTACCTAGAACTCGGGGAAAATTATTTTTGACTTCAAAAAGTTGGTTGAAATTATCAAGATATTTGTCATAATCTCCTTTACGTATACCTACCCGTGTAATTAGTTATAATAATAATAATAATAATAATAGTCATTTATTTCAGATAACAACGATCCATATTTTTTGTTAGTAATTAAATTAGGCTTAAATATTAAATGTTAATAGGCATTTTAGAGACAAATTACATATACACACACGCTGGACAAATAAAACTAATTAATTTTGATAAGGAATGTCAACATTATTAAAAATAATCAAAAATCAAAAATAATCAAAAATAAAATATAGATTATAAAACATCATTTAGAAATAAATTAATTAAATAACAATACTGAATATAAAATGGAATAAAATTAAATAGGTTATAACATAAATGTAATTGTTTTAAGTATTATTTACGAAAACATGACTTACTGTTGAGTTTCTTTCGGCTTTCTTCTCAACAGTGGTCTCCTCATGCGAAATGCCGGTAGATTCACAATCTTGTAAAAGTGCCCTTGTAGCCTACTTACTGAATAAATTATTTAATTTATTTCATTTCATAATATGAAAAAAATATTTTTTAAAGAAAACATAAACATTTTCAATGTTAAAATTAGTTCTCGGGTTTAGATCGGGCGTTATGTGCGCCCTTAACATGTACTATGGGCTGCACACATGTATGGGCCATTTATGAATGAATTCGTCCATGCATTTCTGCAGTTCATTGTACCTTGATACCTTCATATTAAATTTGCAGGCGGCGAAGAATTCGCAATCATTCTTGGCACGCGAGGTGAACCTATCGTCCTTAAAGAAGTAAGTATGAAACCCTCTTACTAGGGTTCCGTACCCAAAGGGTAAAAACGGGACCCCATTTAAGACTCCACTGTCTGTCCCTCCGTCTGTCTGTCTGTCTGTCTGTCACCATGCTGTATATATACATACCGGGTGCAAACTTAACTTAACCTAGCCAGTTAAGATGGAAAGTGTTTGTACGGAACCCTCGGTGCGCAAGTCCGACTTGCACTTGGACGGTTTTTTTTTTCAATAAAGAAAAGAAAAAGACATTTGATATTTTCACAGATGATGTATTTTTAGATGTATTTCTGTTGCCGCTATAACAACTAATACTAAAAACAGAATAATATAAATATTTAAGTGGGGCTCCCATACAATAAACTTCTATTCCTGTAAATACTGTCAGGAACGGCCCGACATCTTTCGGACTTCGTCAGGGGCAGCTATCCGTGCTGCTACGCGACTCGCGGCCCACTGCACTGGTTATCGCCCTCGCTCACGGCGGGAGGAGCAAAGGGCTCTTGCACTGTCACCACTGAACTGTCTGTCACTGTATTTTCACCAGTGAAAATTTCATAAGAGTCGTTATGATATAATATTCATTTAAAGTAAACAAACAAATTATACCTAAAGAGCACGCAGAGCATAGGTCTCCGTTGAAATCTCCAACAACGTTTGTCCTAAAATTATTTGCCCTAACATCTTTCTCCTAAACACTTTTGACCTAACGTTAATTTGCCCTAATGCCCTAACGTTCTGTTGTCCTAAAAGTCAAAATCTACAATATAAAAATACTCTTGTGCCCTAATCTTTTTTATCCTCCAATATTAGAAGAATCTTGTTTGACATAAAAATGTCCTAAATATGAAATACGTGATTTAATTAAGTCATCGTTAAGTACGACGACGAGCGAAGCGAGGAGTGTTAGGCAAGAACTCCGACCCGGCGAAGCGCCAGAACCGTTTTAAACCTCCGACGAAAAAAGAGAGGTGCTATAAGTTTACCATGTGTGTCTGTGTTTCTGTCTGTGGCATCGTAGCTCCCAAATGGATAGATCAATTTGAGTTCGGTTTATTTTAATCCAAAAACTTGTCCGACGAGATGGTTTGTAGCTATGTTTGGTGATAATAAAATTCTTAGCATCAATGTTGGCCGAGATCTTGTCACTTGTTCCAATTAAAGCTGAATATCGTGGAAACTACTGGTCCTCTTTCATCCAAACATAGCTAAGAACCATGACTAAACTGCACTCAAATTAGTTCATCCGTTTGGCAGTTACGATGCCACAGACACACAAACATAATACTCAGATAGACAGATACATATGTTAAACTTATAACACCGCTCTTCTTTCGTCGGGGGGTAAAAATACTAGGGCACATGCATTAATAGGGCAAATAATGTTAGGACAAACAATCATTAGGTTAAAAGATATTAGGGAAACAAAAATAGGATAACTAATTTTAGGGATTCCAATAAAATTATAATCATAGGGTACCAACGAATGGGAGACACACTCCATAAATAGCAGATTGAGCAGTATACGTCTTCCACAGGCGCAGCTTCCGCCACCGCAGAGTTTACAACAGCCGCAGCTACCACGACAGTGGCAGCAACCACAACAGTCGCAGCAACCACAGCCGCAGCAACCACAACAGCAGGTACTACAACTGGTGCAGCAACTACTACAGAAACAGGACCCACAACAGCCGCAGCAACCACAACAGCTGTAGCAACTACAATAGCCGCAGAACCCACAACAGCCGCAGCAACCACAACAGCCATAGCAACCAATACAGCCACAGCAACCACACAGTCGCAGCAATCACAACAGCCGCAGCAACCACAACAGCCGCAGCAACCACAGTAACTACAACCAAAAAAAGATTGTCAAAATAATTCATCGAAAATTAAAAAAAAATATTTTGGAAAAACTAGGATAAGTAAAATTTGTATCAGACTGCAGTTTGTATCGGAAAAATATACTTGATTGTCTTCAAAAACCTCTCTATCTTTCTTTCTTATCTTTTACTATCATGTCATGTATTTTGCTCCTAAAATGTGCGTAGAATTTCCATTCGTTATAAAATTGTTCTTATTTATAAATATATGAAATATGAATTGTCTCATTATTTTTAATGTGGGTACACACCTCATTTTTTATATCGAACCATTGATACAAAGATCAAAGCACAATGAAAAATTGGAATAGTAATCTGGCGGAAGAAACCGGGAATCGAACCACCAAACAGATAGGTACAGAAATCTATCTACATACAAGCGCGCTCGAGCAACGCACACACGGACATTGCTCACGGACACGATATCTCGGACCAGTTCGGACCAGTGCGAGCGCGAGTGCCATCCGCTTGACGTGTCCGTGAGCAATGTCTATGTGTGCGTTTGCTCGAGCGCGCTTGTATGTAGATTGATTTCTGTACGGTAAACTGGGGTTACCTTAGGAAAATTTGAGGCTACTTTGATAGACTTAAAATGGTTATAAAAACGCAAATATTCATAGTGCGCTTGAGCAAATGAAGTAAATGGTTAGGTCATTGTTGAAGGTAGGTATTTCATTGCTACAGATAGTAAAAAAATGGGATATGGCGTAAAAACACTTTTCCAAAGTAGCGCCTGCATTTTTAAGTAACCCAAGTTCTAGGGTACCTATCTGTTTTGTGATCGTTACGCATTTCAATTTCTCCTTGCGCTTTGATATTTGTATCAATAGATTTTATTTATTTGCAAACTGTACCGCGCCGCAGTGGAAATGAAAACCTGTCAAACCTGTCAATATCGACGCTTGCGCACTCCACCTGCACCTCTAGTAACTGTCCTACGCGAATATTTCTCGCGCGAGATAATTACCCGTCTCTTTCTTTGCAGCAATGTGTGAGGGTGACGCGTAGTGCTATCTCGCGCGACAAGACTCGCGAAGCATAGTAAGTTGTGCTAGACGGGCTACATATAGCCCAACAGGGTTTTACCCACGCCACATTACGGAATTTAAGAGGCCTTATTCCTTCTAAAAATACAACATAAAATACTTACACTAAAACTAAACTCGAACAAAATAACCTTAAACTAAATCTAAAAATGGCCTCTGCGGCATAGTGCCAAAGTTGCTGGCGGCATTTCCTCGCTGAATCGCCAAACTGATTCTTTGAGCGAGGAAACCGCCAGCTCTCCAGTCACCAGTAAAAATTATTTGTTTCGTATTATGACAAATATATTGATAATTTCAACCAACTTTTTGAAGTGATAATACTTTTCCCCGAGTTCTAGGTAGTAACATACCTATTTCATGCTTTTATTGCGTGCAGTCGAAAATAAGTTGAAAAACTAATTTTCCGCGTGAATGTTGACAATTTCGAGTAGTTTTTGAAACAAAAATTATCAATGAAAATTCAAACTAGGTTTCATATACACTCGGCGTCAAAAAAATCGCACATCTTCAATTCCTTCCTTCGAGCAATCGTAAAACGTATGTATATTATGTATGACAAGGTATGACTATGGGGTTTCATTTGAAAGGTGATGAAACCCTCTATCAGGAAATGTTATTTTCCAATCAACCTTGCAAGGAAAAAAGAAAATTTGTCAGGAAAAAGGAAAAATCGTTTATTTACTCAAAAAATACAAAAATTTAAAACGCAACAATAACATAAAATAAAGCTTAAAATTAACCTTAAAACCTAGTTTTGCGTCCTCTGGCCCTCCAAAGATCTGCCATGCGATCAGCCATGGACCTGATGAGCGTCACGATACTCTCTTGAGGGATGTTGTTCCACTCCTCGATGACGGCATCATGAAGCTCATCGAGAGTGGCAGGAGCAGGATCACGCGACCGCACCCGCCTTCTCAGCTGATCCCAAAGGTGTTCGATTGAATTCATGTCAGGACTCCTTGCTGGCCGCTCCATAACGGAGATACCAGCAGCATGCAGGTAGTCCCGAACAATATGCGCTGTATGGCAGCGGGCGTTGTCGTGCATAAACTGGAAGCCAGGTCCAACATAAGCAGCATGATGGACCACATGTGGATCCAGGATCCCCGCTATGTACCGTTGAGCTGTCAGGGACCCCTGGCCACGGCCACCTCCAGCCCAGGAGACGCATACAAGATCCGTCTTCCCGTCGACGGAAATGCCACCCCAGAACATGCAGGATCCACCCCCATAGCTGACGGTTTCTACGGTACAGGCTTCTCCGCTCCGCTTCCCCTGTCTCCTGTACACCCTTCTGCGCCTATCGTTGGTGTAAAGGCACACCCTCGTTTCGTCAGAAAAGAGGACATTCCTCCATTGGGCGAACGTCTAATTCTCGTGACGAGTGTGAAATCCTTTTCTGGCATTCCGGTGCTGTGCAGTCAATTGGGGGCCCGTAGCGGCTCTACGGGGCAATAAATTCCTCTCTCGCAGTCTTCTTCTGATCGTTGATACGCTCACCGAAGTTCTGCGGGCTGCTCGAAGCTGCTGCTGGAGCTCAACAGCGTTGGAGAAACGATTCCGCAAAGAAGTCGTTACAATGAACCCTTCGTCTATACTGGAAGTACAGCGTCGTCTCCCGGATCCATGCCTCCTGATGTAGCCGCCAGTCTCCTCGAACCGCTAGAAAACTCTTCGTATCGAAAACGGCTGATATTCAGACGCCGAGCAACTTCAGCCTGTCGTAGTCCAGATTGCAGTAGTGCAATCACTTGAGCTGCTTCGTCTGCTGTGGTATCCATTTTCAAAGGTTTTCTCTTGATGTAGCTGTTCAGGTGTGACCTCAGTGACGTCTGGATAGCGAATTACCCGTGATTGACTTTTACCCCCTCTGTTATCCCGTCCATGGGGGCGCAATTAGTGACCCGCCAAAAGCGTATTTCGGGACTTTTGATTAAAAACTTGTTTTTTTTTGCTGATGATTGTTTTTACGAAAACAAACAATAACTCATTTAAAAGGTCATTAATTGCGCTTTTAAATGATATTAATATTATTAGGGTACAATAAATGATGTATGAGCTATATTCGCTCAAAACGAAATTTTCGAGATGTGCGATTTTTTTGACGCCGAGTGTATATATATACCAATAAATCCCGATAGCCCTGTTATAGGTAGTAACATCAATAATATGTTAAGAAACATGTTTGATCATAGAGAAAAATGTCTAAAGCTATCAGCATTTTAAAAGGAATAAGGCCTCTTAAGTAAGTGGTACTATTTTATCTAACTGAGTTTTGAGTTTCTTTCGGCGTTTCTTCTCAACAGTTGTCTCCTATTGTGAAATGCCGGTAGACTCAGACATGTAAAAGTGCCCTTGTACTTGCAGAATTAAAGTTCATTATTTCATTTCATTAACTGACAACGACAAACTTTTGATAACTGACGTTGAAAGTCATGTCACTGATGTAAACAAAGAGGAAACAGGACTAAATATTCCACAGATTCATCGGCCATCTTTGTTCATGTTCGTTTCATCTCATGTTTTAATAATTTATTTTTTATTTTTTTGATACTTCTTTTAACACGGAAGTCATGCATTGGTTATAAACCAAAAAAACTGATACTGGCACAAGCTTCGAGCCGCCATTTACGGATTAATAATAATATTATATTCCACAAATTACGAGTAATTTTTGCATTAGGGTACAATGTTTTGAATTTGGTTAAGTTAACGGCAAATCCTTGCCAATAGACAGATATGTAAAAGTGATGCCCTTGTGGCCTACTTGCAGAATAAAGTTCTTTATTCCATTATATTTGACTAATCGCTATTGACGTTTAATAATGCAAACATATTATGACGTATGCACATTATTGCCATATGAAAGCTGTTTGTAGCGCCACTATCCCAGGGCCGGACCGACACTTGTTAGGCTATAGCTTTTTACACTTAGGTACCTACAGTGTCGAGTGGACTACCTATTTAAAGGCTGAATCACAGTTTAACTTTGTAAAAAAAAATGTTGATTTAAATAAAAAATAAAAAAAGGGTTCCGTTCCAACGCGGGACCCTATTACTTAACACTTTGCACGCCGTAAGTTATAATCGGTACCGCGCTCCAACAGCTGATCACGGGCACCACTCGTGATGCTCTTTTTCCCAAGAACGCCGCGCATTTTTTAAGGTGCCACCTATGGTTCGCCGGCGATTTTGGTGATATTGTAAGATTTATAAAATAATAATTAACGTAGATACAGGAATAATTTCTTTTTTATTTAAGAGGTGTTTTAGTATTTTATAATGAAAAAAATAAAACAATGTGTTTATCATATTTATTTTATTTTAAAACTGTCGCTGAAAACAACTCGTTTTATGAAAAAATAAAAACTCTAACATGGATTTGTTAGGTAGCCCGCGCAACGCACTGACGAGGCAGCGCGGGCGACGCATCGTCATGCCTTTCCCCCAACCCTCACGTTAATAAATTGTATGTGTGCGGGTAGCTTAAACGTTCTTCTACACGGTATAATTCTAATTAAGAAGTGCCTCGAGAAGGATCCACCTCAGCATAATGCTAGCTCGAGTGAGAGCCAGCGCTGATTATTATTTGGCGATGTGGCGTCCTAACGCTCTAGTCCTGGGGCCCTATGATGGTTGCGTTTATCACGCGATAAATAAGTGATAAAGCATCCGTCACGCTTTGACATAATGCGAGTGTGAGTGACATATGCTTTGCCACTTATTTATCACGCGATAAACGCAACCATCATAGGCCCCCTGGTTAAAGAAAGGCCCTTTAGGAGCCAGCGCCCCGGGTAGCCGCCCGGTCGACCCCCCTAAAGCCGCCACTGAGCACACAGGCTGCAAATAAGCAAAAAAAAAAGAGATAAATAATGGCCGTAAATTCTCCCGGGTAAAAACGATGATTACCTATATTTGATTTCAGGCTTATTAAAGTCAAATGGCTGATTTTAAGTTGTTTTTACATGTGTTAGGTACTAATTTAATTGAAGCTATGAACGTAGTAAAAGTAAAATTAATGGATATTTTTATATCAAATTGTGATATTTTTAAAAGTTTAAGTACTTATTATGTTTTATACCTAGGTACATATTATTATATTTGAATTTATCAGGAAATAGTTAAGCGTAGTCAAATGGAGTTAGTTGCCATTTGGTCAATATACGAGGGCAGTCCCAGAAGTACCCGACCTGACACACTTAAAGAGGTTTTTATTTTGAGTAAATACTCTTTGTAAAAAGAACGCATTTTATAAAGTTTAAATTTGAAATTCGAACACGTAGCGTCGTTGGTGTTTTGTTTAGTAGCCATCAATAGTGGACGCTGTGAACAAATTTTCAGACATGGAGAAAATTGGCCATCGTTATGTGATACAATACTTTCATTTGAAAGGTTTTAGTCCAACTAGCATTAAAGCGGAGCTAGATTCTACTTTGGGGGAGTCTGCTCCATCGTTTACAACAGTAAAATATTGGGTGGCAGAGTTTAAACGAGGTCGCTCTAGTTGCGAAGATGAACATCGATGTGGTCGACCAAATGAAGTGACTACGCCAGAAACAGTTAAAAAAATCCACAAAATGGTATTAGATGACCGTCGATTGAAAGTACGCGAGCTAGCAGACATGGCAGGGATTTCAAAAAGTGCTGTACATCGCATATTAACTGAAAATTTGGGTATGAAAAAGATGTGCGCAAGGTGGGTGCCGCGATTGCTCACAGACAAACAAAAACGACGTCGCGAAGATATTTCAACCGAGTGTCTGGCTAAATTTCATAACAATAAAGCGGAATTTTTGCGGCGTTTTATCACTATGGATGAAACGTGGGTGCATTATTTCACACCAGAGACGAAAGAACAGTCGAAGCAATGGACTCGAAGAGGAGAACCGGCCCCAAAGAAGGCAAAAACCGTTCCATCAGCAGGAAAGGTCATGGCCTCCGTTTTTTGGGATTGCCGTGGGATAATCTTCATAGATTATCTTCAGAAAGGAGAGACTATCACTGGCGAGTATTATGCTAACCTTTTGCATCAATTGAGTGAAAAAATCTGTCAAAAACGACCACATCTAGCGAAGAAAAAAATTTTGTTTCACCAAGACAATGCACCAGTACACACGTGTACCAAGGCCATGACCAAAATCCGCGATTTAAAGTTCGAATTACTTCCTCATGCACCCTATTCGCCCGATTTGGCCCCTTCGGATTATTTTTTGTTTCCAAATTTAAAAAAATGGCTTGGTGGTAAAAGATTTGCCAGCAATGATGAAGTGGAGGCTGCGGTTGATGGGTATTTCGACGAGCTCGACCAATCTCACTACAAACAAGGTGTTGAAGCTATCGAACATCGCTGGGCCAAGTGCATAGAACTAAAAGGAGATTATGTAGAAAAATAAAAAATAAAAATTTAGATTTTCTTTTGTTTTCTTTGTCAGGTCGGATACTTCTGGGACTACCCTCGTATTACTATTCATACTATTTTTATCCAAAGTATTTACATAATATACATATTACATGTAAAGTTCAATAAACGGCTGTGACCTAGTTGACCATAGAGTTCCGCGCCAAAACGTAACTTTTTAAAGTATCAATACTTTAGGTACACAAACAAGCTTCGATCCCCGATAAAAAAAAACGGTTTGACCGTTCCTTCCGTCTTCCCTCTTGTTACAGTAATACAAGGTGGTTTTTATAGAGCACTAGCGACCCGCCCCGGCTTCGCACGGGTGCAATGCTGATACTAAATACACTACAGAAAAACTGTGAACGTTGTATATAAAAACATACATTGTTGCTATTAAATAAGAGCAGGGGCTAGTTCATACATTTCCATCATATAAGTACATCGCACGGGTGCAATGCTGATAAATTATGCATGTATTATACATATAAACCTTCCTCTTGAATCACTCTATCTATTAAAAAAAAACCGCATCAATTAAATAATCGTCAGTTTTAATCGTTAATCGCGATTAAGTAAGTTAATCTTATTTCTTAGTGGCCAGTCTGTATTATAATCATAATTCATGGAGTTTGATACCAAAGTTATTAAAAGAGAGTGTAGAGCCGCCATTACATAAATCATGAGACAGATGAGTAAGGAGTTTGGATCGCATATTAAAGTAAACCCAAGGTATAACCTTGGAAACGCAGAGGTCGCGGGTTCGAATCCCGCTTCGATTGTAGTGGCTCGCATTCAATTTTTCTTTCTTAATTTACCTTTGTGTCATCTATACTATTATAAAATCCTAAATTTGTATTGAAAATAAATTTTCTATGGAGGGAGGTCATGATTTCAGGAAAAATCTCGATAGCGTGATGCAGCCGGATAGTTGTTTTGTATGGACACGCTTCGCCGTGCCAACCTGGCGCCATCTGTTTTCAAAAAAACCGTTGTCCTCGCATCACGCCGAAACGGCTGGATAAAAAGTTACCAATTTTGGTACAGGAATAGCTGAACATCCAAAGATGGTTATAGGATACTTTTTATTATGATTAATATTTATCTCTGAAAACATAAATTCCATGAAATATTTTCCTTACAATGTGTAACCTTATAATGACAGCGTTTGTGATTTTGAATTTAGAACGACGCGACCCCCGCGTGGCTCTTACGTGTACAAAAACTAAAAAGTATGAATTCGACAATAATACCTCCGCGCGGCCCACCCGGTATTAACAATAAGGTTAAGGTTGTTTGAGGCGTTGAGTTACGGAAACCGTGTTAGTTAGATAGGAAAGATGGCGCCAATTATCGACCAACACAGACGAAAATATGAATGCAATGTTCGTTGTAAATTGTCTCATGCTCAAAAAAAACATACATTTCTTTAAAAACACAATTTGCGACAATAGGAACTAATGCTCTTTTATTGAATATGCAATTATATACTTCTGTAGTTTGTAAGTATTGACCATAAAGCCCAGAGACGCAATAAAGAATGTGAATGAATAAAACAGATTTTTTTATGCTATTTTATAGAGTGTATTTGAAATAAAAGTATTTCAAATCAATTTAAGTAAATTAAATACATTTCTAAATATGTTTTACCAACCAACATTTAGAACATTAGGCGCAAATTTTGGTATCGTTTGTATTAGGCCTAACGTACTAATAAGGTAGCGAAATGTATAATAAACGAAAAATATACGATGTATTTAGCCACAATTTTGCATCTATGTAGTTTTTTTATATATAAAATCTATTCAAAGTAATAAATATCAGTCATTCTTTATTTTTAACGGTGTGTTGAGATTTTGTTCTTTTCCGCTAGATGGCGTTGTTACTTTGGCAAAATCTCCATACTAACGGCTGCATCGCGCTGTTAAGATTTTTTCTGAGTTAATAACACCAGCTCCATACATGTTGGCGTTATTGATGGGTCTCCTCGACACCGAGGCCAAGGATTCACGCACGTCGTTGCTTGCCTGTGGCCACGATTCCCCACAAGCTAGGGTGTAGCTGTGATGGGTTAACCTGGACTTCCAGAATGACTATCGAAGTTGTTGAATATTGATCGCATACCTAATATAAGCAGCAGTGTATCAGTTATTGAGAGCTGCTGCTCGACAAAGTATGCATTTTGTATGAAAAACAACCATGATTCGAGACAAGACAAAATTATTAAATTTACGATGTAGAAAGGATTTCACCTAGCCGGGATTTGAACCCAGAACCTACTGAAATAATAACCGTGTCATCTCATGCGTTTCCTTTGCTTCCTTATTCATTATACCACGGATAACAAAACACGGGCCTCACGCCATCACGTATCCGTTCAGTGGTGCTGTCGCCATTATTGACGTACGCTCGATTGAGTTAAGTTGGCACCTGAATCTTATGGCGTTACTTAGGAAATTATTATGACAGGTTATATTATTATATTAGTATTAGTACCATTGTAGACGAAAATAATTTATTGTCATCTTAATAGATGTCATTAATATATGTTCAGGTAGGACTATGAGCTAATTATTTTTCAAGGTGCTTTGAATAGTTATCTACAATAAACAATAAATATTCAAAACGATATATAAACATAAGTCTAGCCTCAATTTAAACTAAACCAAGATGATGTTCACAAGCGTAGCACCGAAGGTGCGGAGCGTTCTAGGAAAGTCGCCCACCCACTAATTTAAGTAGTAACTTAATGCGAGGCCGTAGGCCGAGCTCTACGTAGCACCGAAGGTGCAGAGCGTCCCAGGGATGCCGCTCACACATTTAAGCTTATATTAAGTGTGTGGGCGGCCTCGCATTAAGTTTTTTAAATCTACAATAGACAATAAATATTAAAAACGATCTTTTAAACATACCTAAGTCTTGACTCTATCTTAATTAAACCAAGATGATGTTCACAAGCGAAGCACCGAAGGTGCGGAGCGTTCGAGGGAAGTCGCCCACCCACTAATATAAGTAGTAACTTAATGCGAGGCCGTAGGCCGAGCTCCACGTAGCACCGAAGGTGCAGAGCGTCCCAGGGAAGCCACTCACACACTTCAACTTATATTAAGTAGGTGGACGGCTTCGCATTAAGTTATTTAAATCTACAATAGACAATAAATATTCAAAACAATTTTTTAAACATAAGTCTTGCCTCAATTTTAATTAAACCAAGATCATGTTCACAAGCGTAGCACCGCAGGTGCGGAGCGTCCTAGGGAAGGCGCCCACCCACTAATATAAGAAGTAACTTAATGCGAGGCCGTAGGCCGAGCTTCACATAGCACCGAAGGTGCAGAGCGTCCCAGGAAAGCCGCTCATACATTTTTTTCGGCCTCGCATGACGTTACTTCAACTTATATTAAGTGGGTGGGCGGCTTCTTTGCGACGCTCCGCACCTTCGGTGCTACGCGGAGCTTGGCCTGCGGCCTCGCATTAAGTTACTTCAACTTATATTAAGTGGGTGGGCGGCTTACTTGGGACGCTCCGCACCTGCAGTGCTACGCGGAGCTCGGCCTGCGGCCTCGCATTAAGTTACTTCAACTTATATTAAGTGGGTGGGCGGCTTCCTTGGGACGCTCCGCACCTACGGTGCTACGCGGAGCTCGGCCTTCGGCCTCGCATTAAGTTACTTCAACTTATATTAAGTGGGTGGGCGGCTTTCTTGGGACGCTCCGCACCTACGGTGCTACGCGGAGCTCGGCCTTCGGCCTCGCATTAAGTTACGTCGATTTATATTAAGTGGGTGGGCGGCTTTTTGGGACGCTCCGCACCTGCGGTGCTACGCGGAGCTCGGCCTTCGGCCTCGCATTAAGTTACTTAAACTTATATTAAGTGGGTGGGCGGCTTTCTTGGGACGCTCCGCACCTACGGTGCTACGCGGAGCTCGGCCTTCGGCCTCGCATTAAGTTACTTCGATTTATATTAAGTGGGTGGGCGGCTTTTTGGGACGCTCCGCACCTACGGTGCTACGCGGAGCTCGGCCTTCGGCCTCGCATTAAGTTACTTCAACTTATATTAAGTGGGTGGCGGCTTCTTTGCAACGCTCCGCACCTTCGGTGCTACGCGGAGCTCGGCCTGCGGCCTCACATTAAGTTACTTAAACTTATATTAAGTGGGTGGGCGGCTTTCTTCGGACGCTCCGCACCTACGGTGCTACGCGGAGCTCGGCCTTCGGCCTCGCATTAAGTTACTTCGATTTATATTAAGTGGGTGGGCGGCTTTTTGGGACGCTCCGCACCTACGGTGCTACGAGGAGCTCGGCCTTCGGCCTCGCATTAAGTTACTTAAACTTATATTAAGTGGGTGGGCGGCTTTCTTGGGACGCTCCGCACCTACGGTGCTACGCGGAGCTCGGCCTTCGGCCTCGCATTAAGTTACTTCGATTTATATTAAGTGGGTGGGTGGCTTTTTGGGACGCTCCGCACCTACGGTGCTACGCGGAGCTCGGCCTTCGGCCTCGCATTAAGTTACTTCAACTTATATTAAGTGGGTGGCGGCTTCTTTGCGACGCTCCGCACCTTCGGTGCTACGCGGAGCTCGGCCTGCGGCCTCGCATTAAGTTACTTCAACTTATATTAAGTGGGTGGGCGGCTTTCTTGCGACGCTCCGCACCTTCGGTGCTACGCGGAGCTCGGCCTGCCGCCTCGCATTAAGTTACTTCAACTTATATTAAGTGGGTGGGCGGCTTCCTTGGGACGCTCCGCACCTACGGTGCTACGCGGAGCTCGGCCTTCGGCCTCGCATTAAGTTACTTTAACTTATATTAAGTGGGTGGTCGGCTTTCTTGGGACGCTCCGCACCTACGGTGCTTCGCGGAGCTCGGCCTTCGGCCTCGCATTGACTTACTTCAACTTACATTAAATGGGTGGGCGGCTTTCTTGAGACGCTCCGCACCTGCGGTGCTACGCGGAGCTCGGCCTTCGGCCTCGCATTAAGTTATTTCGACTTAAATTAAGTGGGTGGGCGGCTTCCTTAGGACGCTCCGCACCTTCGGTGCTACGTGGAGCTCGGCCTTTGGCCTCGCAATAAGTGTAATAAACGTATGATATTGTGTTTACGCGTGCGAAGCCGCGGGCAAAAGGTAGTTATTTATAAAGGTAAAACCTGTTTTGAAAATAAACATTGCCCGACTAGAAAATTTCTTTATGACATTGACTTCCCTTTTAATGAAAAGAGATAACAATAACAAATGTTGCCACGTGTTCTAAAGTATTGTTTTACTGGTGAAGTAAAGGTAATTTATTTATTATGTACCTATGAAAACATAAAAAAAGTTAAAAATCATATTTCGATGTAAAAAATTTACTGCTTACGACCTCAGGAATCCGCTGGTAAAATCATTTGGATTGCTCAGGAGCACCCAGTATTTATATTAAATTTTAAGCGGAATACAAGTTATTTAAGTTGAAGATATCATGGCATTTCATTTGTTCATTCATTATAATGTCGCTAAAACGAAATTTTCTCAATACTCGTATTACCACTGGTGATAAAAGGACACAAAATTAGTAGCAGTTCAACACCGGTAGCAGCGTTGCCAGATCTACGGAAAAATCCGTAGATCTACGGAATTTAGGCTTTGTGCCCAGACCTACGGAAATTATTGGGGAACCTACGGAATTTCAGACTACTTTTATTTATCACCTAAACATGACATAAACGAAACGGAATGTACTTTTTCTACGGAAAATGAATTGTAACCCTGGCTGAAACACTCGCGGACTAATCATGCACTTTCACTCAGTGGTTTGTATTTAAATTTAATTTTCTTGCCAGCTCAAAAAGATGGGCAAGATGTTCAAAAATATTAGATTTTTGTTTTTCCACCTACGTTTTCACAAAAAATACTAACTTTGAATGACATTTTAAGCTTCAGTATAGTCAAATGAAGCATTGGAAAAAAATCTGTAGAACTACGGATTTTTCAAGCGACTATCTACGGAATTCTACAGACTTTTTTGTCTCACCCTACAGATTTTCATAAATGTCATCTGGCAACACTGACCGGTAGTCAACTTCTAAAAAACCGGTCAAGTGCGTAGTTTGTCTCTCACGGAATTCGAGGTATCAAATTAATTATCCTCATGTTGGAAGCATCATCATCTTCATTTTTGGTATATAGCAGTCCAGGTTTAAACATAATCCATGGTTTAATCTATGGTTGTGAACAAAGAAATTGACTCTTCTATAGCAACTAGGCCTTTTGAGATTTTCCTTGTTGGCAACTGGTTGCATAAGAAGAATAATATTCTTCTATCACAACTGGTTGCCTTGAAAGACTAAAAAATCCTCGTAGACAACTGGTTGTGAAACACAGTTGCGATGGCGGCCGGAAGGCCACAGACGTCCACTGCTGAACATAGGCCTCCCACATGACTCGCCACAAAGTGCGATCTTGTGCAGACCACATCCAATGATTCCCCGCTACCCTCACGAGGTTATCCGTCCATCTAGTCGAATTGGATTGGACTGCCCGGTTGAAGTGGCAATGGGCAGGCCATGTAGCCCGGAGAACGGACGGCCGTTGGGGCAGCAAAGTCCTAGAGTGGCGACCACGTATAGGAAAGCGCAGCGTGGGTCGGCCCTCGACTAGATGGGTATCGGTAACCTATCGCAACTTCGAAACATTGTTTCCCCGCTATATCGTTTCGTCGAATTTTCATTTGCCTGAAAGCTATTTTTCCTGAAACCCGTAATATTTTCAGGATTTTATTAAACATCGTTTTATAGAACCCATTAGGTTAGGTTAGGTTTGTTTTATAATTATTTTGAAATGTTATAGGTTTTGGAATAAATAGCTTTCGGGCAAATGAATATTCGGCGAAACGTTACAGCGGGGAAACAAAAATTCGGGATTATGGAAGGTAACCGTGGGTATCTCTATTACGTCATGACATTAAGCTGAGTGCCGACCTCTTTAGCATTAATTTAATCTACATATAAGTATTACGCGTTAATCATCTTTATGTCTATATTATGCTAAAGAAACTTTGTTCAACGGTGTGTTGACTTTTTGTTTCTATATAATGTAATAACCCAATTGCCTGCTAGATGGCGTTGTTACTTTGGTGAAATCGGCTACATCACGCTGTTAAGATTTTCCCCGAATTAATGACCCTAGTTCAATACGTTTAGATTTTTTGTACATTGATCTTTTGCAGATATATTGATTATATATACCAAGGAGCAGTGTATCATTTACTGGGAGCCAGTTGTTTAAACTTATTTCTTTGTTTCATTCTTTCTTACATTGTCTCCAAGGCTGCGTACTTGGCGTGTTCCATCTTAGCGGCTGTTAGCGCCGCCAGACCCGCCGCTTTTTCAGTTTAGTTTGAAGTCGGTTCTTATACCTATAGGTATGTAAAAAAAAATGTACCTATGGGATAAGTCCGGTGTCAACCTGAGGGTCGTAAAATTGGAGTCTCGTCACGACGTAAGTTTTAATTCCTTCGTGCGGAGAGTTCCGACGGACCAACTCGCGATCTTCAAGGAAGAGTTTTGGCCGAAGGGTGTCATGTTCCGGCGTTTCCGTGGACGGCTACCTGACACCTCGACCACGCGTAACACATCGCTGTTGAAAAATGTGACCTAGTTGGTTCTCTATCGTTTGCCCGAATTTCATATTGCTAAAATAACTTGCCATAATATTCATTTGCCATAAATCTATTTGTCTCTGTAAGCTGAAACTTTTCGGGATTTTCATAAAATAAACCTAACCTAACCTAATGATTTCTCCATTAATAGTATTAAAGAAATCCCGAAGAGTTTATGATTTATGAAATAAAAAGTTTATGGCGAATGAAAATTATGGCAAGTGATACATTTATGACAAATGAAATTCGGGGAAGTGAAATGCTCTCGACCTAGTTTAGTTAATTATGTTTTTATTGTTTTCTGTTTGATATGTATGTTTGTGTATCTCTGGGCCATGGTTGCCTGAAGTAAATGTTTCCATTTCATTCATTCATAACATTTAACTAGCTGGCTTCTGCTATGGCGTCTAGGGTCAGAGTTCTTTTAGGGATTAATATCCGTAACTAGATTCTTTGGAAAAGTAGCGTAACCTAAATTCATAATGTATACAACTCCCATCCGTCCTTACCTGCTAAGAATCATCGAATAAACAGACACACAAATACATCTATACTATTATAAAATTCTAGGTTTGTAATGAAAACAAGTTTTCTATGGAGGGAGGTCATGATTTCAGGAAAAATCTTAATAGTGTGATGCAGGATCGTCATTTGTTTCGTATGGGCGCGCCGTGCCAACCTGGCGCCATCTGTTTTCATAATTTCCTTTGTCCTCTCCTCACGCCGTAACGGCTGGATAAAAGTTAACCAATTTTGGTACAGGAATAGCTGAACATCCAAAGATGGTTATAGGATATTTTTTAGGGTTCCGTACCCAAAGGGTAAAAACGGGACCCTATTACTGAGACTTCGCTGTCCGTCCGTCCGTCCGTCCGTCCGTCTGTCACCAGGCTGTATCTCAAGAACGGTGATAGCTAGACAGTTGAAATTTTCCCAGATGATGTATTTCTATTGCCGCTATAACAGCAAATAGGTACTAAAAATAAAATACAATAAATATTTAAGGGGGGCTCCCATACAAGAAACGGGACTGGTTGCGTTAACTTTGCACCTCATTTGTATGGAGCGCTATACATACCAGGTGCAAACTTAACTTAACCACTTAAGGATGGAAAGTGTTTGTACGGAACCCTCGGTGCGCGAGTCCAACTCGCACTTGACCGGTTTTTATAATAAAATAAATAAATAAATAAATATCAGACAACCTCACACAAATCAACCTAATCCCAAATTAAGCTTAATAAAAAATGAAAATGAAAATATATTTATTTAAACGATAAGCAATTACAATGACTAACAAATATGTACTTAACCTAACTTGACTATTCTAGTTTAATAAATTGCTTATCTCTAGCATGCAGTTCACATAATGCAGGTTAGTACCAGCATTGCATTACCTTTGACCCCCGCACTAGGCGAACCTGTATCGCGGGAAATCAGCAAGTGTTATTTCCAAATAATTTGATTATGCCGGCTGACAGATATTATAACTACCCTATTGTCTAAAACCAAGTAAGTACCTACTAATATATACATTGAAATTTAAAGTTCAGCATGATAGTTATCCTATATAATGTACACTCCGTGAGGTCTCAGATTCAGGCTTGGGTGAAAACAAAATAATGAAGATAGTATTTATTGTAAATTTTACTTAAGTAATTAAATAACCTTAATTGCTTCGAATTTGAATTATACTTTCTGTCTCATCGTAAGATAAGCTTGACAACCATTCCTTGACAAGCTGCTTAGCATCGAAATATAATATACTCTTTAATGTCACAGTGTCTGTTGATTTTATTATAAATATAGCACGAAATAAAGGGGTCGAATCGCTTTGCAAAGACGGTGCGCACCACCGGCACCTGCACTCGATAAAGTCGTCTGTTTTGCATTTGTCTATGCTCTTCTGTACCAGAAATAGTAAGTAATAAGGCTTGTGTTATGGGTACGTACTAGGCGACGATATACATACTTATATGTTCATCACACAAATATTTGCCCTTGCCGGGATTCGAACCCGGGACCGTCGGCTCAGTAGGCGGTTGCTTAACCACTGCGCCAACCGCGTCGTCAGAGATAATTATAATGATTATATATTATAAATTTCATGAAATATTTTCCATACATAGTAACCTTATAATAACAGCGTTCGTGATTTTGAATTAAGAATCACGCGGTCTATTATTGCGTACAAAAGTGTGGATGGTACGGACTTCCAGGGTCCATCATCAGGACAATTTCATGATACCCGCTCCAATTGCTCTTTGAGTTGAGTTGAAATGCGAAGACTGCAAATGCCTGCGTTGAACAAAATGCAGAGATCCATAACGCACTTCCAGCGTTGATGATGATGATGATGATGATTTGGTGTAGGGACGCCCGGCCGGAAACAGGCGGGCTGTCGATCGCTTGATTGCGTTAATTCAGCCCAATTCCCAATTGGAGCCAACGGTTACTGTCCCGGCGGCGCTCCCATACAGCCTTCTTCCTCGAATCTTCTTGTTCTCCTGCAGAAGGAAAGGACATCTTTAAGGTTAATGTCCCTCAGCTCTTCCTCTTCTAGTTTATCTTTTCTGAAGATTCTATAGCGTACTATCGCATACATGCCACACTCAGCTATAATATGCTTACTTGTCTCCTCCTGGCCACAGTGCGTGCAGTATGGATCACTTACTACACCCATAATGTGTAGGTGCCTGTTAAGGCTGTTATGTCCCGTGATTATACCTGTTAATAATCTGAGAGTTTCAGTACCCATCCATAACGCACTTCCATGGTCCATAATCAGGTCAATCTTATAATACCAGCTCTAATTGCTCATCAATGTGAGTAGAAATGTGACAACTGCATATAACTATCGCCTATTGTTTGCCTCTATTGTAATGTTAAGTGTCATCTGTATTTGTATTTCTTTCTTCTTGAGGTGTGCAATAAAGAGTATTCTATTCTATTCTAACTATGTTGAATGAAACCTGAGATCCAATAGGCACTTCCAGGGTCCATCG